>OV121132.1:38642500-39892500 GCA_921294245.1 Brassicogethes aeneus
CGCGGAAAGATTTTTCATAATAAGTTAAAGTCACACACGGGGTGCAAAGCCACCCATGTTGTCGGTACATTACAATATCCTCTTTTACAAAATAAATTTACAATTTAGGTAATGTAGGAAGTGTATACAATTTGTGAATTTTAATCTTTATATAGTTCATTTAAACATTTATAAAATAAGCAGTAACAATGTCACTCTGTTTATTATTTTATGCCCATTCGTGGTCGTATTTGCATGTGACGAAAAGATTTTAACATGTAAATCGTATATGCAGTTTTATGTCTGAGCGCATATGATGATATTCCGTATTTTATTTACTGCTAGAAAACTTTAATATAAAATGTTTTGCATATTGTGTGAACAAAAGAAATTTTGCATCTCCCGCTTGGACGGACACTCTAAATTTTCATACTGCGCCCTAGTATTATACTTTGTACTTACATTGTATCTTCTTCCAATTTAAATTTAATACCAAATTCTTTTTTTTAACTCTATTTAAAATATATTACATTTCAAACAAAACAATATGTTTTATTAAAGCTTTAGGCTTTCATTATTTACATTTATAAAGTTGTTCCAGAATTTATAAAAATTTTAAACTGTAGATTTAATTACCTTCTTTATGGGATTCACAAATTAAAATTGGTAAAATGCGAGTGGTAAACAACTTTAAAATCAGCGAGAATAACGTTCAACGTTATATAGACGTTGTGTTCTAATTTTTACCTATTGGACCCTCATCAATCGTTATCAATAAGGAACAATCCTTATTAATAAAAAAATTCTCTTAGCGATGCGTTGCGCATGACTACCCTTGTGATTGTTTTTATAAACCATTAATCAGTAAATGTTTTTTAATTTTAAAAAATCAGTGCTTTACCTCTACGTAAAATGAAACTTAAAGTAGGTAAGTTTATACTACATAATGTTATTTTATATCTAAGGATATTTCTTATTGATAACGATTGATAAGGGTCGAATAAGAAAAAATAGTTTTTTTGAGGTTTCCATAAAAATATCAAATAATAATCATTTTTTTATTAATCTATCAATAGGATTCACTTTTGTTGCTGGAGTTTAAAAATGAATTTTTAAAAGAATCCATAATATTTGTGCTCGTAAAATACAAAATACACTGTGACGACCGGAAACAAATGTAACTAAAAGTTTAAAACATTTATTTTCTTAGAATCTACATTAAATTTTGTGAAGAGTAATCATCTAAAATCATATGTATGTGTGTGTGTGTGGGGGCTTTCAAAAATCATAACTCCAAAACAAAAAAAAATATAGACTCGTGCCGTTTTCACCAAATTATTTGCCATCAAGAAATAATTTTTTCAAGTTATATACTTTGTGTCGCTAAAATTACGTTTTCCGCCTCGAAATGGGAACAATTCTTTTAAACCTTTAAATCTGCTTACAATGCATCTGGGGAGGGGCGATCGGATTCACTCGGGTTCACTCGTACAGCTCTAGAGCTCTTTCTCCTTCTCTCTTCGTTATATTTTTTTTCTCTCTCGTGTAACGAAATCTCGGAACGTTACATTTTTTCAAATTCACTCTCCATTCCATTCCAAATATCAGAACGCCACCAAAGAAGTTTCACTTTAAAAAATTTGTTTATTTTTTATTTAAAACCCTTTTAAGTTTTATTTTAAGCACATAAAGCACTTTCTTCATCATTCTGGCATATTTGACCACGACTTGGTCACCAAGTTACCTAGAAGAAAAAAGTCAGTTGAACTAAATCCGAACAATTTTTTTTTTCATAATTAAATCAGAATCTTAAAAGATACTGAAAACCACCCTTATAGCACCAATTATCCTTGTATAAAGAATATTACAAAAAGTGCGGGACTAGTTGGGATTTTTATTTATTTCTTCAGCAGGTTTCCACATTACCCAGGAGGTACTGCTCATTTTTACCTATCTTAGAATAATTATTTTTAGATTAATAAAGGCACAACCGCACAACAAAAGAATAATGTACAAGCACAGTAGGTATACCTATGAAACTCAACGATTTAACACTGAACTATAAAAAAACATGAATATTTTTCTTTATATTTTTTGTGATTTTTACTGTGGTATTCGTGTGTTAATATAATAGAACATTAAAATAAAAATAATGTTTTATAATTATTTGAATTATTTTTACATGAATTCACAACACAATAATATATTTTACGCTTGCATTTTTATCATCACTTTCCATTTTAACGCAAGGCAAAGACTAAACAGAAATAAGAAACTATAAACACGCATAGATCTAATTAATAAGCTTTGTTTACTATAACACTCCCCGCCCAGTTTTTTACAACGGCTGATAAGCGAGCCGCACAGATCTCGGGACTGACTCTGCTGTCTTCCATATACTGTGGTACAAGCCCAACTTTGTGGGCCTCAATGTCTACAAAAATTCGCGTATTATCCCCGCCTTGCGGGGGTGCCGGCGGCACCGTGCAGAGGTGGGGAGCATCATGTTGTATAGGCAATGTGTGACGTATATGAAGCGCAAATTTATAGGATTACTATTTCCCTATTATGCGGTCGGGCAATGATTTAAGCGTTTAGAATTAAAGTTGGAAGGGTGCGCGCTAAATTTAAAGGAAATATTTTAAACTTTAATAGCTATTCTGTTTTGATACTTTTAATGACTGATTAGTTTTAAAACGTTTTATATTTAAATAAGTAATGTATCGAAAATTTCAAATTATATTATAATTTTAACATGTGAGGCCCGGCCTCAGTTGCTTTATACGACGAGCCGCCACTGGCTTCCACAAGTACTAACCAATTTTAAAAAACAAAAACTATTTTAAAACACATTTTAATGCTGTACATCATGCCCTACTTTTATTTATATCTTTAAAACCTTAAAGTTTTGTCAAAAAATAAATATCGATTTGTTCTCAAAAAAAACCATTTTTATTTTATTTTAATTTAATTTAATTTTAATATTAAAGTATTCCAAGTCGATTTCCACAAATACTATAATGGGATAAAATAAGCTATTACCTCCATAAAGGTCAAAGTATGGTCGTTACAAAAATAAAATATAATTTAAATAACAATAATAACAATTATTTTTTTAACAATATATTTAAACATTTATATTTTTAGGTATAAACCTATGTATCTAAAAAAATGTTCGAACGAATTGTTCAATCAGTTCAAATTCTTGTAATGCATTGCTGCCGGGTTGCCTGTAAAAAATTGGCCGCAATTACCTTTAATAAATATTTATTAGAATTAGCTTTTGTTAATCAATTACAACTATATGCTCGACGCTTAATTTTAACCCTTAGACCTCAGTTAACAGAGCGCTTAACATGCGAGAGGTCCAAGAGCGATACCCGGCGCGTGCATATAACCTCACGTGCATAATACAATGCTGCAGCATTTATTCATCACAACATTAAATAAAGTCTATACTTCCCACAAGGGTTCAAAATATTTAATTTACTGTAAAGTGCTTTGAATACAGCCCGTTGAAGGCTATGTGGGAATCGACTTGGGATACTTAAATGTTAAAAATACGCAAAAAATATTAAAATAAAAAATTCAATTTTTTTAGAAAAGGCAATATTTATTTAAAGATATAAAAAAATTAAGTAGGCCATAACCCACACAGCACATATATCCATGTACAGCACATATATCCATTGGACGTCCATTGTACATCCAAACGTCCAATGTAAGTCCATTTGACGTCCAATGGACATCTTGTGCTGTATGGGAATGTACAGCATAAAAATGAGATTTAAAATCATTTTTGTTTCTTAAAATTAGTTCATATTTGTGGAGAGTAATTACTAAACCTCTGCAAACCCTGACCGGCCTACTTTAACACTCTGTATACACGAAACTCGTCACTTACAATACTGTACATTACATAAGTTATATAAATATACAACAGTTCCAAGTTTGGTTAAAATCGCTGATGTCGAGGTACTCTCAAAAAATTAATTAGTCAAAAAGCAGCCTATAATACTTTTCGTCAATGACAATTTGTATCTCGAACATTTAGCAGTCAATTGTAAAATTGTCTCCTGAATCCAAAAATGTCGTCAACAGTTATAAAAGTAGAACAGCTTTTGAGATACAGTCAATTTTCCATATAATATGGAAATGACTATATCTCAAAAACTGCTCTACTTTCACAATTTTTGACGGTATTTTCGGATTCAGGGGACAATTTTTTATAAGAATTGGCTATTAAATGTTGGGGATAACATGGTATCCCATGGTTAACCATGGGATAAGTTAAAAAGCAGCCAATAATAACTGTACAGTTTACTACATAGTAAATAGTCATTTTTTACTAATTCATTTTTAGAGAGTAGATACTTGGCAGTTTTGGCGCGTTTGGTCCAAAGATAAATTATAAAATTATATAAATTTATACTGCTAAAGAAAAGTCATTTGCTTTAAATAAGAATTCTAAAAAATATCCTAAAAACAAATAAAGAATGACTTGTTTTAATTTCACAAAATTATTTGATAAAAAAATATCTTCTGTTTATGTCATACATTTAAATTACCAAAAACAGACAATATTATTTGTATTCGAGGTCGCACGCGTACATTTGCCCTATCGAGCGTATATTTGTGCTATCGCGCGTATGTATACGTGCGTGAATTACTACTTTAAATTAAAAGTGTGGAAATTATTTTTTAATGTTTACAATTTAAAAAAAATAATTACCGATGAGACTCCGGAAATACGCGAATTTTTTTGTTTAAAGTTCCTATTTAAAAAAAACAACTAAAATTCTGTGAATTCGGGCTCGCGCGCGTACCTACATTTGCGCTATCGCACCTGTATTTGCGCTATCGCGCATATGTGGGTATAAACTTTATGTGCAAAGACTGAATTAAAGGTGTGAAAAGTTTAAAATATTTAAAAAAATAACTTACCGATGACACTCCGGAAATAGCCGAATATTTTAGTTTGAAGTTCTTATTTAAAAAAACAACCAAAATTCTGTGAAATCGGTCTAGCGCGCGTACATTATTATCTTTGGTTTGGTCTCCTATACTTTTTCTAACTTTATTGAAAAATTTAGCACAATTTTGTCTAATTACCATAACCTCGATTACAAATGTCAGTGTCAATTAATTTTTAAGAAAATAATTAACCACCGTATAATCGTCGTAGTAATAAAAAATACTACCGTGGAGAAAATTACAATCTAGTTATCTCATTGGACAGTAACCGTGGAGAAAGAGATCAATTTTTTACAAAGTTTAAGACCAAGTCACTTTCTCAATTGAAAACCTATAGTGAATGTACATACTCTTTAATATGATTAGAGAAAAACATGGCGCTAGCCGAGGCAGTATATTGTGTGCGAGGAAATTAAAAAGCTTACGCCGCACGTAAGGCAAAATGAGGTATTTACGGCGACAGAAGTTAAAAACCAGAATACAATACATAGCAAAATGGTATTATTACTTTAAGTTTGAATTTATTTCAATATTTTTTTCATGGATAACTTGACAAAATAAATTTTTGTAGTTATTGTGCATTTCAATAAAATTTAGTAAAGGGTTGTTTTAAGGGGTGGTGAATCCAGTGCCGTGCGTTTATATAAAAACAATAAAAGTAGCTAAGGAAAACACTGTTTGGACATTTGCCTATCATACATATTTTTGACGCCGTAAATACATCATTTTGCCTTACCTGCGTCGCCGGGTTTTATGTGTATACTATTTTTATACCATTTTTTAGGCTTTTAATTTTAATATTTCTTTAAAATTCTGTCACAACATATTTAGATTAGGTTCCACTGACATACTGACATTTTAGCTTCATTTTTCTACAGAGGTTTATAATTTTTGAACTAGTATTAATATGATATAGACTTATAAGAGCCGTATGCAGAAACGTTAATTTATTTATATCAAATGATTTAGCATTTCAGTGGATATAGGTTTTTGTACGACATGGCAACGAAGTATTTTTCTTTAAAAACTGTTGTTTTATAAAATAAATTGGGTAATTATCTTTCAACGTTTATACATTGACATTTTAAATTTACATTTGCATTTGCATTACTAGATTTGTTTTTTGGCCAATAAAATCATCTAAAATGTAAATCGGTTGATATAATTTATATCAGTCGTTAACGTCTGAATTAAAATATGGATAAAAATAGACAGTATTTTTGTTTGTAAATATATATATGAAAAAATAAATTTAGAAGGTATACCTATAACAAAGATAGGTATAATTAAAAAATAAAAAAAATTTAAAAATAAAATTACTACCATGTTAATTATATGAAATACCTTTGATGTTTTTTGTCTGATTAAAAAGCTGAATACTTAAAATCAATTGATTTATAACTTTCTTTACTTTTATTGTAAAATAATTACGCTTAAAAATATTATATTTCTTTTAACAGGCGAAAAAAGCGCTTATATTATAGCCGAGCTTAGTGTTCGCTGTCGAGGCTGCAGATCTGAGCGAGGCAGTTAATAGCTTTCTACGCCGCGGCTTTTGATATTATAGGTTATGTTCATGAATTTATACTTTAGTGTACTGTACTTACAGTAATATACACTAAATGGGATAGATCGAAACACGCAGTTTTAATGTATTTTTATTATTGTATACTGCGCACACATATGTCTTTCTGTATATGCTTATGAGCAGGCCCGTTCCTGGGGTGTCTGGCGCCTATGTGCAGCATTCTTTGGTGCGCCCCTTTTATATTTAAATATAATAATATTTAAATTTAAAGCCCTAAAATTTAAAAAATATATATTTTGCGAAAAACTTTCATTATGTAATTGAAAATTTTATTAAATTATCAAACAAACAAAATCACAAAAAATATTTAGTAATAAAATTACTTTGAAGAAAATAAAAAAAACATATAAACAATATAATAACTACAAGTGATTTTTAGTGACGTACTCTCTTTAAATGAATTAGTCAAAAATTACTAGTTTTCGAATTAAAAAATCAGTCAGTAAAATTTGTAGTCCACAGCAATTTGTATCCCGGACATTTAACAGCATATTATTATGTAAATTGTTCCCTGAATCCGAAAAGTCCTTCAACAATTATGGAAGTAGAGCAGTTTATGAAATATATTTAATTTCACGTTATATAAAAAATTGACTATATCTCAAAAACGGTTCAACTTTTATAACTTTTGACGATATTTTCGGATTTAGCGGACAATTCTACATAGGAGTTGACGGCTTAATGTCCGGGATACAAACTATTAGAGAGTAAGCTCGTTACCAAGTCATGCACTGTGAAGACAACTGTTCAACTTTGCTACCGTCAACTTCAATTTTCAAACAAATACTAAAAATATTATGACAATTTTTCTCATTTTATTGACTCTTTGATTTTGCGCCCCCAAAATGTTGCGCCTGCGTGCATGCACGCACTGCAGGCTCGCCAGGAACGGCCCTGCTTATGAGTGTTAAAATATAAAAATTGTTATACGCTTGACAATAAATAACTTTTTTCGCAAGAAGAAAGCAAGAGCTGATTAAGCAAAATTATGGTCTTTTTTGGATTCAGCGCACCCAAATTATCCTGGAAAAGTTGTTGGCTAACCAGCAGCCAACAGAAAATTGTATTTTGTTGGCCAATACAGTGTGCGTATATGAATGTAATCGGTCGTGTTTTAAGTGCTCCGAGTTACATTTAAAAATTATGGGTAATAAAGGAATGGTTATTTTGGAAACTTTACCAATTGATTATTGTGTGCACGATTATTTAAAACTTTTTGTTAAATTGTGTTAAAGTGTGATGATGATGAAGGATTTTAATATTTAATAAAACGTTTTATTATCTCAGGGACAGAATTTTAACAGAACAAAAAGTGTGTAGTTGTAAAAACAGTATTTAAAAAAACAATAAACTAGATAATTGGACAAAAGTGTGTAGTTGTAAAAACAGTATTTAAAAAAACAATAAAAACAATAAACTAGATAATTGGACAAAAGGCTACTATTTCCCTTGTGAGATTCGAACTCGGGTCGGCGAGGCGGTTCTGTTGCTCCGCGGAGCTGGGTTGGTCTCTTGCTTGTAGTGGTTATTTGTGCTAATTAGTCTTAATTATATTAGAAATATATAATGACGGATAAAAACTCCAAACCGTGTAAAAAATGCCAAACGGTACCTAAAATATTTGTAAAATGCATAAATTGCGATTCAGTAATGCACGAAAGCTGTGCAAAGTTAAAAAATGCTAAGTTTTTAAATGATAAGGATATTGTTTGCTGTGAAAATATTCAAGATACAGTACAACCAAATCTAAATAGCACATCTGCAATTTCCAATAATCCCCTAGCTGTCGAAATATATTATCTTAAGGTGATAATTAAGCAAAAAGATGTATTAATTGATAGCCAGAAAACAATAATTGATTCTTTAAAGAATCAGATAAATTTAATTAATAAAGTCAATAATTTAAAAGCAAGTAGGTAAACCCCAAAATATTAACAGAAAAGATATTGAAATAAACAATAAAGAAAATGTGATAAATAAAAAAGAAAATGCTATAAACAAAAAAGAAATTGCAATAAACAATAAATTTGTAGTTAATGATAAACCAAATAGCAAAGAAAAAACTGATATTGCTGTGGTTCCAAACGTAATATTATCCCAAAGTGTATCTCTAGGAATTCTAGAAAGTGCAACAAAAAATGCATGTGAAAAATTAATTAATATTAATAAACCTATAGCTTCAACATCTGGTGGATATGCTAATGCAATCAAAAAGCCTAGTACTAGAACTAATAAGACTGCTGTTATTGGAAAACTGAAGAGCGCTTCTACTTGTGCATTAAAAGTTGTCCCGAAGAAAGCTTTTGTTTATGTATCTAGACTAGACCCTGCAACTAAAGAAAAGGATCTAGTAACATATTTGAAGGATAGTTTTCCAGAAATTATTTGTGAAACACTGGCTTCCAAATTTCCTAACTTCTATTCTTCTTTTAAATTGACGGTCGACCTACCCAACTTTGAAAAAGTTATGGACCCGGAGCTCTGGCCTGAAGGTGCTTATTTGTCAAGGTTTTTTTACCCAAGGATAAAAAACCAGCAAACAACCTAAAATGTAGCAATATTACTATTTATTATCAAAATGTTCGGGGTTTACGAACAAAAATACCTGAACTTTATAAAAATATCTCATCCACTAATTTCGATATTATTTGTTTAACTGAGACTTGGCTAAATGACGATATACAAACTGAAGAATTTGGTTTATCTTCATATAATATTTTCAGGACTGATAGAAACGTATTGACTAGCAAACACCAACGAGGGGGTGGAGTTCTAGTGGCTGTTAAAAAGTCGTATGTGTCATGTCGTGTAACTGTTGAACAACCTAATGTGGAGCAAGTATTTGTTGATGTTAAATTAAATAATGACAGGTTTCTAATTGGAACTGTGTATATCCCACCCCAGTCTTCATCTGAGGTATATGAAGCGCATTGTGCGAGTGTAGAAAAAATTACCGACAACCTAAGTAAACATGTAATCACAATTATTCTTGGTGATTACAATTTGCCACATGTTAATTGGTATAATGATGACCTGGGTGTATGTGCTTCCGGTGTACCATCAGAAAATTGCGACATAGTATCTAATTGTTTTGCTCACTGTAACTTTTATCAACTCAATACTATAAAAAACATATATAATAAAATGTTAGATCTTGTATTTTCAAACGATTTAACTATCAATATGGATATAGCAAATGATACCCTGTTGCCTTGTGATAATTATCACCCAGCTATTTGTTTGCAAAAAATCTAATTAATAATGTAAAGGAATTGAAATTTGATCATTTTTATTTTGACTTTAAAAATGCTGATTATAATTCATTAAACAGCCACCTTAACTTAATAAATTGGGATATTATTTTTTCCAGTCTTAAAATAGATATATGTATAAACTCTTTTTACGAAGTATTGGAATAAATGTTCAGTTTGTATGTGCCGGTAAAAAAGCGGTAAACCACAAATATCCATTGTGGTTTACAAATGACTTAAAAGACTTAATAATGAAATAGAAAATTGCCCACAAAAAATTTAAGCAATCACCTAGCACGAATAACTATACACTTTTTAGTAATTTAAGAAATCAATGTAAAACTCTGACAAACCAGTGCCATAAAAATTACATTAATTTTTATGAAAATAGCATTAATTGTAACCCAAAATTGTTCTGGAACTATATAAATAGCAAGAAAGCTAGCAATTCTATTCCTAGTAGGATGAAATACAATAATTTTGAGACTGAAAATCCAGAAGTGATAGCTGACCTTTTCCCTGAATGTTTTAGTTCTGTATATGTTGATAACCGTGATATAAATGTACCTAATTTTTATTTTGAAAATACCATAGATTTAAGTAACTGTTCAATTTCTGTTTGCGATGTTTTTAAAGAATTGTCTCAACTATGTGTAAATAAAGGTTTGGGACCTGATGGTGTTTCCCCCATATTTTTAAATAATTGTAGATTTTCCTTAGCTAAACCTCTGGCAAAGCTTTACAATTTATCTTTAATTAATGGCATATTCCCTAACAAATGGAAGGAAAGTTTTGTGATTCCATTATTTAAGAACGGGGATAGAAATTATAGACCAATATCAAAAATATGACAAATACCTAAAATAATGGAAAAAATTATTACAAATAAAATTACACCGTTGTTTGGGAGTATTTTAATTAAAGAACAGCATGGATTTAGCCAAGGAAAGTCTACATTAACAAATGTTCTGGTTTACGAGCAAGATATGTTAGGTGCCTTAGAAAATCGTAGCCAGGTGGACACTATTTACACCGATTTCTCGAAGGCATTTGGCACCGTTAATCACGAAATTCTGTTGGCTAAAATAAATGCATTAGGTGTTACAGGAAATTTTTATTTATGGTTAAAAAGTTATTTAGATTCTAGAATTCAAACTGTAATAGTTCAAAATCAATATAAGTCCAGAACAATTAGGGTTACTTCTGGTGTACCTCAGGGTGGACATATTTCTCCACTGCTATTTAATCTATTTATTAACGATATTGGCTGTGATATTAAGTATTGTAAATATTTGTTGTTTGCAGATGACCTAAAGCTGTATAAAGAAATTAAAGATTTTAATGATATAATATTCAGTTAAATCTCAATCAATTACAATTGTGGTGTGAACAAAATTTGATGAATCTTAATGTTAATAAGTGTAAGTGTATAAGTTTTTTTATAGAATTAAAAGAAATATTGTGTTTCCGTACTCTCTAGGTAATATTATTTTAGAAAGAGTCACTAAAATAAAAGACTTGGGTGTTTATTTTGATAGCAAAATAACATTTTCCTATCACATTGATTATATTGTAAATAGATCTTTAAAGATGCTCGGATTTCTCAAACGTAGTCTTAAGGATTTTAATAATGTTCAATGTTTAAAAAATGTGTATATGTCATTCGTGCGTAGTATCCTAGAGTATTGTTGTGTTGTTTGGTAACCTTATTATTCTCATAATATGGTTAAACTCGAACGAGTACAAAATAAATTCTTGCGATTTTGCGCATTCAAGCTGAACATTGACTGTACTTATTCCTTAGACTTAGTTAGAAGTATTGTCAATTTGGATCGACTTGGTAAAAGAAGAAGTCAATTTGGCATTTTATTTTTATATAAACTTTTAAATAATTTTATTAATTGCCCAGATTTGTTAGAGCAAATAAACTTTAATGTTCCTTTAAAAATTACAAGGCAACAGCAATTATTTTATATAAAGACCCATAGGACTACGTATGGTAAATTTATGCCCTTAAGTAGAATATGTTCCGAGGCAAATGATCTAAATTTAGATTTTTTCAATTGTTCTCTGACGGTCTTTAAAAATAAATTAAAAATATGTAATCTAACTTATAAGTAAGCAATACATGATTTATTGTAAATTGTAATATGTATATGGCTATCCGTTAATAAAGTTATTATTATTATTAATTTAATATTTAAAATGCGTTTTCTAAATATTTTTGTTTTTGGGCTTATGTAACTAATTTAAAAAAAACAATGATGCCTTTCTACCTTGTAAATTTGTAATTTTTTTCTATTTTCATTAGTTAAAAATCTAGTCCTAAGTGGCAAGTGTCCTTAGGGTTGGCAATAATTTCAAGAATTCTAAACAATTGTGAATAAGTAATCAGTGAGAAAAACATAGTATTTGTGCAAAAGCAGACAATATACAATACCGTGTAAACATTTGTTTTTGGTCGCATACTGATTCTCTCGCCTCTCCTTTTTCCCTTCATTTTATTGCCTGTCGTATTTGCAAAAGAAATACTACTGGACTTGTTTGCCACCCTTTTCCAAAACACGTAAATATCCACAGCGGCCTTGCTATTTATGACATCCATATAAATATTTGCTTTAATTTTATATTCCGCCTCGGTTCTCCTTTAAGGGTAATTGGAAAAGTAAATGTTTACGCCCTAATTTTTGTTTATGTAAAAAACAACCCTGCCCCCTCTCAACAAATTCCGTAACTTAAGTTATATGATTATTTTTGGGTAATATTAAAAAAAATAGTAACATGTTTAGTAAGAAAATTGATTACTGGGTTAAAAAACAAAAAGCTTGATCGATTGAAACTAGGCAATTCATAAAAGTTAACCTTCTAATTAAATCCATGATTTTTAATTTCTTCTTTGTTTTGCCGAAGCATCTACGAAGGTAGTGTCGACACGTTTTTTGCTACCTGCTTTTTGGCTCTTTCTATTTTCTACTTAAACAACAGCGTTAGAGCAGTTTTATTATCTAATATCATAAATATTTTTGAGTCGTTTAAAATCAAATCCAGGCATGTTCTTTTTGAAAAAAATGCCAAAGCCTGCTAATTGCACATTGGAAATATTTAAAAAAGAATGTAATCAAAAAATGATTACCAATTGCCAATCCTAATGTAATTATTTAGTGTATTTTTTGTTAAAGTGGTATATCCGTTAAACAAGTTTATTATTATTATTATTATTATTATTATTATACTTAGCCCAATTCTAAAAAAAGATGATTTTCTTACACCCCTTTAACACATACTAGGTTGATCGCAACCAACTAATCTTGTACATTGTAAATAATCCTGTACATTATTAAAAGTACAATGTAAGTATGTTATGAATAGTGTACAATGATAGACTTTGAAAAAAAATACATGATTTAGTTTTTTTTTAGCTAGAAGTTTTACTTTGAATCTAAAACACCTCTTTTTTTTTCAAATAATATACACTAGATTTTCTGGATTAACTTGAATAATTAATTTTTTATTTTATATTGTTGTTTACATATTACGCAGGATAGATAGATGAAGACTAAAGAAAAGTACAATTTTTGTTTGGGAATGATTTCGACAACTATAATTTTTACCCACATGATATCCATATTTTCGCAGAAGAATATTTCCTAATGTTGCTTTTTAGAGTAGCGTTCCATAAGTGTAAACTGTAAAATACGAGTATGCAACTTTTGATATTCTGGTCTGACAATAAGTTTTATTAAAATATATATATGTTCTGTAACAAGTTTGGAATACGGCATATTCCGCTGGAGTGAAAAGTTTGACACACGAGCCGAAGGCGACTTTGACGGTTTTACGAAAGCGAAGTGTGTAATTACAAACGTGTTTCGGACTATGTAATACATACATAGTATGTATACTTTTGTACGTTTTCAAAAAATACCATGAAAAAATACTTTAATTGGGAGAAACTTAGGTTGGATCGGTCTAAAATTTTTTAGATAATAAACAGATATGTCGCCAAAAGTATTTATTCTGTCATCAAGTGATAGAAGACACTTTAAGGAATATATGTAATTCTACCTTAAAAAGTGATATTTGAACGGTCTGTAATAGAAGTAGAAAAATACATTTTCAACGAATGTTAGAAGATAACTTAGTTATCAAATAAAATCCAAGATTTGTTTTCCTCTTCACTTACACTAAAAATAAGTTATTAAAATGTAGTTCTTTACATTTTAAATTTATTTGTTTTAAACTATTGTTTTAACCTGGTATTTGCCTTAAATTAAAAAGGATGTGTCAACTGCATATCAGCAGTTTGTAAAGTATTTATGTTTCTTACAAGGTAATTTAAGCATAAAATATAATAGGTCCTGAACCGTAGTTGTGTCCTGAAAAAATTTGCAATGAAAATCCAAACATTTCCTCGAAAAAAAGTTTATTAACAGTAATTTTTTTAATAGAAACCAAGGATAATTGTAAGGTGCCTTTAAAATTTCGTAATTTTTTTTATCCTCAATTAAAAAACCTTCTAGGTTGTAAAAATTGTTTTTTCGAAAACACTTTTATAAAGTGTTAAGTATTAAGTGTTAAAACTGTTTTTTGTCTACAAAACATAAAGGTCTTTTACGGTAAATACTCGATTGCGAAATACTTTTAAATTCTCGAATAATTTTTTTTGTTCGGTTTCGCTCACAAAAAACTTTCATTCTCGAATGCCTAAGTGGCATTTCGCAATCTACCATCAAAAACAACTATCAATAAGAGTCTACAAAATGTAATAAAATTCTACATAATGTAATAGTCTTTTACATTATTTGCCATAAACGCAAAATACTTTTACAACTACTGTTACAACATTTTTTCGTTTAATTTTTAGTGGTTTATAAACTGTGGGATACAGTTTTCGAAAAAATGTTGTTTGATAGGCGATTCCGAAATTCAATTGCATTCTTGAATGATATTTTAAATAGAAAAGTGGCATTTCGCAATCTAGTTTAAAAAATAACTTTAGATCAATCGGGTAAATTTACCCGATTACTTAAGTTTTTTACATGCTAGTCTGTAAAAACCCGTTTGGACCAATTCAACCAAAAATTCAACTATAGGTACTGTTAGATCTAATCACACCTCACTACTTTTAATAAATATTATAATTGTACGTTTAATGTATTGTTTAAAAAAAAGAACATCTTAAAGATAAAATGTTGTATGCCATGCGGCTGAGAAGTGTATTTTTGTGCTTCGCTCAATTTTAGGCTTCCGCTACGAGACGGCATTTAAGCTTGAAATATTCACGTTTTAGCCTTATGACATAAATAACTACATTAAAAAGATCACAGCTAAACGCCCGGACACATAAACTTAATTTTTGGCTGTATCAGGTCAAAATTAAAAAATATTTAATTTTCAAGTTTTAATGCATCTCATTAAGAAACAAATTGTGTATATTTAAAAAAATTTCAATTGAGATGCCCCCCACATCGGTTGCAAATAAAAGATTTTTTTTTGCAAAATTTGAGGTTCTTCTTCTTCTTCCTTGGTGGCCTAAGGCCTTAATGGTCTCGGTTACAATGAACCACTTTGACCAGCAACAAGTTTTAATGTCCATGCGCTTCACGAAGCCAACCACCCATAGACACGTGAATTTTCCAAATCTTGGATCATCCACTCAATGTATTGTACAAATCACAAAATACCTCGCTAGAAGGTCAAAGCTTGCGATATTGTCCAAAAATACAGGTATATTTCTATACCCGGAATTCCATTATGTCCCTCCTGGGTCAAAGTCAGCTATGTTTTAAACTTTTCATCGAGCAATGACCCAGAGATGAAAGTACGATGCTTCACACACGAAAGACAAAATCGAACTCAAAATTTGAGGTTAATTGGTAAAAAGAAAAATGTGTCCCTATGGGTTTTCTTAGATAATTTAGGTAATTCACAGCGTTTTCTTGCTGATATTTTTTTAATCAAGTATAATTGAGGATACTTTATTATATATTAAACGGAATAAAATGCATAAAAATGTTGGCATAATAGGTAATAGTATATTATGTATCAAGTTTGATAAACTCCATTTTAGACACGAATTTAATTAAGGCACGAGTGAGCTTGCCAGCAAGTGCCTAAATTAATAAGTGCCTAGAAAAGTTTATAAACGAGTTGCATACTATACTTTTTCTACTACAAATACTTATTATCAAAAAATGATTTAAATTAAGTATTTGTATAGACCGCCATCTATAAAACATTAAGGGAATATTCGTTACCGTCAAATGTCAAATTTGTATGTCAACATAAGATAATAAATCAAAATGTATCTCTTGAAAATGTGAAAAGTGAAAGTAAAGAAAATGTTTTATATATATATATATATATATATATATATATATATATATATATATATATATATATATATATATATATTTAGTTTACTGTCGGTGAAATTAAAAGGTCAGTACAATGTTCATATAAACTTTGCAAATATTGGCGTTAAGAAACTATTTAATGCTTTTGTATTGCGATAATAAAATAGATTTCACATTTAGTATTATTTTACAAGAAGGGCAATTTATTTTAACGATTGTAAGACATTTGACGACTGTCAACTAACTTAAACCTAACTTTAACAACTTGACCAAAAACATTTTGCTAACTTCAGCCCGTGACTAAACTAAAACTTTTTTAGACTTGATACACCTTAACTGAGCACGATTTTGTAATCTTCGACCAAAAATTATTTTTTTTCACTCCCATCTTTAAAACGCCAATTATCGTACATGTGTTCATGACACTAAGTGACATTTAAATACATATTGACAAGTTGTGGCTTTATGGCGTTTTAGTCACGGGCTGAAGTTAGCAACATGTTTTTAGTCACGGACTGAAGTTAGTTGTCAAATGTCATACAATCGTTAAAATAAAGTGACCTTGTAAAATATTACTAAATGTGAAAATAATTTTATTATCCTAATATAAAAATACAAAAGTACCGTAAAACGGGGCTATTAAAAGCTATTAAAAGCTATTAAAAATTCGCGATTGGGACGTCTGACGTAACAGAGTTCTGTAATTCGGGAAAAAACTTCGTAGAATATGGCTAAAGCTATGGCAAGAGGCACGTGGGTTCGGTTGTTAAGTGAAATAAGCTTTTTGCATCGTTTAGTCTGGAGTTCAAACTTTACTTCTTTTATAACTAGGTAAAAGTAACTGGTGCCAGCAATTAAGTATGCACTGTATGATCAAAATAATATAGATTTTCGGTAGTACGTAATTTTGATGATCAATTATTTTTTTTGGTTTACGATCGTATCACATTAACTTTTATACAGGGTGGTAATACAAATATTTGCATTTTAGGGGGCGACTTCGGATATGGTTAGGGTCTATAAAAAAATCTTGGAAAACAATTTTTACAGAAACTATACGGAGGACAATTTTTTTAATATACTAGTATGAGGTATAAGAAGAAATATATTTGTTTTATTGTTTTGATCCTCAGAATTCAATTTTATTTTATATTATCTAATACCGGAAGGATTCCAACGATTCCAACGGATTCCAAAATCCCCTGTAAAAAATTTAGTTCAAAATAACAAACATTGCCAATTTAAAATTTTAAAAAACCTTTAAAATCGTCTGAAGTCAACCCGGTCTACGGTATTAAATAGTTTTTCAATGACAATATTTGAAAAGTGTATATTCAGTTGTACCGACCATTTGATTTCGCCGGCAGTAAACTAGATTTAACTGATTTCGAATGAGGATTTCACTATAAAGTGCCTATAAATTTTCTAAAAAATTTTGCATTTTGTTCGGTGCGCCTGTAATACAGATTCCCACACAGAACACAAGTTAAAATGGTTACTCTATTGTTTTATGGATGTCGGTCTATACCAAATATTTCAATTAAATTATTTTTAGATAATATTAAGTATTTGTAATAGAAAAAGTATAATATGCAACTCGTTTATAAACCTTTCTAGACACTCATTTAGTTAAGCAGGCGCTCGCAAGCTCGCTCGTGCCTAAATTAAATTCGTGACTAAAATGGCGTTTATCAAACTTGATACATAATATCTTATTACGCTTTCGAGAGTTTAGCTGTGATGTTACAAAAGTTGAAAATTTACCTAGTGTAATAATACATACTAAACTTTATATGAATATTCATTTGAGCATTATTTTACTTTCTAAAAATAACAAACTCTAGTACAAATGTAGCTTTTCGCAACATTTTTTGTACATTCAAATAAAACCACCTTTTTATGTACATTACATAAAGTTTGGTTGCTTCCCCTAGTAAATTTTACCCTTGTAACGGCCAATTTCTATCCCGACTACAATAAATAATTCATTCTGTAATCTCGTACACATTTTTAGTGTCTTTTTAGCATACATTAATTTACCCCTAGACAGTGAACATTTTTTGTTTTCTGCGCTAAGTACAAAGAAAGCCAATTTATGAATACAGATTATTCACATTTTTAACATATTTGGTATTTGACAATATTTATTGGTTAAATTATAGCTGTACTGCATAAAATGAAAAAGGTTGATAATTTATGGTAAAATAATTTCCCCGGTAAAATCTTTCTGATAGCATGCAATGGAATTTACGTACAATACAAATTTAAAAGCTTTTTGTGTAAACACATAAATATTGTATACATTTTCAGGTAAACATGGCCTGCTTGTAGCAGACACTAAACCCCGACGCTAAAATATAATAACGAAAATGATAAGAGAAATTTGTTTGGACAAAATACACGTTTCATTGTTAAGATATTTATGCAGGTTGTTTAACTTTCAAGCTATTAATACTTTCGCCGAATTTACATGTTTTAACTGGTAACATGGGAGCTTTATTACTGCCACTTAAGCTTAAACATTATCAGTTATAATTTCCTACAGGGGAAATTTTATTCTACAACTCAAACAGAATATTTACAAGGGTTGGCTTGGACGAATTGTAAATTAAAGAATTTAGGGATTATAATCCTGCTAACGAGAATGAATAAAAATCAAAGAACAATTTTCACTTTAACTTTAATATATTTTGTTATGATATTATTTATAAAAACAATATGCAAAGAATGATGCGTAACTTTTTTAGAAAGTTGCTTTCATATTCAAAAATGTATGTTGTGCACTTTTTTATAAAAGAACCTTTAAGTTTATTAGATACCCAAGCGAGTTTTATAATTTTTTTATAAAACAACATTTGACAATACTCCAATATAGTTCGAAACAGCTGTCTGTCGGTATTTGAAGTTGGTGGAACCCACTCAAAACAAAAAACTTTGGCGAGGTGTAGGTTCAATATTTTCTTATTTAATTACTACTAAATTTTGATATGTGTCAGTGATACAAATTTTTAAATAAAATTAATACGCTCCAAGCTCTTACGTTGGCTACAGAAAAATTAAAGATGAATGGGTAAAACTTTTCAGATAGAATAAAAAATTATTTTATTTTTAAAAATACCTATATAATCGAGGTGATTATACGAGCAAAGAATAGTACATTCTGTAACAAGTTTGGAATATGCTATTCCAAACGTGTTTCAGACATTATTTTCTCTACGACTATGTAAGAATAGTAACGCTTATATAATTTTATGCACGATGACATTATAATATGACAATTATAACAAAAATTCTTTGACGTAAACGTCTTTTTATAGCCCGCGGGCGTTATTATGGCCCAGCGGGCTATAATGAAACGTCAAAAATTAAAAACAACAATGTTACACCATTTGATATATTCGAAGTAAGTTTTTTCGTATAAAGATTTTGATTTTACCGGCAGCAGGCCGCAATTTTTCGCCTTTTCAGCTGCTTCCTCAATTTCATTTATCTTTAAACTTTAAAACTGACTGATGTCAGTTGACATTATAATATGACAATTATAACAAAAATTCTTTGAAGTAACCGTCTTTAAAAACAATAATATATTAAAAATAATAATATATTAATCGTGCATAAAGTTTTGTATGCATTGCTGGCATAACTGGTTTTTATGGTCCTACGACGCTTTTCTAGCCCTCGCGCTAACGCGCTCGGGCTCGAAATAGCGCCTCGGACCATAAAAGCATTATTATGCCCTTAATACATAAATAACTATTAAACAGAGAAAAGAAACCAAGCAGTTTTTGACATTTAAGTTTTTTGTATTGTCAAACCATTTTGTGCCGTCACAATTTTATAATGTAAATTATAATAAATTTAAACAAATGGTATGCCTAAATCTTTATTATAATTAAAAATAGTTATTTACACTAACTAATAAAAAAAATAACATTGTAACAAATACAAAATTAATTTTACAAGTACATGTCAACATCTATTCTTTTTCTACATTTAAAGGTCTTTTTTTAAACTTTTTGAATCTGTCAAAACTTCAAAGCCGGTATAGTAGGTAACTGGTTTATCATTTTAATATCAAATTTATTATAATTTTGATTTGTATTTTTGAAAAAAAATAAATATAACTAATTTTTTGTGCCTAAACCTTAATTATACAACTACTATTATTTTTTAATTAATAAATATTACAGTAATATTGAAATATTTTTAAATTTTTTACGTTTAGTAAACAGCCAGGAGATGTCGTTACTTGTGACCATTCTTAAACAAGAGTAGGAATATTCTCGCACAGTATTGCAGAAAAACATCCTTTCTATGATCAAAAATAACACTAGAATGTTACTATTCTTAAGTAGTCGTAGAGAAAAAATCTTTTAAAGTTTTACAGCCTCAATTGGAACTCACCAAGTTTTGTGTCAAAAGTCGCAGTGTATACTAGACGGTTCGTTATTATGGCTTC
This sequence comes from Brassicogethes aeneus, assembly GCA_921294245.1. NCBI lineage: Eukaryota > Metazoa > Arthropoda > Insecta > Coleoptera > Nitidulidae > Brassicogethes > Brassicogethes aeneus. Next base: position 38,663,108 of record OV121132.1, read on the forward strand.
CATGGTAACTAAGCGAGCGTTTTGGTTACTTTGTCGCTCGGCGAGCGACAAAATAAAGAAACGCTTGCTCCTTGGAAAAGTGTAACTTTGCGCTTTCTTTTGGAAGCGCAAATTTGTACTTTTCGCTCGGTTTAGAAAAATTATTTTTTGTGGCTTTAACCAGTTGATTGAAAAACAACAAATTACTACAATTTTTATTTCGACTGGTGAAGGCCCCCAAGTGGTGGAGACCCCCAGCATGTTCAAGTATACCTTACATTACCATGATTGAATATTATTAAATAACTTTACTACTGTACATGTTTTTAATGCGAGGTGCACTACGATTGAGTTAGGACAAAATTTGAGTAAAACTTGTTTCTAATTATTTTAATAATTTTTAAATTAAAATGCATGATGAAAAACCATAAAAAGGTTAAAATAGAGTTGGAAATAAATTAAATAAAAATTTAATAAATATCCTAAACAACATTATCAATACCTTATGCTGAATGAACTAAGGACACAAATAAACTTTGATTTTTTAAGGCAAAAATTTAAATAGAAATAACACATGTCATTTTTGACAATATTTTTATTTATGTGTGACAAATCATTACAAATAAATTTACAACATAAAGTTTTCTTTATTTTTTTAAACTTTTTATAAAATCGGTACCTATTCAATTTGCGAAACGCATAGAAAATTACGAGATTTGTAAATATAGTTCACGTAATCAACTGAGCTCGATAATATCAATATTTGTTGCGCAGTAAATAAATTGTGTACCACATACACTCTAACAACCATATATAAATGAAATAAATCATTAAGAACTCGATTCAATGACATTTTTTATCGCAAAATCCACCAGGGTCTTCGTCACCGAGATCGTGCGATTACTTCCTGTGGGACTTTGCAAAATATTTTGTGTATACTTAATGAATAACAAACCATGCATGACTTGAAATATTTAACGCCAAATAAGTGGAAAAGCACTAAATTCTCGAAAGACTGGTCCAAAATTTTGGATTCCTAAATTATATTTTTGGGATGCGCTTTGTTAAAATCGTGTTAAAAACATTGTGTGGTGTTATATCGCTCTTAAATTTTTTTTTATGTAAGATAAAAAACATGCTACAGCTTGGGACAAAATTTAAAGGACTACTGTATTTTTCACCCAGGGCTATAGTTTTACTTCTAATGGTAATATTTTTGTCTTTAGATTAATTAGACTGAAAAGAAAAACTCAAAATCTCAAACTTAGTTTTCAATACCATGTCAACACCTTTTGAAGATTAAATCGATAAGATTGAAAATGATATAAAATTTGGGATTTTAACAAATAACTGGTTTGTATACTATTTTTCAAACGTTTCATTTAAAGATTGTGGTACATTAATGGCACGCCTTTTTAACATTTATTAAATAATTTTTTAATTAAAAATTTTATTGGTTTAAAATTTTCCCAACTAAAAATTGTAGGTTTAAATTTATAAATTTAAAATATTTTTAACTATCATGTATTGAAGACAAAACTGTTTTAAAAAATATTATTTCCAATTAATTTTTGCAAAGATTTCTATTAATTTTTAATAAAAATTTGGGTAGATATTTTTTAAACTCAAAACAATTGAAAATAAAAAAATATTTTAAATAAAAAATGCAAATGTAAAAGTTTAGGTTTAAAATATTTTTTTTTTAATTATAGTTTTAATATTTTATTCTACAAAATTATTGGTTTAAATCTGCGTCATTTAAAAAAAGAGCCATGTTGTTGTATATGGGATATTCTTATAATAGGAGCAATCTTGAGGATAAGAAATTTAAAAAAAAACAGTTACAGAAAATTTTGAAAAACTACTGTTTTATAAGAAATGAATAAAGTTTATAAAATGATGAGTCTGTTGAGCTCAATTTTTAATTTTGGGGCTTTTTCAAAAATCCATATCCACGCCAATGACTAAGAGGCACGCTAATGACAGTTTTCATTGAATAATGATACAAAATATATTTTTAATATTTATTTATAAGTAAACATTGGTTACAAAAAAAATTAATGAATTAAGCATATCTTATCAATTTCCTCGGAGTTTGGTACTTAAAAAAATCTATTTGAAATTGGCTTTGGTGGCAAATCAAGTTTACATAATATACCAGCTTCTGTAAAGATTTGTCGATCAGTTGATCCAGGCCAATAAAAATATTTACCACTTCTTGCCATACCTAAAGGTTGTAACTATAACTATATGTTTTCTCCATTAATATCCTCAATTATTCCTAAAAATAATTTACCTCAGTGCTCGTTATTAATAAAAAAAGGAGACATACCTGGATACCACGTCTCTTTGTAAATTGCAGCTACCCATTCATTTTTTATGTATGATCCCATACGTAAAGAGATGTTGGTAACACTATCAGCTCCAGGAAGTCCAATGGTAGTCACAGCTGAAAATTCAGGTTTAGGCAATACATCAATGTTAATAGACGTTGAAGGCACATTAAAAATGTTGTAATGACTACACTGTCGAAGCTCACAATCAAAACAGCTCAAAGTATTCAAAAACAACCTTTTGTTGTCTTTTCGCCAAGTCACTTGTGTGTTAGCATGGTACCTTTACAGACTTTTATTTTAGCAGGTAGATATGTATCAAATTTGTCAATTTCAGCCTCATCAACAGTTCTTATTAGTAAGTTGTTAATATTTGTCTCTATAGCGTTTGTAAATACATCAAATGTATTAATATCATGGTTATGTGCTACTAGTTGGTCTGCACACCTTGTGACTACAGCTCCAATACCATCAGGTGCCCTTTTTCCATGACCTGATTCAGAATATTTCCAGGAGATTTTAGTTATATAAGGGAATAACTTTGGAAAAATATTTTGCAAAAAATGGAACAGCTTTTTATTTCTGTACTGAGTGCTGGGGCTATCTGTTTATGTAGTGCTTTAAAATTGATTTTTTAATTTAATTAATAAAATTAACTTATTATTATTTTTTTAAACATTTTATGAAAGGTTCCAATTGATCTCCACGAAGGTGCTTTTTTAAAAATATTATTTAGTTGCTGCTAAGGAGCAGTAATGGTTTGCATACAATGCTCGTATTAAATCGGTACTAAAGTTCTACTTTACTGCCAATTTCTTTTACTTTACTGTCGATTGTTGACTACTTTACTGCCGATTTTAGATCAAAATATCGTATTATCATTATTCGTACAAAATATCATTGGCGTGGATAGTCCGTCATTAGCGTGGACAAAAAAGTCCACGCCAATGATGCAAGTAAATATCCACGCCAATGACAAAATTAAGGTTAAGGTTCTTTGGACAGCAAATGGATTAATAAATTTAATTTAAATTATGCATACCTTTTGTAGTTGTCACTGCTCATTAATTATTGTCAATATTTTTCTAATAGCTTTTAGATAAACAAAATTGTCACTAGCACTCCAATGATGCACTATAAACATACGCCCATGAAACACATAACTTCACACTTCATAGTTCACTGTGCAACTATTCGCATTTGGCGCCAAATCAAGTAAATAGCGTATACCAAAATGTTTATAATAACGGTCGCTAACTGGTAAATTTAAAGTAGGCGGGAATTTTAAATACGTATCATTATAATCCACGCTAATGATGTCAAACTCAGGGACACATTTAAGAAATGTTTTTTTTTTTAATTAAATTTTATTTTTTTTTCTCAATCCCGCTTAACATATCTTAAAAAGTGTTGTCTATAATATACTAGAGTATTTATGGACAGTTTCTTAATTTGCAAAAAAAAATACTTTGGTGAAAGGATATCCAGGGACATCCACGCTAATGACAATTTATGTAATTCAAGGGAAAATGTATTGAATTGGTTTTATTTTATTATTAAGTTAATAGGTGTATGAATAGGGTCAATAAACCCCTAAATAAATATAAAATAAAAAATGGTGAACATGCACTTGACTGAGCATGGCAAGTCAGGGACATAAAATTTCCCCTATTGTAAGAATGACCCATATGGCACGCCGTTTTAGCATTTATTAGCTAATAATTTGAAGATTAGAGTTTAGCACTTTAATGATGTTTTAACAAAAATTTACAAAGTTAAATTCTTTTAAACTCAAAACAATTAATATTTAAAAAATATTTTAAACATAAAATACAACTGTAAAACTTTAAGATTTAAAATATTGATTTTAAAAATTATAGTTTAAATATTTTATTCTACAAAATTAATGGTTTAAATTTATAAAGAGTCATTTAAATGATAATCGATACATTTTTAATTCAAAAATTCTTACATTACATTTAAATGTGTGTTTTAAATTTTAAAGTGATAATATTTGGATTAAGAATTTATCGACTATCATTTAAATGACTATTTAAATATTTAAACCAACACTTTTTATTTTTTACAAATTTAAATTGATACATTTTTAACACAAAATTTATAACTTTACTTTTAAATGTAAATCGATAATTTTTAATTTACAAAGTGTAAACGTAGCTTTAGCAGACGGCGTACGCTGTCTCTTTCTATAGTGGTCAGCATAGTTCATTGTCGGTGAAACGTACAAAGCGCGAAGTCTGCAGCATAATATGCAGTCAGCTAAAGTAATGTGAATATGTTTGTGTTAAAAATGTATCAATTTAAGTTTGTTAAAAATAAAGAGTCATTTAAATGATAAATTTTTAACCCAAAAATTACCACTTTAAAATTTAAAGCTAACATTTAAATATGTAGTAGTTTATGTATGTAGGTACAAATTTATCGACTATTATTTAAACTTCCCATTTTAATATTTGGGCTATAAAAGGTAACAGCCTACATTTTATTTATATACATTATGTGACGAGCTCCGAGAAAAGGGACCTAAGCATATAAGCGCTAATTTTTCAGGAAAAAAAAAACAGGCGACCGCGCTAGAAGGCAGCTCTCTAAAAATGAATTATTCAAAAGTAACTAATTTAATAGTTATTAGTGGCTGCTTTTTCACTTGTGCCATGGTTAACCATGGAATGCCATGGTATCCCAAAATTTAACAGCCAATTCTTATGTAAAATTTTCCTCTGAATCCGAAAAAGTCGTCAAAAGTTAAAAAAGTAGAACAGTTTGTGAGATATAGTTAATTTTCCATTTAATATGGATTTATTTACGAGCCCCGTCCCATATTAGTTGGCCCAGTAAATTCATCGTTGTCAGTAATTTTAGGTTTTCTATCAGTTTTTTTGCGACAGAGTTTTGTGTAAACGTATGATATTTTTAATAAAATATTATAGAGAATCAAAACCTAATGAAAATTTAATTTATTTTATTTACTACCCGAGTCAAAATTAAGATCGTAATTTAAACCTTAAGTCTAACAATTTCCGTCTTAAACGGTTTTATATTCGCCTAAAGATAACCAACTTATGACCTAAAACATGGCAGATAAGTCCATTTTCCCGATTTTTCGGTTCTAATTACGTTTAAATTTAAACCAAAAATTTTATTAGAGGTTTAAATCGGTTCAAATGAAGATTAATTCGGTTGTTCTAGTGCTAAATTGGAGTAAACAGACTGAACAGGTTTTAAATCAGTTTTGGTAGGTCATAGTAGGTTTAAATTACGATTTAAATTTTGACTCGGGTATTTTAACAATACATTTGTTTGCCATTTTGTAGTTTTAATCCGCCTAAGCTTATTCAGCTTGTTTTGCAGATGTCGAACTAAATACTATATACTATATACTATATACTATATACTATATACTATATACTATATACTATATACTATATACTATATACTATATACTATATACTATATACTATATACTATATACTATATACTATATACTATATACTATATACTATATACTATATACTATATACTATATACTATATACTATATACTATATACTATATACTATATACTATATACTATATACTATATACTATATACTATATATACTATATACTATAGTATACTTACTTTTACATAATGCTTAAATTTCTATTAAAAAAATATAACTTAAATATTAAAATGCTTAAACCAATTGATAGCTAAACTAAAATGAACCATTAACCCTAACTTTATAAATATTATTGCAAATAAACACAAAGCTGCTTGGCAAGTTATCAATAAAGATAAAAATTTAAAAGTTACTTCTCGGGTTACAATAGATGCGAAAACTTTTAACGATCATTTTCTGCATACAACTAGTTAGGTTATTATAAAAACGAACACAAATGGATTTTGAAATAAGTAATGCTAGTTAATTTTTCTTATTTCCAATTTCTTATAATTAAATGTTTAATAGAATTAATAATCCTGACCTAAAGGGTATATTTCAAAATGTTCTTAAATTTTGCAAAATTATGTACACGAAAACGGTAACTTATATGAACGTAACATTTTTCGACCAATATCGATTTTGGGTAAAGTTTTAGAAATTTTAATTAAAGGCAGAATCCAAAAATATTTTAATGTAGGGCAATTTTTTATCCTTTTAAATTTGCATATGAAGATGGTCTCCACAATATAACTAATTAACTCTTTATTATGTAATATTTGGAAATCTACGAATGAAGGATGCATTGCCAAGGAAGTTCTTTGATTTGTCCAAGGCATTTGATGTTGTGCCGAAATATCTGCTTTTGGACAAGCTTAAGCATTATGCTATTTTAATTAATTAAGTAATAAAAATCAACAGGACAAAATTGGACTTCGTTCAAATTAATTATGGAGTGACGCAAGGCTCTGTACTTGGGACTCTCCTATTAATAATTGTTATAAACAAATTTTTGTAAAAAAATCTACTGCTTTTTTATGTGTGCAGATGATACAACTATTTTCTGCAAAAGCAAAGATGAAGCTTGTCTTGAAGAGACGTTCTTAAGTGCAAAGAAGAATGCTAAATATTGGTTTGCTAGTAATGGATTTTAAATAAGAAGAAAACGAAAAGCATGCCTTGTACTACAACCCTCTTTTAATAATCAATCCTTGGTTAAATATTTTGGAATATACCTGTGTAAGAATAAAAACAACTATGTTTGAAAGTTTCACGAGATGTATTTAATCTTAATTTTACTGTTGAATTTTTATAACAAAAATATTGATTTATATGTAATGGTTTTTATGTTCTACCTCTGTAGCATAATATTAAAAGAGGATGATAGTTTAAAATTCCTAATTTCGTGCCTCGTTTTCTTCATTTAAAATTTTAGAGGTTCTATTGAATGTTTAATTTTCTGTAATTAAATGGGTCGCATAAGCTAAAACAAGTTTTTAATTTATAAATTATTTGAGATGTTCGTTAATTCTAGAGTTGAAACTACGGCCAGTTTGTCCTGTATAAGTTTTAAGGCATGCCTTGCAATCTGCAGTGCAGATTCTGCACACGTTATTTGGTACACGCCTAACTTATCTTTGTTGTTTTTGATGGAAATACTTAAATTGTAATTTGTATTGTACCTTGGTGTACAGATGTTGTATAGTATACTTTTAGTTTTCAGAATATCGTTAATTAATTGTGCTGTATATCCATTGTTAACTGCTATTTGTTTAATTAAATTTAAAATCTATATCTAATAAAGGTGTGTTTAAAAGTCTATGAATCATTGCAGCTGTATGGCGCGCCGTTTGATTTTTTATTCAGGAATTATTTATTTCTCCATTGAATTTCACATATCTCTAAATCAATTTCAGATATGTAAAATTAATTCCAGATATCTCTAAATCAATTTCAGATATGTGAAATTAATTTCAGATATGTAAAATTAATTTCAGATATCTCTAAATCAATTTCAGAAATCCCAAATTAAAGTTGCAAATGTGATATTTATTTATAAATAAATGATACCAAGTCAGAAATTTAATTCATTGCATTAAACATATCATAGAACAAATTAAAAAATGCGGTAAATTTTAATGTTAAAGTGATATTTTTAATTCCTTGAATAAAAAATATCATGGGACAAATTTAGAATTCGAATTAGCAACATCATAGGAGAAATTTATAATTTAAATTAAAAATATTATGGTAAAAATTCTTAAACAGATTAAAAAAATATGAGAGAAATGTATAATTCGAATTAAAAATATCATAAGAGAAATTTTTAAATGAATTAAAAATATCATAGGAGAAATATTTAATTCGAATTAAAAATATCATAGGAGAAATGTATTATTCAAATTAAAAATATCATAGGAGAAATTTTTAAATGAATAAAAAATGTCATAGCAGATATTTTTAATTCGAATTAAAAATATCATAGTAGAAATTTATAATTCAAATTAAAAATATCAAATGAGATATTTTTAATTCGAATTAAAAATGCCATAGGAGATATTTGTAATTCTATTTAAAAATATCATGGGAGAAATTTTGAAATGAATTAAAATTATCATAGGAGAAATTAATAATTCGAATTAAAAATATCATAGTGGAAATGTATAATTCGAATTAAAAATATCATAGAAGATACTAATTATTTAATTACTTAATAAAATAAAGCATATTTTTAAGTAATGTCATATTTTCATTCTTACTGAACTAAAAAACGCACTATATGCGGTTTTAGTGCATTCGAACTACAAGTGCCGCTAACTGGCAACTGTTGAGCTTCAAATATAAACAAACTCCTGCTATAAATTTATTAATAGGTACATACATAGATACCTATTAACCTATCTTATTATAACACATTAGCATTATTAGTGCATTTATTTTAATTATAAATATTTTTGTAACCGGTAGTTCAAATATCTTTACCAGTTTGTAAAAACGCGGGAAAAAATTTATTCATCTGTCAAAAATTAAATGTAGTTAATTTTCACAAGATGCTAAATATATTTGAACTACCGGTTAAAAAAATATGTATAATTAAGAAAAATGCATTAATAAAGTTAATGTGTTATAATAACGCCAATAACAAGAAACAGTTATTAATAAATTTATTACAGGACTGCGCTCATTGATATCGGAAGCTTAAAGCCTGATTTAAATATTGCCTTCCTTCCTTTCTCCCTTCCTTCCGTAAAAGATGAACAATACAAAAACCGTTGTGATGTTTATAAATTAAGGTACGGAATCTATAAATAGTACTACAGTTTTCGTATTGTTCATATTTTACGGGAGGAAGGAAGGAAGGCAATATTTAAATCTGCCTTAAAGCCTTCCTTCCCTCGTTCCTCCCGTAAAAGACGAACAATACGAAACCCTGTTAATAGATTAGGGTACAGAAATCTATAAACAGCACTACGGTTTTCGTATTGATTATCTTTTACGGAAGGAAGGAAAAATGGCAATCTATAAATGAGGCTTAACAGTTGCAAGTAGTTCTAATGAATTAAACCGCATATAGTGCTTTTTTTACAACCCAGTTCAATGAAAAATTTGACATTGAATTAAAAATATGTTCTATTTGTCATTTTATAATAATTAATCTTATTAAAAATATCTTCTATGATATTTTTAATTCGAATTATACATTTCTCCTATGATATTTTTAAATCGAATTATTAATTTCTCCTATGATAATTTTAATTCATTTCAAAATTTCTCCCATGATATTTTTAAATAGAATTACAAATATCTCCTATGATATTTTTAATTCGAATTAAAAATATCTCATTTGATATTTTTAATTTGAATTATAAATTTCTCCTATGATATTTTTAATTTGAATAATACATTTCTCCTATGATATTTTTAAATCGAATTAAATATATCTTCTATGATATTTTTAATTCATTTAAAAATTTCTGCCACGATATTTAATTCGAATTATAAATTTCTCCTATGATATTTTTAATTCATTTAAAAATTTCTGCCATGATATTTCTAATTCGAATTATAAATTTCTCTTATGGAATTGTTCATTCAATTATAAATTTGTCCTATGATATTTGTTATTCAACGAATTAAAAATATCACTTTAACATTTCGATTTATTAATTTGTCCTATGATATTTTTAATGCAATAAATTAAAGTTTTCATTTGATATTTTTAAATATTTTAGAAATATGTGAAATTCAATGGAGAAATAAATAATTCCTGAATAAAAAATCAAACGGCGCGCCATACAGCTGTCAACTGCTATTTGTTTTGTTTTATGTGTTATAGACTTTACTTTTTTGAATAGTAAAATCTAGGGAATTAATTTCTTTATTTTGTTCTTCTCTTGTAAATTTCATGTTAGGATAAATATTATTTATATAAGTGTATAAATAATTTTTTCTACTCCGCCCTTTATCGTACATGTTTCCATGACACTAAGTGACCTTTTAAATACACATTGACAAGTTGTGGCTTTATGGTGCTTTAGTCACGGGCTAAAGTTAGCAACAGGTTTTTAGTCACGGGCTGAAGTTAGTTTTAAGTTAGTTGACAGTTGTCAAATGTCATACAATCGTTAAAATAAATTGCCTCTTTTGTAAAATAATACTAAATGTGAAAATTATTTTATTTTCTCAAAAGTATTTAATAGTTTCTCAACGCCAATATTTGAAAAGTTTATATGAACATTGTATTGACCTTTTAATGTCGCCGGCAGTAAACTATAACTTAAATTCGGGCACGGACTCCACTGTAAAGTGCTCTTAAAACATTTTTTTTACTTTCACTGTGAAAAACTGTCAATTATCAAGAAATACATTTCGAGTTATAACCTTTATAATTGTGTTTATAAAATGTAAAAATTTTACATTGACGGTGACACACAGATTCCCCTATTGTTTCATAGATGGCGCTCTATACAAATTTTAGATTTAAATCATTTTAAGATAAAAATAAGTATTTGTCGTAAAAAAAGTATAGTATGCTTTATAAACTTTTCTATACACTCATTAATTTAAGCACTAGCTCGCAATAAATTATTAATATTTTATAATATTATCCCTAATTGGAAAAAATATTCATCAAATAAATTAAAATTTTGTTTAAAATATTTTTTACTAAATAGTTTTTAGAATATCAATTGTTATTTTTTTATTATATTATGTAAAAGATTTTATTGTATTTACTTATTTACATTTAGTGTACAAATTATATGTCTTTTAATTTATGTTAAGTTATGTTCCTGCTGTCCATGACTTATGCACACAGTTATGACTTGTGCACACATGTTTGTATTGTTTTCAGCATAAATAAAATTTTATTATTATTAATTTTTTTTAAATACCGTGATAATTTTTTATTTTATTATTATAAAAATTTAATAATTTCAAAAAATATATATAAAATTATTATTATATGTTATATGATTATATGATTTTTTTAATTTTAATTTTTCCTAAACCAGTTACCGATTTTTTCTTTCTTTTTATTGCCTTCGTTGAATATATGGTATGAAGAAATAAATATTTTAAGTGTATTAAAAAATAGATCATATTTTATAAAATAAAAATGTAATTGTAATTAAATTGTATAAATGTATAATGTATAAAGATTAACAAATAATTGAAAACTAAATTTTAGTATGCAATAAAAATTTATAAATTTTAAATTGATGGCAAACAAATATATAAAATTATTAAAATAAGTTCGTTTAAAAATAAACATTACTCCAGTTTTGGTTTAATATATTTTAAGCAAAATCAATGTAAAATTTTACATTTATTCAACCTGATGCTTCTTACTTTTCAAAACTGACCAAGTGAATCAGTCGTAAAGAATTTTATGTCATTTGAAATCTCCAATTTGGAAGGTTAATGGCGTGAATACAATTTTTCTATTTGCTTAAGCATGCGTAATAACCCAATCATAGGACCTATAAAATATCTTATTTTAAAGCCCCTTTTTCTACGTCACTATGTTTAAAGCTTTTAAACAAACCAATTTAAATTGTGTTCGTGGAGTAAGTTTATTTAATTTACATTTTAAAAATAAAAATTAGGTAGATGTTTGATTCAGGTAAAAGTAATTTTATTCTTTGGTTCTTCGCTGGGGGCAACTAATTTTCCACTAAAAGCCTTTAGTTTTATTTTAAATGTTTGTTAAAGTTTAAATACAAGCAAAATAACATGCAAATACACATGTATAAATAATAAAAATACGAAAATATATTTAAAGGGAATTTTTTTTATCAATCCTCAGTCAAAATAAAGTTTTTTAATAAGGCAAAACATTATTAAGTTTTTAATAAAAGCATAATGATAATCGAAAACCTTTGACCTATAGCTTTTAAAAGTGGGAAAACTTTAAATGAAAAGTTAGTTTTTAATTAGGCGCACCTTTCCGGTTTAGAAGATTAATTTTACATCTCCAAGAATATGCAGTCATCATTTTAAGTTTTACATTTTTACATAATTTAGTTAAAGTAATTTGTGGATTTTGGATAGGAATCTTAAAAGTTCTTAACGTTGTAAGGGTACAAACCCCCCCCAACAAAGAATCTGTAAAAGTTAAACCCCAACTGATAAAATGAAAACACCACGGCAAATGTTATATTAAATTACGACAAATGAATAAAATAAATATTTACGGTAATAAAGCTAATAATTTTAATAACCCAAGACACTTAGGAGGTGTTGTATTCATGGAAAAAGTATTCAATGGGAAATAATAAATACCGTAATTTAAAGAATAAATCACGTTTCAACTCAGGTCCAAGACCTGGAAGGCTCTCGTTTATTTTTATATAATTATCTTTTATAAAACCTTCCAAAATAAGGGATTATGGGAGTGAGTTAAACGTATACAAAACTAAAAATTTATAACAAACAAAAATGATATTTATTTGGATAAAGCAACAACAGTAACCATAACCCAAACGACATTTAACTTATTTTCTTGATGAGAAATCTGAAAGAAAGGGACATCCTACAAACCCTTAAAACCACACAATATCTTCATACTGCGACCACAACCCACATATGAAATAAATAAATGATTAAAAATATATCATAACCCTAAGATCAGGTAAAGTCTTAACGCCTCCACAAGTATCTCAGGTGCGAGCTGAGCTCTTTATTTTATGTGATGTTCGTTGGTTTTGTTTATTTGTTTTTTGTTTGTTGGGTGAAAGTAGATTAAGTCTTTGTTTTTATTTTTGTATTTTAAATGTAACTTTATCCGTCAAGAATTTTATATCCGTCATCCATACAAAGTTTTTATAATTATTAAATGCCAGAATGCCTGCGGGCCACGAAGTAACACTTGTGGTCGGCTGCTGCCACGTGATTTATTTTAAAATTCATCGAAAAATTGAGTTTTGATTCGTTTGTAACAAGCAAATTTTTACATACAAGGTGTGTTCAGAAAATATCGGAAATTTTCGTTTTTTGAAACAAATATTTATTTATTCGTCTACATTAATGTTGTCGCCTTCAAAATAGTTCCCATTGGATATTATAATGCATATTTTAACATTTTAGAACAAATTTTGCTGCCACGCGTTTCATACCCAAAACATCCGTAAAAATTTCATGGGATGAGCCAATCGATATACCAATATCATCAGCGACTTCTCTGATGGTTTATAACCATTTCTTCCACTTTTTCCATGTTTTTATCGGTTGTTAATGTACTTGTGCGTTCGGGGCGTTCGTCATCTTCAATGTCTTCACGGCCACCTTGGAAACTCTTATACCACTTATAAACTCTTGTTTTACTTCTTGCAAACTTACTATAGGCCTTTGTTAACATTTCACAGAATTTGTTTATTTTTTTAAGCAAAATTGAATACAAATTCTTTGATCCATTTCTTTTAACAAACGAAAAATCGCCGACCTCATAAAACACGTCTAACCTTAGCGGCTGCCACAGACAAAGTAAACAACGAGGTAAACAATGAAAACAGCTAAAGTTTTTATCATACTTCGGGGGCATGTATACTAACATAATAAAGAAAATTTTATGACAACCGGACCCTCCGAACCCGCGAAATTTAACAATTCCCGTTGTTTTCAACACACCTCGTACACTAGTTTATTTCTGAAAGAATTTATTGGTTTTATATGGTTCCACTTAACCTCTCTTTTTAAAGAAACATATGTTCATAATAAAAAGATTTTGTGACAGTTTTTAGTAAAATAAGTTATTTGTTTTTAGTTACGTATTAGTGTTTAAAGAGAATAGTTACACTTTTGTACGAGATTAATTTTAACTTATGAATGAATATTTTTTATATAAAACATTATAACTTGTGTAAGTGGTATGTGTATTAGGTATGTGAGTAGAGTCTAAAGTTACCATCCATAAATTTTTTAATGAGACTGAATTAAGTGTTGACAAAGTTCTAAAATAAAAAAAAATACAAATATTTTTCATATACATTTCAAGTCCACCAAGAAATATATGAGGATAACCAATATTAAAGAATTTTATTGGTCCACTAAAAATGATTATCGACAATTAAGCCTTTAAATGAAGCTTTTCCAAAAATTCCTGTTTTTTTTTAAATTTTTTAAATGAGATATTTTTACATATTTAAAAAAAAAATTAATTTGAAACAAAAAAATATTAGTGCATCACTACCCTAAACCTAAAACTAAACAATTAATAAGCACTTGAACTTTCTGATTGTTAAAATAACGTAATAATTTTAAAAATAATTATACAGTTTATTTTTTGAATGTGTGTGATTGCGTCATCAATTGGGTCGTATGAATCAAACCGAAACTAAATTTAGAGTCAGTAGCGTATCATTTTGAAGGGGTCTACGCATTTATTGTGGGTGTATTTTTGGTTGCCTAATGTCGCCTCATAATAATAATAATAATAATAATAATAATAAAATTTATTTCCAAAATAATACAGAGTACAACAACTAGGAAGAAATATTGTCAAGAGTTACAGATTAATATCGTATATTATACTGCAGATAATCTGCCAAAGTATAGGGTTCCATATCAATTAAATATTCCATGGCAAGGCTCTTAAAACTAGACAGTTTGGACACCGATTGGATATAACTAGGCAATTTATTATACATAACAATACACGCATAGAAACAGCCTTTTTCAAAAATGGTTAAACGATGCCTCGGGTATTTTAAAGCTCGAGTACGTTCAGAGTTTAATCTTAAATCTATAAACAGATGCATATTCTTACATACAAACATCAGAATTTCAAACACATACTTACAACGCTGTTACCGTAAGTATTTTATGTTTCCTAAACTGCCCTCTTAATGATTCTCCATATTTAAAACCTAACATAGTTCTTAAACAATTCTTTTGAGCTACAAAGATGGCTTGAATATCCTTACATTGGCCCCAAAAGATAATTCCAAACCTTAGCACAGATTGGAAATAGGCAAAATACACTGTTTTTATTACGTTAAAATCAAGATTTCTCTTAAGCACTCTGATGCAATGGTGTACAGTATTAAGTTTGTTGTTAGTTACGCAACTCAGTTAACACCCAATTAAACAATAATTCTAATGATTAGTTCGAATTTATTTTAACTTTATTAACCCGCACAAGCCATTCAGTTGGCTTATGGGACTTCTTAAGAAGTAAGGGTGGAACTAAAAGAGCACTTTTGTATATAAACTTTTGTATATAAATGTAAATATAAAAAATAACAATAAACATACACAATTTTTGTACATAATATTATGTACATACATATAATATACTAAAAGTTAATTAAGACAAAACATTAATTAAAAAAATAAAATGTTATAGAACGAAAACAAAATTACTAAAAGTCATCCTCGTCGGAACTGTCTTCTCCGAGGTGGATAACTAGTTCTGGCACGTCATCGACCATACTTGTCTTTTGGAACCAATCGTCAATTAATTTATTGGTGTGCCTCACTACTGAACACCAACGTTCTGGGGTGCATTGGTTAAGTGCTTGGCCCCACATTGATAGCACTTTATTGTCGCCATAGCCGTCTTCCACCATGTGGGAATCATAATATGTTTTAGCCTAAAACAGAATTCGTTGTTGCAAGCGCCCATCTAATTGTTTATGTATGTACCTGCGCCCATATAAGTTCAATGGCATTGAACTGGCAGTGATATGGAGGCAGACGCAAAACCTCATGCCCATGCTGCTGGAGGTACTCATCAACTTTGTAACGCTTAGGCGGGGTGTGGTAGCGTGCCAGGAACAGCAATTCGGCTTTAAATATGCCTTTGATAAACTGAACATTATGTTCTGTTAGCCACTCTTCTATTTGCTGTTTTTTCCAAGCACATGTAGGGTGACGCTCAACAACGACGCTGTGGTAAGGAGCGTTGTCCATCACAATCAGTGAAGGTTCCTTCAAATTTGGCACCAACTTTTCAGCTACCCACCTTTCGAATAATTCACCTTTATTGTCGCCATAGCCGTCTTCCACCATGTGGGAATCATAATATGTTTTAGCCTAAAACAGAATTCGTTGTTGCAAGCGCCCATCTAATTGTTTATGTATGTACCTGCGCCCATATAAGTTCAATGGCATTGAACTGGCAGTGATATGGAGGCAGACGCAAAACCTCATGCCCATGCTGCTGGAGGTACTCATCAACTTTGTAACGCTTAGGCGGGGTGTGGTAGCGTGCCAGGAACAGCAATTCGGCTTTAAATATGCCTTTGATAAACTGAACATTATGTTCTGTTAGCCACTCTTCTATTTGCTGTTTTTTCCAAGCACATGTAGGGTGACGCTCAACAACGACGCTGTGGTAAGGAGCGTTGTCCATCACAATCAGTGAAGGTTCCTTCAAATTTGGCACCAACTTTTCAGCTACCCACCTTTCGAATAATTCACCGTTCATGTCCCCGTGGTAATCTGCCAGCTTCGATTTAGTCCCAAAAATGAGGGAGGCGTTATCAACAAAACCACCCTCATGGCCGGCATGGAGTATAATAAATCGCTTTCCCTCACTTGCACTTGGCCGGCGCACCCCCTTCGCTGTTCCATCCTGCCATGAACGTTTACATGAGCCTCTTGAAAAAATCCAAGTCTCATCTAAAAACACAACTTGGCGTTTAAATTTGGAGTTAGCGTTCAGGGTGTACCGCCGTAGAAATTCGGCCCTGCGAAATACCACGTCCTGCTGCTCCATTAAAGCAACTCTGTTATTGTGCTTTGTATACATAAAACCTATTTCCTGAAGCAAGCTGTACAGAGAACTTCTGCTTATGTCAACAATTTCCTTTAATTTGAGCTGCTTATTAAGAGTATTCAGGGTTAAGTGCTTTCCTACAAATGAAACACATCAATGCAGAACCACTGGTTGGTCATTGTGACCTAAATAACTATAAACCAACCTGCGGCATACATGTCATAAATTGTCTTTCTTATTTCCATTTTTGAGGCTTCTGGTAAATCCGAGGTCTTTAATTTTTTACGACGTGAATATGGAAACTTGGCCCATGTTTTGCTGCCAGAAGGTTGGGCTGGGGCCTCGTCTAATGCTTGTGCTTTCCGCAAAGCATTGCCCACTGTATTAATCGAAATGCCAAAGGCATTCGCCACACGCTGCAATCGAGTTTTGTTTTTGGTCCATTGCCAAACTATTCCCGCCAAGCATTTGGATTCTCGGATGGAGGTCAGAGACATGCGCTGTAGTAAAATAGCGGTTATATTTTCATATTGCGCATGCGATTTTAGTATTGCACATGTCTTTGACCCTAAAGTAATCTGCCAGCTTCGATTTAGTCCCAAAAATGAGGGAGGCGTTATCAACAAAACCACCCTCATGGCCGGCATGGAGTATAATAAATCGCTTTCCCTCACTTGCACTTGGCCGGCGCACCCCCTTCGCTGTTCCATCCTGCCATAATAAATCGCTTTCCCTCACTTGCACTTGGCCGGCGCACCCCCTTCGCTGTTCCATCCTGCCATGAACGTTTACATGAGCCTCTTGAAAAAATCCAAGTCTCATCTAAAAACACAACTTGGCGTTTAAATTTGGAGTTAGCGTTCAGGGTGTACCGCCGTAGAAATTCGGCCCTGCGAAATACCACGTCCTGCTGCTCCATTAAAGCAACTCTGTTATTGTGCTTTGTATACATAAAACCTATTTCCTGAAGCAAGCTGTGCAGAGAACTTCTGCTTATGTCAACAATTGTTTCTACTGAGCATGTTTACTTTAGGGTCAAAGACATGTGCAATACTAAAATCGCATGCGCAATATGAAAATATAACCGCTATTTTACTACAGCGCATGTCTCTGACCTCCATCCGAGAATCTAGGCTTAAGCCTAACATAGCTTAAGCCTAACATAGCTTACCTCTTGGATACAGTTTAGTGGGAGCAGGGGACCCCCATGCTCCAGTTCCCTTTGAAAGTATTGAACTAATTTAATAATAAAACCTTTTTGGTTATCGTCCAAACGTTTGCAAGACATTTTTTAAAACCTGTCAAACTTCCAAAATCTGTTCTTTAATGTCAAATTACTCTATGAACGCCACTGACTAACCTTCAAATTTTGATAAATTTCGGCTCAATGCCACAACAAACTATACGCACTCTGTCCTTTTTCAGAACAAGCCGCGTGAGCGCGACATCGGATTCACGTTTGTCGTAAATTACGTTTAATTGTGTCGCCATCTGCTGGTTTAGCGGATCCCGATACGTTTTAGAATTTCAGATGAACTTTTACAAAGAAAAAAAAGACAGCTACACATTTTAATGTCTTTGTTTGGTTCAGCAATTGATGACGCAATCACACACATTCAAAAAATACACTGTAGTTGCCTTCTCCCAATTTAAAACCGAATTGGTTTAAATAACAGTGAATATTGAAATCGGCCACTCACTGATGCCTAACAACGTGAATATTAGTTGTAAGGCAGGGAATTTATAATGTTTATCATTATATACAGAAAAAACTCAATATTAGGCAATGGGAATAGATAATAGTACAATATTATACAAGAGATAATGCAGGCTATTATCCACGAGGATGAGGTATGTGTCTCCAGTCGCCAGTCTAGAGACTTAATCATTGATTGAATAATGCTTATAATTTCGAGTGTAATACCATACTTTATCTACTCCAATAAGTATATAATTAAATAATAATATGACGTCTGTCAAATGGTTTATATATATTATTATAGTCGATTTCTTCCAATTTAAAACCTAATTGGTTTAAATCATAGTAAATATTAAAATCAGTCAATCACTAACAAAGTGATGATGAGTTCATTCTAAAGGGTTATTTAAGGCAAAATCTGCATACTCTCTGTTAAAATGGTATAAGAACATCATTTTTGGTTTCAGGATCGAACATATCCCGTAATATCAAACCCGGACTTAACCAATAAGATTATCTACAGCCCGTTCAGAATAAAACCGAATATATCTATATATATATATGGGGCGTGGCCTCGCCTCCCTCCAAGGCGCGTCACAGTAGCTTGTGTGATAAACGACATGACGAAAGGTCGAGTCAATTAAATGATAATAATGCAAAAAATCTCATTAGCGATGCAGGCTATTTGCTTAGCTACTGTATCGCGCGTTGGAGGGAGGCGAGGCCACGCCCCATATATATATATATAGATATATTCGGTTTTATTCTGAACGGGCTGTATTTTACCGTTGCCGGGTTTATTTTAAAGTCCTTTGTTTTTCAATAAAATGTGTTTAATTTAAGTACCTACCTACTTTTGTCTTTAGTTTCCAGTTAGGTTCCAGCACTTGAGAAGGGACCACGCGATAGCAAGTGCTCTTGAAACGTAAAAGGTTAAAAATTAAAACCAACAATAATTTTTAAAATGTGCAAACCAATAATTGTTTGTTTCACTATAATTATTATAGTGAAACAAACAATTTTCATAGAGTGCAAACCAAACTAAACTAAACTAAAATGGTGCAACGGTCAATGAAGAGTGAAGTGTTAAGTGATGAATGAGTTAAGTGCCACCTGTCATTGGACGCTTTTCACTGGACAAACAAAGGAGGTCAATCAAGAAGGGAGGTGGCCATTCACAAAAAAATTGATAAGTATCCTTAAGCATATTCATGACCTAACACATAATCTGCAAATTAAACACGACGATATCTTTAAAACTCAAGAAAGGCACACTGCGTAGAACAATAAAGCTGTCAACAACAAATAAGGCAAATCCAAACGAGACCAATAATAAACACTAGACACACAGAATAAACTAACATTAATATAATCCTAACATAGTTTAAAAAAGCATAATAATCAAACAACTGGATTTGTAAACATTCGACAACAGAATAATTGCGCTTGTCATTTGTTTATATAATAAATAAATGTATTACTTAATTTTGGAATTTAAGAAAAAAGACAAAACTCTACCACAAAACGTGCTTCGGCAACACAATAACTAATAATAAAAAAAATTGTTAGAAATTTCGCACTTCTGCGGCAATAAACAATTAAAAAAAAATCACCAAAAGCTACAAGTTACATCCAGCTACTGAACTATCTATTGATGGTTTTTGGCATCAAGACTGAGGACACGGGCAATGACAATAACGAACAAGACGAAGACCTCGACTAGGAAACTTCACCCCTGCAGCGAAATAACGACTCCCCAACTCCAAATAGTAATCCCAAATGTTTGGAGTAATACTAATCGAATGGTCTAGGGGGATTCCGCGTCGTACTTAATTTTAAGTCGGCGTAATTGTCCCCCAAAAACCACTCACTCCCGTCCCTCCTCCATACCCCACTGAGCGTATAGCATAGGCTCGGCGAACCCGAGAATGGCTATTAAAACTATTCGCCTCTCGCTCTCGAGCCCCAAATAGGAGACAGTACGGAACGCAATGGACATTCGCACCCAGCAAACACGGGTGAAGCCGTGCAGTTGCTGGGGAAGAACAAAAATCGGCGTAAGTAAACATATGCCTGTACGGGGTTCGAGAGTCAAGAGGAAATGGGGCTGGGTATACGTCTCTTATACTCATACTCATACTCACCTACTTTTGTCTTTAGTTTCAAAATCGTCAAGTTTTTTGTTGCAAATGCGGCTAAGAATAATCTTAATATCTTTATTATGTTATAGCTATTGCATATTGTTAATAATAGCTATTTATATACCATGTGAGGAAAGTAGTGCTTTTGCGGGCATTAAATATTCAAGGGAGGAAACGCATTTTCCTCCTAAGGTACCTATGTACATATATAGTTTTTTCTATTACCTTTTAACGGGTTTAAGACATTTTAAGCGTTCCGGTTCCTTTTACTAACCCGCCAACACCTAGGTACTTAATATTTTGTCAAAATTTTATAGCCCCATATAAAATTTTGACAAAATATTAAGTACCTAGGTGTTGCGTCGCCGACGTTATGTTGACAACGCTTTGTTGCTATGGTATTTTTGGTAATACACACAGTTTTTATAAGCTGCCCGAATGTTGCTAAAAAAGCAAGAATAGTTGCAATTCATTTCCTTCCTTAAAAATCGAAAGAGCGATATGAAATTGAATACAGTTTGTTAAAATAATGGTTGGACAAGCGCGGAGTAAATCATTTTTCTACAAAATCAAATAGGGCTATACAAGGTACAAAAACTCTTGCTAATGTAAAATTGTTAAAAAAAAAGAGGGAGGAAAAGAGACATTTTCCTCCCTCGCTCGCGGGTGGAAAATTAGGTTTTCTAGTAAGGTAGTAGAAAAAATTAATATCATACAATAGACTAACAATTTTTTCCACTTGAAAAGTTTTTGTAGTTTTCTGTATTTTTTTCGAAACTACTTTTGTGTCCCATTGACTTAAGTGTATTAAAAAAAATGTATGTTTAATTTTAAAATATAGGGTGTCACCAAATAAGTTGTCATCCTTAAAGGGGATGATAGTACAAGCCAAAATAGGAAAGTTTTTTTCTATCATTTTTGAATTTGTGGCATTTAAATTTTGGGCCGCCACTTGACCTACGAAAACTGGCGCAAAATATTCCTGCACAGTGGGCCATAATCTACATTCATTAAATTAATTTAATTAAATTTACATTTTTTTTTGTTTTGCATACTCATATATACTATATTTAGTAAGTTTGTATAAAACAATACTTACTTTTTATTGTTAGATATCTCAAGGTTTCCGTGGTTTTTACGTCGATTTTTAATTTCACTTTTAACGGGTCATGTAGCTATTTTTTAAGTATTCCACAAAATCATAATAACCGAACTGTCAGTAATCAATGATAACAAAGTACCTACTAACTGAAGTTTTTAATGAATGTGGCCCACCTGTATCTTTTTTGCTTGGATGAATAATATCACTGTTTTAGAGGTAAAAACAATAATAATAATATATTATATAGGATAGGTCAGTGATATCCAGGTTTTGTGATAGAGGAGAAACTTTCATGTTTTGGCGTGTACTATCAACCCCCCAAAGGATGACAATTTATTAGGTGACATCCTGTATTTAAAAAAATGACAGCCAGAAGATTTAAACCGTTGCACAGTGGTCGGAAATCCCAAAAAGCTGGTCAA
Source organism: Brassicogethes aeneus (assembly GCA_921294245.1). Classification (NCBI taxonomy): domain Eukaryota; kingdom Metazoa; phylum Arthropoda; class Insecta; order Coleoptera; family Nitidulidae; genus Brassicogethes; species Brassicogethes aeneus. The sequence goes on from OV121132.1 coordinate 38,685,444, forward strand.
AACTCGAAAATGTTGTAATTTTGAGTGAAATTTTCTTATACCAGGGTTTTTGGGGTCGCTGATTACGAATTTTATGTTAGTTTTTAAAAAACAAAATGGCGGATACAAAATGGCGGAGTTGTTTCATGACTTATGATTTTTTTCAAACGAAAATAATAGTTCGGGGGCTTTTTCGGTCGCTGATTACGAATCTGATGTTAGTTAAAAAAAACAATGGCGGATACAAAATGGCGGAATGATTTTATTTTAGCAAAAATACTAATTTGGGGGTTCTCGTAATTGCTGATTACGAATTTAATATTAGTTTTTTAAACCACAAAATGGCGGAGTTGTTTCATGAAAGAAAAGCGGCTTTCATACGGTATTCATGAAACAAATTTTATTAACATGTTAATAATAACTAAAATAAAATAAAAAACCCATCTTCATGTTTAAATTTAAAACTGAAAGTAAATCATGAATACATTTTGAAAAATCGTTAATACATTCGTTCAAGATTTTAATAAAAGACTTAAAAATGACCCGAACATGCATTGAAAATCGTCACCATTGATGAAAATCAAATGATGTTTAAAATGAACACCCAGTATAAACTATTTTGATTAAGAAACTACCTATTGTTACGTTCAGCGAGCTCGGTTTTTCGACGCTCGCAAGCTTTACTTCCTCCTGCGCTATTGCAATAAATATTTTTTTTCACTAAAAGGTGGACAAAGGTGGAAGTTCCGTCTGCGTCATTTAATTGTTTATACTTTTTAACACATGAAACAGTTTGCAACTTTTCCGGATCTCGCCGGATCACTACTATTTCGTTGCATTTATTCATGCTCCGTATGGAAATACAGAAATTTAAACATGTCAAATTTAAAAGTTCTGCCGCAAATTAAAATAATTAAAAAACTCATGATGAAACATTTGTAAATAATGTACAAACCTTCAGGAACATCTCCCATTTTTTCCGAACTCTTCGCAACACTTTTACACCTTAAAATTCCGTTTTTTGCCGCGACGCATAAAAGAGAATAAACGCCAGAGTGACAGGTGTTCGTTAAAAGGGCGAACTTTGAAAGAACACCTACAGTCTAAAAGGCGATCTTATGCTCTGTCCCTTTGGATTTAACTACTCTAACACCATCTATTCGAGATTTTGTTAAGATTTACCCTCAAAGGTAAATTTTGATTTTTGGGTTTTGGCCAGCTTTTTGGGATTTATAACCACTGTGCGTTGTGGCATTTAATTATTTTATAAATTAAGCATTTGCCGTCACAAAAATGTGCAAACTGGAATAGTAGGTATACCGTATTTACTAGACTTGGATAATGTTTGATATAATTGTGTTAATTCTAAAGCTTCATTGACTGAGAATCTATAATGCACCAAGTTTACGCTTCTGATATCTTTAGGCATCCATAAGTGACTTAATTGGCGATAAATCTCCAAATCTGGCACCAACTAAACTAAACTGAATTTCAAATATTTGAAACAGTAGCTTCTGTTTTAATTTTGAGGCTTTGCCATTTTACTCACTTGATTCGATTTTTCAGTCGACATGTTTGATTAGTCATGAAGTCCACACAGCTTTTTTAGTATGAACGTGTCGAACGAGGTCGAGAGCAACGTTCAGTCGTTATTTCAATAAAGTTGAGTTTCATCTCTACTTTACGTTATTTAAAACTTAGTTTTTCATTTTCAGATAAAACAGCATAATTTTTAACTTTGCCACACTAGCCCGGTTGATTCAACTTCCTTTGATCCCGACCGACTTTATTTCTGTTGAATTGATTTGAATTTACTTCCAAAAAACTCGTTCATCACATCCACACTGGGTTAAATCATTCGATTCGATTTCGATTCTATTTCAATTCGCTTTTGATTCAAGATATTATGGACGTACTTACCTTTATGTTTATAAACAACATATAGTGGGAAGTCGAGGTTAAGTGAAATGTATAAACTAATCAAACGCAATCTAAAGCGTGTTTCTTTTCTGGTGACATTTCTAACCTAGCCAGTTAGTTACAGTTATTTACAGTTAGTTACAGTTACATTTGTTTTTGCAGAATCCGAAATAATAATTTGTTATAAAAATTAATTGCTTTTATTTTTAATACACATAAACAAGATTTTATGAGTGTACAAGCCTGTTTCCGAAATGACCGAAAAGAGGTTTAAAATTACATGCACCCTGAACGCCCAGAACATCAATAAACGTGGAAAAAATTAAAGAAATGATGATGAACGATTAATAGTAATACCAAGCTATAGTTCAACGCCGTTTTGCGCATTAAATTAAAAAAAGTCGATTTGTGCCAAGAAAACACTGACACAAATCGACTTTTTTTAATTTAATGCGCAAAACGGCATTGAACTATAGCTTGTTATTACTATTAATCGTTCATCATCATTTCTTTAATTTTTTCCACGTTTATTGATGTTCTGGGCGTTCAGGGTGCAGGTAATTTTAAACCTCTTTTCGGTCATTTCGGAAAACCTTTTTTATCAGATTTTATTAATAATTATTAACAATTATTGTCAAATAGTTTCCTTTAATTCAAGAAATAATCAAGACGTACTCGTATATATATCACCCAACCTATAAATTTAATCTGTCAAACTATGCTCAGTAAGTTTTGTATTTGATTTTTCTATTATAATTTCATACATAATAATTAAAAATAAAACTCCTCGACCACTACGCGGTCTTGTGATTTTATTAAATTATTTTACATTCAACATTTACCAAGAAAAAACAAACAAAAAAGTACTGAGCCTAGTTTAACCGATTAAATTCATAGTTCTCGTGATATAATATGATTATTTTTTGACCTTTTCAAAAACTAATAAAAAATTTAAAAATCAGTCATGTGCGTATGTTTTAATCAATCAAAACATTATTATAGTGGGAATAACCTACTGTAAAACAATTATTAGAAATATTCCCCAATACCATTGGGAAATATTTCCAATATATCACCAAAGTTGTCCTTTTTCAAGAACCTACTGTACATTATTTTCGCAAAAATAATATGGCATCTGTCAAAATTCTATAATAAATGTGAAAAAATAATCTTTTGAATACCATTTGAGAGTTTAATAAATTAGAAAATATTAATCCAAAATTTTCTTAAACTTGATGTCATTATGCAATATCGGCAATATCAATATTCGAAATATTTGTCGAATTATTTTCAATTACTCATTATGATAATATTTTTGCTTATTAAATTACCACGAATAACACGCTCAACATATTTAACCGCCTGCTGTTTTATGATATATATATTAGGGTGGGCCAAAAAAACTTTTAATTTTCTTTTCTTTAGCTACCATGAAAATATCGTCCAAGATGACGAAAAAAAAATTCTGATAAAGTTTGAGCTCTTAATATTAATATTAAGAGGTGGCTCATCGCGATTTTTTAGCCACCTCTTAATAATAATATTAAGAGCTCAAACTTTATCAGAATTTTTTCTTCGTCATCCTGGCGATATTTTCATGGTAACTAAAGAAAAAAAAATTAAAAGTTTTTTTTGGCCCACCCTAATATGTATATATATATAATATTATATATATATATATATATACCTATATATATATATAAATTAGGGTGTGCCAAAAAAACTCGAAATAGTTTTTTTCATGCTCTCCACCCAAAATATCGTAGAATATGTCCGAACAAATATTCTGTTAAAAGCGGAGCTCATAATTTCAATTTTAAGAGGTCCCTCATCGAATCTGAAGTTTTGCCGCTTAAATAGCACAGAAAACTGACCTTTTTACCTTATTTATTCTTGCAACCTAGGAAGAAATTTTTTTTTCATAAAATCCATGACCAAATCTTACAAAGCATTAAACTTGGACGAAAAAATCTTATTAAGCCGAATTTCTATTTTCATTATTTATTTTTTTACAGAGCTTTAAATTTAAAATTTTACATTTTTTGCCTTTTTCAGCTAAACTATTGAAGTTAGACGAAAAAGTCAAATGGTAATTTTTTAGCTCGTCTGATGGACCACAAAAAAGTTTTAGGCGAATTTTTTATATCCTCAATATTCTAAAAGTTACAGGCGTATAAAGTCATCATTTTTGTATTATTATCTTTAAATTTAAAGCTATGTAAAAAATTAAATAATGAAAATAGAAATTCGGCTTAATAAGATTTTTTTGTCCAAATTTATTCGTCTACATTAATGTTGTCGCCTTCAAAATAGTTCCCATTGAATATTATGCACAAGTGCCAGCTCTTCTTCCAATACTCGAAACACTTCTAAAACTCTTTGGGATAGTCTTTAGTTCTTTCAGCGATGCGCTTTTAATGTTATCTATGCTTGCAAAACGACGGCATGTCTGGCGAATATGGAGGCTGGGGCATCATTACAGTATTGTTTTTGGCCCAAATTTTTTTTCAAAATTTGACAATTTTGGAAAAAATTTTGCTGCCACGCGTTGCATACCCAAAACTTTTTCCTCGTTTTTATCGGTTGTTAATGTGCTTGTGCGTTCGGGGCGTTCGTCATCTTCAACGTCTTCACGGCCATCTTGGAAACTCTTATACCTTTTGTAAACTCTTGTTTTACTTATAAGTAGCAGACTCACTATGCGCCTTTCTTAACATTTCACAAAATTTATTTCATTTTTTAAGCAAAATTGGATACAAATTCTTTGATACATTTCTTTTAAAGAAAGAAAATCGCCGAGCTCATAAAACACGTCTAACCTTAGCGGCTGCCACAGACAAAGTAAACAATGAAAACAGCTAAAGTTTTTATCATACTTCGGGGGCATGAATACCAACATAATAAAGAAAATTTTATGACAACTGGACCCTCCGAACTATAATAAATGTGAAAAAATATTTTTTTGAATACCATTTGGGAGTTTAATAAATTAGAAAATATTAATCCAAAATATTTCTTGAACTTGATGTCATTATGCAATATCCGCAATATCAATATTCTAAATATCTGGTAAATAGCACGCAGTGGAATCTTTCGATTCAAAATTTTTGAGCGTGTTATTTATGAATTTATAAAAATTAAAGTTAAAAAAGAACAGTGTTATTAAATATTATTAGGTTTCTAAAAAGTTTAAGCGAAATTCTTTTGCAAGGCGGTTAGATAAAGGGCTGTTATGTGCAACAACTTGGACTAACTCGATCTGGAACTTTGCTTTTAACTTATTTACATTACATTGTTATTTATAATCTTTGAATTTATGTGTCTACGCTGTGCATGGGAATTCTGCTTAAACGAGGACAATGCTGGATTTGCCGTACTTGTTGTCCTTAATATCTTCCGTGAAATTAATTTCGAGATGCACATTCCTTTCCATAATATATTTGAATTAAAGCCATAAAAACGATGTATGACGGTGTATTATAGTTTCATGCCTTATAAATATATTGATTGGAGTATTATTATAATAATTATTGTTAATCTTTTCTATATAAAAATAATAATGCATATTACGCTATTTTCTTCTGGATGGGAGCAAACATAATATTAAAAAATAATGATACATGAACTTTATAATAATAATATTATGTCAAAAAGAAATAGTAATCATTTTTTTTACTTACGTATTATAATAAGAAAAAATATGACACGCATTTGCGTTTATAATAGTATATTATATGCCATAAGATGTCATTTTCTGGTACAAGTTTATAAAATTTATAAAATAAGGCAATAATTTTTACAGAAAAAAATGCTGACATGGACAATATTTTCTGGTATTTAATGCATTTTAGCATTATATGAATCAAAAAATGTACGTCAACAATAAATTGCTAAAGCTAGGAAAAAATTGGGTGTTAGCTAAGCTTCATTTATATAAAAAAAATATATTTGCAAGTATATCTCGAGTATAATACTATACTTTATTTACTCCAATAAGTAGATAATTAAATGATTTTCAAAAATAATTAAATAAAGGTTATATGATTGATAATTGTCAATAAGTTTGCTCTTTCTAGAGTTTACTTTTTTATTACAATTTTCCCAGATATTAATTAGTATTTATTTATATATTTATAAATCTTACAAAGCATTAAACTTGGACGAAAAAATCTTATTAAGCCGAATTTCTATTTTCATTATTTATTTTTTTACAGAGCTTTAAATTTAAAATTTTACATTTTTTGCCTTTTTCAGCTAAACTATTGAAGTTAGACGAAAAAGTCAAATGGTAATTTTTTAGCTCGTCTGATGGACCACAAAAAAGTTTTAGGCGAATTTTTTATATCCTCAATATTCTAAAAGTTACAGGCGTATAAAGTCATCATTTTTGTATTATTATCTTTAAATTTAAAGCTATGTAAAAAAATAAATAATGAAAATAGAAATTCGGCTTAATAAGATTTTTTCGTCCAAATTTATTCGTCTACATTAATGTTGTCGCCTTCAAAATAGTTCCCATTGAATATTATGCACAAGTGCCAGCTCTTCTTCCAATACTCGAAACACTTCTAAAACTCTTTGGGATAGTCTTTAGTTCTTTCAGCGATGCGCTTTTAATGTCATCTATGCTTGCAAAACGACGGCATGTCTGGCGAATATGGAGGCTGGGGCATCATTACAGTATTGTTTTTGGCCCAATTTTTTTTTCAAAATTTGACAATTTTGGAAAAAATTTTGCTGCCACGCGTTGCATACCCAAAACTTTTTCCTCGTTTTTATCGGTTGTTAATGTGCTTGTGCGTTCGGGGCGTTCGTCATCTTCAACGTCTTCACGGCCATCTTGGAAACTCTTATACCTTTTGTAAACTCTTGTTTTACTTATAAGTAGCAGACTCACTATGCGCCTTTCTTAACATTTCACAAAATTTATTTCATTTTTTAAGCAAAATTGGATACAAATTCTTTGATACATTTCTTTTAAAGAAAGAAAATCGCCGAGCTCATAAAACACGTCTAACCTTAGCGGCTGCCACAGACAAAGTAAACAATGAAAACAGCTAAAGTTTTTATCATACTTCGGGGGCATGAATACCAACATAATAAAGAAAATTTTATGACAACTGGACCCTCCGAACTATAATAAATGTGAAAAAATATTCTTTTGAATACCATTTGGGAGTTTAATAAATTAGAAAATATTAATCCAAAATATTTCTTGAACTTGATGTCATTATGCAATATCCGCAATATCAATATTCTAAATATCTGGTAAATAGCACGCAGTGGAATCTTTCGATTCAAAATTTTTGAGCGTGTTATTTATGAATTTATAAAAATTAAAGTTAAAAAAGAACAGTGTTATTAAATATTATTAGGTTTCTAAAAAGTTTAAGCGAAATTCTTTTGCAAGGCGGTTAGATAAAGGGCTGTTATGTGCAACAACTTGGACTAACTCGATCTGGAACTTTGCTTTTAACTTATTTACATTACATTGTTATTTATAATCTTTGAATTTATGTGTCTACGCTGTGCATGGGAATTCTGTTTAAACGAGGACAATGCTGGATTTGCCGTACTTGTTGTCCTTAATATCTTCCGTGAAATTAATTTCGAGATGCACATTCCTTTCCATAATATATTTGTATTAAAGCCATAAAAACGATGTATGACGGTGTATTATAGTTTCATGCCTTATAAATATATTGATTGGAGTATTATTATAATAATTATTGTTAATCTTTTCTATATAAAAATAATAATGCATATTACCCTATTTTCTTCTGGATGGGAGCAAACATAATATTAAAAAATAATGATACATGTACTTTATAATAATAATATTATGTCCAAAAGAAATAGTAATATTTTTTTTTACTTACGTATTATAATAAGAAAAATTATGACACGCATTTGCGTTTATAATAGTATATTAGCGAAAGAACATGCCATAAGATGTCATTTTCTGGTACAAGGACAAGTTTATAAAATTTATAAAATAAGGCAATAATTTTTACAGAAGAAAATGCTGACATGGACAATATTTTTCAGTCTGGTATTTAATGCATTTTAGCTTTATATGAATCAAAAAAATTACAATAAATTGCTAAAGCTAGGAAAAAAATTGGGTGTTAGCTAAGCTTCATTAATATGAAAAAAATATATTTGTAAGTATATCTAGAGTGTAATACTATACTTTATTTACTCCAATAAGTAGATAATTAAATGATTTTCAAAAATAATTTAATAAAGGTTATATGATTAATAATTATCAATAAATTTGCTCTTTCTAGAGTTTACTTTTTTATTACAATTTTCCAAGATATTAATTAGTATTTATGATATAATCATATTTAAGTTGGAAAGTACGATATATCATATATCAAAAGTGTACTCATGATAAATTTCAATATTTAAAAATTATACAGGAATTTTAAAAGAATAAAACAGCCAAATTAAAGTGCCTAAAACACTTAAAAGCGAATCACAAATAAGACACTCATTAAACAGATTTATTTTATGGTTATTAAATAACCTTGCTCATTAATTAATAGGTTCATTAGCGTCCTCCTGATAAGTTCTCGTCATTTACAACTTCATTGTTGTTAATTAAACTCCTGTTTTATTATAAAGTTGTTCGGTAAATCAGGACGCCTTGAAGTACCTATAAAGATCATAAACACTAGCGAGTTGTATACGGTTCATTCTGCTGGTTTATGTGACGTACTACCGGCATAACGTCTTATCCTTATTAGGACAGATATGATGTTTCTTGTTTTATGAGGTTCTTGCGACCATAAAGTTATTAATAACTATAAAAGTTTACGGTATCCCATTTCCCAAAAATACGTACACGGGCATTATGCAAAATAAAAATATATAAAAGGCTACACTATTCGGTTTTACTTAATCAATCTGTTCAATTAATCTTGATTACAAAGTTTTTTTTTCGTAACAAATTTTGCAGACACAAAAAAGCTTCTTGAAAGTTACCAATTTGAAATTTTACTTATTAAAATTATATTTGATAAACTATATGGCGTAAAGCACAAAGGTATCTGACAGTATAGTCTACGCCATGACGAGGGCTTTACTAGACTAGACTATTAAGCTCCATGGAGATGCGGCTGCCTTAATGACTTTTAAGAGGTCCTAAATAGGCCTAGAAATTTAAGTTTTGCGTGAATATTCATAGAGCTGAGATGATTGAAATAGTGAAAAGTTTTCAACTCGGGAAAAGTTTTCTCGAATATAAAAAGCACCCTTCATCCTGCACTTCTTTCTGTTAATGAATCCGTTTGGTAAAAGTTGGTTAAGTATCGGAAAATAACTTTGTAAACCGAATCGAATAAGGTTTGATGTTTTTTGACTTTTTAAGTTTTATTTGCTTTTAAAAATTAAAAATAAGTTCTTACTTAAATAGGAGATATATTTATGGGTGGGCCTTTGTTCAGATACTTTTTAAGTGCATTTAGAAAGTTAGAAAAGCTACTTTAAAAATAATCTTAAATAATTAAAATATAATCGTTTTCATTTCAATTAAAAAACAAACAGTAGGTTATATGCATTAATAAATAATAATTATAATAATAATATTAATAATAATTTAAAAATAATCAAAGTATAATAAGTTTTATTTAAATTAAAAAACAATAATCATTAAATTTTATACTACAACATATCAGGAATCTAACATCAAAGTGTATTTTAGTAATATTTAAATTAAATTTTAAGTAACATTTACAAAAATAAAAAATATATCAATAAAGTATTCCCTTGAAAAAAGACATGTACTTAGTAATACCTAAGGTATACTACCTATATAGTACTATAGTACTACTTATTGATTTAATCATTTAAACTGGACTTGTGTTTAATAGTAGACTACACCAACAGTGTCATAAGTATGTTTCCTATAAGTTGTGTCGTAATTTTGTTAGCGTAGGTTAGTAAAGTTAAAGTTGTCAACAATAAAAGAATGAATAAATGACGCTCCTCACCTAAACGCAAACGGTCGTGTGTCTAGGGTCTCGTTTAACGCGTTCGTACTTCCATATGGCTACCACCGCTACCGGTGTTAAAATTTATAAAATCAATTAATGATTTTACTCGTGATCTACGAGAACCAAGTGCAAAAAGGGTGCAAATTGCATGTGGCACCTCCTCCTGGATTAAGTCCCAAAGTACTTTACCTGTGAAAAAGAGTGTGAGTGAGGTGATAGGATACAATGAATAATTTTTCCTGGATTACCAATACAGAAACAACACGTGCTAATAGTTGGCTGTCGAGGTTATGGAATAATTTCACAACACCTGCCTGTCAATGCACCTGAAGTCCAAGTTTGCATAAACCGGATAAGTAAACCTACCAAAATTGGATGACCTTAATAATAATCAAATACTAAATTTTAATGCGAAATTTGTGACCTCAACTTATAAAGAACTTTACCAGGTAAAAATTAATTAGTCGCCAACAGTTTCCATAAGAACAGCAAGCTTAGCCAAAGAACTCATAAATAAGGGCTCACATAAGCAGTCATCAAATACTTAAGTTCAGATAAACACTGGGCAAAAGAAACTCATCCTAAAGAAATATACATCTATAGATTACTAAGCACATTTAAGGGAACTATAAATTACGTTCTATACGAAATAATAAACAACCGCACAGTGGGGACACATACAGCAAGGATAGGTACTAGCAGCGTACTAACCAACCAAGCGCCATTCATGAACCCCAATTGAACTAAATCCCTAGTTGAGGGGACTCCGGATTGTACTTAGTTTTGGGTCAGTTCAATGTCTCTCAAAAACCAAAATGTTTTCCCTCCTTGTCCGCACTCCACTAGACTAAATCGGGCGTGGCCTTAACTATCCACACTGTCATTCACGACTTCCTAGGCGAGATTTACCAGCCGGGGTGAATATTCGGATCCACCAAACACATGCTGTGCGTGCAGTGGCGGGATACGTAGGAGAACTGAAAGGGGGTAAAATATCCCTGGGAAATCAGTGTAAGGCGTTGACAATGGGGCCAGTCATACGTTGCTTATATTTATAATCAACAATAATAGAATGAATAATTAAAAAAATGATCAACACATTTTTAGAAATACAGACATATCTGCAAAATTCATGCACATATTTTTAGCAACACAGGCATATCTATAGATACATATGTATATATTAGGATGGTCCTTATTTAGGGTGTGTTCGAATTTTTCTTCACGATAGTCCTAAATAGGTTCCAAATATATAAAAAAATAATGTGCCAAATTGCAGCTCTTAATTTTTAAATTAAGCCGGCCCCCCCGACAGCCAAAGTTTTAAATGGAAATAACATGGGAAAAGTTCTGTTATTACTTTGGATTTTTTTAAGTCATGAACTAATAAACGGATAATATAATATAAATATAATAATAAATATTCTTGTAACAAATTTATTGCTCTACAAAAATGGTTTCTTGTGATTTTTTGCAAACTTAACTGGTTCAAAAGTTATTCGAGGTCAAAATGGAAGTTCTAGTCAATTCTATGTTTTTTTTTTAATTTTCAAAGTGGTTTAATGATTCAAAAATGTAAAAAGGGATATAATTTATATTTTAGATGGTTCTATTTTTTAGAAAACTTTCGGGGTAATCGTGACCCTAAAAACTAACGTTACACCAATTGTTTTTTTATTTTTGCACTGTCGTAACTTTTAAGGATTTTTTAAATTTTGGGATACGCAAGATATTTTGGACATAGGTATTGTTAAAAGATTTTTATTTTAATTGGTAAAAATTTTGATAAACTCTAGTTTTAAATTCAAATTTCTTAATAAAAACATTCCTGTGGCTCCCGTCCCGAGGCGGGACTTAAGTTTAGTACCAAGTGACATCATAATTTTAAGATTTGTTATGTTACGATAAAACTAAAACAAACCAACCAACCCAACCCAACACTTTTTAACAAAGGAACAATAAATTTATAAAATACAAAAATAAAAAAAAGTTCGACAACTTCTAATAGTATCGAAGCCGGTACCTCTAGCATGCCAAGCGACCGCCTTACCATCTGGTATTTTTTTTAATCCATTGAAATTTTAATAATATTTAATCAATAAATATTTTTCTTTTTAGAGCAAACGTCAAGATAAGAAAAGTGATCTAGAATATAAATTATAAACCTTTTTACATTTTTGAATCATCAAACCACAATAAAAATGGAAAAACCATGGAATTGACTAGAACTTTGATTTTGACCTGAAATAACTTTTGAACCAGTCAAGTTAGCAAAAAATCACAAGAAACCTTTTTTGTAGAGCGTTAAATTTGTTATAAGAATATTTATCCTTCTATATAATCCGTTTATTAGTTCATGACTAAAAAAAAACCAAAGTAATAACAGAACTTTTCCCATGTTATTTCCATTTAAAACTTTGGCTGTCGGGGGGGCCGGCTTAATTTTAAAATTAAGATCTGAAATTTGGCACATTATTTTTTTTTATATATTTGGAACCTATTTAGGACTATCGTAAAGAAGAATTCGAACACACCCTACATAAGGACCAAGGCCAAATAGCTCTTATCCAAAAAGAGTATTTTCTAAAATCTAATTTTTAACTGGCTCAGAATCTTAGTGTGGTCCTTTCTTTGCAATGAAAATACTGTAAGTTATTATAATTTTACAAATATGAGAATTTTATTATTCAAAAATCTTTGAGGGTCATTATCTCGGAATTAATGTTTTACTACTTATGACACTGTTGTCGCCCATGTGCGATATGCAATTTACCTTTAATTTTTTATTCAATTATACCACAGAAATAAATTCTAAATTAAAAACAGATTTTAAATATGTTTATGTTTATATTATTATTTTTATTATATACCCACAAAATAAACATTATTTTAACCACATAAATAAATAATAAAGAAGGAATTTGTCGTGCTCAATTATCTTATCCAGATATAATACAAAATTAACTACATATAGTAAAAGTTTCTACTCCCTGCCGTATTTAATACACGATTTGGCCCATTACTATTATATAAAGTATCTAAAGTCAATTGAATATTTATACGATCCGCCAACGGTAACTAAGAGTTTCCCGTAAACTTGAAAAAAGCATTTGGAATTATTTGCTTACAATTCCTGAAAATAATTCTGAAACATTTATTAGCTAGTTACAAACCCAACCAATTTTAGATCCTTGAAATTATTAATGCACAATTTCATTTTGGATTGAGTAAATTAAATTATTTTGAGAGCGGTTTTCCGGTTCATTTGAAGCAAAATGTGCATTGTACGGTAACAGGACCGGAATAAAGATTATATGGCCATAAGTAAATTTAGGTATTATGAAAGCTTCCAAAACTATCCTAAATCTGATTACTGGTAATTTAACAGTGTTGCAGCTTACAAAGTGATCAACTTGATGCAGGATTCTGAAATGTTAACATTTCTGAATGGTGTATAAAAAGATATTTTTTAACATTAATATTCCAAAAAAATTGTATTAAAAAAAAACATTTAATTATTAAAAAATTTAAAAAGTTCAACATTTATACTAGAGTCTTTTCGGCGAATTTTCGCTTTATCAATTTTTGAACCGAATAGTCATCTTCACACTACGGTGCGCCGCGGCGCTGGCATTCAACGATTAGGTATATCTTATTATATTTTACTCTAGATTGATGACGCAACGTAAAACATTCGCTGGACAGATTTTATCAGTTTTTTCATAATCATTGCCTTAGATATACGCATACACTTTAGGGAAAATATTACAGTAACTGTTGACCAGTGTTGTCTTTCCTTTTTAAATATTAAAAAAAAATTGGCTTAATCTTTGAATTAAATTTAATTCCAATTATTTGTATTAGTGTAGGCCCCGCTGTCATGCTAAGCCCGGCCCTGAAAAATTACTGCGTTAGGGTCGGCCTACATCCTATTATTATTAAGATAAATTTCCTTATGCATATAAAAAGTAAAAAAGAAATATTTGTAGCGTAAATAACGTCATCCAGTGGATCTAAACCGATCAAACTCGGGATTCATCCATCACAAGCTGTCTCCTTTTTGTTGCACTAAATTTGTATAGGTTGCCCCCCGATCTACCCGCCTACTCCCCCAATTCCTCACACGTCTTTTATTCAAGTTCGCTTCGCCAACTTGACTTTTCCATTTTTGTCAATATATCACCCGACCAACATAATATTTTACCCTTATTTTGTTATGTGTGTCAGCTCGGGATATCAATATATTTCGATATAAGGTAAAAATTTTGATGGCGATAATTGAAAAAGTTTAGATATATTTTATACTTTGTACATAAACTTTTTCCTTCTTTACAAGAAACTTTTTTAATTATAAGACAATTTTCTATTTATAATTACCCCTTTTCCATGTTGTTTATTTTACCAGAAGCATATTATAAATTTAAATATTTGAAAAGGTATACTTACATATAATTATGATAAAAACTTATATCGCAACTTCAAATGAGTTACGTTAATATATCCAAATCTATCACGATACAGTTAAAATATATTCATATAGACCACTAGAATATACATACTTCATAGTTTTATAATTTTTTGGTGTATCAGTCTGGTATCTGAAACGTTATCTCAACTTTTGACGCCTCCTTAGTTGTCTAAGGTGGAGTAGTAATGGCAACCAAATCACATCACTTAGGTATTACTTTGAAGCTTCAAAGTGGGTAAACCAGTTTTGGCAACGTTTACGAAATTTTTTATAAAATAAATGTGTAGTTTTAAATTAATACTTCTGGACAGTACAGCACAAAATTTACCACGTTAGAAATATTAAAAAAGGCCTCCAGATAAATAATTTTATCTACTCCTACATTGACGAGCTGAAGAACGCTTTAGGCGTTTTATTGACGGGCTGAAGTTAACAACAGTGGCTTTTCGACATTTTACGTCACGGGCTGAAGCTAGCTTTATTATAATTTGGGAAAAAGTGAGGTTAAATTCGGGTGACAGTTGACAGATGTCAAAATTTTAACAAATAAAATTGGCTTTAAATTCTGTTTTGTGTTCGTCGTAGATAAAGTATAGTATGCAACTCGTTTATAAACTTCTCTAGACACTCGTTTTTATTAAACACTCGCTCGCAAGCTTCGATCGTGCTTAATTAAACTCGTAACTAAAATGGCGTTTATAAAACTTGATACATAATATACTATTAAGGTGCGCTAAGTTTAAAGATTTTTATATTTTTTTTCATTACAACATATATATTTCAAGCAATAACACCCATGTTTGACAGTAAAATTTTATTTGTGTTAATTGTATTTCTTCGGATTATTCTAGTTATTATTTGCAAGTTGTATTCTTAAATTATAATAATTTTAGTATTTAGTATTAGTTTAATGTCCAGTTTTAGAGAAAGCAACGATAATGAGATAAATGTGATGGTATAAACTTATCTGTTTACAATTAGGGAGCGTTGTTTGAAATGTAACTGACAATAAAAAAGGGTTCCTCATTTTAATCACTTCCACGTAATAGAACCGTTTCTACCACGTTACAGTGATTTTGGCAATACACTTTACAGTTCCAAGTATAAATGGTCGATACGCTTCATTTACTAAAAATGCTACTTGGGATATTAAAAACAATTTGTATTGTATTTTATACAGGTTTTAGGTAAATATGTATTATAACTTTAATCTTTATTTTGCCTTTTTTGGATACACGGTTTTGAATATTTTATTTAAATTAAGTTCTTATTTAATATTAAATTAAAAAAAAAACAAAGTTATAAAAAATAATATAACAAAATTTTGTTTAATAAATAAAATAAGTAATTAATTAAATTAATTAATAATTAATAAATATAAAAACACAGTTCATAGTAAATACATATAATAATACTTTATACAGGGTGCACCAAGTACCTTTTATGTATTATACCTATAATAGGTATCTTTTTTTGGAAGAGCTACAAGGTCGGATGAAATAGACAAAAGTTGCGTAATTACAAGTCTATTTAAATGAAATTTAAAAATATAAAAAACGAGTTTTCAAATAACTTGACAAAAACTGAAAACCTAAAAAAATCAAAAACCGTTATAACTTCGATATTCCTGGGAGTTTAAAAAAGTAAGTTTTACATTTATCTACATTTTCATCCAATTTTAAATTTATTTCGCCAACTAGATTTTGAGATTTTGTTTTCCCTATGGCCGCCATATTGGAATTTAACAGTTCTTTCGTATTTTTTATATTTGGGGTTTGTAGTTTTAGCGCAATAATGGTGCTAAAACGTTAGTAAAAGTATTCAATAGCCTGCAAAAAAATATCACTGCTTTTAATACCATAGTGCCTAAGGCTATTTGAATATAACATTACACCATTTCCTTCATCCATTTATTAAAAGTGTGTGCTATGTACAATTAACATCCTTGAATTATTTGTCATTTTGCCAATGCACTTTGTAATCTGCCTTATTTGTGAATTCTTTGATTAGGTTTCTCGATTTAAGTGTCGTTCTAACGTATCCTTTAATTATTGTGGTATTCTTACTTTAAACCTTAATATTTAATGAGAAGAGGCACATTGGATAGTTTGTGCTCAGGAAAGTGCTATAGCACTTATAAAAGCCAGGCAGTCTGCTTCGACTGGGAAAGGCATTAGGCACTTTCAAACTCCTAATCTAAAATTTGATACATTAGATTACACGGAAATCATAGATTGGAACTCTACAAAAATATCGTCTCCACCTTTTCTGCGTAATGAAGAAATAAAATGCTTCATACAATTGGGGGAGGTCCTTGATTATAATATTAAAGAGTCCCCAAGTCATACGCAAGCCGTAGAGCTTTGCGTGAAGTTAGTAACTGAAGCTTTACTTAGGGTATCAAGAGAAGTATACAATGAAACAATGTGGATACAATAAAGTTATATTTAAATAAAAAAACCTGATCAAATAATTCCCAAATAAGTCACAAAGTGGCATCGGCATAAATGACAAATAAGACGAGGATGTAAATTGTAAATATTGTAAATAACACACTCTTAATGGGTGGATGAAGGAAAGTGCAGTTACCTCCTCGTGGTGAGTTTTTATAAAAAAAATTCGAAGGCGGAAATGTGCTAAGGAACCAACCAAGCCCGCCCAAGCTACTTATAAAACCATAATAATAAGTATTGTTCAATAAAGAAACGCGACGTGCCAATAATTTTATAGTTAAAAGACACGACGCGGCATGTCAGTAGTCACTTCCTTTCCTAATAGCAAAGAATACAAATGCGATATTTTGAGGTAAAAAATTAAGCTATAATAAATATATATATAATAATTATATATATATATATATATATATATATATATATATATATATATATAACCTATAATACTAAATAACCTTGTTTAATAATCTTTTTATGATTTTGTTTTCATCATTGTCAATTTCCAGACGGCCAATAACACAAATGCCTGGTCAATGTTTATTTTTTTAAATAAAACATCTAACATTTCCTAAGGTTTCTGGCTATTTACGTTAATGTCCGGTTTTAACGTCACTGACATAAATAACCGGCCGTTAACGTTAACTTTCATTGGAAGCTGTTCCGAGTACAATGAAAAAGTACTCGAGTACTGAATACAAGTACTCTCATATAAAAGTACTCGAGTACCAAGTACAAGTACAGTACCTTTGTACTCGAGTACCCATACGAGTACAAAGTACCGAGTACACTTTAGTTATGAAATGTTGGGAGAAATGCTAGAGAAATGGGGCGATTAAGAAATGAATTTAGAATCACTAGTGCAAAACTAAATACTAGCCGGCCTATAGCCTTCATCAAATATTGATATTTCGCTTTATGTTAATTATCAAGGCCGGCTAGTATCTTGTTTTACTTTGCCTTAGCTTTATTTTTTAACTATCTTTTTGAGAAATATTGTCACCTTATTTCTACCAAAATATAAACAAAATTACATTTCATACAGAAGTAAAAACCTTTCGTTCTTTGCTCTTTCCTGTGTCTATTTATTTATTGATTGAGGCTGTCTTAAAGCTCTCGTGTGAGGCAGTGTTTCAAGTTTTCAACACATATGTGTCCATGCCAACCTCAGCGCATAAAAATATACTCATTGTATACTTTGGATGTACTCGATAACACGTAAAAGTACTCGAGTACACGAGAAAGTACTCGAGTACATTTTTGCAATCTTATATGTATTAAGTACAAGTATAAGTTCATTCAAATTAAAGTACTCGGGACTGAGTACCGGGTACACTGAAAGTACTTGGAGTACAGTGTTTGAGTACTTGTACTCGAGTACCGCACAGTCTTCCAATTATCGTCTTTGTCCGTAACATTCCGTAATATATTGTAATAATAAACTTGCTAATTAACATTCACAATATAACAACATTTACAATTTACGTAAATTAATTTATTGAAAAGGATTTTAGATTTTTCTATTTTTTAAATAATATACATTTTAGAGATTTTGCCCATAAAAATTATTTCTATTTAATTTTTTGTACTGTAGAAAAGTCATTCTTTTGAAAAAAAGAGTTAAAGTTTGAATTTTGATTGATTTTGTTTTTCAAATTCAAATTCAATTTTTTTTATTCAGCAACATAAATAATTTTTTTTACAAAAATATCTTAAATTAATTAAGTGCACCTGATCTCTTTAAGAGATCGTGTCGTGCTTAAGTATGTTTTACTTTTTACAAATTATCAAAATAAAAATTTATTAATAAGATTCATCAAATAAATATTATTTACCAATCCCAAACACAAACCCTATAATAAGTACGCGTTTATTAAAATTGCATTCTCCAAGTGAAAAAGAAAAGAAGAGAAGGATCTTTAATATTTAATATTCCATAAATTATGAAATAATTGCTAATAAATGGCTCAAAGGAAAATATTTTTATGACATTTTTATTCTGATAAATAAAAATTTTTCAAAAAAAAAATAAACTAAATGAATTTAAACTTTTTAACTCATTTGGCAAAATACCAAATAGTTTAGGACCTAGTGCAAAAACCGTTTTTTTTTTTAAATAATGTAGTTGGAATTTTTGGTAGAAGAAAAAAGTCTTGTTATTATACTCATGCTGCGGTACTTTTCTTAAATCTGAGTTTTTGTAGACGAACTTGAGCAAATTAAAAGCAAATAACTGCTTAAAATCAAAACACCACATTCATTATAAACTTCTTCCTTTGAAGTCATTCGGTTTTTCGATAAAATTGCTTAAGATACCTTTTTATATGGGATTCATAGGTACCTCCCCATATAATTATGCCATAAGATATGATGGCTTCAACCATTGATCTATATGCCATTAATAGGATTTTAATCGAAAGTATTTCTTTTAGTTTATAAAATGTATAATTTAGTTTTTTAAGATTGTTGTCAATCGATATTGCGTGGTCGTACCATTTTAAAGAATTATTTATTTCAAGACCCAAATATTTAAGTGTATTAGACCTGACAGTTTTTACTTTGGTCACATTTTGAGTGAAGTTTTATTGTTGTAAAGTTGGCTGATGACACTAAATAGTAATTTAGTGTCATCAGCGTAGGATAAACTGTTCCACATATGCATTTTTAAAAGTTCGTTTATGTAAAGAAAAAGCTTGGGTCCCAGCTGGGGGACGCCATATTCAACTTTTTTTGGTAGACTTAAAGAGTTCTCAATTTTAACGAAAGATTCGCGATCTGACAAATAGCTTTCGAAGAGTGTTTATTTTACTGTTTTGAAAAAAAAAATAATAACATAATTTTAATCATTATGCATGTTTTTAAAGATTTAATGTTCGCTCGCTTGTTGGTACATCGAAAACATATATATGTGCTGTTCGTTGCAAACTGAAAATGCAAACGCATGCGGCCGTAGTCATACGGTAGAATATTAAATAAAATTTGCTGTAGTGTCTACATGCGAATATTCCTACGCCAGCTAAGTGCTTACGTAAATTTACGTTTACAACTTAGAAAAAAAAAATTGATCGTCAAACTTAAGCTCTTGCGATTTTGATCAGTGTAATGAACACATTTTACTGTTTATGATTGCCAGACGCTAAAAAAGTATGTAAAACAATAAAGTCTAAATGTTTGGTGGTCAGTGACACGAAAAAATACACACATCTTGTTGTAGTTACACAAACTTTCACGATCTCTGTCCAGGATTTTCTAAAGGGTCCCCTCGAGGATAAACAACAAAACAAACAACACAAAATTATCACTCCTTTCCACGAATGTGTACCTTGTTAAATTACAAACACAAAAAGACTAGCAGGTATGGTCAGCATTTAAAATTAGTTTTAAAACATTTTTTATTAATATAAGTACAATTTTCGATCTGTCCTAATGTAATTTCTATATAAATACAGGGTATTCTTTTCAAAACGAACCAACTTAAATATCTTTTAAATTTAAAGTAAAACAAGAATATATAAAAAATACGTCGAATTATATAACATTCTATCTATGGGCCTTTCCATCTCAAATAGACCAGGTAAAAAGGGGTGGGTCGTTATTTTTAACCAATTTTTTTTTACAGTTTTTCTACCGAAATCGATGGGACCCATATTTTTTCTTTTTGCTTAAATTTGTTTTGTTCACCCGTAGGAAATTTTTGAAAAATGGACAGAAACATCTATTTTTCTCTTTTTACGAGTGATATTTTTTCTTGAAAATGCGATAACTTGGCCAAAAATGTTTTGATCGTTACATTTTTTTTTTAAATTGTAGGTAAATGTTTACTACATAATAGGAACAACTTTTTACCAAAAGTCCCGAGTTGGCTAAAGTCGTCGTTTCGGAATTATTATTTTTTTAATGAAAATGCCATGCATGGTATGTATTTTTACATATTTCGATTCAAAATAAAATTCTTAATACATACGTACATATGAAATTTGTCAATTTTTAACAGGTCAAATCATGTTTAATGATTTAATTTTATTTCTAGTACAAGTAGTCTGGAAAAAAATACAATTTTATTCTATTTTTGCAATGTTTTCAAAAATTTAAAAACCATACTTTATGCCCAAACTATATTTTTTAAATAAAAGAGGGTGGTTGGTCATAAAATAAATACACTTTATTAAAATTGTATACCAAAAATTAATTAATTTTTAATAATATCGCTTTCAAACTCTTAATTAAATTTGTATGTTTATTGGGTCTTAAAGTGTGTTCAGAAGTATTAAGAAGGCTCTGAAACCTTTGTGTTTAAAAGAAGTATCAGATATAACATTTTATTTTATTAAACTTTATAAAATAAAAAAAAAATAATTGAGGTCGTTAGAATCAAAGGGGTGTAAGAAATTCTTCAACATTTTTTGGTTTTAAAGCTACTAAATAAAATAATTCAAATATTTTAAAACCATTATAAAAAGTTATATCCAACCGCCCCATAGTGTGGCCATTGTAGAGAATATTTTGCAATAAATAAAAAAACGAAATGTAAAAATTATTAAAAATTTGTTTTTTCTAAACATAATTAACATGCGCTTACCTCTTAGGCTTAATACTTACTACTAGGAAGGGAAATTCCTGATAGAGGCTCAGTCAAAAATAGTTTCGCGACTGCCTCACTTTAAGTGACTTATATGTGTTATTAGACCAACATTTTTCGGAATGGTTTGTGTTCTACATTTCTTCGAAATCGCGTTTTTTATATGTTTCTTGTGCATTCGATTCATTACTTTTAGGTATAAAATACTTTATTTTTATTATTTTAAACAAAATTATCCTTGAAAAAAACTAAATATAAATCATCCCATTAACATAAACTATTTGTTAAGTGTAAATAATATGAACATTTTCGAAATTCTTCTGTCATTCATTAGGGTTTTAAAAGTATTTGTCGTGTTTAATTTTAAAAATTATGTGTTAGGTCATGCATATGCTTGAGGATTCTTATCAATTTTTGCGGATGGCCTCTTCCTCTCTTGTTTGACCTCTTTTGTTTGTCTAGTGAAAAGAGTCCAATGACAGGTGGTAGGACCACCCAGAAGCTGAAACTTGTCACTTAACTCTTTCTTATCACTTAACACTTTACTCTTTATTGACCGTTACACTATATTAATTTGCAATTTATGAAAATTGTTTGTTGGTTTTGTCCTTTTGTTTGTCCAGTGAAAAGCGTCCAATTGAGGGGTAGTATGACCGCCCAGGAGCTCACTTGTCACTTAAATCTTTATTATCAATTAACTCTTAACTCATTCTTGACCGTAGGGTAGCCTATACTCACTGTAGTTGTTTCACTATAATTTGTTTGCACTTTTGAGAAATTATTTGTTGGTTTCGACTTTTAAACTAGTACATTTAAAGTCCTCCATGTTGTTAATATTTTTTTTAATGACCCTTAAAAAGCAAACATTTTAAATAATATACTACCATTAATTACACTGTAGGTAAATTTTCAACTTTTGAAAGATCATAGCTAAACGCTCGTACACGTAAACATAATTTTTGGTCGTAGATTCCAAATCTGTGCTCGGTTTAGCTGTATCAGGTCTAAAAAAGTTTTCCTGTTGGAAATCCGATCCAGGACACACTGTATACTGGTATATTATAATTTGTAAAATATATTTAACCTCTTGTGTCAACATTCTTATGCTTTTTATTTTAACTTATCTATGAAAAACCCCCAGGGACACGTGTTCCTTTTTATTAATTAAATTCATTTTACAAGAATTGTTTTTTTTTTAATTTGGAACTGATGTGTGGGTCCATCCAAATTGATTTTTTTTAAATGTATAAAGGGTGTTTTCCAATATCTTTGAATTTTGACCTGATACAGCTAAACCAAGCATGGATTTGTAATCTACGACCAAAAATTAAGTTTACGTGTCTGAGCGTTTAGCTGTGATATTTTCACCTCCCTACAGTGTTATTATACGTATACGTATGCCCCAAATCAATCAATACATAATAATAAATCAAAAAATAGATAGTGCAAAAATTATAAAAGGATTTAAAATCTTGTAATATCTATAAATTCATATATTTTGTTTAAAATGGCGAATGCGCCGGGATTAATATTAAAAGTAATGTAAACCTTTTACCATGTAGACCAGTGCAGAAGCCTTTAAAAATGGTAAAAAGAGAAAAAAAATAACAGTAGAATAAAACCCATTGGAAAAGGAGGGGGATATAATAAAAATTAAAGGAAAAATAAATTACGGGCGATCTGAGTTCGGGAAGTGGAAGGGGGGGGGTTTTAAGGGTAAAAAATGGTTTATCTCGATTTCCGGCAAAACTACAAGTCCTATGGAAAAAAGTTAAATGTCAAAGTTGTAGCTAATAAAAAGATCTACAACTTTTGTTTTTACAATTTTTTCAAATAACCTCAAAATTTATGTGAAAAATTTAAAAAACCAAGTTTTTGGTTTTTTATTTTTATCTTTATGTTAGACCACCATGCTGGAAAGGGTTAACCCTTTCCAGCATGGTGGTCTAACATAAAAACCACTAATTTTTAAAATAAAATACCAAATACAAATAAACTAAAACGTAAATAATTGAAACTAAATTTTATAACATATATATTACCAAAATTAAACAAAATTTTCTTTGTATTTTTTTTTTCATGAAAATGGAAATATTGAAAAATTAGAAAATAATTAATTTTTAAAATATTAATTTCTGTTCAAAATACCTGGATTATATTAATTAATTATATTACTTGACTATATTTTGTAGGCACATAGAGGACATCTTCAACGCCGGCCGACTCTCATGCCGGCAGCAGGAATAAATAACGGCGGTGCTTTTTTTGGCGACGCCTTCCAGATTTTCCATACAGATTATTTGATGCTGAGAAATTGTGCCATATTGAATGGGATTTGGGATATATTTTATATTTTCGGAATTTTGGTGATGTTGATATGAATGAGACTGTCGGCGAAATATGCCCAGAAAGTGATTGTCATGATTATAAATAACGAATTACAGCGACCAAATCGAAATATAAATGGATTTCGGGAAAACGCGTCATTTTAGCGCCAAGTTCACATATATTTTTTTATTATATTGGCTTCAGGTACACGCACTACGAATAGAAATCGAAATTTCACATGCTAAGTAGCTTTCTTACGCATTTAATTTTCAAGAATATATTGCTTAGATTAATTATGTTACCTTTATGTTTTTTGTACGGTTAATAAACTTGCATTTTTTAGTATTAATATTATTTTTGAATACATCTTACAAAAATTAATAGCAATAATTAAAATTTATGTATAAAATGAACTACTAGTCTCGCACTAAAAAAAAAATTATTGTTTTTCGCTCCAAATTAAGTAGTGTCATATATCCTAAAAGAGCACTATGTTATACATATTTAAAATAAAACTATAATAATGTAATAGAGTCAATCCAAATGAAAACACCAAAAATGAATTTAAAAGTGCGCTGCATGATTTTTTATTGTAATGAAAAAAATTGAGGATGATCTTTTAGGTGTCAAATATGAAAATCCGTTGCCGTTTTAATTTTTTGTTGCTTTACTTTTATTTGGCACCCCTTAGAAGTCTGAAATAGTGTCAATTTCTTACTCTCTTATAGTGGGCCAGAACTTTTTTTCTGTGACAAATATTAAAATAATTTTAATTTTGTTTTACTGTCCAGTAAGTGTGTTTTCGATATAAATTATTATTATCCAATTAGTTAATCTCATAAAAGAATGGTAAACCACCAAAGATTCATGATAATTTGCCAATTTTTGTGATTTTTGTCTGGCTCCTGTGCCTATTCTACTGAATTTAGAAGGTTCATTTTTTTCAGGTATAAAGTACTTATACAATAGAAAACGTAACTATTATTTTAAGTTTCTAGACTATCAATTTCTTTATTAAAAAAATTATTGAAAATTGATAATTCTCAAAATTAGCCAATTTTGCCCTCAGAATTCATTATGTTGAGGAAAAAATAAAAATCTGAAACTTTCAGGAAATGTAGTTCCCACCTTCATCTTTCAGTCCAATTAGTCTTGTTTTGTTATTTTTATTTCTTTAAAAGATATATTAATTTTTTTATTGCCCGTTTAGTAGCGATATTGTTAGTTTTATTTATAATTTAAAATTTAATAATAATAATAATAATAATAATAATAATCTTTATTTAGTTCAAAATGCATTATACATAGGTACCATTGGGTGTAGAACACGTCACAAAAATAAACAAGGAATAAACTAATATAAACTTACATGCACAGCATAAATTAAATAAAATAGGTAACAAAGAATATATATATATATATATATATAAAAATAACTACATAAGTACAACAGAGAAATCAAAATTGTCGTCCTTAAAAAACTCATCTATTGAATAATAACACTTATTGACCATAATATTCTTTAAAGTCCTTTTTAATGTTTTTTCAGGAAGATCTCTTATTTCAAATGGAATTCTATTGTAAATTCTTATCACAGAGTATGGAACATTTTTTTGTAAATAAAGATAATTTAATCTATCACAGTTTAAATTCTTTTTAAAGCGAGTGCTGTAATCGTGACTGGTGTTAAATTTTTCAAACATATTTTGATTTCTCTTCACAAATAAAATTGATTCATATATAAAAATACAATAAACACTTAAAATTCTAAAGTTAATAAAATATTCTTTACATGATTTAAGTTCTAAGAAGTTTTAAATTGTTAAAAATAAGCAAAAACCAAAAAATATTCTAAATAAACCCCTTTATTATAACATGTTTTATTTTAACCAGTTACCAAAATACTAAAATTTAAAGAAGTATGTACAGATTGTGTAAATGTTTTCCAACACTAACATTTAAAATACATACATTTAACTTTTTAATATTTAGTGCCTTACTAAAGGGTTCAAAATAATAGAACAAGACTAACTTGGTTTAAATTGTGAAAGAAACCGACAAAAAACTGCTTAACGCATTTTTTATACGTTTAAATTAACTCTTTATTAATTTCACTTATTATACTTAACGATATAAACCATAAGGATCTTGAATATATTTTTTACATTCTTCTTCTTTAAACACCAATTAGCCAATTAAATACTTCATTATAATGTATATAATATATAATCATATATATATTAGGGTGTGCCAAAAAACCTCGATATTTTTTTTTTCTTGCTCTCAACCCAAAATATCGTAGAATATGTCTGAACAAATATTCTGTTAAAAGCGGAGCTCATAATTTCAATTTTAAGAGGTCCTCCATCGAATCTGAAGTTTTGCCGCTTAAATAACACAGAAAACTGACTTTTTTACCTTATTTATTCTTGCAACCTAGGAAGAAATTTTTTTTTCATAAAAACCATGACCAAATCTTACAAAGCATTAAATTTGGAAGAAAAAATCTTATTAAGCCGAATTTCTATTTTCATTATTTGATTTTTTACAGAGCTTTAAATTTAAAATTTTACGTTTTTTGCCTTTTTCAGTTAAACTATTTAAGTTAGACGAAAAAGTCAAATGGCAATTTTTTAGCTTCTCTGATGGACCACAAAAAAGTTTAAGGCGAATTTTTTGTATCGTCAATATTCTTAAAGTTACAGGCGTATAAAGTCATCATTTTTGTATTATTAACTCTAAATTTAAAGCTCTGTAAAAAATCAAATATTGAAAATAGAAATTCAGCTTAATAAGATTTTTTTGTCCAAATTTAATGCTTTGTAAGAATTAGTCATGGATTTTATGAAAAAAAAAATTTCTTCCTAGGTTGCAAGAATAAATAAGGTAAAAAAGTCAGTTTTCTGTGTTATTTAAGCGGCAAAACTTCAGATTCGATGGAGGACCTCTTAAAATTGAAATTATGAGCTCCGCTTTTAACAGAATATTTGTTCGGACATATTCTACGATATTTTGGATTGAGAGCAAGAAAAAAAAAAATATCGAGGTTTTTTGGCACACCCTATATATATATATGATTTTTCAATACATAAAATATAACATAAGTAACTACCAAAAATATCAGAACTGTCAAAAATATTTCATAATTATTATTTGTGGTATTCCTTTGGTGATTTTAAAAAGTTTTATATAATATATTATACCATAATATGACATATTATGTTATATACAAAATTTACCAAAGAAATACGCATAAATAATATTTATGAAATATTTTTGACAGTTCTGACACTTCTCCACCAAACATGAAAGCCATCTAAATTTTAAATTATAAATAAAACTAACAATATCGCTACTAAACGGCCATTAAAAAAATTAATATATCTTTTAAAGGAATAAAAATAACAAAACAAGACTAACTGGACTGAAAAGATGAAGGTGGGGACTACATTTCCTGAAAGTTTAGGATTTTTATTTTTTTCTCAACATAATGATTTCTGAGGGCAAAATTGGCTAATTTTGAGAATTATCAATTTTCAATAATTTTTTTAATAAAGAAATTGATAGTCTAGAAACTTAATATAATAGTTACGTTTTCTATTGTATAAGTACTTTATACCTGAAAAAAATGAACCTTCTAAATTCAGTAGAATAGGCACAGGAGCCAGACAAAAATCACAAAAATTGGCAAATTATCATGAATCTTTAGTGGTTTACCATTCTTTTATGAGATTAACTAATTGGATAATAATAATTTATATCGAAAACACACTTACTGGACAGTAAAACAAAATTAAAATTATTTTAATATTTGTCACAGAAAAAAAGTTCTGGCCCACTATAAGAGAGTAAGAAATTGACACTATTTCAGACTTCTAAGGGGTGCCAAATAAAAGTAAAGCAACAAAAAATTAAAACGGCAACGGATTTTCATATTTGACACCTAAAAGATCATCCTCAAATTTTTTCATCAAAATAAAATATCACGCAGCGCACCCCATTTGGTGTTTTTATTTGGAATGACTCAATACACAAATCACAAATTCCAGTTGTTTCTTAGTTTGACTATTCAGTCACTTACTACTGAGTGCTTCGACCTTTGATAAAGTCTGTTCAGCAAATGTTTTACCTTGCATCATCAATTTCTTAGCCAAACACAGATATCTGCACGCGATTCTTTTCGATTCTATAATACTGTATATTGATGACGCAAGGTAAAACATTCGCCGAACCGACTCTACAAATGTCGAAAAACATGTTTTTATTAAAATTATGACGCAAAGTAAACATTCACCGAACAGACCCTTAGTAAATGAACCTATATTTATTCCTGGAATAAAATATTTCTGTCAGTTAAATAATTTTAATGAAATTGGCTTTTAAACCAAACCTTACTGTAGCACAAGAATATGTACAGAATTAAACAATAATTTTAAAAAGTGTTTTTTACCTACTCTTTTACCCCCTTAGGGCAGTGTTGCCATCTTGGAGAATTTTTCACCATCTCTGGTGATTTTTTGTTCTTGGTTGAGAGTTTTCAAGTTAGATAGCGACAAGTCTCAAACCTGGAGAATTTAAAGATGCATCGGAGAGTTTTTAGCGAATTTTTAATAATTAAAATACAGAATAAAAAATATTGAAAGTTTTGGGTGGGTGCGTTGTACTAGTGATTTTTTAATTAAATTGGTTACCCTGCAAGAATTTGACATTTCGGAACTTTGATACACTCCATCCTCATATTTTAAAAATATGTGATTCCTCCATCCAATAAAGTTATTAACGGTTACAGTTAGGCTTTAAGGACTACCTCCTTCCTGATAATGTTTTAAAACAATTAGGTACCAAAAAATATAGAACATGAGACTGATGAAACAATAGATGATATAATTAAATATATTAGTACTATCTAAATCCTACAGTTTATCCTAAAATGTGACGGTCAAACTTTGGATATAGAAAAATAGACTTATTTTGATCTGTACCTTCATGCCGTTAGCAAATTTTGGCCAGCTAGTTTTTGGGCATCCTGCTCTCTTAAAATGAATTAGTCAAAAATAACTAATTATAAGTCATATTTGACTAATTGTCATATCGAAAAAGTAGTCACTAATAATTAGTCAAATTCTACTGAAGGAAATAGTCAAATTAGTAGATTTAAATTTAAAAAAAAGTTTTGACCCAGCCGGGGATTGAAGTCAGGTCTGTCACTTTTCAAGCTTGTCAAGCTGTTTTCATAACCCATTCGGCTGTCAACTGCTCTTAGAAAAATCAATTTTATTTGTCAATAAATATTGTTCATAATATTTTAAAGTTTATATTATTTAAGTTGCTGTTTTGAGCTAAACTTTTTGCATCTTTATTGGTATATGCATTTTATTCAAATAATACTTTGTTGTTGGCCGCAAACGATTAAAGAAATTAGTTACTTTTAACTCTCAGAAATAGTCAAAGATGGTGACTAATCTTAAATTAGTCAAACTTTAACTATTTCCGTAGTAAAAAATATCTATTTAAAAGTGAAAACGACTATTTTATTAGTAAAAAATGCTGGTACTAATTCAAATAGTAGTATTTCCATGTTAAAAGAAAATGCTTATTATATAAAAAGGCATTAACGCGTTATATTACAAAGTTATTTTTTTTTAATTTATTTTTTTGTTAACTTTTTAAATAAACTGTTTAATATTTTTGTTTAGTTTTTTGAGAATTTTAGAAACCTTTATGTTTCTAAAATTCTATTCTTTAATAATTACACTAGTAAACAATAAAAAAGGTCGGTAATAAAAATAGCTCAGTCCTATAGATTTTGACCTGCTCGACGCAAATCCGGCGCCCAAAAAATTTTCTGAAGTCTCATTTAGACTATAAGGGCAGGACCATGATACAAAGAAAAATTGTTAAATAATAACGATAAAAATTAGTAAATAAAAAAGGTCGGTAATAAAAATAGCACACTCCTATAGATTTTGACCTGCTCGATGCAAATCCGGCGACCAAAAAATTTTCCAAAGTCTCGTTTAGACGATACGGGCAGCACCATGATACAAAGAAAAATTGTTAAATAATAACGATAAAAATTAGTAAACAAAATAATTTGAACGATAAAAAACATGCCTTCAATTATTACAATATGTACAGATATGTTGTTCATGGAATGCTGAAATATAAGTTAAAAGTATCGTCATCTTAAAATTTTCAAATGGTGTATCTATGCAATAAATGGTACCAAAATACTGTGCCCCTATTTTTTATTTACGACTTCAGAAAATTTTTTTTAAAACATTTTGGATCTATTTCAGTTATAAACAATCGAAAAATTCTATTTTTAACCAGGACCTTTTTTTTAAGTTAAAATTTGTTGCCTAGTGTTATTATTAATTATAATTAATAAACATAATAAGAATCATGATGAGATATCCCTCGACCCTCATTCGATTAAAAATTATCACCCCCGCTTTGTGGATAAAGTGGTTGCTGACTTAAAGAAACTAGTGGCTGCCAAACAAATGCCTAAGAAATACGATAATTTTTATAATTTTTTTATTTAAAAACAGCAGCACTAATGAAAAAGTGATAGAGAAAAACTTTCTTACTTACTTACTACTCCAATGGATGACTTATTACATGATTTTTTTTAAACAAAAACAACCAAAATGTCAATAACTTTTTACTGATTTGCCTTTAACGAAAGCTTTTATAATGCTAATATATAGTATTATGGTTTGATAATAAACTATAAAAAAATAGAGAAAACTTATTAATTATATTGCAGATTAGTAAATCTTTACAAATATTTATTATATTAAAAAAATAAACAAAACTTAAATACAACAAAATGGGTGACTTAAAATGGCAGACTGATTTTATTAAAATTTAGAATAATTTCACAAAAATTAGTGCTTGTAGAGGAGGTCTCCATTCCAAATTTAATCAAAATCGGTTCAACAGTTTAGGCGTAAAATAGGAACAAAGTAGGGCAAACTTTAGCATTTATACACTGTTTAAAATATCTGCGGTGTAAAGAGTAATCTTAAAATGGTGTCAAAATCCAACACCATGTGGTGTTAATATAACACCATGAATTATGGTTGAAAATGTTATATACAGCAAACACCAAAACGGTGTTTATCTAAAAATATTTGAGAAGTGCACCTACACAGAAAAAAAAAGAATAGTTCATTTAACTATATTAATTTAGTTGACCCATAAGTATTTATTTTTTTTATTTTTATCAACTGTAGGAAGGTTAATATAAAAAAAGATTAGTCTGACGGTACTAAACCAGATAGTTATTTTTTTTTTAATTGGTTAAATTAACCCAGAAAACTTTAGTGAAACCAACCCGCTGTATGGTTCACTTTACTAAATATGTTGTTTGTAAAATAAGACTTACTTCAACCTAAAGCACTCTCTTAAAACGATTAAAACAATTTGCCGTGAATTCCCGGTTGCATAGTGTGTACCGATCGCGGCAAAGGCGGTGTGGATCACGTGATGTTCTTAAATCTCGCCTCTGTTGACTTACATGAAGAATATATAAGCTCAGGTAGTCCTTTGCTTTGGTGTGACACTACAAGTTGTTCGATACTAAAGAGACCTTAAATAGGTGGAAACAGCTGGCAATACTTGAAGTATTTTTAGTTAGTGGAACGCACTAAAAACATTATCTCTAACGAATTGAAGGTTCCATTTTCTGGAATAATACCACTGGTAATATACTATTACTGCGTCAAGGAACTTCCTGTT
Source organism: Brassicogethes aeneus (assembly GCA_921294245.1). Taxonomy (NCBI): domain Eukaryota; kingdom Metazoa; phylum Arthropoda; class Insecta; order Coleoptera; family Nitidulidae; genus Brassicogethes; species Brassicogethes aeneus. The sequence goes on from OV121132.1 coordinate 38,716,914, forward strand.
TCCTTTTTCTTTCCTTTTTTCTGTGTAGTATGATTTAATTTGACCACAAACACATAATATTTAACACTGAAAAGGAGTTCAATTTACACCAGGTAAAATTTATTTTAATACTGTGTGAAAGTTAAATTAACACTATTTTAGTATTTGAATTAACACCGGAACAACGAACCACATTTAACACCATTTTGGTTTGTATCGATATAGACCATGTATGGTGTTAATTTGGTGTTAAAATGGTCATGAAATTTTGAACAGTGTAATATGTCTGAATGGATTATTTGTACGGTTTATTATAAACCGTACAAATAATAGTTAAATAGGTTTATTTAAATTTTTTAAATAGGTTTATTTAAATTTTTTAGGTTTCTGAAAGTTAAGCACTAAATAAGTAAAGTTAGTTTTCATTCTTAAAACGATTCATAAGTAGCTAATAGAAAAATATTTTTTATAGAGTAGCAAGTATTAGGAAGAAAGTTGTATTAGGTAGTAAATATTTTTATTAATGGGCTTAAAACACAATGATATGTTTATATCAAATAAAAGTGCATACCTTAAGGAAAATAACACAGTTTATTGCAAATGCAGATTTAAAAAACAAAATTTTGCGACAGCTTTAAACTTTGTAAATTCCTATCTAGAAACCATAGTGGAGCGTGGAGAACATAGTATCTGAGTATTCTCTTATCTGTCGACACCACACGACATCCTGTTTTGTAAACTTAAAAAGTTCGGTTATACTGACTCTGCAACCTAACTTTTAAAATCATACTAAGGTCACTGACCAATAAACAACAATAAACGATTTGATTTGAAATATTGGTTTTTATAAAAAAATAAAGGAATTAAAAGAATCAATTAGCATTGTTTAAATGTTGGCCTTAAACTTTTTGTCAAGTAAAAGAAAAGAAAATTAAAATGTATCAAGCCGGAACCGGCATGTTTGCGAAAAGGATTAGTGCATTTGGCTGAGTGATGTCTTCTGTGCGACTTAAAACGTCCCATTAAGCCTTAGTTTTGGCTGTATAATAAAGAGGGGGTGTTAGTGGCCTGGAACGCGCTCTACACTCCCTTATTTAACAAATGACTTGCCTTCGTTTGGCCTTCAAAGTTTTACAACATTTTTAATCAAAATGATTACGAAATTAGTCTTAGTCTCCAAAAGACCGTCCAATTCGTTTAAAATATATTTCTACACTTACTCTTAATTAAATGTTTTTTTTTATTTTATACATTTTGAACTTAAAATAGGTTTATTATTTCCAAAATATTTGTATACACAGCCAAACGTAAAAATGTAAGTAATATAAATAAATATTTAAACAGGTAATACTCGTATATATAATATATATTGATTTGATTTATTCCTGGTGCATCCAATCTAAACTTATGTTAAATTTATCAAAATGTTTAGTAGTAACATATACTAAGAAAAAAAACTTTATTCAGTTTAATTATTCCATTAATGACACTTTACTTGAGCGAAAGACTAAAGAAAAAGACCTGGGCATAACCTTTGATAATGAACTATCTTTTAACAACCATATAAATAACATAGTTGTTCAAACGTCTAAAACCTTAGGATTTATAGTTCGAAATTGTAAAGATTTTAATAATATTGATGCTTTGAAGCTTTTGTTTAACTGCCTAATTAGGTCTAGGCTCGAGTATGGTGTTTTAATTTGGTTTCCTTTTTATGCATGTCATGTCCAGCGTATCGAGGCTGTCCAGAGAAAGTTCTTGAAGTATCTCGCTTATAAGGAGGATCGAATTTACCCTGAAAGAGGCATAGACAATAATTACTTATTAAATAGATTCTCTCTGGATTCTTTGCAGGATCGCAGAAATAGAATTGCGTTAAATTTTATTTATAATCTATGTAACAATAAAATAGACTGTCCATTTTTATTAAGTTCTTTAAAATTCTTAGTGCCAAGATTTAACTCAAGAAACTCTGATACTTTTTATCTTCTAGCACCAAGAACTAATGTAATGCAATGCTCACCTATATTTAGAATATGTACTTTGTTTAATAGCATAAGTGATATATGTGATATTCACAATAGTCCCCTATCATATATTATTGAATGTTTTTTTGGCAGATTTTAATTTATCTGAAATGTTGTTCATTGTTTATTTTACTGTACTGTTAATAACATTTCCTGTAATTGGGTGTATTCCTGTTGGAAATAAATTATTATTATTATTATTATTATTATTATTATTATACACGTACAAATTAAAAAGAGAAAAGAATTTATTCTGTAATCACACCTACTTGGAAAATATTTTTTAAGAGCCGGTATAAATTTTTTTGAAATTAAATTTTTTATAGAATTAGTTAGTTTATTATTTACCAGTAAGATTTAAATACCATTATACAGGGTGTCCCAGAACTCACGCAACAGTGAAAAAGGGAACTGGCCGAAAGTTATGCGAAGCACATACTTGAAAATAAAACTATCTAACGCAAAGGATAAGATAGTTAAGGATAATAGCTATTTACATACCATGGGAGGAAAATAGTGCTTTTCCTCCCGCGAATAGTTTGATGCCCGACGCGAAGCGAAGGGCATTAAATATTCAAGTGAGGAAACGCATTTTCCTCCTGAGGTATGTATATAGTTTTTTCTATTACCTTTTAACGGTTTTAAGACATTTTAAGCGTTCCGGTTCCTTTTACTAACCCGGTATGGGGCTATAAAATTACGACAAAATATTAAGTAGGTGTTGCGACGCCGACGTTATGTTGACAACGCTTTGTTGCTATGGTATTTTTGGTAATACAAACATAAAAGTTTTTATAAGCTATCAGAATGTTTATCATAAATTTTAAATTCTTCCTACGTTTTGAAAATGAGTTCTAGCGAAGAAGACCTGCCGCAAGATCTTGCTAAAGAATAGTTGCAATTAATTTACTTCCTTAAAAATCGAAAGAGCGATATGAAAATAAATATCGTTTGTTAAAAGAATGGTTGGACAAGCGCGGAGTAAATTATTTAACTACAAAATCAAATAGGGCTAGACAAGGTACAAAAACTCTTGCTAATGTAAAATTGTTAAAAAAAAGACGGAGGAAATCCCAATACATGGCCAGCGTAAATTCTTTAGATTGCTAGGATACTTAGAATGCATTTTTGACATTATAATATGTAAAATATTTGGTCTACTATAATCCACTTCATTGTGACACTGCTGTCAATTTTTGTTTCAGTTATTATTTATCATTTTATGGTTTCCTCCTCTGATTATGCTGAAATAATGATTATTTATGGGAAGTATTGGCGCAATGCTAAGGAGGCAGCACGACTTTTTCCCAGGGCTTTCCTGATCATCCCCTAGAACTGTAAAGTTGTTCTGCGTTGTAACGAAATTGAATGTGCTCCTAACGTATTAGATCAGCGAAAAATATAGAATTCATTTTCAATGCTGTTGATGCAAATATTAGAAAAAGCATAAGGGAAGTTGCACGCGAATTTCCCTTTCATAGTTCAGCGGGTTATGAAGGAAGCATCTGCAGCTGGAAGATAATCCCGCTAGAGTGGAATTCTGTGGTGGTTGCTAGAGATTTTGGCTTTGGGGTACAGAACTTGTTGTTTAATTTTTACTTTAAAACATTGGCGTCATGAAGTATGACATTCCTTTTTGAAAGGTTAGTAAACAAAGTCAGACAAAAGATTTATAAAAGTTTTAAGACAAAACATTGTTCTATCGTCTCTTAGCAATGTTTAAAGCTCGTACGTTTAACCTAGGCGAGAGCTCTCGGTATTGGCTGTAGCTTTTTTGCTTTTAATCGATTTAATTTTGTTCGTTTTATTAATAAAACATTTTTATTCCTTGTTAAGTAAGTGTGATTACGAGTTTTTTGAAATAACATAATTATTTTCATAAAATAAACAAGACATGAATATATGCTTGATGGTAAATAATTTTTTAGAAAAAAAAAATAGGTGTGCGCTATTCAGTTTTTTATAAGTCAATTATACATCGTTTAATTATTTGTTTTGAAATATAAAACACCGGATATGCAGTCAATTCATGTACGGTAGAACAAACAAGATTCCGGTTACCTAATAACTTTTGCTATGTGATGCGTGCTTTGCAGACCCGCGTGTTCTTTAAATTTCTGCGGTGTGAGATCTTAAAGTAGAGATGTAAAAAAACGGTTTTTTTTCAGATGTCAAAAAAAACATGAAAAAAAACCTAGAAAAAAAACGGTTTTTTTTGTTTTTTTTCAAAATGAAATTTTGAGTAAAATATATATTAATAATAAAGTGAAATGTAGAATATATTAAATTTTTCATTATTGAAAATTTTGACCGAGACTAAAAAATCTGATTTCTTATTATTTGGTAGTTTCCACATTAGAAACCAGTAAAATGTAAAACTTCTACACCAATACAAAAAAATTGTTTTGCGATTCTTCGGATAGCTGTATCTTTGTTAAAAATGGTCGTATTGAAGCCGTAAAAAAGCAATTTAAGCTTGAAGTTTCTAGTTTTGAGATTTTTAGATGAAAAATGTGCAACGCTCAATCCCTAACAAATACCGTAATAAAAAAATCGATTTTTTTTTGTCTTTCTGGTCCACGGAATGTTCTGACTTAACCACCAATGAATAAATGTTCTACAAGAATTTGCTATTGTTTATTTGAAAAAAAAAAATCCATACTCTACATGAATTTGAAAAATCATGAAAAAAGTGGTTTTAGAAGCTTTTTGAAAAATCAAGCGCTGAATCAAAAATATTATATTTAGTTACTTTTTTTAGGACCAAAATGAAAACAAGCGCGGCCCTTATTGGTCAATTCGGTGGTGGTGGCGCGTGCATAGCTCGAGACTGTATTTACATTTACTAATTGTCATTTAGTGGCTAATTTTAGTCCATGAAACCTAAAAAATTAGGCAAATGGGACTAATCCTGAAAAAAAACCTAAAATGTGAAAAAAAAACATTTGAAAAAAAACAATGAAAAAAACCTGAAAAAAAACAAAAAAAACGGACCGTTTTTTTTCAAGTCGCATCTCTATCTTAAAGAGTCTTGGAATTTGAGGTTAGGTTTTCTGTCAAATTAATCTTTTTTTTTTAATATAAATAACTTTGCTCCTTTATAAGTTTTGCCCATTTTTTCCAGAATTTTATAAAAAGCGTACTGAATGTTTCGATTTTTCTTTCTCAAAATACTAGGCCGCTTAAATTTGAGTTCCATTTTCGGGAACGCGATAGAAAAAAAATCATATTAAATTAAGTGTTATTCCACCCCTATTTAACCAATCAAACATATTTTTTTTAGATAAATTCAAAGTTGATGTTAGCATTTTAAAAGTATTACCTTGGTAGACTGCTGCAGTATCATCGGCAAACATTAATATTTTTTAATTTACTTTATCATTTTTAATTAGATCGTTATACAAAAAGTAAAGGTCCAAGGATTGATTCCTATGGGACACCTTTATTTAAATCTACATAATTAGACAGAAACTCCAACCCATCTGATTTTATTTTAAAAGTAAAAAAGAATTAATTGTTTGTAGATCTTTTTTTTATTTAACAGAGAGTAATTTTTATCCAAGCAATCAAAGGCCATAGGCCAAAGAAGGTAACTATCGTTAAAATTTTACTAAACTAATTTAAGTTTAATAAATTAAATATGGCTAATTAAGTATAACCATCCTTCATAAAGTCATAATGAGAATGTAATGTAATGTTTTTTAGAATATGTTTAAAAAAATTAATTGAATTTGCATTTGACAAAAATTAATTATTGGTCGTTGTAAATAAATAAAATAGCGAGGGAGTGCGTGACCTGGGGCCTTAAGGAAGAACATATGCAATGATTGTTATAAAACAAAATATTGAAGTATTTTGTTTGACTTTTCTTGTATTTGGTTAATGGAAAAGAAAAAATAAAGAAAATTATATACTTATAAACATTGTTAAAAGAGGTGAAGATGTCTGTAACATAATATGAAAAAATCAAGTATATATAAACATTATTTCTGTATTGTTAATATATTGGGTGTCTATTAAAACGCAACAGAATAATACTAATAATAACATTGGCTCCTAAAAAGTGCCACTCGAGCAGTTATATATGGTAGTGTGTTGGGACTATTACCTACTGTTTCTCATCTACATTAACAACGTTAGTGAACAAATCAGATTTTTTTTTCATTTTTTGATGATATTTCAACGGTCTCAACAAGTAAAAATTAACTTGAAATAATTTTAAATGTAAATAAAACACTTTTTAAACAATAAACTTGTAATGAATTTGGAAAAAAACAAATAGCATGTAGTTTTATCCACTGCCTTTAAAATATACAAAAAGTATACAGGTAGCGGAGTTCAGATTTTTGGGAATTTATGTATATTTTAGCTTAAATTCAGCATCTTTGTAGTGCTTTAGCACCTAATTTATTTGCCTTAAAACGACTTGGACACATCGAAAACAACTCATCTATCTTTTTATCACTCTAAAATTGAATCCAGACTTGGTGGGGCTATTCTACCTCTATGCAACGTGTTTTTGTTATTCAAAAAAGATCTATTAGTTATATTAATGGATTAAGATATTAAGACTTTTATATATCAAACATAGTCTGTCCAATTTTTCTTATTTTAATGAACATCACAGGCATGGTTTTAACTTAGAATTAAGTTTGAATCGATTGTAACTATTTAAGTCAAATTCATTTTACATTGGTGCATTATTATACAATAAATTGCCTTGAAATTCAATATTAAATTTATTTTTCTACTCCCACCTTTAAAACGCCCATTATCGTACATGTTTCCATGACACTGGACACAGTGGACCTTTCAAATACACATACTACAAAATAATACTATAGTATTATTTTGTAGTAGGTATGTGAAAAAATTTATTTAAAAATTTTTACTACTACGTAATTGTAGTATAGGTTCAGTAGAAAATAAAAAGGCAAAATGTTTAATATACATTTACGATGCATAAAGAAAAACCAAGCATTTATCTAGTAATACTGCAACAAAAATGTAGCCTAAATTAGTATGAAATAATACATGCTTTAGTATTAATGGCGACCTAAAACCCTTAATATATAACAACAGGAAAAATGTCAAATATGTAACAGTTGTTATAGTAGGCTTAACTAAAACAGATCCTATTTAAAAGTATTACAAAATGCTGCCAAACTAATACCACATCGTTAATTTATAAACAACTCAGACAGTTATTATAAGTAAATCAAGTAACAAGTAACTCTTCCGAATATGAATTCTTTTATCGGCACTAAACATTTGTGGTAAGTATTACTACAACGTTCTATTATATCTTAGAAATTTTGAAGTTGGTAATACTAAAACAAAGCTTATCTATACTGTTCATCTCGCACAATCGCCATTGTTGTTAGTAAGCTTGCATAAAGACGCCTCATTGGACGATTTACTAATAAATTGGAAGTTACAAGATTTAATTTGTGTTTTTAAGGGTAAGTAAATACTTAATTATTTATGTATTATTAAGAATATATACCTAACATAACTTTAATTTACTTCATTCTAATATTACGCTTTTTGCTTTTGCTTGTAAAGGGGTACTTACTTCATTCTATTTAATAGTTTGATCAGTATCACCTTTAGGTTTATATTCGCTTGCAGCCTTTGCGTGGTGACGGGATAAACATTTTTGCCCTTTACCATAGAAAAACTATTCTTTTCTATGCTTTTCCGTAAAAAACCTATTTGGGTATTTCTTCTTACAGCCTGTAAGTTACAGGTATTATTATAATAAGATTCAATGTTCAATATTTGTTTTGAAGAGTTTTGACGTTATTTTTTAATATATTAGTAATATCCACAGAACAAGTGTTCTGTGGTATTATCTATACAGTGGGGCTATGAGTTTGAAAACTTATAGCTAACCCTTTTGGGAATGACAAGCACTTGTTTAATATTAAGTAAAATTTAACAAATAAGTAAATTATTTATTATATTTTTATTAAATGTTTTATTGTTACACCTTCTTATATTTAGTATATATATTGTATTATTGTTGGTTTAGGTTTTTATGTTTATCATAGTTAAGAAGAAGATATCATTTATTTTATTCTAAGAATTTTATATATATTTTTTTAATAAAAATTTGTTGAAAAACATGTTCTCTTTTATCCTATAACCTTTACTGCATACTTTTACATAACACCAAAAAATCTATAATGGATAACCTTTTAATTCAGTATTTATTCCGTTTGGATGAAGTGACCAGATTTTGTCCAAAAATAGGGGGACATTTTGTATGAATTTATCTTAATTACAAAATTAACACAATGATACAATGCAAATTGAAAATTTGACTTTACTTAATTATTGTTGATTGTATCATTTTTGTAATTAAGGTTAATTTACACAAAATGTCCCTCTATTTTTTGACAGAATTTGGTAACTTTACGTTTGGAAGTAGTACTGCTTACCAAATAAGAAAATTATTGGTTAAATACCGTAACATTAGTACATACTGGTTATACAAGTACTAAACATTACCCTGATAACTTAATATTTATTGTTTATTAACTTATCAGTGATAAGTTAATAAACAATAAATATTACTCTTTTTAATAGCATTTCGTTGTTATTAAATATATCTCACTTAAGGCATATTTTAAACTACTAAAGAATGTTCAGACTTACTATAATGCAGTAGTTACTATCAGAATTCGGTAATTCTATTTGATACCACAACGTTGTAGTACTGCTTAAGAAGCTATTAATGGTTAATATGTAACACGACATCTCATTTACCATTACTAGGACTTAAAAACATTTTTGTTGTGGTAATAAATACCACAAACATTTGCTGTCACCTATTTCAACCGTAACAATCTATACTTATTTAACAATTTTTCGGTAACGGCTAAGGATACATTTTTTCAGTGTAAATGTAAACATTATTTTATTATCTCAATACAAAAATACAAAAGTATTAAATAGTTTCTCAACGCCAATATATGAAAAGTTTATATAAACATTTTCTTCACTTTAACTGTGCAAAAATGTTGTTAGTTCATTTTCAAGGAATACATTTCAATTTCTACATAAAAAATTTCACCGGAGCGCCGCACATTGGTTAAAAAGTACCGTATTGCGGCAATAACTTTGTAAACAATAATTGTTACTTAAGTATAATGTAAATATTTTTTTTTAATGTTTAAAGTAATACTAATTACGTATAATTAATGATATTTTAATGTGTAAAAATTGCATTAAATTATTTTTAAAGAATTTTTTCACGTCCTTTGGTGAAAAATAGGTTTTATTTATTTTATTATAAGGTTTAATTGTTATTTTTATAAACAATAGTATTTATTTAGTTTTTAATTATTTTGTTCTTATACACAGTGTGTTATTTGATAGTTTACTTGTCTAAAATACCAACTCATTGGTGTTTTTATATCATCAATAACTTTTTAGTCATGTCAAAATTAGTCTTTATGACTTTAAATAAGTTTTTGTAAACCACATAAGGGTGCACCAACATTAAAAATCAAACATTAAATCACATATTGATCGCTTTACAATAGTGATAATCAAACATAATTTTAATTTACTTTTCTAAACTTGACTTTTTATAACAGCCCTTATTCACCAGTAAGATGGTGTCCGACTTATCTGGATTTAAACAACTGGCCCAAATAATACACTGGCGCCCAATTTTTATTCGACTTTCGTAAATCACGTAAGTATCAAAAAACAACATTTGCCCATCGACCTATCTCTCCGCTGCTAAGCTGCCGTTCGTCATAGCCCTCAAGTTGAGGTTACAAATTTATAAACGAAATTGGATTTAACTTTATCCTTAAGCAGTTGAAAATCACTTATTCTAAATTTGGAAACATTTCTTTGACATTTTCATAAAAACTAGTATATTTTCTATTATTATTTAAAAGTAAGTCAGTTAAAATATCAAAAGAAACGCTGAGAATAGTCATTTTGCATAATCTGGAAGTATAACAATTAAAACCATTAACTTCAACTTGTTAAATAGTATTTAATATTACCTTCTTTGCGATAGGTTATTCTTTTACCTAATATGTTTACTACAATAATTCTAAATGTGATTACCTCAGATTTAGAAGAGTAATTACCAGAGTAAATCCGGAAAGAAATATTTTACATTTTGACTTAATAGGGGGAATTATAAATAAAAACAAAAAAAGTTAATATTATAGAGTATATTTCAAAAAGTTATAAATATATATTTATGTAAGAAAAATATCCGAATAAATTGCTGTAACTGCGTACTGCGACTAAATTAGGGCCGAGCGCACTACAAAAAAATTCAAAACTTTTAAAGTTACACTTAGGGGCACTTAATTTTAGTTTGCACTTATAATGAAAGAATAAATCTAAAACTTGGCGTAGAGAACACCCTGTAACTGGCTGGAAATAGTAGTTATTTGGCTAATAATAAAAAAAATTACAAAATTTTCCATTATACTTTTAAAACTTAATAACTTTTGATTAAAGTAATAATTATTGTTAAAATTAACAGGGATTAATAAATAAAGAGTAATTTTAAACATTTGCCTTTAACAAATGTGCATTTTAAAGGTGGTTTTAAAGATATAAGGTGTTAAACATACGCGTAATTTCTTAAAAAACATTCAACTTTGAGGGGTCGTAAAAAATCAATAGTATATTACACTACAAGGGCAGAAAGTGTGAGATTCCTGCACTGCGCGCCATGATGCCCGAGGCGAAGCCGAGGGCATCATGGCGCGCAGTTCAGGGCTCTTACACTTTCTGCCCGTGTAGTGTATACTATTTTTCTTGCTACCCGGCAGAAAATACGGGAAAAAATTAAATGTATATAAAAAAACTTGTGTCAAAATTAAAATCTGACGTTTAATTTAATTCTGACGTTGACATTCAAAATCAATCAAACTGTAGCGTTGTCATGGTAATTCAGCGGTGCCAATACAGTAAAAATAAAAGGTTGTATTTTAATTAACAAATTACTACTTTATAACAAATAAAAGTACCATTAAACACTTAAAACAACATAAAAAGTAAAAAAGTAAAAACATACATTGTTTATTTGTTGTTATAATTGCAAAATTATGGTTTAAAACTGTAATATTTTTGTGTTTCTCATGTTGGCAGTAAGAAATTTGAATGTTAAGCACACGACTAAAAAATTTTTACTCCCGCTATTAGAGTGTGCGCGTATAGCTTGACCAATGCAAGAAACGTAAACTTTCTGCCGTGGAATCGGGGACGAAACAACGTATTTTGAGTCGAGGTAGTAAGAAAAAGTATTCTTGAATTTTTCTTCACCTAAACCTATTGGTTTAAGTTGTTTTTAAGACAATGTCAAAAAAATACCAAATATAAAAAGTTATTAAAATTGAATTTTTTCCGCCGATTGACCAGTGTGCGCCGGTAATACAGATTCCCAAGAAGGTTACTCTATTATATTATAGATGTCGCTCTATGCAAATATTTAATTTAAATAATTTTTAGATAATAAGAAGTATTTATCTTATTCGTTTATAAACTTTTCTAGATACTCATATAATAAGAAATTGTTATACTTGTTTTTGTATTGACTTATATCATTATATATTATCTTTAGACCAATAAATATTATTATTATTATTATTATGTATAGTTATTGCGAGTACCTACTTAAACTATAATATTAAATGTTAAAAAAAATTTCAAGCTTTTTTGCAATTTTTTTCACAAACGTTCAGACTGTGTCTAGAATTTTGTATTCTCTATATCTGTAAAAGAAAATAAAATAAAATAAAATATAATAGGGAAATCAGTTGAGCCCTTTTTATGTAAAATTTACTACTAGAATTTGCTTTATTTAAATTATGTGTCCCCTACCATTAGCTAAACAAAAAAAATTATAAATTTTAGTATCTAACAATTTTTAAATGCAGTGTTTTAATAATAAAGTTAAAGAATGCAAACGAGTTTAAAATTAAAAATTTTGCAACACAAAATCGCAGACTATTGTTCCGTCTTGTTAACTATAAAGTTCTCCTATTATTCTCTTTGGGTACAGTCCATAGGACTGGATAAGCTAAAACAAAAACGACGCCGAACGTAGACGACGATGGTGAAAAGCAGTTAAAGGTAGTCTAGGAGTGGAGAAGTAAATGAAAGGAGCACCTACAAGTCGGACTTGCGAAAAGTCCGGACACGTCCCAGCCAATTTAATATGTAAATGTTCGTTCCGTATTCCATTCGAACGTGATCGAGTTTAAAATCAAGGCATATTTTACACATAGGACTCTTGTCCTTGGTCCTGTCTTTCGATTCAACTACTTTTCTTTTGCTGCCTTCACTTCACGAAATGTCCTGTGACAGGCAAACCACCAGAAATTTATTTCCTTTCCTTTAAGAATACCTTGTACTATTGTTGGATATTTATATGATACCCTGTATCGCGTACCACCTTTTTATTTATGATGTCTCAATGTTCACAAGATTGCAAAAAAATATAATTGTTTTAATTATTTCATTAATACTTGACCTCTAATAAGTTGTTTATTTTAAAATAATATTTTATTCCATTACTTTATTTTTGTACTTTGTGAGATCAGAAAACAATATCATTTTATCAGATCAAGTCTAATTTGTAATGGTTATTTACCGTAAAAATAAATATTATTATTATTAATTTATTATATTAATTAGAAATGCACAAAACTAGTTCTACTAGTTTGGTAACGCTCAATAGCCGTATAAATGTAAAATTTTGGCTTTATGAAATAAGTGTTGCTTGAAACTAGTTATTGCATTAATAGGCTAGACAATCTATACTCTATACAATCTATAATATTAAAGTCATTCCAATCGGTGTGCTGCATGGTTTTAGATTTTAATAAAAAAAATCGAGGGGTAAACCACTGATTTTTTTAAGTTAAAAATCGCCCACGAATTTACGGCTAAGGATAACAATCCCATGGGTAGTCATGCGCAACGTGTCGTTAAGAGAAATTTGCCATTGATGAGGATTTACCTTAACGATAACGACTGATAACGTCCACATACAAAGTGGGTTCAGAAAATAACGGGAATTTTTAAATTTCGCGGGTTTGGAGAGTCCGGTGGTCATAAAATTGTCTTTATTATGTTGGTATACATACCCCTGAAGAATGTTAAAAATTTTAAATGTTTTCATTGTTTACTTTGTCTGTGGCAGCCGCTAAGGTTAGACGTGTTTTAATGAGCTCGGCGATTTTCGTTCGTTAAAAGAAATGGATCAAAGAATTTGTATCAAATTTTAGGTAAAAAATTAAATAAAGTGTGTGAAATGTTAAGAAAGGCCTATGGTGAGTCTGCTATAAGTAAAACAAGAGTTTCTAGGTGATATATGAGTTGCCAAGATGGCCGTAAAGACGTTGAAGATGACGAACGCCTCAGACGCCCAAGCACATTAACAACCGATAAAAACACGAAAAAAGTGGAAGAAATTGTTATGAACGATCACCGAATCACAATCAGAGAAGTCGCTCATGATGAATTTTTTTCGAATGTTTTGGGTATGAAAAGCGTGGCAGCCAAATTTGTTCCAAAATTGTTGAATTTTAAACACAATTTTTTGCCAAAAACAATACTGTAATAATGCCCCAGCCTACATATTCGCCAGACATGGCTCCGTCTGACTTTTTCCTATTCCCCAAAATAAAGAGAACCTTAAAGGGCCGTCGTTTTGCAAGCATAAATGACATTAAAAGCGCATCGCTGAAAGAACTAAAGACTATCCGAAAGATCGTGTTTGAGAAGAGTTTATAGGATTAGAAGAAGCGCTGGCACAAGTGCATACTATCTAATGGGGACTATTTTGAAGGCGACAACTTTAATGTAGACGAATAAATAAATACTTGTTTCAAAAAACGAAAATTCCCGTTATTTTCTAAATATACCTCGTATATGTGGACGTTGTGTTATAACGTTGATTTAAAAGTGGTTTACCCCTCGAAAAAAATGAGGATGACCTTTTAGAAAAAACTGCCCCCTTTTATTTCTTTTTATTTTGGAATATTTAAATATGAAAGTTCTTTTTTACTATTATTAAAATTGTAATGGTTGAAATTTAGTTTTATTGGATATTTTATTGTTATTCTTTATTGTAAAAACATATTTTGTACGTTGTAACAATAAATGATGGACCAATGAAAATTCTTTATAATTATGGAAAGCTGATTTTTTTTAAAGTTCCTATTTAATATAATAAAACAATCTTAAAATACGAATTTTTTAAAAAGTAGCTCATTTTGCACTTATCATTAGGTAAGGGAATCAATTTGTTAATTGTGGGGGTTTGACTATTTTTATTTTCACATGTTTTTTAAATTTAGGTGTTTAAAAAATTATTAACCCGTTTAAATTAATTATACATTATTTAAAAATTAATAAAAAATATAAATAGTATTTTTATTTCTCAGTGTTATTAATGCAACTAAAACTTTGCAACATGTTCTACAAAAATTACCATAAAACTAAAATAGAATATAAGCAATAGATTTCTGGTTTTTAGCATATATGCAAACTCTTCTCGATGGTAGCGGTGATCAATGAAATTAATTATAGTCAATGAAATAATTAAATTTCCAATCCGTTACAATCTGCTAAAATCATTACAATAAATTTCAATAGTAACAACCATCCATGCTGACTGCACTTATCGATTTAATTTTGCTCTAATGATCCATCGAAGGCCGTTTGTGCGAAATTTATGATCGAAATTCTCAATTAGCGTTGCGAGCGTTGATTAATGAAAAGGTTAATTAATATTTATGCCATTAACGATTGTGATTTGCGAATGGAAAGGTAATAAGGTGGGTTTATTAATGACCACTGTATATGTTGAAAATATGCTAAATTAATTTAATTATCACCATAATCATATTATGATTTTACACAAGCATCTGCTATTAAACAAATGGTTTGACTTTTTTATTTATGGAGTAATTTGTTTACATGTTCAAAATCCCGTTAGATTGATATTTTTTATTATCTAAGCATCAAATTGGCTATAATATCAATAAAAATAATAATTATATGTATTAATATAGAAAATAAATTATGTTAAAAAAAACCTAATAATTTATCATATTTATTAAAACAATGAATTAAAATTAATGTTAAGTAGAAATATAGAAAGTTTGTTTTTCAAGTTTTATATATTTTTATTAAGAGTTTATATGATTTAAATTTACATTTGATGGGGATGTATTATAGATTTTTCATAGTTGTTAAGTGGAATGTATAATTTTCAGCGGTTTTTCGCTATTGATTGTAACTCCGACGAAGAAATAAAATATTCATGTCCATGTTTTATTTGAATTGAGAACACATAAATAAAACATGTGATCCTGACGTAAATAATGCATGTTTTGTATGTGTCACTGGTTCAATAAATTTGTGAATATTAATAAAATAAACAATCCGTACCAAAGTTTTAAGATACTAAAATATTCAATATTTTAAAACATTGAATAAAGGTCATGTTTATATTCATTCAACGATAAATTGGTTGAATATGGTTTTACTTTACATAATGAAGCAATTTTAGAAAATATTTTTCCAAGAAAAAATGTATAGATTTTCCTGATTTCTAATCAATAACTACTTGGCCAATGGGCAATGCCTATGAAAACTAGACACAGAAACCCTATTGATCCATTGGCCAATTACTGGTTAGAAATATTTTGCTATTAATAGTACTATTTTATGTCCAGTAACTAAGTAATTTAAAATACTTTATAGTATAGGTATACAGGATGTCTATTTAAAAACCAACAATGCTCTATGAGTATAGATCTATCCACAATCCACACAATAAGGTCTGTTCGATCTCGTGATAAAAATACTAAAAATCACTGCAACACTGCACATCATACGATGGCGACCATTTTTGTTGTTTACAATTATTGTGCTTTGGGTTTGTACAGATTAATAATCGTTTTAAACGTTATGTTTCTTACAGACAGACTTGCAAGCCTTAAAAGAGACCTCAAAATGGTAAGAACAATAATTTTACTCCTCTTTCGTAAAAATAAACCTTATTCTATGAAATGACAATTTGAAGGTTAATTTGTGGGTTATAAAATTAATCTTTAAATTGACATTTGACAGCCCTGATAGAATAAGGTTTATTTTTTACAAAAGAGGAGTAAAATGATTGTTCTTACCACTTTGATGTCTCTTTTAAGGCTTGCAAGTCTCTCTGTAAGAAACACAACGTTTAAATTTAAACGATTATTAATCTGTACAAACCCAAAGCACAAGAATTGTATACAACAAAAATGGCTGCCATCGAATGATGTGCAGTGTTGCAGTGATTTTTAGTATTTTTACTACGAGATCGAACAGACCTTGTTGTGTGGATTGTGGATCTATCAAAAAATTTTTTAGACCGTTTCTAGGATATGTGGTGGAATTTATCATGACCAAAAATTTACCTTCACTTAGCTGGGGCTGTAGCCACAACTCAATTTTTTAAAGTAGAAACATTCCCTTTGTAATACCTACAGTCGTATGCAAATAAAAAGCGTACATACTTAGAATGAGAGGTATTGCACTTGTCAAGTTAGGTTAAAAAAATACAGTGCCGTAGATGTAAACCAGCCGTCAGTTTGACAGCTAATTGAATAATAATAATAATAATGCAAAATAATAAATGAAGTACCTCTCCGTGTACGCTTTTTATTTGCATACGTACTGTATCTCATGACCCCTTAGGGACTCGCGTCGTATTTTAAGGATTAAATAGTAGGTATTGCTTGTTCTTTGAAATGGTTTACACAACGAATGATCGTGTTATTTTTTATTTATGGTTCACTAAATTGTTGTGCTTTACAAACTACAGTGGCATTTAATGAACTATACTTTGGTTAAAATGTGCGTCATTAATGTTATCAAACAAAATTGTCGTCATTGGAACAATGAAAATACTTATCTCATCAGAGGAAATCATACCCAGTAACCTGAGAATATCTGGGCAGGAATTTTGGAAGATTATATTATAGATCCCTTATTTATTGACCAAAATTTTTATGTTCAAAAATCTGCGACAATGAAATTCCGAGTTCTTCTGCGACAAACATTTCAAACTTTTCGAAAGGAATTTGTGAATTGATATTGCTTACAAAATATTGAGCATTTAATTTAAAGAGCTAAAAATTAATCTGTTTTAATTATTGTTAAAAAATTTGTTAACCTACATATAATTTTTGTTTATTTAACTCTTATTAGAATTATTTTATGCTCTACGAGTGGTAAACGACTTTAAAATCAGCAAGAACAACGTTTAAAGTTATGCGGACGTTGTATTCTGATTTTTCCTTATCAGTCGTTAAAAAAAATCCTTATCTACCCTTGTGATTGTTATCCTTAGCCGTTAATTCGTAGGCGGTTTTTAATTTTAAAATTTACCCCTCGGTGTTAATATTTTACTACAGAATGCTTTTATTTAATATTTGTAACCAGATGTTGCAATTAATAATTATGAAATTATTCTGGGTAATTCTTAAAAATTAAACGATTTAAAAGTATTTTGTTTAGTACTGTTAAATGGTAATTTTCTAGGCGTAAACCAAAGGGAATGTTGCCTTTAAAAAATTGATTTGGGGTGGCTACAGCCCCAGGGGTTGCTTAGTGAAGGTCTTTTTGTGATCATACTGATAAATATAATAGAAAACGTTTTAAGAAACTTTGGATACCTATTAAAATAGTAAAAGTCCAGACTTGTTTTAAAATTGACGGTTTTTTAAGTTCTTCTAAGAGTGGTGTTTTTAGGTAAATATATTTTTAAATTATTTTCTTTTAACTAATCATTTTTCATTTAGTGAAGTATTTGTATAATTTATGTTAAAAGGCATTTTTAAGATGATTTAACAAAAAAATCGTTTAAATTTAAAGTGACATTTTATTTATTATTATAATGAACCCATTAGCATTGTCCAAAATAAATGTATATAAGATATGCTAAGCTGTTCGTTGGGTAAATGTAGTCCACTTTTTTATGTAAAAAGGCCGAAATTAAAGTTAAGCCCCTTCTTTTCCGTAATGAATAGTAACGAGGAAGTTTAAAAATTGGTCGATTTATCTTTCTTTAGACCTTTACGTAGGGAAATGACTCCTGGCTGAATGTGCCGAACCCATAGTTGGGCTAACACCAACGCCGCTGCTGCCAGTGAAGGCGGCGGAGCATTTAATAATAATAACCGGGAAAAAGGAGCGGACATTCGAACCCCGTTATCTGGTTGATGGATGCCGAGGATTTTGGCTTTTGTTACTATAATGATATTTAATAAAGGAAATTGATATTCTTCTTGTAAAAATGTTCCTAAGCGCTTAAACCATTGTTCAAAAAAGATTGCCATATTTCATACCTTAAGATTAATGCCACTTTCATTTGTTATTGTTTTTTTACTTCTCTGTGAAAAATCTTATCTAAATTATGTTTTGCAGTGCATTTGCTTTATTTTTACTACATTTCTTTCGGGCTTTAGTCTTTATTAATGAAGTGAAGCTTTGTATATTATTTTTTTGATTAAAAGCGGAGGCGCTTTATCTTTTAAACGATTAAAATGTTTAATTTATTTAAGTTATACATTAAGACCCCATAAAGAATTCGCTTTTAGAAATTTGACGTTAGTACTTATTATTTATACCTTAATTATACTCTCGAAAATCTTAATGGATTAAAGCTAGATTGAAATAAAATATTTTTACTAAAAAATTACTTTATAATTACAAAATCTTTTAACGGTTATTTCTTTTAAAAATAGGCCAAAATATACATACCTATACAGTGTGTCAACCCATTAGGCTCTAGCGTACCTTATATGGCACACACGAAAAGCCTTTACCAACATGCAAATAGATTATCCCCGAATTAAAATTAAGAGTGTCAATAACGTTTTTAGGTTAAGTAATAAAGGGTTTTTAAATAGAGGTGATATGTATTTAAATCACGAGTGTGGCCGTATTGGAAATGTCAAAATCTTCTGTCACTGTCAGTTATATTAAGTAAGGTGTTCAATTTAATCATGGAAAGATACACTCGCTATTCGTGGAAAATTTTAAACCGCAATCTTTCTTTACAAAATGTTCGCATGCCAGTGAGACAAAGTTCAGGTCGTAGTGAAGAGAATGTTGCTGCCGTTCGGAAAAGTGTTGATAAAGACCCTAATTTATCAATTCCAAGACCTTCTCAACAGTTGGGACTGCCTTCCACAACAACATGGCGTATTTTACGCTTCAATTTGGGCTTGCATCTTACAAAGTTGTAATGACGCAAGAATGGCCTATGCTAATAGACCAGCAATAATTGAGAAATTAAAATTAAATATTAAACACCAAATTCAACAAATAGGTCCTAATTTATTAAATAAAGTGCACTTTATTTAATAAATTAGGATCATGATCGAAAATTGGTGTCACCGCATTCAGCTATGTAGGAGAAGCAAAGGCGGCTATCTATCTATATCTATTTTGTTTTATTTAAGAAAGAAAACATATCACTCTTATTTAAAAACCCTTATATTATAAGTGATCCTTAGGCAGTAATTGTCTTGTTTTTATGCATACAAGTTGTTAAATTGCTGTTTGAATAAAAATTGATTACAATCAAAGAGCTTTTAAACTGTTATTAAGTTTCTATTTTGTATTATAAACATTTTTTAATATATCCGAGAAAGTAGTTCTAAATAGCGGGCAACGAATAGGCAGTCAAGGGACGGCGGTAGAGGAAACTTTAAAGATCAGTAGTACACACGTTACTGCTGGTATAATGAGGGCGATTTGCCAATTGGCCACGTCGTGAAGAAAAAAATCAAAGACAAATATCGTCGCCTTCAGGAGAAAATTGCTTAACTCCATGTAGTAAAATTTTACAGGAGGAAAGAAAAACATATTAAAGGTGTAGTGGTGTATCTCCACATTACCGCCAAATTGTTTAATGGAAAATTAGGTATCTCCAATATGTACTTTATGTTAATAAAAGTAACCTTAAATTATTCATGCTACCTTAATTTTACACACTATACAATCTTTCATACTTACTTTTAACAAATTTCACTTCGGAAAACAAAGGTTTTACGCGTAAATAGAAAAAATAACTAGGCAATAACTTATACTTGTCAATGGCACTGATTTGTATACTGGAGTTAGGCATTATTCCCTGGACGCTCCTCCACGATTGAAGATACGTATACGTATATATATATATTTCTTTTTCTAAATTTAAAATTAGCGGTTTATTTTAGGACTTCTGTAACTTGCATATAAATTAGTTATAGTTTTATCTAACAGATGCCACTAAAATACCATTTTAATGAAAATGTGGAGTTACGTGATTTTCTCCTGAAGGCGACGATATCTAGAATTATTAACTTTAGGTATATACTTGAATATTATCATATCCAATCGTATACCATTGTATATAGGTAGTTTTATATTATCCTATACAATTATTGTATATACTAGTATATTAACATATCCAATCGTATATGATTGGATACAATTCTATGCATTTTTTTTGTGTACCTATTGTATTGTACAGTTATTGTATATACTTGTATATCATCATATCCAATCGTTTAAAATTGTATATGATTGAATACAATTCTATCCAATCATTTTTTAAAGTATACTTGTTTGCAATTGTATATACTTTTCTATTATCATATACAATTGTATACATACTTGTATATTATCATATTTAATTGTTTATATTTGTATATTATCATATGAAATTGTATCCAATCGTATGTACTTGTATAGAATTGTTACACCGCGCGCGATCGGCAAAGAAGAGTTCGACGCTGCCGGTCGAACGGTTGAACGTTGGTTTTACGTCATAGAAAGAAGATGCTGACGATTTTACAGTTTGTGTTGTGAAATAAACGTGTAAGTAAGATACAAACTATATATTAAACTCATGTTAATTAATGAACTTTTACCAAGTTATTAACGTAAATTAGTAAATTTGAAATAAAGGGAATTATTAACGAAACACTACCACACAACATGTTGTGCGGATTATAATACAACTCTCCAAGTATTAAGTATCATGTATGATGGGCCCGAAGAGGATATTAATTTATGTTTATTTATATTATATTTATGTTAACTTATATAAGGGTCCGTTTACATATTACGACCCGCGATTCCAAGAGTCAAAAGCTTTACGACCATCAGAACAATCAGAATTCCCACCCCCTGAACTCCAATTGTTTTTAACGCGGCTTAATAAAATACAAGGCCAACATATAAATACTTCCACATTACCTCTTATAGGTTATCGACTGCATAATATCTGTCCTTTTTCAGTTTCGTTTCTTAAAAAAGAGACGTTTCAATTATTGAGAGAATAACGTTCATGAACAGGATTCATTTAAAAAAAATCTGTTAAATTTAAATAAAGAAAACTTACCAGTATTTTGAAAACCTAACCTTAATACAACTTGTTGCTTAATAAAAACTGCTAAATCTACCTTATATGTGTATTGTGTTCCCCAGTGCACCACAATAATAAAATAAGAAATTATACTAATCGAGACAAAAACTATAAAAGATCAGCCAAAAGTTTTAAATAATTTAATATAAATTAAAAAAAGAACACCTACTCTATACACGCTGGGAAGCACCCTAAAATCCTCACCGTTTGAACCACACAGAATCATCTACTTCATGTGATAGAAAAACGCGAACAGTTCGCGGCGAACTTGGCTAAAATATTTCGCATTTAAATAGGAGCTTCCGATGATGCGCTTTGCGCCTGGATTTTTATTTAGGCTTAGTATAATTGATTGTTTTTTTACTTTTTATTGGGCAGAACTGTTGTAAAAATACACTTGTATTAGGCAAAAAGCTTAATACAAAAAGTTGTTCGTTTCTTCATTTTAAGGATGAGGCGCAGCCTCAGAGGCCTACCCTGACGAGCCTCCACTGGTATGAACACAATGCAACGTGGGACTGTGCATTTGATGCTTTGCGGCCAAATTAGTTAAATGTATTGCTAACTTAGTGTTTAATAAAACATTTTATCGAAAAATGTCTACTCTTTTATAAAATAGAATAGAATAGAATAGAATAGTTTATTAGTGTTAAAATACAAAGTAGTATATACACATGTGAGAAAATACAATTAATTAAAAAGAGAACAAAAAGATTTATCTAAAAATTAGATCAATACAATTAAATAAAAGAGAACTACAACATTTGTAAAAAGAATTAGGTAAATACTTTAGAGTCCCACGTCTCATATTTATTTTTCCAAGCAATCAAAACATGCGAAAATAAAAAAATATGTTTTTAATACCTTTTTATACATAAAATTTTAAAATCAACTCCTTCAAATAAATTTCAGTTTTTTCTCGTAAAATTAACAACAAAAAAGTTTTCCATATGTAGACAACTTATGCGGACACACTGTATACATTTGCAAGTAAGTAATAATAATTTAAAATTTTAATTTTAATTTTTTGAAAAAAACTTTTAGAAAATAGCTCAGCTGCCGTATTTAAATTGTTTCCATTACAAGTTGTTATTTTAAGTAGGTAAACAAAATACAAAAACATTTTCTTTTTAGTAAGTTGTAATTTACAACTAATTTTAAATGTTCAACTTACTAAAAAGAAAATGTTTTTGTATTTTGTTTACTTAAAATAACTTCTTTAATCGCCTGGTATGGCGTTAATAAGATATTTTACGAGACCATATATATTTCTGTTAGTGTGTATAGGTAATACAATTATTTTTAATTAAGATGTAGATTTAATACATAGCCTAAACACGGTTTGTTTTATTTTAATTTAATCCCATACGAGGTGTTAAATCCGTTTTAAAAAGTTCATAGCCTGGTGGTGGCTGTTTTCGGTTGCCGATCACGTAGAAAGTGTTTTTACATTCGCTAATTGTCGTTGGGGTTAAAGTTAGAGCAAGTGTTTTTGTGCAACCGGCTCGAAATAAAGATCCCTTATATTCCCAGTTTTGGTTTAGTTGTTTTACGTGCCACCGGCAGAAGTAGACTTTCTTTTGTGCTCTACCACCACCGGTGTTGTCAAGATTTAACATAAATTTCCTTGTGTCCAAAAAACGGCACATTACGCTAAAGTTAAAGATTGCTTGTTATTTGACAAAAACTAAAAAAGGACTAAAAAGTATTATACGTAGATAAATAGATGGCACAAATCCTTTTGCTATTTATTATATTATTAATTAATTAATTGACAAAGATAAAAACCATTTTTTTCCTTTATATACAAACAAATCAAAATTTTACTTAGTTACTTTATTTTTATGTCCCGGGATAGATAGAAGTAGGCATAGTATATTGTGCGACTATAGTCGCGACTATAGTAGCACAAAGAGGAAATTCCTCGAGAGGTAGTTATAACTAACTCGTTAGTGGAATAATAGTTGCACACTAGTATATTATTATACGAGAGATAATGCAGGCTAATATTCACGAGGATGAGGTTTACGTCTCGAGTCGCCAGACGTCGCCAGACGACATAATCTCGAGTGTAATACTATACTTTATCTACTTCAATAAGTAGATAATTAAATGATTTTCAAAATTAAATAAATAAAATCTGACATGTCAAATGGTAAACCTTACTTTTTACCAATTTTAAATGTTATTATAGTCGCCTTCTTCCAATTTTAAACCCGATTGGTTCAAATTACAGTGAATACTGAAAACGGCCAATCACTGATGCCTAACAACGTGAATACTGAGTTTATTATTTACGTTGTTAGGCAGGAAAAACAGCAAAATTATGCAATATGAGAAGATAAAATATTTTATTTAACCACCCTAATGAATTTAAATATTTTATTTGACATCTGAAAACCTCACTTTTTTTCAACTTTAATTTAAAGCTAACTGCAGCCCTTAGGCATTTCCCTACAGGTTGAAGTTAAGAAATAAACAGTCAGGGAATTTGTTATTTTGCCCACTCTTACGAGGACCACAAAATTAAATATTCCTTGCGGGTTTGAATAAATAACTTTTATTTAACTATGGTTTCGCGTAAAAATCGAACAAATTTTGGACATTCGTTTGCAAGTGATGCCAGAATTGAATATATTTTTGTTACCTTGTTTGTACATCTAAATGGTACTTTTTTTTCAAAAAAAAAATTTCATCCATTGACCCCTGTGGTTTTCAGGCCTTAAGTTACTCTACTGTGTTAAAAATAGATAAATTTCGATATTTTGTAATAACATTTTTATTTAAAAACGTATCGATTTGAAATTAAGATAAAATGTAGACCTTATTAGTAGCAATAAATCCACGTATTATTTTTTTTAGATTTTAATATACAGGGGGACGGTGAACAATTTAATTTAAAATTTTACCATTTTTTAAGGGTTAAAAAGTCGAAGAAGCAACGTTGTTTTATAATTTTGAGTATATCACGTTAAAGTACTGATTATTAACTATTATTTGATATATAAACTTCTAAATGCAAATTATGTTTTTACGAGAGACACCATTTTTAAGTTAAGCCCTCAAAGAGCGTAATACTAACGTGTTTTACAAATTATAAATTCTTTTAAGTTTTATAAGATAATGTATTATATATTACATACAATATTTTATATATAACATATTCTTACATATTTATTTAAAAAAATCGCCATAGATGGAGCTAAAATTAGTTTTATTTATAAATTTTAAATTTTTTTAAGTTTACTAATTTTGATCATAGTAGGCATCACAGACTTATCTCTATGGTAACCTACCATTGGAAGCATGAAAGATAATTTAACAGTTCAGTTTATAAGTTGCAAATGACTGATTGCGTTTCAATTTATAAGTGTACTATATATAGTTTATAAACTTAAAATATTAATTTATTAAAATGAATACACTAAATAATAAATATAGACAGTATCAGCAAGTTAGAAATTATAACCTACTTTAATTTTATTTTTTGCTCCACAACCAAGCTTCAATTTATGTTTTACTCGATAAACAAGCTTCAATTTTAATTCCCAACTGAGGAAAGTAATATTTACCCACAGGGCCGGATTAAGACAATTTGTTGCCCTAGGCTAATAATAAAATGGCGCCTATAATAATTATTATAGGCCATGTTAGTACCTATGGTTTTATTATAACACAATACATTTTAGCCGACAGGGGCGCACAGATAAGGGGAGCAAGTAGGGCACTATTTATTAACAATTATTACTTACAAATGTTAAAAATCAACTGGGGTTGTAGTTTTTTATTTTAAAATCCTAGATTATTGATCATGCATGCAAAATTTTTTTAGCGGTATAGGCGACATCCATCAAAGAATAAAAAAAATATTCATATTACCGATGTTGTTATTAAAATAAAAAAGGGTACTCTCTAAAAATGAATTAGTCAAAAATGACTTATTTAATAGTTATTAGTGTACCCTTTTTATAGAGTAGGTATTCCATGTTAAATAATTATAATTATTTAATTTAATTGATTAATTTTAATATTTAACCTACTTAAAAAAAATGAGCCTTGTGCCTGGGCGCCTATTGGCTTTGCGGCGCCCTAGGCCATGGCCTAGGTTGGCCTATAGGTTAATGCAGCACTGTTTACCCAATAAATAAATTAGAATAAAGACTTTTTATGTTGCAATCGGCTATTTAGATATACCTATATTTTTATTCATTTGTTTTTCGATTTTTTGTAATTAGTTATTTTGCATTTGCAATATAATGCTATATAGGGTGTTTCTGGAGAAAGGCAAATGGTATGGATTTGAAATTTTAATAGAATATACAATTTGATTTAGACTATACATAAAGTCAATAGTTTTCAAGATATTAATTTTTTTCTTTAAAATGCACGTTAATCAAAATAGCCTCTAATTTGTTTGTTGACTTGGGGTTGGAATTTTTGGAATATTAAAACATTGTTTAGTTTTTTAAAGGTTTTTCAACAAATACCTTGAGAAAAACCACTTGAAATTAGGCGAAATTCAAACAATAACAACGTTTTTATTATAAATGTAAAACCCTGTATGTTTTAACATAATCAAATAGAACATTAAAGAATCTTCCGATTGGTATTATAGTAACTCTTTCCTAAAGTTAAAATTTCAGAGACATTTAACAATTTCTAATATTTTCAATGCTATTTTGTATCAACAAACCTCTGAAATTCTACATGTGGTTTAATGTAACAGTATCCATGGTTACCACCAAATCTGTCATTGTTTAAAATTAATTAAAATATTTGATTGAAAAAATAATAACTCAAAAAATATTGACTTTAGGTATAGGATATGGTATAGCCATTTTACTCAGAATTTTATGTAGAATTAAATAATGTAAAAATATATGAGGTATTCCGGTAAAACAGGAAGTATTATTTTGTTTAAAATAATTTAGGAAAAGAGTCTAAAGCGAATACTTTACGCTATTAAAATTTTAAATCGATGTCTTTCGCGATTCCCTAGAAACTTCCAACGGACTAAGTACGTGAAACACCCTGTATATTAAACGTCATTTATGTGTTATGCTTTACTTAATTATTAATAAAAGATAAAACAATATTTGTATAAAAATGACAAAATGTACTAAACTAAGCATTTATGAATACTGCTACTGCTAATTCAAAACTGATCCTGGCCACAGAAACATCATTTGCATAAAAAAGTTAATATATCAAATAATAGTCAAATATCAATACTTTCACGTGCTATACTCAAATTTATAAAACAAAGTTGCTTCTTCGATTATTTACCCTTTAAATATTGTCAAATTTTAAACTAAATTATCACCAGCGCCCCCTGTACATTATAATCTAAACAAAATTTTTTCATGGATTAATTGTCATTAGTAAGATCTACATTTTGTCCAAATTTCAAATCGATACGTTTTGAAATAAAAAAGTTATTTAAAAAAAATGAAATTTCTTCATTTTTAACACAGCGAAGAAAAAAATTAAAATAAAAACAAAGTTGTCAATGGACGAGATTTTTTTTTTTTTTAAAGTACTGCATTTAGATGTAGAAATAAGGTAAAAAAGTTTCAATCGATTTCTTGAACCCTTGCAAATCGACCGTTCGATCCTTTCGCGAAACCGTAGTTAACACCTATTTTATTTCATAACTTTAACGATGCATCGCGAAATAGCATTTCGCCCACGGGCTGAAGTTAAAGCTTAAGGTTAAAACTTATTGATAGCTGTCATATGTCACATAATTGGCTTTAAATTTTTTGTGGTTTTTCAATAAAATATTGTGTGTGACCATTAGTCAAAAGAAAAGATTCCACTCGCTTGTTACCTCACTCGCTACGCTCGTGCTGCAAACTCCACCACGCTCGAGAAAACTCCTCTTTCTCACACTACTCACACAATATACCATTATTGGGAGATAAGGAGTAAATATCATAATTTATAAAAAATATCATGGTGAATTATTGTGTTTTTAATTTTAAATAAAGTTCAAGAACTAAATCGTTGCATTTTCTTGTTTTGCTAAAGGATCCAATTTGGTAAGTACATTTATTGGTGCAGAATGAGGTACCTAATATAATTTATATTTGTGGTTTTTAGTTCGTACGATAATGGGTATGCGTTAAACTTGCTTGAGCGTCTTTTATATTTAACGAAACTTATATTAAATCAAAGAAGTATATTCCCGAAGATTAATAATTTTACATGGGAAGATAAAGTTCTTTTTACTCAACGGACACACGTTGCTTAGATATGCCTATAATGTGCTTTTTAATTCTGAAATATTCTGAGATTTTATTTAAACAAGTAGGCATAAAAATTGTAGTTTTGGCCAAAAATTAACAGTTTTAACTTTTAAATCATATTTTATTATTCTATATTAAAAAAAGCAAAAGCAGACTTATCATTATTTTTGATAAATTGCTTCAGGCACACAATTCCTTTTCCAGCATAGGACATGTTGTAAATTATAATGCTAATATTGTTGAGTTTTTTAATAAGAGGTCCTGGAGAGTCGGTCTGGGTGGGTTAGTTGATCAGCCCTTTTAATTCGTCCATATTTAATTTGACAAGGCCAAAAATACATTGCATCTTTACAGCAGTCGTAAGTAGATGACCAGTGTCATACATTTATCGTAAGTGACAGCTTTGCTTTCCAGCCATTTATTTATGTATAAACGCTCTAAACTGTTTATTTTATTAAACATTTAGCTTTACTTTTTGATTTATCTTTAAACGAGCCCCAAGTAGCATTATAGTGACGAAAACTGATTTCGCAACTTCAAATGAGTTTCAATTACGTTCAAATAACTAAACCGACCACGATACAGTTAAAATAACTTTATATTATATTAGCATAGTTGTAATCATGTAATTTGCACCAGAAGAATATACTTCATTGTTTAATAACTTTTTGTTGTATCAGTCTTGTATCTGAAACGTTTTAACCACTCTTGACACCATTATCACTTAAGTATTACTTGGAAGTGGTAGTAGTAGTTTTGGCAATGTTTTCGGAACTTTTCCAAACCTTGAAAGTGGCAAAACTTAATTATATAATTTGGATGGTCATTGCCACGTTCTTGTTACATGCTTAAGTGATTTCCACGGTTTGCATATGATTACCACTTTAAAGGTCCATTCCTTAAAAGCAAACATGTTTATAAATAGTCGCCATTGTAGTAAAATAAATGTGTAGTTTTAAACAAATAATTCTGGTTAGTAGCGCACTAAATTTAACACGTTATTAAATATTTATTGGTTTCAGGTGACTAGAAATAATATAGAAATTAGTTGAGGCCTTTAGATAAATAATTTTCAGATCCACTATGTTTACAGATTTTTATATTATTTTTTCTATGACCACTATGTAAAAGTCACATTTCGTAATGGCATCGTTGCTTAGAAAATTAATCTTTTCATTGGTAAGGCAAAACACGAATGTAAAGTCTGTGTGAAAAGAAATTGACAGCATCGTTTGACATTCGTTTAAAAACTTGCATTGTATTTGTATATGTATGTCTAAATATTATTTAGAACACGATTAAGAAAAACTACTTACAAAATTGATATGGTTTTGATGGTACCAGTTATAAAACTGTTTTGTTAAACTATGAAACAGTATTATATTTAATAAATAAATAAATTAAAATAAATAAAAATTAATTGTGTTTGTAGAATAAATTCCAATTTTAGTGCCTCCATTTAAATTGAGAGGGTAAGTTTATTGATTTAAAGTAACTTATACCTTAAAAATTAAAAGAATAAGATGAAAGTAATTTTAACTGCTGTCAAACAAGTTTTTAGGTTATTTTGTTTTGTATTTGAATATAATTAAAAATAAAAGGGTCGTAAAAAAACATTGTGTTTCACTTGTGAAAAAAGCTTTCTTCAACCTCGTGTTCATGCACACTTATAAAACAAATAACTATTTCATTAGGTAGACCACATAATTTAACAGGGCATGCTTATATTTCGAGCTATGACACCCATGTTTGACAGTAAAATTATATTCGTGTTAATTTTTGTCTTCGGATTATTTCAATCCCAGTTATTATTTGCAAGTTGTATTTTTACATTATAATAATTTTAGTATAGTGTTAGTTTAATATTTAGTTTCAGATAAAGATAAATAATATCCTGGAAAGAGACCAGGATAAAAAGTAAAGAATAGTAAAGTTTCGCTTAAGTTTTGGCCACTATACATTAACGTTATGGAAACGTTATCACTAGAGACGGGATATTTAGGTAGGTACTAAAAACTGAAAAATAGGTAACTAAAAAGGTACTAAAAAAAGCATTTTAGGTTAAAAAAAAACAGCATTTTAGGTAAAAAAAACATTAAAAGTTCAAGTTTCGTTTATAATTTTGTTTAGCCGCATACCCAAACACAGAACATACCCACAATAAACTATTTCTATGCAATAAACTGTGTTTCACTTAGTGACACTCACTACACAGAAGTTCTATGACAGAACATAAGCTCACTACAAAGAAGGTAACTGTAAAGAATGTTACTGTTACAGTCTGTGACCATAAGAAAAAATTCTATACCGTTGAGTTGCACGCCCTGGATAAAATATTGGGGGAAAATTTAAAAAGAACACAAAAAATAAAATAAGTAAAAATACGTAAAAATAGATAACAAATATGTGAAAATAAACTGATAAATTAAAAAATATGTAACAAAAGTATAAAAAAGGTAGTTTAAAGCAAAAACCTCCAAAAAAGGTAAAAAAGGTGAAAACAAGTTAGGTTCATTTAAAAGAAAATCTTTTAAAACACATTTTGGCATTATTGGTTTTAAAATAGTTACATCGGTTGAAAAAAGTTAAAATAACTAAAATCCCATCCCTAGTTATCACAATATAAACGTTTCTGTATACAATTCAAGAACGTTGTTGGAACTTAACTGACACTAAAAAAGTGTTCCCCATTTTAATAATGATAGAACTGTTTTTACCACGTGGCAGAGATTTTGGCAATACACTTTACAGTTTCAAGTACAAAGTTGAAAATGGTATAAAATCTGTATAATTTGGATTTTTTAAATGAAATTTGTCGATAAACTATGGTAAATAATAAATTGCACGGCCGAGCAAAAAGTTATCTTTTTTTCGCAAACTTCTTTTTAAATTCTGCTTATAAGCAGAACTTGTTAATTTAATGTCATTATAAAGTTTTATAAATTTGGTGTGCGTCCCATATCTAATAATTGAGATACACAAAATCCACCAGCCGCCACTGAGAAGTGCACCTTATTTTAACGATTATATAACATTTGATAACTGTCAACTAACTTCAGCCGGGACTAAAACGCCATAAATAATAATAATATTAATAATAATAATAATAATATAAACTTTATTATTCAACAGTTACACCTAAACAGGACATTCATATAACAAAACACAGAGGTTTAAAAAAAAATTACTTACATGGTACCTAAAACTTAAACTAAAATTAAAAGTAAACAGACATTTAACCAGGCTTATACATGTGAAGCAAAAATAACCCTAGCGATGTTATTTAAAGAACAATGGTTAATATCACAGTTTGCTGAAGGTGATTTGGCTAGAGCATTAGTGCGTGCAAATGGACATTTATGGCTCAGGCGACTACCAACTCTAAGAATTAAAAACAGAAGCTAATAAATCAGAACAATATATTTTAAAATTTACAAGCCTGTACAAAAAAGTTACGGATAGAATCTCCTTTCTGGTGGACAATGATACAAAATTAAAAGAGTTTAATAAAGTATTGTGATCGTACCCTTGTACAGGATAAAAGCCATTAAATTTAAAGCTTAAATACTTTAGGAACCGTCTCTGTACAGACTCCAAGTAACTTGTATACTCGTATTGGCGACCAGACCACACTCGCGTACTCCAATTTACTTCGCACCAATGTAAAATACAATAAGTGCATTGGTTGAGATTCATTAAACTCTCTACTGTTTCGTAATATAAATGCAAGTGTCCTAAAAGCCGATTTAACAATTTTATTCATGTGCGAAACAAACTTAAGTTTATTATCAAACAACACACCAAGATCCTTGAAAAAACTAATTAATTCTACTTTGTATTTCGTGGAAAATTTTTAGATCATCTGCATACATAAGCTTAAGATAATTCATCCTATCAGGAAGATCATTAATAAACATAAAAAAACATTAGAACCCTGTGGCACTCCCGACGTGGTTATAAAATAATTCGAACAAAAACCGTTAAATGAAACAATCTGCTGTCTTTTTATAAAGTACGATGTTAAAAGATCAATAAGTGTATTACTAAACCCAAAGTTGTATAGCTTTTTAATCAGTATTGAATGGTCAATTTGATTAAATGCTTTCTGGAAATCGGTATATACTACGTCCAATTGACCTCGATAATTAAGTAATTTACAAGCATATTGTATAAAACAAGCAAGTTTGGTTATAGTATATCTCTTTTCCATAGAACCATGTTGGTGTATCG
Source organism: Brassicogethes aeneus (assembly GCA_921294245.1). NCBI lineage: Eukaryota > Metazoa > Arthropoda > Insecta > Coleoptera > Nitidulidae > Brassicogethes > Brassicogethes aeneus. Next base: position 38,748,854 of record OV121132.1, read on the forward strand.
AAAGAAAATTTTTGACCTGGGAGAATATTTTTGAGTATATAATTGATTCAAATATTTTAGCAAAATTACAAATGATTGATAGGAACTTTAACTAGAGAAACGTTACCCTTTTTTAAAACTAGAAATATTATAATAATTATCAATACCAGCTGTCATTTTATCTTTTAGTTTTTTAATAGCACTCTTAATATCCGTTTGATTAAAGTTAAAAATATTAATTGTTTGAAATTAATTGGCACTTTCCAAATCACAGTTATTATTGATTACTGAACCAGAGTTTATATAAACACTTTTAAAATAATTGGCAAAGGCATTTACAACATTAGTTGTAGCTTGTCAATGTGTATTTAAAAGATCACTTAGTATCATGGAAACATGTACGATAATGGGCGTTTTAAAGGTGGGGGGTGAAAAAATAATTAAGTAGCTACCTGGTGCGAGGCATCTAGGTCTGCATGTCGTCTCAATCAATTTTACTTTATAAAGTATACTTTATAAAATTGATGTATTACGGTGGCTTTCACAAGATTTAAAACTGCTTTATAAAGTGCATCAATTTCCCATAAGCAATTTTTCTCTCATTTATTTAATCTGCCTTTTTATGATTACATTAATCATTTTGGCCTTATTGTCTCTCTAAGCTTTAATGGCAAGCTAGCAAACAAAATAAATATTTAATGTTTTAGTTTTTGTATAGCATTTAAAGTAAATGTATATCCATTTTGTGTCTCTCATAAAAGTATTATCGCAATTTCTTCTAAGTGTAACTGTACAATAACCCTTTACGTTGTCCAATTTTATATAAATATGATTGCAGGGCTATTTTAGATCAATTCCTGCAAATTGCTCTCACTTTTGTTAAGAAAACGTTTCTATTCGTAGCCCCGTATGAGTGTGTTATGGAAATTACGTACAAAACCTTTAGACGATTCATATGCAGAAAGCGACCATCTGGATATGAGCTTTGCATTAAAATTGAACCTTATTTCGAACGTTCAGCGTTTACGAAGATTTCACAGTGTAAATAAATATCGTCATTTAAATAAAATTCCACCCAAATTTATTTTGTGCATGAAAATTTTAGTTTTAAGAAAATTCTTGTGGGGCTGTTTTAAAAATTACTTGTAAAAATAACGGGACAGGTATAAGAGACAAAGATTAATGTATGATACATAAATTATAGCATTTTTTTACATTGTCACGAAACCTGTTGACAAACATTAATTTTGAGCAAGTATAAGTAATTGACATTAATAATGGTAGGGTGAAGTCAACTAGAAAGTAATTTAGTCATAAATCTGAAAAGAAAATCAAATTTCGATGTAAAAATGAAAATCTAATCCAGTGAAGTGTTCTCACCTCCGGGATTTATGACGCCGATGGCACAGTACCGATCTGAGCAGGTCTGGCTGCTCCTAAAAGCTCCTGTATAGACATTTTCAGTGGTGGAACAATAAAAAAACACGCAGAAAATTGTACCATATTTATTTATTTTTTAAGAAAAGTCTTCTAAAATATAAAATTTTATAGGATGGCATATAAAATAAAATTACGCAAATGTTAAACCTAAACATTTTCCTTCTAAAGCAATTCGGGATTTTGATTCATATTTGACGAATTTTAGTGACAATTATTAATAATATAATGCGTTTACCATTACTTTCTTTATTTTATACTTTTTTGTAATTTTTAATTCGGATTTTACTACACCCTGTTCTACAAGCTCAATGACAAATGATGGTTTAGTTAACTCTATTTTTTTTTAAATGACGCCGATTTGTTTTTGTTTATAAGTAACAAGTACCTATTTAAAAAATATATTTTTCTACTTCTATTACGAATTATGAACCTTTTAACATCACTTTTTAATGTGAAATTACATATATTTCTTAAAGTGTTACAGAATAAGCTTTAAAGCTTTTCACTTGCTGCTAATGCAATATTTAGATCAATATATGCCTGTAAAAGAAAAAAAATACAAAAATAAACCATATAACTAAATGGAAAACAAAAAATATTTTAAAATTGAAAAATGAACTTGATGCACTATATACCATAAAACAAGTTAAAAAGGATCAGGTATCAGAAAAAATGTACAGAAATTATAAGGACCTATACAAGAAAGAAATCCAAATCACAAGAAAACGGCAAACTGAAGAAATAATTAAAAATTCACATAACAAACAAAAAACACTGTGGAATATAATAAAGAATGAAAAACCACAATCACAGAATTATAGTACCAACCTAAAACCAACTGATTTCAATTCATTTTTTGTTAAAGTTTGTAAAAATATTTACGAACGAAATTCCGGACAAACAATGTTCAGCAATTAATTTTGCTAAATCCACTCGGTCAATAAGTCATTTTTTATGTTTGATTGCACAGTCCAAGAATTGGATAAGAGTTTCAACCTTCTAAAGACCAAAAACACTAATGATATTTATTTTACTACAAAAATTTTAAAATCTATTAAAAATGAACTTTTATTATAATAATAAATAAATGTTTTCGTGAAGGATGTTTTCCACCGGAATTAAAAAAAGGCAAAAATTGTACCAATTTATAAAGAAAAAGGAAATAAGAATAAATGTAAAAATTATCGACCAATCTCTATTTTACCTTCATTATCAAAAATCTTTGAACCTATACTCAAAAACAGAATAGTACAGTTTCTAAAAAAAAGAAATTTACTTACAGATTACCAACATGGTTATAGAGTAGAAAGGAGTACTACGACAGCATTACTTCAAGTGATAAACTCCATTACTGGGGCATTAGATAATGGTGAAAAGCTGAGTATGATGAATCTGGACTTGAGTAAAGTATTTGACTCAATTCCTCATAATATTTTACTGGAAAAGTTATATTATTATGGTTTTAGGGGTCCAATGTATAATTTACTAAAATATTACCTAGATAAAAGAACGCAGTGTGTTTATTATAATGATTCTCAATCTGGTGACTTACAAATAGAGTATGGTGGGCCTCAAGGCTCTATTCTAGGCCCCATACTTTTTATAATATATATCAACGATCTACAGGTTAAAAATAGCCTCTTTACATGCCTTTATTGCGATGATACTTCATTTTTAATAAATGGCAAAAATCAACAAGTTGATTTAAAGGCAAAAGATATATTTGAAAAAGCTGATTGCTGGTTTGCTACAAACAATTTAAAAATTAATAAGGATAAAACCGAAACACTTACATTTGGGACACATGAAAATCAATTGGTAAAGTTCCTTGGGATCTATATACAGGGTGTTTCTTTTAACTTGAGACAGCTCAATATCTCGAGAAATACGCATTTCACGGAAAAATGTCTTAAATAAAAGGTTAATATGACCAAAGGGGACATTATTTGGTGCTACCGCTAGCCACCTCCTACCCCTCCTTAAGGGTGAAACGGGGGGTAACTTTGGAAAGTCAAATGGAATGACCCGATTTTTTTCAGAGTTTGGTAGTACATAAAAAAATGAATAACTTTTAATTAAAAGTTTTTTTCAATTTATCAACAGATGGCGCTGTAATTCAAAATTTAAGAAAAAGGGGTTTCCTTGTAAAATGTATTATTTGAAACGTTTGAAAAACAAAAATTAATATTAAATCAACAATAGTCGGCTCTGAAAACAATTTATAACAAATGTTCGAAATGTCGTCCTTCCATTTCGACACCAAGTGGAGCATCAGCGTCCCTGGTCGGTAAACGTTTGGTGCGGTACCTTAAGCGAACGATTAATCGGACCCTTCTTTATTGACGGTGCATAAATGGCGAAAAGTACCGGAAAGATCTGACGGACCTTTTGGAGGATGTACCACTAGCACGGCTCCAAAACATGTGGTACCAGCAAGATGGTTGTCCTGCACATTATTCGACAATTGCTCGAGAGGTGTTGGATCGGGAGTTCAATGGCCGGTGCCCCGCGGTGGATCGGTAGACGTGGTCCAGTAATTTGGCCTGCTCGATCACCTGATCTTACGCCACCAGACTTCTTCCAGTGGGGTTACTTGAAAGAAAAAGTTTACGCTGCAATTCCTACAACTTGGGAGGACATGGTGGAGCGGATCAGGAACGCCTGTGCGGCGATACCGCCCGACATGTTGACGCGTTGTATGCCAGAATTCATTACCCGCATTCGAAAATGTGTTGAAATGGAATGACGACATTTCGAACATTTGTTATAAATTGTTTTCATAGCCGACTATTGTTGTTAATGTTAATTTTTGTTTTTCAAACGTTTCAAATAATACATTTTACAAGGAAACTCATTTTTGTTAAATTTTGAATTACAGCGCCATCTGTTGATAAATTGAAAAAAGTTTTAAATAAAAGTTATTTATTTTTTTATGTACTACCAAACTCTGTGAAAAAAATCGGGTCATTCCATTTGACTTCCCGTTTACCCTTAAGGAAGGGTAGGGGGTGGCTAGCGGTAGCACCAAATAATGTCCCCTTTAGTCACATTAACCTTTTATTTAAGACATTTTTCCGTGAAATGCGTATTTCTCGAGATATTGAGCTGTCTCAAGTTAAAAGAAACACCCTGTAGACAGCCGACTTAACTGGTCTTGCCATGTAGAAAAGACTTGCAACAAAATCTCAAAAAATATATACTGCCTTTGGAGGTTAAAAACCATTGCAACTCGTAATATTCTTAAAACTGCCTATTTTGCTAACATTCAAAGCCTACTGTATGTATGGAATTATTATATGGGAAGGTCATCAGCTGCAAATAAAGTTTTTATTCTACAAAAAGAGCAATAAGAATAATTTATAACTTGAACCACGATAAAACATGCAGGCCATGGTTTGAAATGGAAAAAATACTTACATTTACTTCTATCTATATTCTTGAAAGTCTTAAATATGTATATTCAAACTTAAGCAACTTTAACACAAACGGAAAAGCCCATAATTTTGCCACAAGAAACCGAGATGAATTATTAATCCCACTGCATATTAAGAAAGCCACACAGCAATTCGTGGATTACTGGGGAGTAAAATTTTACAATAAACTTCCTAAAAAAATAAAAACATTACCAAGAAATCAATTTACCAAGTCAATAAAATGCATACTTACCACTGGTGCATTTTACACTGTTGAAGAGTTCCTGGAGTATGATATCTCAACGCTATTTCTCGAAAGTTAAATAATTGCGGTTTTTAATCAAAACAATAAACAATGAGTTTTTTTATACTACCTCCAGCTATTTTAATGTTTATAATGTTTTTTGTATTAATTGTATTAATTTATTTTATTTTTATATACACTGGGTTTACATTCTATTCTATTCTATTCATATATCACCGGATGACGGAATAAACACTGGTGGCGATATCTTTGTGTTTATTATATCTAACAACTTTTAGACCGATCCAACCTCACTTTATCCCACTTAAATTATTTCTATAAGTTATTTTTTTAAAACCTTGAAACAGTATAGTTTAAAACACATTTAAAATTGCTTATTCCGCGCTCGTGAAACCGCCAAACTCGCCATCGGCTCATATTATAATTAAAAGTGGGCTTATAAATATGGCACTTAATGAAAATAATTATTGTGTAATTTAGATTATTTATTTGACACTTTTAGTGGAATTGAGGTTACGTATATGACACATTTAGTATAATTAAGTTAAGGTATTTGTCACTGACTTTGAAGTAAGGTACCTACCTAACCGAATTACATTCGGCCGGTCCATTCAAATGGTGCGCGCAGTTTTTGACGCTTGTAGCTCCTGGGTCGAGAAGTCACTTTATTCACTTTCACAAACAATTTTATAGAGCAACCGCACACCACAAAGTGGAAAACCGAATTCCCAAATCAATTTTTAATAGTATTTTTAACAAAACTTATACCTACTGGCAAAACATTAATAAATATTGCTATATTTGGATTGTTTTAAATAATATAATCATACATTTATAAAATTGATTTTGACAGATTTGACGTTGGCAAAAATTATTTTAAGTATAAAATAAACTAACTAAACAGTATATTTAACATTTATTACAATATTTTCTTGTAGTGTCTACAAGGGTATTCTTGTAACATTTCGTGAAATGCACCTTAAGTGTTAAAGTTTAAGTACAGGGTGAGTTTTAAGTTGACGCGTTCCTTTTAACAGTGTGTAGAAATCAGCTAGACAAATACTCAAAAATAAAATAGTTATAGCCCATCAAAGTTGAATTAAATTTTAAGCCGGTCCTGGCTATTGTTTACGAAGAACATAACCATAAAAATATTAAAATAAACAATGCAAAATGTCATATTTGACAACAAACATAACCATTTAAATCAAATTGACATTTTGCAATAAAAAATTTCATTATTTACTTAAGTTGCAGCATTTGCATTTTGACGACACTTTCCATAAATTAGTAACATTCATTATTGCTATAATTATGAACCATTTTTAACAATAATTGGGGCACAAAAAAACTGACATTTTTCATTGCTAAATGTCATTTTGATTTAAATGGTTATGTTTGTTGTCATAGATGACATTTTGCTTTGTTTATTTTGTTATTTTTATTTTTATGGTTATGTTTTTGTTAACAATAGCCAGGACCGACTCAAAATTAAATTAAACTTGGAAGGCCTATAACTCTCTTATTTTTGAGTTTTGATAAAAAAGTTACTTAAAATATTTATTTGTTTATCTGATTTCTACACGCTGTTAAAAGGAACGCGTCAACTTAAAACTCACCCTGTATAATGGAATCTTCTTTAGCTTGTAGTAAAAAATCAATTCAGTTTCTATTAAGTTTTGAATATTTTGTGCGCTTATGTATTTTGTTCCCCGCCATATCCCATAAATCATCCGATAACCGAAAACATGCACCTGATTTTTATAACACCCCTCGCAACTCACCTGTTAAAATTGATGGCGACTACAGGCTGAGATATTATAGGTGGCTGCTTTTTCTATTTCAATAATAAATAATGCTACCAGTTTGTATTCATGCTGTCTAAAGCGTAGTAAAATTATATTTTTCTTTGATGCACTGTTTTATTGCCGCATGCAGATGCATTATATAAGCCATCCGTATTTATAGGTTCCAAATAGAAATTCTGGTCTTCGGTTGCTTTATGAAATATATAAATTTTGGTACTAAATCATATATTTTCTGATTTGAATAAGGATTTTATGAAATTACCTTCATAAGTTTAATAATTGGATATACTTTGTTGACTTAACAACCGAGCATATAAGCTGAGGGAGTAATTTGTTTTGATTGTGTTCCACTACACCAAGTTGCCCGACACTGATGAGACCCAATAAAGGTCGAAACAGCTGTCTGTCGGTATTTGAAGTTGGTGGAACGCATTCAAAACAAAAATCTTTAGCGAGGTGTAGGTTCAATTTTTTCTTATGAATATTACCAGTGATGGGTCAAGAAAGTTTCTTAAAGAAACTAAGAAAATTGAATGTTTACCTTAATGTTTAGCCCGTTTGGGTTAATTCTAGATTCCTTTAGGCCATATTAGTATCTGTGATACAATTGCTGTGTGCAGTTCCGGTTGCATAGTATGTACCGATTGCGGCAAAGGCCACGTCGTTTGACGGTGTGGATCACCTGATGTTCTTACATCTCGCCTCTGTTGACTTAACAACCGAGCATATAAGCTGAGGGAGTAATTTGTTTTGATTGTGTTCCACTACACCAAGTTGCCCGACACTAATGAGACCCAATAAAGGTCGAAACAGCTGTCTGTCGGTATTTGAAGTTGGTGGAACGCATTCAAAACAAAAATCTTTGGCTACTTATTTGCAAAATTTGTATCATAAATTTCTTAGTATTTAGCTATTTTTTTTTAAGTACCAATACGACTACTAATATTTATATATTTTTGTACTTAATTGTAAACAAAATTTAATTTATTGTAGAATTGTAACTATTAAAATAGAAATAGAGTTTTTGACAGTATAACTTTATTTTAAATTTAACCTTTACCAAATAATAATCCTATACCAAACCAAAAGATACATATCCTATGTCGATGTCGGGACAGTATTATAATATTTAGCTAAGCCAAGAGAGGGCGCGGATTTTATAATTTTTTGACGTTTTTGACTTTTTGATGTTCAATTATATCCGTAGTTATCGATTTTTTGTAAGATTTTGTGTATTTGTATAATTTTATTGTGTATTGTTTCTAAGGCTTGTATTATAATAATAATTTATAAACGACACTATGGCCGAATCATAATCTTTCAGATGGTATGGATTTAAAAGTATTTTTCAATTTCAAAATAATGATCAATGAGACAGTTACTTTTGGTAGACTATCATAAATAACAAAAACAATGTTTCTTACCATACGAGTTTTACAAATTAAAAAAATTACAGATTTTACAAATGAATAGGTACTAAATACCTACACTTGTTTTGCATTTACATGCATTTGTTTTACTCATTGCTTTTCCATAAATCTGCGAATTTCTTTAGTTTATAAAAGTTGCTTGAGAATTACTAAACAGCATAACCACAGAAGTACCTTAAATACATGGTAGAAAACAAATTTATTGTTTTCGTTACTAATTACATTTAAAATCTAGCCACAAGTTAGATTTTAAATAAAGCGCCATTGAAGTAACCAATCAAATACGTTGATTTTCCACCAATTAAAAGCTATGTTGGCAACAGTTGCCTGTAAATACGTAATTTAATTTTTAACCAAGTTCAGAGAGGGCGCTTCATTTGGCTCCAAACTATATACTCTTTAAGATAGTCATCTATTGGTTTGGTTTAGGATCATTATTCAGTAAATACTTTGCTGTCAATATTTATAAAAGTTTGATATAATTTAAAACAAATTAACATAAATGCGTGAAGAATATTGTCAAAAATGGCGAATGCGCCGGGATTAAAATTTATTTTTGCAGTTTGTCAGAGTGTTTGTTTACTGCAGTGCGTTGTATTTTTTATAATTTATTTGATAAAAATAAATATTATTTACGAAAATACTAACATATTTTTTGATTTAGTCACAGAATCAATAATGCCAAAAAAAATGAGAGATAGAAGCTTTTATTAAAAAAGAGTTGGAGGCACTTTGGCCGGGCAAGTCAGATTAAGAAAATTTGAACAGGGGAAGCAAACCAGAAGATTTAGAAAAATCCTTTATAGCAACCATATTCAAACTGCGGCCCACGGGCATTTAGATAAAAACTGCCCACTTAATTCAAAACACTTTTTCTTACACCGCGGTGCACCGTCTTGTGAAATAAAGAAGGGTTATATTTGTCCTGTAATATCACGAGATTCCTATTGCTTGTGAAGCGGCCAAGTACAGTGGAGTCTTTCCAACTCATCAAAGTTATAGAATACATAGAGTTAGAGGAGCCCTTCAATACGTTTTTGTAAGAAATGGTAAAATTCCTGGCACTTAGAAAACGCCGCTATTAAAAAACTTGCTGTATTGAGAATTGACAACGCAAAGTTATTAAATTTTCAATTAAGAAAAAAAAAAAAAAAGTAGGTAGAATTTTTGAAATTAGTAGGTACCCGATAACTTTGAAACGCTTAAATAAAATATTGGACGCAATCCAAAAAAAGGAACCTAGCATTCAAACATCAGAATAAAAGAAATTTCGAAATAAATGATGAGTTTTATTGTAATATAGATCGTTGCGGACCGCCTGACAAAGCAGTCATTTTGGCCCAAGAAAAAAAAAAGGCTGCTTTAGAGTTTAAAGTTTAGACTGTCGAATTCTGAGTATTAAGGAAGTTTCAAGTCCGATAATTCTAAAAATTATTTAATTATCAATAACTTTGAAATATGTTATCATTTTTCAATAAGAAAACTTTGCTCTAATTTTTCCAAGACGTAAAATTTAGGAAAAATTAAAAATATATTATTATTATTTTTAAAATATTATGGTATCATGAATAATTAAAAAATAATGTAAATACATTATTATGTATATTTAAAATAAAATATTTAATTGTTTTTCATATAGGTATTCTAAATAAAATTAAACCCAATTTCTTCAATACACTTTTAGTTTTAATTCCATTGACTTTTTTTAATATAAATGTTAAAACAAGCTATTCTGCATCAACATTATAGAAGTTTTGTTGTTTATGTTGTATGGACTTTTTAGTGTTAAATTAAAAGGTTAAAATTTCCTAAATACTAATTATGCCATAATTCAATTTATTTTATAATAATTATTACTGATATATAAAAATGTTTACAAAATAATGTTGAAGATATTTTAAACAATATTTTACTAAGCTTAAGTTTAACCTTCCTGTATGTAAATTTTTTATGAGAATAAATATATATTATACAAACTTTGAGTAAAACTTAAAACAATCAATTTTCCAGGATTAGTGATATTATATAATATACACATACTTATGAGATGACAACTCGTTTTTATTTTTATTATTTTATAGAAAGGCAAGCTTTGCTTTAAAGTTTGGGCTATTATATTTCATGAGTGGTGTAAATCTAACTTCTTACGAGGTGCAAACTGAGACGAGTTGACACCTTTTGTCTCGATTTTCCTGTTAGCAGAATACCTAGAGCGTAACACTTATCTATTCTGGTAATAAATTGATAGATGAATGTAGAAAGACGGCCGACGACTTTTGATAAACGACCCACAAGTCTCGCCAGCTAGGTTTTTATTTATTTTCATTACTATGTTCAAATAAATTTAAAAGCCTTTATTTGATTTTTATGTTTGCTGTATTTGCATTTGTCGTTGCTCCCATAATTTTCTCTTATTTTTGTATGAATGTGTATAAGGTAATAAAGATTTGAAATTAAAAAAAAATTATTATTATGCATCAATGGTTAATAAATTCTGAATAAAAGAAGGCGATTGTGTATATGGGTGACTTTACAAAAGTTGGACAACTTGATGTCATCAGTCAATAGAGTAGGTATTTTAATATTTTTTGTAAATATTTTAGTATATTACAAAATATCCAGGTTTTTTAACTTATCCACATTAAATAATGTATTTTTCATTTTTTATCATAGATTCGAGTAATAGCAATTTTTAAAAAATTGATAATCTTTGTACTCACTTTTACCCGTCAGTTCTGTGTCCAATGTTAAAATTCAAAATTCCTGCGAAATATTGAGGTTTAAACGTCAAGCCCTCGTTTTAACTCAAGTGTAAAAAACTGCCCGCCCTTTGCGAAGTTGTGGTGAATGCACGTGTATATATATATATATTTCATTGTAATTTATATAAGGCTATATGTGATTTGTTGATAAGTAGCATCCACTAAAAAAAATATCAGTAAAATACTTAATTCCGAATTATAATCTCAAATTTGTATCCCATTCATCAGTACCGTGTCGTCAGTTCCATGTTCGATGTTTCGGTTATCTTTTTTTCGCAAACTTCAATTTAAATTCTGCTTGCGCAGAACTTGTTTATTTAATGACATTATAAATTTGGTGTGGGTCCCATATCTAATAATTGAGATATCGGTACCCAAAATCCACCAGCCGCCACTGATGTTTCGTATTATTTGATTTTAAGATATTTAATGTATAATATGCTCAAAGTTGCAATAAATATTTCTATTTTCCAATAACTTTTTTATTTAATTAGTACCGTGGTATACTCGTCACTTCCCTTGCATTCAAATTTAGAAAACACAGATATTTCAGAAACTGTTTGAAAAAGTGACTGGCCCGGTCTGGAACAATATATTTATTATATTATTTATGTTCTCATAACAAAATACTGTTTAATGATAAAAATGAGGTCAAAAGTTGCCCAAATTTTGTAGAATCACCCATATGACATTTTTATACATTGTATAAGAATGGTTTTTTATTATATTATATATATGATGTACGGAATAATAAAAGTCTTATATTTAAACTTAGGTTTAACTTAAAAACAAAGCAAAAATTAAAGACTTTTATTCCTACTTTTTTGTTTAAAACTAAATTTCGATGTGAGATAAAAAAATTTGTTACCAGTTATAAAACACCCTTACAGTGCCGTTAATAATGAGACTCAATAAATGAGTAGTAATTAAAACATGAAATATAAAAAAAAATTAATTAAACATTTTAATAGAATTTTTTTTAAAGATGAACGCTTTTTAATATCCGTTCATAAATTGTGCTTTTATTCCGGAAATAGAATCGCTCGGGTATGCATATAGTTTAATTAAAAGAATATTAATGAATTCATTTGGTCCAACTATTTAATTACAAGAGAAACTAACACCGAGGATAGGATAATAATTGAGCCGGGCTTCGTTGCCTTGCGATTCCTTCATTTTGTAAATGGCGGTCTTTGCCCATAATGTTCGTTTTTTAATCCTCTATTTACTTAATTTAAAGCAATTTCGGGCTGTATTTATCGACATCGCCTTCTATAATGCTATTTAAATTTACTAATTCCTATGGTAATGGTAATTTCAATTGCACCGACATAGACCTTAGTTCTGTATAGTGGAATTTCCCATTTTCTAATAATATCCCCTAGCGAACGGTTTACTTAAAACAAAATGCAATAATTTGGTAATAAATTTAACTTGTCAATTAAAATATTTACATAATAATATGTTTTTCAATTCAGGGTATTAATTTTGAAAAATATATGCAAGCTACTAACAAAAACCTTAAATTTTCCAGTTTCATCTATAACTAATTTTCCTATATTTGTTAAGAATGTTTTCTTAAGACAATTGTTTAATATCTTAAACAGATTGTTTTAGGTTAAGTTGAAATTCTTAAGGAATTTATTTTCTAACTTGTTAATACATTGCTTATCTTGCTTAAATTGACATGTTAAGACAGTTACGGTTTAGGGGAGGAAATTGAACCGATGTTGTAAGATAATAAAGTTTTGGTATATTTGTTGGAATTTTGAAAAAAAATCTATAATAAAATTATTATTTAACTATGAAATTTGTTTCGATGCGGATGCCACTATAATACAAAATGTATCTTAAACAATGAAAAAGAATATCAGCAGGTACCTATTAATGAAAACTACATATGTCCGTTATTAATCGTCGTATATGTACAAATGAACTGGCTGAGTCCTAGCTGATGGCAGTGTTTAGTGAAGATGAAAATGCCGTGACGAATATGGCATTTCAGTTTGTAGCCATTCCATCATCCATCATGTTGATGGGTATAGAAAATAATTTATCAAACGTCGCTTGGATCGTAATAAATATAGAAAAAACATGTAATCTAAAGCTTGTGTTTCTTTTCACAGGGATAAAATCATTTATTTGCAATGCCTAGCAATACAACATACTTAGTACTTATTATTAAGATTTTTACAATTTAGTTCTGTTTATTATTAAATCAATTGTACTTTGTTTTATTGGTTTTAAAACTTTTTCCCGGAAGCGAGGAAACGTATTTGTATTTATTTTGGGAATTTACATAAATTTAAAGTTAAGTAGATTTTATTAACTTTCATTATAAGGCAAAATCTTTGGAAATAGATAAAAAAGCGACCATTGTTGAGACGGCAATTTAAAATGTAAATCAAAATTAAATTGTTTTAATAATGGTTTAGGGAAAATAAAATTCAAATAGATTGAAATTAGGGAAGCTGCCTTACAATATCATTTGCTTTCAATTCTCCTTCAAGCAATTTATACCGTTCAAAATGAAAAGAATTGGCGAAAGACAAAGTAAAAAGGCGGTCTAATCAGAAACACAAAGACCATCAAAGGTTTCAAAACTTACTTATGATGATGTACGCTCCTTCCTACTTTCTTTTAAAACGATCAATTCTTGATCTTTCTTTTTCACTTTCATTTTACTTTTTAATTTTCTCATCTGCGCGAGATGCCCCAAAACTTTTAATTGACAAAGTGCATCGTAATTTTATGCATAATTTGTTTACCTGCAATGCCTGTACATTAAACTAAGAGGTTTTCTAATGGGAAAGTAAATAATAAATTGTTTTAAAAAAGATTTCTTTTTTTAGTTATATATAAAGCATATTACTCGTTAAGTAAATAATGTTTAATATAAAATCATAACATTTAATAATTGCATAAGTTAAATTAAATAAATTAAATAATACTAAAAATTATAAAAAAACATATTTTTAGTAGGAAAATACATATTTTTTGATTGGGTATATATAACAGAGTAAAAAAAAAACAGAAAAAGGAAAAATGGGTAGCAAAAAGTAATGTTTTAAAGGGTGTATTCTAAATAAAACAAAAATAAATTGTTATCGACAATAACTAATTATATATTTGATCATCAGGTTTTGATGTACGAGGTGTGTTCAGAAAATAACGGGAATTTTTAAATTTCGCGGGTTTGGAGAGTCTGGTTGTCATAAAATTGTCTTTATTATGTTGATATACATACCCCTGAAGAATGATAAAAATTTTAAATGTTTTCATTGTTTACTTTGTCTGTGGCAGCCGCTAAGGTTAGACGTGTTTTTATGAGCTCGGCGATTTTATTTCGTTAAAAGAAATGCGTTGAAAATGAAATAAAGTATTTGAAATGTTAAGAAAGACCTATGGTGAGTCTGCTATGAGTAAAACAAGAGTTTATAAGTGATATATGAGTTTCCAAGATGGCCGTAAAGACGTTGAAGATGACGAACGCCTCGGACGCCCAAGCACATTAACAACCGATAAAAACATGAAAAAAGTGGAAGAAATGGTTATGAACGATCACCGAATCACAATCAGAGAAGTCGCTAATGATGTTGGCATATCGATGAAATTTTTTCGAATGTTTTGGGTATGAAACGCGTGGCAGCAAAATTGTTTGCCAAAAATAAAACTGTAATGATGCCCCAGCCTACATATTCGCCAGACATGGCTCCGTCTGACTTTTTCCTATTCCCCAAAATAAAGAGAACCTTACAGGGCCGTCGTTTTGCAAGCATAAATGACACTAAAAGCGCATCGCTGAAAGAACTAAAGACTATCCCAAAGATCGTGTTTGAGAAGAGTTTAGAGGATTAGAAGAAGCGCTGGCACAAGTGCATAATATCTAATGGGGACTATATTGAAGGCGAGAACTTTAATGTAGACGATTAAATAAATACTTTTTTCAAAAAACGAAAATTTCCGTTATTTTCTGAACACACCTCGTGTACTTAAGTTAACCATTAGGAATACCTGATTTAAGTTAATATCTTTAACCCTTAACGAACGTGGCCAGAAATTTTAACACACAATGCATTGCGTAGACCAAGGGACTACAAACTTATTTTATATTATATTGCGGAGTCCATAACTTAAATTATATCACTAAAAAGTTATTATTAATGTATAAAATGAATTAAAAAAAAGCTTAATATAAGGTATAAGTTGGCTTTCGGAAAACTTTTACGCCGCACATAGGTAGAATTCTGGCACTTCGGCGGCCAAAATTATTTTATTATCTCTTTTAGTAGGAGACATGATAAAAAATGTCTAATAGGTTAAACAAAATAGAAAAAGGTATTTTTACCAAGTTTTGTCGACATATTGGTTTACGTAGTAGAATTTTCACATTTTTTGAAATTTAAAAGTTGAACTCACTGGTTTTTTCGTAGACTAATAAGTTTTTTTATTGATCTACGGCACGTATTTTTAGATGAGTCCACGCTGAATTTAATCAAAATTGGATGAGTACTTTTTGAGATACAGAGCAGTGAATATTTAAGGGAAGTAAATAATACAAGATGTAGTAATTACATGGAATTCATTATTTTTCCAAATTCTTACCATGCAATTTACATTTTAAAACAAGTTTAACAAAAAGTAATTAGTCATAAATATGATTGAAAACATAATATAAACATAATATATAACACAAATTAAAAAAATCATATTCTTAATAATAAATACTGATTAAGTTACACATATAAAAATTAAAGTAATTTACGAGCCAAATGAAATGTCTTCGTCATCGCTTACCATACATGTATCACAGGCTACCTCTGTGTTCGGCTCTGCAGAAACCAAAAGTCGTAAAGTTTCCTGCGAAAACGATTTTGAAATTTTTTTCTTTTTTTTCTCAAAGAACTGATGAGAGGGTCGGATGTCATAAGTAACCTGTGATATATGTCTAGATTGCATTCTTCACGTGAAAATTTACGGCAAAGTTAAGGCGGTACGACCGGAAATGCGTATTCCGGGCTTCGGCAGCTTCTTCTGAAAACTGGCCAATAGGTAAAATGGCATTTTCGCAAATTATTGCCCCGTGTGATAAAATTTTATGCATTGTGGTGCTCATACGGTGCCACCCATACAAATCCACGTACAGTTTTGCCGTTTCCATTGCATACTCATCAAACTTTTGGATGCCGCTTGTGATGGCCTCTAAAATTGTTTGGATTCTACAAATAAAATTTTAATTTAAAAATCGTTATCTAAAGGTGAAAATAAAAGTTTGTACGTGTCACGCTTTGCAATTAATCTTTACTAGGCTCACTGGATTATGGGGTTCGCTCCTGCATCGCTCACCCTATAGTTTGTATACAAACTTCCAGCTCGCCCGTAAAGATTTATTTACAAAGCTTGACACGTAAATAACTATTATAAGATTTTTAACGTAAATTATAAATTTCTTGATTTCTGCCCAAATTACTTTCAAGTGGAATTTTTCGCAAAGTGGACCAAAGTGGACCGTAATTTTTTCTCAGTTTTTAGCTAAATATATTATTTATCAATTACAAAAAGAAAAAATACTCGGACGGGCCTGGAAAGGTAACATTTTTACTTTTGAAACGGAAAAAAGTATCAAAAGTATGTTAAAAAAGGGTGTATCTTTAATGGGCTATAATTATGCGAAATATTGACATTTATTATAGTATTTCTTTATGAATTATAAGTAACATACCTGAATTGTCGATATCCATCACATTCACTTAATAATTGAACTTTCATTCACTAAAAAATGACTTTGTAAAATAGTGTTTGTAAGGGTGTCGAGAACGAGTTTAAGCAGCTTGCGCGACGGTCAAGTTTCGACTGATTATTGGGAACACACATGTTCTGCTGGGACTGTGAAAGGGGTCGTCTATTGTTCTTTGGACTTTCTATTTTTCCCATAAAGGATTAGTTTTCTTATTAATTAACTTTGAAATAAACCCTTTTTGTCTCCCTAAATCCCCGAATTCTACCTATGTGCGCCGTGAGGTGCTGGGCAAGCATTATTTTAAGCATAGCAGATATTTTTTAAATTTTTGAAAGATTTAGAATACGAAAAAAATCAAGTGTTGATAAGATCTTTGTAATAAGCACTTGCCTTGATGACTGAGTATACTAAAGTATACTTGAAATGAAGCTACAGTCAATTCACGAACGGTAGCCCAAAATTTAAAACTTAATGACAGCCATTAAAAAACTGTCAGTTAATTTTTCGATGTCGGACGGAACGCTTGGGCACCGGACGCGAAAGACCCAAGGTCAATATAAGATTGGGTACGAGACACTATGTTGAATACAACAATCCCTATACTGCGTATAGGTTATATATATATATATATATATATAATATATATATATATAATGTCATAAGATTGGATTCGGACTGTATACCATCAGAAGAGGTACGATAGACGGGTCACGGCTCATATCGGGCGCCGCGGCGAATACAAACGCTGAGCCATATTAAGACACCTGGTACCAGGGGCTAATGTGGAAACCGATAGCTCGCAGGTAAGATATACAGATATACAGATACCAATAAAATTGTAAATTGGTAGTAGGTGGGCATAGCTTACTCTCTCCACATTCTCACAACGATCATAGATCAAAAAGAGTGTCAATCTCTTGATCTGAAAATTCATACTCTAGCAGTCTTTGAAGAGAGTAATTTATCGATTGCGTTTTTAAAAATTTTACTGAAATTTAAGCAGCCTAGAATTTTGAAACGAAACATTCACCAATATTTCCATAAAATTCTGGAAAAAGATAAGCAAAACTTATTAAGGAGGTTCAGATGACCTAACCCTAAATTCCAAGACCCTTTTGGATCTCACGCCCCAGAAAATTATAGAATTCGCGGGTCTGCAAAGCACGTATTACACAGGAAAATTTACTAGGTAACCAGAATATAGTTTGGATACCGTTCAGTTTAAACTTCCTAGAGTCCCAGGGACTCCGTAACGCCGGGTTAAAGCAGTGTAGTTTATTGAAATTGTTAACAGTTATCTATGCACATTTAAATCTTACCGAACTCTCTTATTAATTTATGTATTAGATGTATGTATATATATTATAATATATAAATAAATTAATATATTATATTGTACGATAGCTTCTCGGGTGGGCACTAATACACTTATACTTTTGTTTGAAACATATATTTGGTACCGATGCCTTTATGAAGTATGTATTATGATAATACAGTAGAAACCACCAATATATGAACGTGACTCATCGGGTGCCGAACATATCTCAGACATGCTAGCAGTAATGTTTTACTTGTCTTGTACATTCGATGCAGCGGTAAATGTACTCACACGTAGGTTTTTAAGCATCCGGTCTAAAATGCGCCATCTGTGATGTAAAACTGCCTAGGTGTTGGACAAAGATGGACATATGACGCGTGTCCTAGCTTGTTACTTATATTCAGTAGAGTTCGTGTTTTATGCATTTATTTTATTTTATTACATAGTAAGGCAAACAACTTTACCGTCGGCCAATTGTTTTTATATGTCATATGATCTTTGTTTTTGCATATCATGTTTCTGCTGTGTGTTTACGGATTAATAATCGTTTTAAACGTTGTAGTGCTAGTGGTTTTTATTGCAATTGTTATTGCATGTTTATTGGACTTTATTGCAATTGTTATTGTACGTTTTTTGGACTTTAAATAAACGGTGTGTGTTTACGGATTAATAATCGTTTTAAACGTTGTAGTGGCAGTGGTTTATATTATGTAACACAGGTAGATGTCGTATAAAAATCCTTACCTAGAAATTCTAGGCTAGGATACAAAAATATTGTTATTATATAAATTTTGTACTAGTATTAGTTTAATACATTCTGAAGAAGCTACTGTGTAGCGAAACAATTGTCAATATTTAATAAATTTCGTGAAACTAACGCAAGTTGTTTTTATATCCACACAATTTAAATATCTTTCACTTTGTACCTGACCTGCGTAAACATTTTTGTTTTTTGTCACCAATTGAATTGGTCCAATTCTAAAATATTTGCGTTTACAGTTAAAAGAATAGTATATTCTGTAACAAGTTTGACGGTTTCACGAGAGGGGAATATGCAATTCCAAACGTGTTTCAGACTATACTTTTTCTACGTTTCCAAAAAATACCATAGACAAAGAATTTAATTGGAAGAAAGTGAGGTTGGATCGGTCTAAAAATTTGTTAGATATTAAAAACAGAGATGTCGCCACGAGTGTACGTTCTGTCATCAGATGATAGAATATTTCATTAAAGTTAAAAGAAAAGTTTATTTATTAATTAGTTTCTAAGAAAATTACATTTTATTTAATTATCGTAGATGTTAATTATGTTAGATGTTAATTATTTAACTTTAAAAGCAAATATATCATAAGTATAGCAACCAACATTACACGCAAGATTTTTAAAAAACAGGACACCACTGGACCGTGACCTTCGATAGATTGCTTCGTACGAATGTGTCGGATGAGTCACGTTCATATATTTGTGGTTTCTACTTTACATACTTATGCTTCTCATAAAAACTATCTTACGAACGACATATTCATTTAAATCAATTTTTATGAGGGGCAATATAAGTAACTCTCTAAAAATGAATTAGTCAAAACCATGGTATACAATGGAATACCATGGTATCCACGACATAATAGTCAATTCTTATGTAAAATTGTCCGCATAATCTGAAAATGTCGTCAAAAGTTATAGAAGTAGAACAGTTTTTGAGATATTTTCCATATAATATGAAATTGACTATAACTCAAAAATTGTTCTACTTTTATAATTTTTGACAGTATTTTTGGAATCAGGGGACAATTTTTCAAAATAATTGACTATTATGTATGGTAATGGTATCCCCGACATAATAGTCAATTATTTTAAAAAATTGTTTCATGGTATAAGTTAAAAAGCAGCCACCAATAACCGTAGTAATTAGTGATTTTTGACTAGGTAATTCATTTTTAGAGAAAATACTTTCGCAGATTGGGACTAGCTATTCAAAATGGAAATTTTTTATAAAATCTAGTTTAAATTTAAAGTTTTCTTACGAAATTTATGAGAAAAGTTGTAAAATAAATAAAAATACGAAAAACCTCATCATATCCTTAAATGGTTGCGGAATTAAAAATAAAGAAAAAGAGTGCATACGAGCTTAATGCCGCTCATTTCGAATTTAACAAAAGTTTTAATGTTGTGTGCCACTTTAATGGTCCGGAAAACCCACCATTGTACTTTAGTTACACTAATTTGATGACTGATAAATTTTTACTTGTTCATATTGCTTTTAACATAGGAAGCTGTAAACTTCTTAGATGCTTCCAGCCATTTTAAAACTTTAATAAGCTTTGGCGAGCACTTACAAATTTATTTACCAGTTTTGTAAATCTAAATTTTTATTTAATTGCTATGGATACCATTGCAAAGTATAATTGCCCATTTTTAAACATTGATACTTATATCTATTAAATAAAGTGTGACATTATTTTATTTACAAGTTTAATTTGAAATTGGGTTTTTCATCATTTTTAGTAAAATAAATTATTGTAAAATATATTTCCTTACATTTGAAAAAGAACCTGATTTAATTTTTCAAATTTTTTAAAGATTTTTTACTTTTAATAGTCTTTGCCCAACTTTTCAAAATAGGCTTTTATTTTTAGAATCATAATCATATATTTCTGATCCTTTCTAAAAACAGATAAAAGTCGATGGAAACCATGTCTGGAGAATTAAGTGGATGGAGATTCGTACAAATTTTGCATCGATTTCATCGATTTTTAAACTGTGCATATTATTTGCTAAAGCAAAATGTCTGTTTTTTCTTTTTATCGTCCAATTATCTTGTTCTTTTCTTTTCAATATATTCGATTGTACTTTAGATATTTCTTAAATGTTAATTATTGCTGTTGGTGGGTCCACTATGGTACAAAGTAGCTATGCAAAAAGTTGTCTTCCACAGTTTTTATTCTAAGACAAATAAAAAAGTCTGTCTCGTTTAGCATCTTAAAAATGACATATTTCTCTCTTTTCCATTCACATTTAAGTTATGCGACGATTCTCTGGGAATGCAGCCTTCCGTCTTCAAAAGAGGGCTATTAGACTATTATGTAATGTGGGAAACAGAGAAAAATGTCAACAGCTTTTTATAAAAATAGGCGTAATGCCCTTACCAACACTTTACATATATTTGACATTATTAAAAATAGATAGAGAAAAGGATCAATTTACTTGCGGCGGTCACGATACTAGGGGCAAATCACAAATCAGAATTCCAAAATATAGACTCTCCAAATTGTCGAGAAACTCACTAAACATTAAATTATACAACGTATTACCCTCAAGATGCAAGGATCTCAACTATGTAAAATTTAAGGCAACCATAAAGGAAACCTTGCTCACTTACTGTTTTTATTCTGTAGACGAATATGTCATGAAAATGGGTCTTTCAGACTTTCATCAGCGTTTCTCTCTCAATTAAACTCTGTGATAATATGTATATGTAATGTGTATGCTGTAACTTGTATGCCTTATGTTATTTACATATTTATGTATATATGATATATTTATGTTATATTTATTTTATCTTGACTTGCCAAAAATGTTAAATGTAAACATAATGTGGCCAAATAAATGATTTGATTTGATTTGAAGCGTTTTCAAAACGACTGTAAAGACAAGGTCAACGCCGTTTTTGTATGTAAATCCAAAAAAAAAGCATGATTTTGGGGTTAAACATTAAAAAATGTGGCTATTTATACGTCCGACGCTTTTGCCTTACGATAATCCCTACTCACACTTCATTGCTTGTTCGTGAATCGTGCATTTTTATACCCCTGTACATTCGTCAGACATGGCCCAGTTACTGAGTCCCATTGTTTCCAAAAATAAATTAAATCTCAAAGGGTCGTAGGTGAAAAATTAAAAAAGATCAAATTTTTATGACAATTTTAGATTTGGTACTTTCCACAATCCACACATTGCAATGCATTGTGGTATTTTCTAAAAATAACATATAATAGCAATTATACCAGTACGTACCATTTGATAAATTTTCTTCTGGATATAATATGGAAAAACTTGTTTGCGATTTAAAATTTTATAAATTTTTAACAAATAAACCAAAAATAATAAAAAATACGTACATATTTTTGTAAAGAATTGAACACTTTCCGATTAATAAAAAATAATAGTATAATAGGTACCTATATTATTGTTATTAAATAAAATTATATTATTATTATGTATCAAGTTTAATAAACGCCATTTTAGTCATAAATTTAATTAAGGTACAAGCAAGCTTGCGAGCAAGTGCTTAATTAAATTAGTGTTCAGAAAAGTTTATGAAAAATGATTTAAATTAAATATTTGTATATAACATCTATACAAAAATATAGTTACGGTGAGAATGGGAATCTGTATTACCGGAGGCAAATGTCAAATTTGTTTTTGTAAATCTAAATTTATCCCTTAAAAATGGACTAACAACCGTTTAAATCCGATACAGAAGTAGTTTTTACAGTGAAAGTACAGATAATGTTTTATGGATACTCCACGTGAAATGTTGTTGCTTTATCTAGTTAACTGCCGGCCACAGTCTTTTATAAGACCGTGCTGAGGAGTATAAACTTTTTAAATAATGTCTTTAAGAAATTATTTAATACTTTTGTAGTTGTGTTTTAAGATAATACAACAATTTTCACATTTAGTATTATTAGACTGTTAGGGCACTTTATTTTTAAAGATTGTATGACACTTGACAACTTTAGCCTGTAACTAAAAACCTGTTGCTAACTTCAGCCCGTGACTAAAGCGCCATTCATATCACGGTGTTATAATAATAGAGTTTATTGCAAAACAGTTTACACCATAGTAGGACATTCCATTCATATTATATAACAAAGAGGTTTACAAAAAAAATATTAAAAAAAAATGTGAACAAACTTATAACTAAACTTTAAATCAGATTTATACATCATTAGAACTTAAAATGGCCCTGTGAATAGTTTTTAGTGAACAATAGTTAATATCAAAATTAGTTGATATTTTATTAAAGTTATTAAACATAACATTTAACATTATGGTGATTTAATAAGTACATTGGTACGAGCAATCGGACACTTGAAGGTATGGTTCTGGCGACTACTGGTTCTGAGAATCAAAAAATCAATTTGACCTTACAGGTCAGAACAATCTATTTTATAATTTACTAGATTATACAAAAAAGATACTGACAAGATCTTCCTTCTGATGGATAAAGAAACAAAATTAACCGAATTTAGCAACAAAGCGTGTTTGTATCGGGGGATAGAATCCTTGAAATTTAAAAAAATAAAAACTTTAAAAAGCGTCTCTATACAGACTCTATATGATTTATGTGGCAAGCATAAATAGGTGACCAGACCACACTTGCGTATTCCAATTAACTTCGCACTAGAGTAAAATATAGTAAATGCAATGTTTGGGTTGTGTTAAATCCCCTACTGTTTCTAATAATAAAGCCAAGTGTTCTGAAAGCTGATTTGGTAATATCATTAATATGAGAAGCAAACTCAAGTTGGATCGAATACCACGCCAAGGTCTTTAAATGAACTGACTCTTTCTAAAGCAAAATTATTAATTTTATAGCTAAAGTATATCGGTTTCTTCTTGGTTGTGTAGCACATAACCTTGCATTTTGAAATATTTAAGTTTAATCTGTTATCTATGCACCATTCCTTAAGTCTATTTAAGTCATCCTGTAGGGCTACGCAATCACTCACACATTTTATCTGCTGATACATTTTTAGATAATCTGCATACAACAGCTTGAAAAAATTAATTTTATTAGGAATGTACGATAATGGGCGTTTTAAAGGTGGTAGTAAAAAAAAAGAGTTTAAATATAATATATTATTATGTTAATTAACGTTTACAATTAAATTTATATAAAATTATCATTCTGTTAAGTAAGAAATGTACAATCGTTTTATAATACTATCATACTATCATACAAGTGTATGAAAAAAACATAACCTATGGAATTGCGCTTTTATATTATACTAGCGACGAAAATTACTAGCAGGGCTTTTTTAATTTTGAAAATAATAAATAAATCAAAATCTTTAAATTTTGGAAATTTTGTTTTATATCGTGTAAACATTTATAACTATACATTTATTTATATTTAAAGATATTTTTACTGCAAAATTCCAAGCTTATGATAATATTATTTTACAAAACACGATAACGACAAATCTTATGTAATTAACCCTTAAATGACATCTACTTGGCACCTTTTTCAATAGCATTTAACAAATCGTGTTTATACAAAAATAAATTTTAGTAAATGTAGATTAACCCCTGCAAAATGCTGTTAATGATGACATTTCTTTTAAGTATTTAAGGAATTTGTGATTACCATTTTTAAGTAAAGGTTTTATGAAACTTTTTTTTTCAAATTGTGGTTCAACAACATTTTTAGCGGTTTTGTTGGGTCAAATATACAGTTTTTTTAAATTTGTTTCTTTACATGGGTTTAATTTAAAAAGTTTATTAAAAACATCACTTTTATTTATATCACAGTTTGGTATCATCATAGAAAAAATCATGTATGTTATCACTGTAACTGTTGATATAAACTGAACCAAAAAAATAAGCAAAGAAGTTTGCGATATTCTTTGGATCATCAAAATTATTACTTTTATAATTTATAGTACAAGGTACCTAGGGCCGGATGCAGAAACTTTGATTTATTTATATCAACTGATTTAGCATATTAGTGGATATAGGTTTTTGCACGACATGGCAACGCAGCATTTTTTTTAAACTGCTGTTTTTTAAAATAAATTGGGTAATTATCTTTCAAGGTTTATATTTTCCCTAAAAAAGTCGATTTCTATACATTGACATTTTAAATTAGACATAAAACAATTAACATTTCATCAAGATTTATTTCAGATTTGAGACATTTGCTTTTAACCATAGAAAATAATTTCGCTAATATAAGTCATGGTTTACTAGATTTGTTTTTTGGCCAATCAAATCATCTAAAATGTAAATCGGTTTGATATAATTTATATCAGTAGTCAACGACTGATTTAAAATTTGGATAAAAATAGACAGTATTTTGTTTGTAAATATATATATGAAAAAACAAAATTCAGAAGTTAAAAATACCTATAACAAAGGTTGCTGTTTTTTGTCTGATTGAAAAGCTGAATGCTTGAAATCAATAATTGATTTATAATTGTCTTTGTTTTCATTGTAAAATAATTACCCCTAACATTGAACTTTGGTGAAAATATGTATTAAATATTTTTTTTATTATTAAAAACATACATACCTTCCATAAATGTTATTTTAATATAATTTGACCTTTATTATAAATGATGAAGAAACAACTAATAAAGACAAAATTGCTAATGAATTCGTAAATTTTTTTATAAATGCCCCATTAAACTCAATACCAAAAAACACAAATACTGATGTAAATTTTAAAATACCATCTATAAATCAATCAATCTTTCTTTCACCTGTTATAAAAAATGAAATGTTAAATATAATTTTGTACCTTTATTTTTCAATATAACTTATTTAAAAAACAAAGTGTATAAGGCATGCATAATTTTTTTCGTTAGATTTAATTTAACCTTTTAGAAAAGCAGGGATTCTTGCCCCATTTCCAGCAAGGGTGTAGCCAGGATTTTGTTTAGGGGGGCAAGGATAAACTATATGCATGCTACAAAAAGTTTCGAGACTCCACCTCCCACCCATTTTTAGCACAATTTTTCTGGACATGCAATTTTTGAGTATAGCTCCCTCCTTTTGATTAAAAAAGTTTATTTAGAACCCATAATTTATGTATATCAAGCATTAACTAACATAGGTTATCCTCTAGAGTTTGTTTCCTAATTTTTTTATATTCTTGTCACAAATTTTAAATGTCCTTTTTCCCTCTCGATGTCTTCGACATCATTGCATTTATTTTTCAAAACATTTAAATGGCAATTGCCTAAATGCCTAAAAAGGTGTTATTGGTACCTGTAAAAGAATAGGTAAAAGAGCATTGTCTTTTAGAAACAGGTCTAGAAATATAATTATAATATAATTAATTAAACTTATACAAACACTTAAATACAATTTCCATCAAGTTCAACAAAATTTCTGTTGTTATTTTCAGAGGCTTTAAGCCGTAATTTTTGTTTTTCATACCTTCTAATGCAAATTTACTTATACCAGAACACATTGATATTTGCGAACATAACTCAATTGTGTATGTTTTATAATGCTGCAATCCTCTTCAAACCAAGTTTTTGTAAATAATAAGGTTTAGTCAGTTATAAATGAATCGGTGAGATTAAGAACAGTACAAGTCCAAATGTCAAAATAAACAAAATATTTAAAAAATCAGTTTTATAGTTCTAAATGCATTTTTGCGGGAATATTTTAATTATTTTATAAAATATAATTTTCATATACTGTAAAATATTTTATATCTTCTCACAAAAATGAATTTTAAAAAATGACTGAGGAAAGTAATATTTAACCAATAAATAAATTCGAATAAAGACTTTATTTTTTATGTTGCATTCGGCTATTTAGATATATCTATATTTTTATTCAGTTGTTTTTCGATTTTTTGTAATTTGAATTTTTTTATATTTAATATAATGCTATACAGGGTGTTTCTGGAGAAACGCAAACGATATGGATTAGAAATTTTAAAAGCATATACAATTTAATTTAGACTATACCTAAAGTCAATAGTTTTTAACATATTAATTTTTTTCGTTAAAATGCACGGAATTTTTGGAATATTAAAACATTGTTTAAATAATTTAATTTATTTTTTCAACAAATACCTTGAGAAAAACCACTTGAAATTAGGCAAACTTCAAACAATAATAACGTTTTTATTATAAATGTAAAACCCTGTATGTTTTAACATAATCAAATAGAACATTAAAGAACTTTTCGATTGGTATTATAATAACGCTTTCCTTAAGTTAAAATTTCAGAGACATTTAACAATTTCTAATATTTTCAATTCTATTTTGTATCAAAAAACCTGTGAAATTCTACATGTGGTTTAATGTGACACTATCCATGGTTACCACCAAATCTGTCATTGTTTTAATTAATTAAAATATTTCATTAAAAACTTAATAACTCAAAAAATATTGACTTTTATTTTATAAAATTTTATGTATACATTCTATAAAATTAAAAAATGTAAAAATATATGAGGTATTCCGGTAAAACAGAAATTACTATTTTGTTCAAAATAATTTAGGAAAAAAGAATAATTTACGCTATTAAAATTTTAAATCGATGTCTTTCGCGATTCCCTAGAAACTTCTAACGGACTAAGTATGTGAAACACCCTGTATATTAAACGTCATTTATGTCTTATGCTATACTTAATTATTAATAAAAGATACAACAATATTTGTAAAAATGACAAAATGTACTAAACTAAACATTTATGAATATTGCTACTGCTAATTCAAATTTGATCCTGGCCACAGAAACATCATTAGCTTAAAAAAAATTAATATATCAAATAATAGTCAAATATCAATACTTTAACCTGTTATACAAAGTTGCTTCTTCGATTATTTACCCTTTAAAAATTGTTAAATTTTAAACTAAATTATCACCAGCGCTCCCTGTACGTTATAATATAAACAATTTTTTTTCATGGATTAATTGTCATTAGTAAGATCTACATTTTGTCCAAATTTTAAATCGATACGTTTTGAAATAAAAAAGTTATTTAAAAAAATGAAATTTCTTCATTTTTAACATAATGAAGAAAAAAAAAACAAAGTTTTCAATGGACGAGATTTTTTTTTAAGTACCGCATTTAGATGTGGAAATAAGGTAAAAAAGTTTCAATCGATTTCTTGAACCCTTGCAAATCGACCGTTCGATCCGTAGTTAATTGGAATTTTCTTTGATATCAACAAAGCTTATGATTCTTCATGAAAACTAAATATCATCAACACATTACAGAAATGGAATATTAATGACCAGTTTCTAAACTTTGTTAACAATTTTATGCATCTTCGTAGTATAAGGACAAGAGTTAATGGCTGAACGTCAGAAAAACACACCTTAGAAAATGGTTTACCAGAAGGAGCCTCATTAAGCGTAACTCTATTTCTTGTCGCCATAAATTACATTATTAACAACATTAAAGCTCCAATACAAACACCTCTTTATGCAGATGATTTGGCCATCTACCTAAAGTGGAAAAACTCAAGAACATCAACCATACTTCTGCAGGAAGCTATTCACTCTCTAGAACAATGGTCTTTATCTACGGCCTTTCGTTTCTCAACTACTAAAACAAAATACATGGTTTTCTTCAACAAAAACGATGATATCCAGTACGACTTCTACCTGTATGGAAACAAACTGGAAAAGGTCCAAAATATTACTTTCCTGGGCATGATCCTAGACCAAAAACTAAATTGCACCGGCAACCATCAAATCAGAACTTTCAGCCATCCTATTGAATTTTACATGTTTTTATATATACTTATGCATCCAAACAAGCAAACTTATCTTACCATTGGTATCTCCAAAAAATGTAGCATTTTTTTGCTGAAATATATGCTATATTTAAAGCTCCTACGATAGTAAATTCCAACATTCTATCTATGCATTAAAAAAATGTACCCACAACACCCCACGCTTCTTAATATAAATAACATCCTAAAAACACTTAGCTTAACCAAGATCAAAGTACACTTTATTTGGGTACCATCACACGTAGGCATCACCAGAAATGAAAAAGCAGACACACTTGCTAACTCAGCCCTACACAACCCAATGCAAGACAACTTTGATGATGACCTACTTTCCTCTCCAGATACGAAACCTCTGATCAAACAACTAATGTACTCCCGCTGGCAACAAAAATGGGAAACAAACACATCCAACAAGTTATACCAATTATTCCCATCTATACCAAAAACCTGGACACTACTAAGAATTGGCCACACTAGACTGTCACATAGATACTTAATGGACAAACAACCAAAATGCATTACATGTGACAGCCCACTCTCCGTCAAGAGTGCCATAGCTAATAACCTATATGGTTGAGGCTATTTTTAATAAAATAAAAGATAAATAAGATAAAAATCTAAGGGATTTATGGGGTTGTAGAAAATAATAATATGAAAAATACCATAAACAGTTAAAAGCAATTTTTTTTTGTATTTTAACCATAAAAAACGAAAGTCTTCAAGGCCCTGCTGCAAAAAGTATGTATCTGTAATTATTCACAACATCACAAGGTGAAAAAACTAAACTGTTAGGAATTATTTAAAGTATTTTAAAAATGATTTAAAAACAATTTGTTAATATTTTTTGTAAAATAATTTTAAAGTAATCTAAAGTAGGCATAAATAAGACATGAATCCTTCTTATTTTTTAATTTTGGGTGATTGATATATTTCTTGCCAGGTTTGAATGTTTGAATATTTGAATTTATAAAATATGGTCGTATTAATAGTATATTTTGTAACAAGTTTGGAATACGGCATATTCCGCTCGAGTGAAATGTTTGTCACACGAGCCGAAGGCGAATTTGACGGTTTCACGAGAGCGTAATATGCAATTCCAAACGTGTATCAGACTATACTTTTTCTACGTTTCCAAAAAATACCATAGAAAAATAATTTAATTGGAGAAAGTAAGGTTGGATTTGTCTAAAATTGGCGCCACCAGTGGTCATTCCGTCATCCGATGATAGAATAATTCATTCTGTAATACTTTAAGGAATATAAGTCGTTCCACATTTTATTCCATAATGGGAGTAGAAAAAGGATATTATTTTATTGTAACCATATGTTAATTAAGCTAGTAAACTTATAGCGAATAATAAAATTTGAAACGGCAACAATCAAAAACGAAAATCAAATAACGTGATTGAGTGCCATTCTGATGGCTAGTTAAAACCAATTTTAGACCCTATAAAGTTTATCCACATATTAAACCGCAATTTAAGAAGTTTTTATTGGTGATAAACTTTAATTAATGCATAGTATAATTGGGGAGATATAAAGACGAACTTTTTGAAATAGTTTTGTAAAGCGGCGATGGTGTCCACAGACTTTAGGCAAACACTTTTTACGAGCCATTCAAATTTATTTCGACGGTTTGTCAATTTTATTATACAAAAAATTGTTTTTTTTACGTTATTATGTTCATTTGCTAAAATTAATTTATTGGGATTTTTAATGCACTATCAAAAAAGTTCATTAAAATTTATTGCAAAGACAAAAGTTTTGAACTCTAAAGAAATATAGCCTTAATAGTCTTAAGTTGGTAGACTTTTTTATTATGATAGTGTAAACTTTTGATGTTATGCTTCATCATTTAAACTAACTCAAATTCTGACTTTTTACTCTAGGTCAAAATATTTAACTTCTGGTCCTACCAAAAATTAGCACAATCCCAAAATTAGTGCGTTTTTGATCCTTGGTTTATAAAACCTATAAAAATAACCAATTAATTTTCATAAAAAAAACGTGGTCACATATCCTTAACGTTAACAATTGAACGTTTTATATATAAAACATTAAATTGTTAACGTTATAAGAGCAAAAGGATATTTATGTATATATATATATAAATAACAAAAATAAATGTATAATAAAAATATATTTAAAAAAATGATAGTTCGATTTTTGAAATTCATTTAAAAAAAGCGCTTCCATGTCTTTGATTATTTTTTTTAATGATTTATGGCAGCGCTCTTGTAAACGGCTCCCTTCTTTAAAAGTTCGGCCGACACTGTTTATAATCCTATTTTAATAAAATATTTTGAACATCAACTTTAATAGTTTAACAGAAACACCCAATATATTTTTACTATACCTAAAGTCAATAGTTTTCGTGTTAATAATTATAATTATTAACTCGAAAACTATTGATAAAATAAGTATTTTGTTAAAATTTGATAAATGCTCGTCAATATAAAATAGCCTAAACTTTTTTGTTATTTGGTTTGCTAAAATAGGGATGGTATTTTTGTAAATTTTAAACAGTTTTTAATTTTTTTTTAATTTCTCTATTTCTAACAAATTACTTAAATTAGGCAAACGTTAATAACCTTTTTATAGGTTTGTTAAATAGGTACCTAAAATTATTAAAATTAGGTATAGGAAATAGTTACACCAAATAATAGTATATTATGTATCAAGTTTGATAAAAGCCATTTTATACACGAATTTAATTAATAATGCTTAAGTTAATGAGTGTATAGAAAAGTTTATAAACGAGGTGCATACTATACTTTTTCTACGACAAATAATATTATCTTAAAATGATTTAAATCAAAAATTTGTATAGAGTGCCATCTATGAAAAAACAGGGGAAACTGTCAAATGTCACATTTTTACATTTTATAAACACAATTATAAAGCTTATAAATCGAAATGTATCTTGAAAATTGACAAGTGAAAGTAAAGGAAATGTTTTATGAGGACTTTACATTAGAGTCCGTGCCCGAATTTAAGTTAAAGTTTACTGCCGGCGAAATTAAAAGGTCAGTACAATGTTCATATAAACTTTTCAAATATTGGCGTTGAGAAACTATTTAATACTTTTGTATTTTTGTATTGAGATAATAAAATAATTTTCACATTTAGTATTATTTTACAAGAAATGCACTTTATTTTAACGATTGTATGACATTTGACAACTGTCAACTAACCTAAAACTAACTTCAGCCCGTGACCAAAAACCTGTTGCTAACTTCAGCCCGTGACTAAAGCGCCGTAAAGCCACAACTTGTCAATGTGTACGAGGATCGTTCGGTAACTACGTGGCCTAACTAAGAAAACGCAAATTTTTTTGGACAAAAAACATTTTATTTTTCAATTTAGTCTCCAGCTCCCTTAACACACTTATCCCAATGATATTCTAAATTAGCAATGCCTTCCTTGTAGGCCGATGAATCCAAGTCCTCGAAATAGCTATATAAAGCATTGTTTGGACTGTTATTTGGTTTTGGAGAGTACAATGGTGGACCCAGGTTTCATCGACGGTTATGAAACGACGCAAAAACTCCTTTGGATCGTGGCGAAAATGTCTCAAAAGGTCGCGAGACACACTCAAACGATTCAGTTTTTGCTCCGGTGCACCGCGGTGCAAGCAATCGCGGCACCCAACGCGCCAAGTATTTTTTCATTTCCAATTCTTCGGTTAAAATTCTGTGCACACTGTCATTTGGCATACCCATTATGTCTGCTATCTTGCGCACTTTTACTCGACGGTCATTCAATACGATATGGTGCACTTTTTCAATAATATCCAGGAGAGTAGCCGTTTTTGGACGTCCACTACGGGGTTCATCATTTGTACTCGTACGATCATGTTTAAATTCGGCAACTCAGTTTTTAACCATTAAAAACGAAGAAGCGGACTCAAATAGTGTTAAATCCAGCTCTGCTTTAATTTCGGTTGGTGTAAAGCCTTTTAAATTGAAGTACTTTATCAGTGCTTGCAATTCAATTTTTCCATTGAGTACAAAATTACACGAGACGTTCACTTTGGCGTACTGTCAAAAACAGACTAATTGACAGATCACTTTGTAGTATTATATTAAAAGATGATTTCATAAAATGGTAAAGAAGATTCTTCCAAATTCGCGCCATTTATGTGTTAGGTCACGTAGTTTCCGAACCATCCTCGTATTTAAAAGGTCACTTAGTGTCATGGAAACATGTACGATAAAGGGCGTTTTAAAGGTGGGAGTAGAAAAATGTTTTTCCTATTAAATTGTGTAAAAACATACAGGGTGCTTAACGTTAGCCTAAATTTTCCTTGTTTATCTGACATTTGTAAATTAAAATAAAAATTATTTGGTATCTTTTAAACAAGATATCGTAAATTCCAAACCAATATTAGCAAACCTAATAACAAAAAAGTAATAGGCTATTTTTGTTTGACGCAGATTTAGCAAATGTTAACTAATAAAATTAATAACTTAAAAATTATTGATTTTATGTAGGTATATGACACATATGGAACATTTTACTTAAATATGTTGTAGAATTTAAAAATGTAAAAATATGCGATGTGAATCGTTTAACATCACAAAGTTGACATTCATATTACTCATGGGTTTAATAGTTATTTATGTATTAAGGGCATAATAAGGTTTTTATGGTCCGAGGCGCTATTTCAAGCCCGAGCGCGTTAGCGCGAGGGCTAGAAAAGCGTCGTAGGACCATAAAAACCAGTTATGCCAGCAATACATACAAAACTTTATGCACGATTAATATATTATTATTTTTAATATATTATTGTTTTAAAAGACGTTTACGTCAAAGAATTTTTGTTATAATTGTCATATTATAATGTCAACTGACATCAGTCAGTTTTAAAGTTTAAAGATGAATGAAATTGAGGAAGCAGCTGAAAAGGCGAAAAATTGTGGCCTGCTGCCGAAAAAATCAAAATCTTTATACGAAAAAACTTACTTTGAATATATCAAATGGTGTAACATTGTTGTTTTTAATTTTTGACGTTTCATTATAGCCCGCTGGGTCATAATAACGCCCGCGGGCTATAAAAAGACGTTTACGTCAAAGAATTTTTGTTATAATTGTCATATTATAATGTCATCGTGCATAAAAGTTAATTACGTTACCTATAATGGTTAGGTTAAATGGAAATTTGCTGACTTTTGAAACAATTTAATAGTCGGGAGTTCAACAATTCGGTTATCTGGGCAATAAACTTTAAAATTCATGTTTATAATCTGTCATTCGAACGTGAGCTCAAAGAGCTGATAAGTCGAAACAAAATGGAAACATTTTGTGATCCGGTTCAGTGAAACAATTAAGATAGATATAGACGGTCATCAAGCATTTAGTGCACTCTGGCAAACTGCTTCATTAGAATGGTTATCTGACGACTAACGTTAATGCCCGAACTTTATTATAATGTTTCAGTGCAGTCAACTATTTTCATTTGCCTAATTCATGCGACCAGGCCTAATTTAACACGAAAATCACTTTCACAAGCTTTAAATGCGAAATATTATTAAAATAAAATTAGAAAAAATTATCTATTATATTTTATTATTTTTTATGTATTTGAAAATTATTGTTACATCAATTATGATAATAATATAATAACTTCCAACAGAGTTTTTTAGCGATGGAAAAATTTAGAAAATTACAAAGATAGTCGAAATTCAAAGTTTGTTAATTAATGTTACATTTTTTCATTATTATATCAAATTAACATTACTTCTACGATATTTTATTCTTTTTTATAAATTTTAATATTGTAGTTACTTAACATTACGTAAAAACAGAGATTTTTTTACCGGCGTAAGTATATGAATTTAAAAAATTTCAAAAATATAACTTTACTTCTATGTTATTTTATTCTTTTTATATAAATTTTAATATTGTACTTAGTTATCATTACGTTAAAATAGAGATTTTTTTACCAACGTATATAAATTTAAAAAATTTCGAAAATTGTAACTTTACTTCTATGTTATTTTATTCTTTTTATATAAATTTTAATATTGTATCTACTTAGTTATCATTACATAAAAATAGTATAGTATAATAGTTATCATTACGTAAAAATAGAGATTTTTTTACCAACGTATATAAATTTAAAAAATTTCAAAGTTATAACTTTATATAAGCACACTTAAAATTTTATATTTGGAGCCGAAACATAATAATTTTTCGGGTATAAAAATTTACTGTGGCGATCGAATTGTGACTATTTTAAAATTTCGATCGTGATCTTCCCCCAAAAATGTTTTACTTGTTGTTTACTTGTTTTTCAGACGAACTATGTAATACTAATATTATTATAATTTAATTATTTAAAAATCACAAAATATTTTTATTTACTTGGTGTGATGTAACAAACAATCCAGACATATCCCTTCCCCGGTGCCACACTTCGTCACAAACAGTAAAACACCTCCCCTTTAATCGTGTGACCTACCACTTTATGGATAACCACAGATATAATAAATAAAAACATTAAAAAAATTAAAAGGTTTACACCCTGTAATTGAAAGGAAAAGCAAAATTCGTTTATTTTTTATTTAAAGGTACCTGGTTTGTAAAATTTAGTCAAATTACTTTTTGAGATACTCACTGGGTTACTGGCCTATACTGGCTACATCAACATTTGCAAATATTTTATTTTTAATTTAATTTTAAATATAAAATAATCATGTTTGCAAAATTTGACAAGGCTTCTTTTTATTACGTTCATAAAAGTATTGTATATTTATGATAAACGAATTTTGCCTTCTCTTTAAGTTTAATTTTTTTATGTGTTTATTTAATATCTCTGTGGTTATCCATAAAGTCAAACGTTTCAGGGCAGCGGGTTTAACTACCTACATTTATTTTTTGATAACATAAGAAAACATTTTATATTATAGATAAATAATTTTTAAATTAAATGTAAAATAAAATAATAATAATAATATCCAAGTCAAATTTTTTTAAGTTTATTATTGTTGGCTTTAAAAATGCATTCTTCCTAAGTTGCTTACTATAGAAACTCTTTTAAAACCCCTTATATTAATAATAAAAATAAACCTTTATTACAATACCCTTAAAAACAGAAATTTATTAAGCGAAAAATGTGCACCCATATAAATCTATTTAAAACTAACTCGCCACTCAAAAAGCCGTTTATTTTAAGTAATAAATTTTGCTTAAGCCTGTTTAAATTACATAAAAAACTTTATCGAAATTTTTATTTTATTACCTGCTCTATTAGGAAATACTTAAAAGTTTTAAGCAGGGCACAACGGTTATGATCCATATGTTAACCGCACCAGTGCACTGCAGTGCATTGGTGCTTTGGTACACTTTCAACGTAATCGGTAAGTCAACGTTCCTCCATTAGTGCCCACCGATACACTATCTGCCAATTATTGGGTACATAACTTCGCTTAAATGCTCCGTAACATTTATTATAACTCGTTTAAACAAGGCAGATTCAAACTTTTATATTAATAATTTTATAATAGTTGTACCATATTTTTGGTTTATTTGCCAGTTAAAAATTAAAAACACAAGGCAGAGAATTAATTAATATTTACATTTGCAAATATGTAAACATGGATACTCATGGATACTCACAGCCTCTTACACATGTTTTATACACATTGTGTATAAATATATTTGGAAATCTTTATACAAAAAATTGGTCATATTTAAAAAACATAACTATCACTACTTCGTTTATTTAGATGGTCAAAAATAATTTTGGGTTAAATTGCACTACAAACATCCAAAAACACACATTTTGCACTAATATTTTAACGGTGTATCCAAATTCGTAATAGGCTGAATTTCTGCCTTTAAAGTAAATTTCTGCTTTTTGCCTTTGGGTTGATACAAAACGGTTTTTTAATAATATATTATATCACGAGAACTATGAATTTAATCGGTTAAACTAGGCTCAGTAGTTTTTTGTTTATTTTTTTTTGGAAAATGTTGAACGCAAAATAATTTAATAAAATCACGAGACCGCGTAGCGGTCGAGGGGTTTTATTTTTAATTATTTTGCATGAAACTATTTTCCAAAAAGAAAAATCTAATAAAAAACTTACTGAGCATAGTTTGACAGATTAAATTTATAGGTTGAGTGATATACGTCTAGATTATTTCTCGAATTAAAGGAAAAAATTCATAAAATCTGACGTATGTGTCAAAATTTATAAATATTTTTTTAAAGAAAATTCCATTAATTTAAGGTATGTAATAAGTAATAATTGATATTTCGTATACTAGATAACTTATTTTTTATTGTTTTTTAAAAAATGTTTGTTAAAACTTGTAAATAACACCATAAAATCGTAAACAAAAATCCAATATGGAGGCTAAAATTTAATCGCTGTTAAATAGTTCTAGTGATAAACACTAGACACACAGAATAAACTAACACATTAATCATTATAATCCTAACATAGTAAAAAAAGCATAATAACCAAAATCTACTGGATTTGTAAACATTAGATAACAGAAAAATTACGCTTGTCATTTGTTTAACTAATAAATAAATGCATTACTTAATTTTGGAATTTAAGAAAAAAAGACAAAACTCTACCACAAAACGTGCTTGTGCAACACAATAACTAATAAAAAAAAATTGTTAGAAATGTCGCACTACTGCGGCAATAAACAATTAAAAGAAAAAAAAACACCAAAAGCCACAAGTTACATATCCAGCTACTGAACTATCTATTGATGGTTTTCGGCATCAAGACTGAGGATACGGGCAATGACAATAACGAACGAAGACCTCGACTAGGAAACTACACCCCTGCAGCGAAATAACAACTCCCCAACTCCAAATAGTAATCCCAAATGTTTGGAGTATTACTAATCGAATGGTCTAGGGGGATTCCGCGTCGTACTAAGTCGGCGTAATTGTCCCCCAAAAACCAACAAACGTCTATCCCTCCCGTTCCTCCTCCTCTACACTCTACTGGGCTTATAGCATCGGCTCGGCGAACCCGAGGATGGCTATTAAAACTATTCGCCTCTCGCTCTCGAGCCCCAAATAGGGGACAGTACGGAACGCAATGGACATTCGCACCCAGCAAAGACGGGTGAAGCCGTGCAGTTGCTGGGGGCGAACAAAAATCGGCGTAAGTAAACATAGGCCTGTACGCTGTCCGGGAGTGATGAGGCAATGGGGCTGGTTATATGTCTCTTATACTCATACTCATACTCATAATATTTAATATACTTTTTTTAAATAATTTAATCAAAAATGACTAATTGTCATAGCGAAAAAGCAGCCACTAATAACTGCAGTCCACATCAATTTGTATCCCGGAAATTTAACAGTCAATTTCTATGTAAAATGGTCCCCTAATCC
The DNA here is from genome assembly GCA_921294245.1 of Brassicogethes aeneus. NCBI lineage: Eukaryota > Metazoa > Arthropoda > Insecta > Coleoptera > Nitidulidae > Brassicogethes > Brassicogethes aeneus. The sequence continues at coordinate 38,786,866 of OV121132.1, forward strand.
GATAATACCTTCAAAAGATATGTAATAGAACAGTTTTTGAAATATAGTCCATTACATATTTTGTGAAAAAATCTTAAAAATGACATTTTCGGATTTAGCGGACAATTTTACATAAAAATTGACTGCTTAATGTCCGTGATACAAATTGCTGTTAACTAGAATTATTAGTGGCTGCTTTTTCGCTATGACAATTAGTTATTTTTTACTACTTCATTTTAAGGGAGAAGGTTTCCTTCTAAAACGTATTCTGTTAAGTAAGTTCTTCTAATAAAAGTGATTATATTTTAGGTAGGTAAGTGAACTAGTTACTAAAAAGTTCTATATTATAATTATAATATATAATTAATCCATTAAGGATTTGAATAGTTATTTTTGTTACCTAAAGTAAGTACCTAAAACAAAGTTTTTAGGACGAATCATTGTTGTTTCCGGAATAGCATATGAGGGTCATTCCATGTGACGGGTGGGACACTTGTACTAATTTGTATATGTTTAATCAATTTATATTTTATTATTGTAAGCTTTTTTATCCATGGAACCCTGATATTTTTAAACTCCCATACAACATCTAAATAAACAATACAAGTTTCTCGTCACACTATTTAGTTTTATAAAGTAATTTTTTATTGTGACGGGTGGGACAAGCAAAAAACGATATTTTTTTGACTTATTGCTTGGAAGCAAAATTCTGCTAAATTATACAAAACTATAATATGTTTAAATTTTTTTTCGTTACATAAGTCTTTGTACTACTCGTATATAATGCGTTTATATATTTTTAAAAAAAAAAGTTGATAAAGTCAATAAAAAATATAATGCGATATTAAAAATGTGACGGGTGGGACATTATTATGTGACGGGTGGGACAAGTTGAAAATAATAAGGTTAGGAAATATATTACTACTTTATTTAATTTAAATTTATAAGATAAAACATTATTTAACTCTATAATATAATATAAGATTTAGTTTTAAATATGCTGTTACACTATGTAAAAGATTGTCATTTTTAGCTCTAAAAAATGTTGTAAATGAAGATTAGGGATGGGTTTTATATTCTTGTCTGCTAAATTTGCGCCAGCCTCTTTTATTTTGGTAGTAGGTATCTATGTAAAAACAATTATAAATTTTTAAGATTTTTTAAATACTCAAAACATTCTTTTGGAGTATTAACCCTTTATAGGGCAGAGTCCAATAAATGTTATTTTTAATTTTTTTTTGTTTAGACCCACCTATTTTGGATGTCTTAAGTTATTTTAATGATTATTTTGAAAATCCAAATGTTTTTTTTTAATTTATTATGGTGGATTAAATAGAAACCACTGCCCATAAGAAGATAGATGGGCGGTGGTCTAAATGCGAACCACATATTTAATTTAATCGTATTTTTTGCGTTTCTGAAAGGATTTTAGTTTTTTTTCAGGAAGAGGTAAAATAATTACATGGTGTATGCTGTAAAAAATTAAATATTTACAAATTGTTCACTGAAAACTGTGTCATTATCCTTATTTGGATACGCCCCGGTTTTAGTAAATTTCAATTTGTCAAAGTTTCTTCATTAATTGATTCTACCCACTCTTGTGTTTGTGACTATGTTACAGTGGCAAATTTTTATTTTCACTGGTCAATTTTCAAAAATGACCTACTACTGGTAGTTTTCTCTGAATCTGACGAGTAATCGCGATACTGAGTCATCTGAAAAAACATCTGCATCAGAGTCACTTTCACCCTCAAATATATTCAAGATTTGTTTCCTGAAATGTATACTGGATGTTCGCTCACTACGATTACGTAGGCTGGATCGTGCTGAAGTATTGGCAGAAGTTACTTGTAAACATGAAGATGTACTTGGTGAATTTAGAAGAAAAGTACTTGGCGACTCTTGATGAGAGGAACTTGGTGTAACTAATGCTCGTCGCTAATCCATAGCCTAATCTTCGGTTATACCAACGACTAGATAAAATAGTTTACTTGAATCCAATTTTTCAAAAAAAAACAAAAAATACTGGACGTTTATAGGCATGGATTCAATAGTCTCACGGTATGTGAGCTTGATAGAGGTTATGTTCCAAAACGATCTAAATATTTCGTTAGCGCTAACCTATTTTCCAAGTACTATTATCACAAGTTGTAAAGCATTCAATTACCTTTTGAATTATATGTGTTGTCAGGTAAAAAAAACATGCTTATGCTCGCTAGCAGCAACAATTACTGCAAATGTTACTTTTTCACAATTTTGTGGGAACAGGCAATGGTTAACATAGAGACCACATTGGTTCTAACAGGTGCCAAATTTAAATTGTGGCCAATATGATACCAACTGCACATTATGAGTTCATTTATTTGTACTTTGGTCGAAGTTTGGGTTTTCTCTCATTTCTAAGTAAGCTGTAATGTATGTGGTTAACATAGAGACCATTAACCTATAAAGGGTTAATTACCCTTTTCTAGATTTAATTTCTGACCACACTTTTTTTTAGCTTATGCTCCAACCCTACTCATTGCGCCTTTTTCATGACTGGTAACAAAAAATGCCCAATCAACACTTAAACCCCAATCATGAGGCGCGTTACATATTATTAAATTGCCCAGCACAACCGTCGGTAAAAAATGTTATATGTTCTAAAGTGGAGCATTTAATTTTTGGGAAACTATTTTTTTGTAAAAGTCCAGACTAAAGACTTATCATGAGATAAATTATTACTTAAAATGGCATACGAAATCTTTTCTTTAGCGTTATTTAGCCACACACAGGCAGCGTTTAAATCTTCTGTATTTTTTTTAGCCCTTCTTTTATATCCCTAGTTTTTTAATTTTTTATAAATTTTATATATTTCATAGGGTATGTTTTAATTTTATCTCCACTTTTTCGTACAGCTACAGCTGATTCCATATCTAAATAAAAAAAAGTTATAGCATTTCGAAGGGTGACAAGAAAAATCCTTATTTATTAGTTTTTGTAGTCCATTTTTAACAATGTTTGAATATTGAATTTTTTGAATTTAAATAAGATGTATTATTATATAAGATTTATATTCCTTTGCCAAGCAAGGATATATATATAAATATATATATTAGGGTGGTCCTTAATAAGGTTATTTTCAAATTTCTTTGCTCCCAGGGGCTCAAATGCTTCCAAATTAATAAAAAAAAATTCCCTGAAAATTTGAGCTCTTAATATTAACTCTAAGATAGTGCGCATTCCAATCTAAGTTTCCTATGGAAATAACATAGGAAAAATTACTTTTGTTGTTTATAATTTTATAACTTGGGAACGAATGAATTAAAAATTATAAATCATACATATTTTTGTAGAGAATTTAACGCTCTACAAAAAAGGTCTCCTATATTTTTTCCATTAGTCTATTTGTTTAAAAGTTATTCAACGTCAAAGTTTAATTTTCATATTATCAAGGCTTTTTTATGAGGCTCCGTTTGTGTCAAAATTAAAAGTGCTAAATAAACTTATTTTGTTTTATAAATAATTAATTATATGCTTTACCAAATAATTTTTTTATCAAATTATTTTTTTATAATTTTTTATAAAATAATTTTTTTATAATTTTTTTTTTGTAAAAAATTTTATAAAATAATTTTTATATAAAATAATTTTTTTTTATATAATTTTTTATAAAATATTTCTTTTTTATAAAATTATTTTTTTATAAAATAATTCTTTTTTATAAAATTATTTTTTTATAAAATAATTCTTTTTTATAAAATTATTTTTTTTGATTTTTAGTTCAATTTTTAAAAAAATTATTTTTTATAAAATAATTCTTTTTTATAAAATTATTTTTTTTGATTTTTAGTTTTGTTTTAAGAGAAATGATTTATTTATTTTAATTTGTTTTCAAGAGAATTATTTTATTTATTTATTTTAGTTTTTAACAAGTGCTTTCTTATAAAAAACGTTTAAACATAAAGAATTCTTGTTAAAAACTAAAAATCAAAATAAATGTAGATAAAAAAATTAATGAATTACTTAATGAATAAAAATAATAAATTATTATTTTCAATCGTTTCCACAAATTGCGTCAAACAAAAGCTCAGTCCGTCATAAAATTGTATCTGGGGAGGGGCTTTCGGGTTTACTCGGGTTTACTCGAGTGTCTACAAACAAATAGAGATGGCTGCAGTAAAAATTAATTTATAAATGCGCCCGTCGTCTTTTATAAAATAATTTTTGATTCGCAGAAAATTATTTTATAAAAAAATAATTTTATAAAAAAGAATTATTTTATAAAAAAAATTATTTTAAAAAAAAATTATTTTATAAAAAAATAATTTTATATAAAAATTATTTTATAAAATTTTTTACAAAAAAAAAAAATTATAAAAAAGTTATTTTATAAAAAATTATTTTATAAAATTTTTTACAAAAAAAAAAATTATAAAAAAATATATAATTAATTATTTATAAAACAAAATAAGTTTATTTAGCACTTTTAATTTTGACACAAACGGCGCGCCTCATAAAAAAGCCTTGATAATATGAAAATTAAACTTTGACGTTGAATAACTTTTAAACAAATAGACTAATGGAAAAATTATAAGAGACCTTTTTTGTAGAGCGTTAAATTCTCCATAAAAATATGTATGATTTATAATTTTTAATTTATTCGTTCCCAAGTTATAAAATTATAAACAACAAAAGTAATTTTTCCTATGTTATTTCCATAGGAAACTTAGATTGGAATGCGCACTATCTTAGAGTTAATATTAAGAGCTCAAATTTTCAGGGAATTTTTTTTTATTAATTTGGAAGCATTTGAGCCCCTGGGAGCAAAGAAATTTGAAAATAACCTTATTAAGGACCACCCTAATATATATATATATATATATATAACATATTATATATATATAATATATTATATATATATAATATATATATATATATATTATATATATATTAGGGTGTTCCTTATTTAGGGGTCGGAAAAAATTTAACAGAGGCGCCCCCCAAATCGGTTCCAAATCATAAAAAAAAATTCCTGCAAAATTTTAGGTCAATCGGTCAAAGGGAACACGTGCCCCACAGGGGTTTTTTAATAAATAATTGAGAAAATTCGGAAGGCTGATATAACTCCGAAACGGTCCATCGTAGGAAAAAAAAGTGTATTGAGTCGATGCTCTAGAACAAAAAATTTCAGAAGTAGGTAGGGCCAAAGTACCAAAAAAAGTGTTGTATCGCTTTTTGAACTCGATTTTTTTTTAACGCAGCACTATTATTATACCTCACAATAGTGTTAATGTTAATAGTAATGTTAATGTTAATACCCAAAGTATAGAAATATGCGTGTATCCGTTCACAATGATGGTAATGTTGATGGTTACGTTGATAGACGCATTTGTCTATGCTTTATTAACATTACCATTAACATTAACACTATTGTGACAAAGGCATAAGGAAAGTTGATTAGCTTGAAAAAAACCACAAAATATATTTTAACTTTTTTTTCCTACGATAAACCGTTTCGGAGTTTCGGAGCACAACGTGTTTTTGGTGAAAACTCAAAAAGTTTTGGATTTAATTTTTTTCAAAATCGGTTAGTTTAAGAAAAAAATTTTGTCAACAAAAAATGTAGGGTGCATTGTCCCCTACAATTTATGTCATTGGGTCGATGCTCTAGGACAGAAAATTCAAAAAGTAGGTAGCGCTAAAGTACACAAAAAAGCGTTTTATCGCGTTTTGACCCCGAATAAATTTTTTTAACGCAGGACTGTTATTACGAAAGTTGTTTATCTAAAAAAACACATAAAATTTATATACACTTTTTTTTCCTACGATGGACCGTTTCGGAGTTATATCAGCCTTCCGAATTTTCTCAATTATTTATTAAAAAACCCCTGTTGGGCACGTGTTCCCTTTGACCGATTGACCTAAAATTTTACAGGAATTTTTTTATGTTGTCTGTTAAATTTTTTCCGACCCCTAAATAAGGAACACTCTAATATATATATATATATTTATAAATTTATATTATATATACATATTTACATCTTATTTAAATTTAAAAAAATCAAAAAACCTTTATCTTGGTATTTTATTTAATTAATTATTTAAAGAAAGTATAAACCGCCATTTTTTTAATATTATAGTATAAATATTTATTAAATTTAGATGCAGAAAAACTGGATTTTACCTACTGATTTTTAAATAAATTAACTTAAAAAGTTACAAAACACGCCGTAGTGTGACGGGTGGGACAAATTATAATAATTTATAAAAAATTTAAATTTTAATTAATAGACTTGAAATTACCCCCAAATATTTGATATTATTGACTTTATTTGCTATTAAAATCTGCATTCAAAAAAATTATTATTTCTATTAAAATTAAAACTATTTAGGTTTGTTTGTGACGGGTGGGACAAATAGGCATGTCAATTAAAACAATTAATTAAACAAATAATAACTTACCTTCTTTTGATAAACGTTAAACAAGCTTAACAATAAACACTTATTTAAATAAATTTTAAGTTAGAAAGTTCTTAAAAAGAGCCAGATCATTAATACAAAGCCAAATTATTTACTTATATTTTACATTGAAAATAAATACACGAATTAAATAAGTTCATTTAATAAATAAATACTGCATTTTAATTTAAAATTTAATATTTATGTATTAAATATTAAATGTTTAATTTTTACAAAAAAGTTCAAATTTTCGTGGAATGTCCCATGAGTCCTGAAAAACTTCATTTAGGTACGTGTGACAAACACTATTTTTTGTCAAACGCTTTTTACAATTCTTCGGAGCGCTTAAACTTACAAATTTTCCATAATTTTAAAATGTAATAGTCTAAGATCCCAAGTAAGGTCGACCTTCACCCATCTGCTTACCAGATGAAAATTATATTTTATCAAATAAAATATGTTTCTGAACATAAACCAATAGGGTTGCCATAAAAAATATGAGCAAGGCTAGCTATAATAAATTAAAAATTAAAAAAAAATAATTAATTTTTTAAATTTCACCGACTTGCTTGCCAAATGAACGAAATTCCAATGGAAAGCATACAACATACAGAATATGTAACAGCTAGGTTGCCTACCTTTTTCTGGTCCCTATTACCTGGTTGCTTTGTACAGGGTGATCCCTATAATGTCGCCCCCCTTTAACTTTTTTATTTTAAGTGTCCCAAAAAATTTAAAAGTGTGGTTATGTAGGAACTAAAAAATACTTTTTTTCTACGTATAAAGAAAATTGGAAAATTGATAAGTATACAGGGAAAACAAAAAGTTTATTTTTTTCAATGGATCACCCTATATATGGATTTATTTTTCGATTCCTTGTAAAATTCTAAGCATATTTCATATATCATACCATATACCTACATTCAACCGTTTCTGAAATATTTAAATTATTTTTAAGATAATAAGTTGAAATAGTTTGTTTTTCTCTGTCTGAGTACGCCATTTTTACTTATTTAACAACACTTATTGACATAATGTCACTATAGTAATTTATTTTCAATAAAAATTTTGGTATACTGAGGCTTCTTGATTTCTAACAGTTTAAAAAAACATTTAATGATGACATTTCGAATGCGAATATTTCAGAAACGGTTGAATTTAGGTATATGGTTTGTTATATAAATTATGCTCAGAATTTTACAAGGAATCGAAAAATAAATTCATATATACGGTGATCCATTGAAAAAAAATAAACTTTTTGTTTTTCCCTGTATACTGATCAATTTTCCAATTTTCTTTATACGTAGAAAAAAAGTATTTTTTAGTACCTACATAACCAAACTTTTAAATTTTTTGGGACACTTAAAATAAAAAAGTTAAAGGGGGGCGACATTATAGGGGATCACCCCGTACAAAGCAACCAGGTAATAGGGACCAGAAAAAGGTAGGCAACCTAGCTGTTACATATTCTGTATGTTGTATGCTTTCCATTGGAATTTCGTTCATTTGGCAAGCAAGTCGGTGAAATTTAAAAAATTAATTATTTTTTTTTAATTTTTTATTTATTATAGCTAGCCTTGATCATATTTTTTATGGCAACCCTATTGGTTTATGTTCAGAAACATATTTTATTTGATAAAATATAATTTTCATCTGGTAAGCAGATGGGTGAAGGTCGACCTTACTTGGGATCCTCTACTATAGATAATGCTTGAAAAAGTTGACTTAGAAATAATTCGTAATATCGTAGCAACAAGTTTGTTGATTTGATAGTTTTGTAATGTCATTTGAAGTTTCTAACTAAGTCACATACATTTTAAAATGTTCCAAAATCCCCCCATAAAGAATATGATTATGAATTATTTACACGAAAAAGTAAGTAAACATTTAAAAACCTAAATACTTAGTTACGCAAGATGTGTTTTAAGGCTTTTAAATTAAAATACTCTTTCAAATTACAGTCACAAACGTTCAAACCTTCGACAGTTTTGTAGAAATATTCCATGCTAAAAGCAGTGTTAAGTGTGAGAATATTCATTTCGATAAATTTCAAAGAGTTATTGCTTTTTTGAAGAGGAATTCGGTTGGTTACGAGCCTAAAAATTTAGACAATCCAAGGAATTTTGGAATAGTCCCTAAAGGTTGCCATGACGACTTTTAGGGACTAGGCAAAAAAAGAAGCATTTTACGGGCTTACATGAGTCCGTAAAATAGCTAATATTTCAAGCTATGTACATTAAGAACCTCGAAATTAGTGAAATCAATTAGTGGTTTCAATTATAATTATAAACGTTATAACGTTTATGTTTGCCCCCTGCATTTCAATGTAAGGAACGTCAAAAGTATACTTTTGAAATTATAGTGCTAGTACTTTTTAAAGATTGGAAAATATACTTTTAAGTTTTTCCACAGTTTATATATTTTTTTATTTTAATTAGTGGACATATTTAAAAGTATGTTAACTTTTTCCAATAATTGAAAAGTACGCCGTTGCGCATATGCGTGAAATGTCAGGTTGGCGTTTGTTTATAAAATTCATTTGTAGGCTCTATGATCAAATCTTTCAAGAAAAATTGTGGTTAGAAAGTTTATTTGTTTTATTTTTCTGAGATAAATGATGAAGTTGGTCGTGATGGGGGCCTATTAATCAATGCCACCGTGATTTAAAATTTAATAAACGAAATGCGTTTGGGAGATGAATATATATTTCAGATATACATAATATGTATATTTTGTATTTATGTATAGTATTCTGTATTATTTTAAGAAAATAATACAAAATTAGGGTTAAACTGACAGATAGATAACCTCAATTATTTATATTTAAATGTCAAGGTGGAAATTTTGGGATGTGGGGCATAGTACAAAAACTTTTCATTATTATTACTGTGAAGACACTATTTCCTAATGTAATTCCTGTTAAAACCTTAAGGTAGCTACAGATTTCAAGTTTTTATTCGAAAAATCACTAAAAGAAATAATAAAGAGCAACTTATTTTATTTATTTATAAAAAAAACTAGGCTCAAATTATTTCCTAAAGCACCCAAAGATTGTATTTGATTTTATTAGTTTTTGGGCTTAACTTGGTTAATTTTAGACCGATCAGGCTGAAATTTGGAATATTTGCTTACACACGGAGCCGGATCAGATCTAAAGTAAATTAACAGTCACTTATATATTGGCGGATAAACCTATGTATAGCAACATTACTCTATTATCAGTTTACTGACAAAACCCGGCGCTCTAGCTATATATCTGCACAAACAAAAGCTTGTTTTGTTTTGTTTTTTGCACAATATACCTACTTAGTAAAGTGACCAGATTCTGTCAAAACAAAGGGGAAATTTTGTTTAAATTTACCTTAATTACAAAATTGACACACACTGTAAATTTGACGTAACTTAATTATTGTTGATTTTGTCATTTTTGTAATTAAGGTTAATTTACAGAAAATGTCCCCCTTTTTTGATAGAATCTGGTCACTGTACCTACTATTATCGCCGTTTTAAACTTTAACTTAACAAATTTTATAAAATACTTGCCTAATATTTATATCAATTATCATTAAAAAAATCTTTAAAATTATTAAAACATTAAAGTCTTGAATAATATTCATAGACAAATCCTGAAAGTGAAAATCAACAATTTTATTAAACTAACAAAGCACACTTTTGATTGGGTGATACACAAGTTTTCGGTTGCTAACTTTATGTTATTTTATGTTTATTTTTTAACTACAAACCTTAATGATTAATATAAAATATTTATTATAAAATACTCTGTTTCTGGTAGATTTAAAAAAACATTAACTATTTCATACGTTTTTATTTAAATCTTTTAATATTGCCCAAACTTATACAAATATTATAGCTCTGCTAAAATATTTATTCTGAAATGTTAAATTAACAGAAAAAAATAACAAAATTAAACCAAAATGTCTGTACTTAAAATGAAGTGAGTCATGGGTTGTCACATACGAACTTTTTAAAATACATTTTATATATTTTATAGTGCCAATTATTACTTTTAATAGGCATGAAAGAGAAAAAAAACATTAAAAAATATATAAAAATGCTAAGCATTTACAGATAGGGGTCTGTCAAAAAAAATCCGGGACATTTTGTGTGAATATTATTGTTTTTTTGTAAACATGTACATTCACACAAAATGTCCCTGTTTTTTTGACAGACCACACCCGTCGCACTGTGTCCACAAGATAAATTTGTATATACAAAAATTAGTCTTAAAAATGATGTAATATCTTAAGCCGGGTCCAGACTTGCTATATAACACTGTTATATAGCAAAGCTATATAACATGTTATTAAATTTAAGCTACATGTAGCAGATTTCCTTGCTATATAACATGCTAGATGTTAAGCCGGGTCCACACTTGCTATATAACACTGCTATATAGCAAGTGTTACTAAAATTTAAGCTAATTGTAGCAGAATTCCTTGCTATATTACTTTGCCACATCCATTATGACTTTTTTAACAACATTTTCAACCAAACAATGCAGACGAACTCTGGCAAGCCATTGAAGCCATTTGGAACGAGAAGCAAGACGGCGACTTCCATGCTTTGCCGTTTGCGGGCAGTAATATTTTGTTTAAATTTGTTTGCACTTCACTCAAGACAAACTGCACAACACTGATCGGTTGTTGACATAAAATTTAACAAGTGTGGACACGTTTGTAATAGCAGTGCGATATAACTTCTTTTGATCTTAAGCCGGGTCCACACTTGCTATATAACACTGCTATATAGCAAGGTTATATAACATGTTACTAAAATTTAAGCTAATTGTAGCAGAATTCCTTGCTATATTACTTGCTATATGTTATCCATCTAGAGTCGGTAAGATCAAAAGAAGTTATATCGCACTGCTATTACAAACATGTCCACACTTGTTAAATTTTATGTCAACAACCGATCAGTGCTGTGCAGTTTGTCTTGAGTGAAGTGCAAACAAATTTAAACAAAATATAATATATAAATAATAATTATTTATATAATTATTATTGATATAAAATGGAATGGAACGTGGAACAAACGTGCAAGCTAATTGAATTATATAGACAAAATTCCGAACTATGGGACACATTTAGCCCTTTGTACAAAAATAAACAAAAAAAACATGACGCTTGGAATAAAATTGGTAAAGCTCTTAATTTGGGAAAGGACGAAGTAGAAAAAAAAATGAGATGCTTAATCGGACAATTTCAAAGGGAGCAAAAAAAACAAAATCAGGAACAGGAACAGGGGCAGATGAAGCGTACCAGTCTAAATGGTTTGCGTTTAAAATGTTGACGTTTTTACAAGACAAAAACAAACCAAGAGAAACTATAGAAGCAGGCATTGAAAAGGTAATTATATTTTAAAACTGAATTCTGCTTTAAAAAGATGGTTTACTTTTTTTAAGAATAACAATGAATTATTGGAAAGTGAGCTTAATATAACAAACGATATCCAAATTATAAATGAAAGCGAAGAAGACAGAAATTTTCCTACAGGTAAAAAATATACGTTTTTCCGCGGTTTTTTCTTCTTGATTAGCAAAATTACGCACGCCGCTGCTGCTAGTAGTTGGTTTTCTGCATCCATCTTGACTGACCTAGGTGTGGACGCGACTATGTTTTTAAACAAAAGTTTTATAGCAGAGTTATATAGCAAAGTTATATAACAATGTTACCAAGTCTGGACCCGGCTTAAAGCAGCCGTTTAAATTTCGAGGTTAGAATCTGTTAAAATTGATTTATGCGTCATGGCTTGCTTGAATATCCTAAATATGAACAGCCGAAAACACGTAGTGGGGGAAACAAGACTACATTAAATAAAACGTATCAGGTTGTCAGATAATAAAACGCAAACCATTTCTTTTCTGGTGATATTTTTAACGGAATTAATAATTTTTAGAAAAATTTTGTTGTATGAAAGTAAAATTTACAAAAATGCGTTTTGAGAGAGTAAACGAATTTTTTTAATTTATATCTGTCTAATCGTATTTGTCATAAACAAACAAAATAGAATAGGAGTCACAAGGATGATAAAATTAAATCTTCAATACCACATAATTGGGTTACTTTAGCAAGGATTTTAACAATTAAATAACAAAATATTGTTTTGTAAAATTTATTTAAAAAAAATATATTTAAAAATATTTTGATAGAAATATACATTTTTGTAATACTTTATTTTTATTTGGGCCTATGATTCACTGGACGGTCCAGTCTGGATCTAACATTAGAAATATTATTGTTTATTATAAGTGTAAAAACTGTATGTTAAAAAATACTTTAAAAAAAATTTATTTAAACTATAAGTACCTACAGTAGTAACTATATTATATATTATATAATCTATTTTTAAAGTTTTAGAATAAAGTAGGTAGCTAATTAATTATTATATTATTTCATTACTTACTTATTTCATCAGGACTGTTTATTAAGGTTATAAAAGTTGTTTTAATAAAAAATATGTCCCAGTAATTTTTTTTTTAATTAATTATTTAATATTGGCATTTTTATAGAAAAAGCTTTAATAAAAATTGTACTAAAATTATGTAATTTGTTCAGTAATTATTTTAATAAACAATTATTTTTCTTAAAATTTTAACACTGTAACTTAAAAACTTTTAATTTCTTGAAAAAAATGTTGAAAGGACCAAAAGTTAATATTTTAATGTAATCGATAGATCCATCCATTTTAGCAATTTTTGTACTTATTCTAAATATTTGGCCCATTTTGCTCTTACCATTCTGTAAAGGCAAGAATAGGTATAAGAAATAATAGGTTTGGCAACTTTTTAATAAATAGGTAATTTTTTTTAAAACCCATTTAACCATCTGCACTATGTACCGCCTTGACCACAGACATAGGTCGACCATAAATCAGTATCGTGTGGTATTTTTTAACAAATACTATTGAAAAGGTCATTTCAGCACAAATCGGTACAAAACAAATAAATCCTGTACAAAAACTGGAACCTGTCCCGGCCAATCCGGTACGGTTGGTCACCTTGTCATGGATCATCTTTTATAAAAAAATCTTCCATTATGAAATCATGGGTTCATTTTATCACAACCTAATAGTCTAAGATCCCGACCACCTATCCTTATATGCAGGGTGTTTACGGTCTAGGGGTCGAAAATTGAACCGGCGGTGTAAGGTAATAAAGTAATGGTAGATTTGTTGGAATTTTGAAAAAAAAATCAATTATAAAAAAGTTATTAAAATTTAAATTTATTCAAAGTTTTGATACAACTTTTGAGGGTCATTGGTTTGATACGGGTGGAGACTTAAATAAAAAAACTGACAACAAAACGTTTCTTAAACAATAAAGAATAATGTCATGGATTTGAATACTTCAAAAAAAACTTTCTAATTCCGTCAAAAAACTGAATTAATTTTGCAATGGCTCTAATGTATCTAATAACGAATTAGTGGATATGATAATGGTGTACGGGGAAGCACAAGGTAATGCTGAAGAAGCAAGTCGAATTTACGCTAATAAATTCCCAAATCGCTTTCACCCCGCGCCTCGGAGATTTTTTAACGTAACGCAGCGAGCCCGCGATACCGGGGAGCTCCAACCCCATTATGGTCGTGATGGGGGCCCTGATAGGTTGCAAAGAATTTTGAACGCAGAGGAACAAGTACTGCAACTGGTAGCAGAGGACCCATCACGAAGCACTAGGAGCATTGGTCGTCAGTTACGAGTATCAAATAGGGTAGTTTGGCGCACCCTCAATGAAGACCTGCAGCACCCTTATCACTTTCAAAGAGTGCAGGCTTTAAATCCTGACGACCCCGAAAGGAGAATCGAGTTCTGCCAGTGGATTCTCCAACAAAATGAGGCTAATCCTAATTTTGTTGACGAAATTTTGTTCACTGACGAATGTACATTTACCAGAAATGGTATTTTTAATTTTCATAATTACCACCAATGGTCCGCAGAGAACCCTCATGCCATCAGACGTACCAATTTTCAGCAAAGATTTTCCATTAATTTTTGGGGTGGAATAGTAAATGGATGCCTGCTAGGCCTCTATGAACTCCCACAAAGAATGAACGGCCTCGAATACCTGAATTTCCTCCAACATGGCTTAGAACCGCTTGTGGATGACGTCGTACCTCTGGCAATCCGGCAAAGAATGTTTTTCATGCATGACGGTGCTCCATGTCACTACCTCGAAGCAGTCCGTGCGTTTTTGGATCACGAGTTTCCGTATCGTTGGATTGGGCGTGGGGGACCAATTGCTTGGCCACCAAGAAGCCCTGATTTAAATCCGATGGATTTTTATGTATGGGGCTTTCTAAAAAACTTAATCTATCGGCCAGGATTGCCAGAGGTGCAAGACGTCAATGAGCTTCGTCAAAGGGTCCACGAGGCTACAGAACAGTTACGAGAAGGTGGTGCTATGAGGCAAGCTTGCCAATCGCTGTTGAGACGCGCACGACTGTGCTTAAACTGCAACGGAGGAAACTTCGAACATTTGCTTTAATAATGTAGTTCCAAAATAAAAAGCTTGAATTAAAGAGTGTTTTATTATTTATTAATGCGATTTTACTTTTTCAATTTTCAATCGTAAACACCCTGTATAACAGATTTTTTGGCAATTACATAACAACAACATCAAAGCAAAAACATTAGTATTCATTGTTTAAAATAGGTACGTTTTTTAAGTCTCCACCCGCATAAAACCCATGACCCTCAAAAGTTTTATCAAAAATTTGAAAAAATTTAAACTTAAATAACTTTTTTGCAATTGATTTTTTTTTCAAAATTCCAACAAATCTACCATTACTTTATTACCTTACACCGCCGGTTCAATTTTCGACCCCTAGACCGTAAACACCCTGTATAAGGATAGGTGGTCGGGATCTTAGACTATTAGGTTGTGATAAAATAAACTTGTACATATGATGCCGTACCATAATAAACATGCCTACATGCTAATAATAATTAGAGTAAACACCTGGTAAGCATTTATGCTCAAACAGTATTTTAAATAAATTAATTCTCCGACAATGCATTACATGAGAAAAATTAAATAACATTACAGAGTATAGTTCTAGAAACATAAGTTTGTGAAGTTTAAACTTTTAATCCTTTAATTAAATTTATCTTCGTTTTTAGAAGTTGAATTTCCAATTTGGTACGGTGTAGTTTTGCTCCGATAGTTTTAAAGTTTAAATTAGCAAATGTAAAATCTTGTCAGCAAAACAGAGTTGCGCTACGAAAGGAGACGTGTGCAAACTTTAAATCATCAAAACATTTTATAAGACAAAACAATAAATTTTTAATTTTTTAAAAATACTAAAAGTAAAATAATAAAAGAGATGGTAGGTAATTATAATTTAAAACAATACAAAAATATATATTAGGGTGGTCCTTAATAAGGTTATTTTCAAATTTCTTTGCTCCCAGGGGCTCAAATACTTCCAAATTGATAAAAAAAAATTCCCTGAAAATTTGAGCTCTTAATATTAACTCTAAGATAGTGCGCATTCCAATCTAAGTTTCCTATGGAAATAACATAGGAAAAATTACTTTTGTTGTTTATAATTTTATAACTTGGGAACGAATGAATTAAAAATTATAAATCATACATATTTTTATAGAGAATTTAACTCTCTACAAAAAAGGTCTCCTATAATTTTTCCATTTGTCTATTGGTTTAAAAGTTATTCAACGTTTCAAGTTTAATTTTCATATTATTATTAATATTATGAAGGCTTTTTTGAGGCGCGCCGTTTGTGTCAAAATTAAAAGTGCTAAATAAACTTATTTTGTTTTATAAATAATTAATTAGGTATATGCTTTACCAAATAATTTTTTTATAAAAATTTGTTTCTAAAAAATTTTATAAAATTATTTTTTTATAAAATAATTTTTTTATAAAATAATTTTTTTATAAAATAATTTTTTTTTTTTAATTATTTTTTTTTTAATAATTCTTTTTTATAAAATTATTTTTTTTTGATTTTTAGTTTTGTTTTAAGAGAATTGATTTTTTTATTTTAATTTGTTTTCAAGAGAATTATTTTATTTATTTATTTTAGTTTTTAACAAGTGCTTTCTTATAAAAAAACGTTTAAACATAAAGAATTCTTGTTAAAAACTAAAAATCAAAATAAATGTAGATAAAAAAATTAATGAATTAATGAATAAAAATAATAAATTATTATTTTTAATCGTTTCCCCAAATTGCGTCAAACAAAAGCCCAGTCCGTCATAAAATTGTATCTGGGGAGGGGCGTTCGGTTTACTCGGGTTTACTCGAGTGTCTACAAACAAATAGAGATGGCTGCAGTAAAAATTTATAAATTAAATGCGCCCGTCGTCTTTTATTAAATAATTTTTGATTCGCAGAAAATTATTTTATAAAAAAATAATTTTATAAAAAAATTATTTGGTAAAGCATATAATTAATTATTTATAAAACAAAATAAGTTTATTTTGCACTTTTAATTTTGACACAAACGGCGCCTCATAAAAAAGCCTTGATAATATTAATAATAATATGAAAATTAAACTTTGACGTTGAATAACTTTTAAACAAATAGACTAATGGAAAAATTATAAGAGATCTTTTTTGTAGAGCGTTAAATTCTCTATAAAAATTTGTATGATTTATAATTTTTAATTCATTCGTTCCCAAGTTATAAAATTATAAACAACAAAAGTAGTTTTTTCTTTGTTATTTCCATAGGAAACTTAGATTGGAATGCGCACTATCTTAGAGTAAATATTAGGAGCCCAAATTTTCAGAGAATTTTTTTTAATCAATTTGGAAGCATTTGAGCCCCTGGGAGCAAAGAAATTCGAAAATAACCTTATTAAGGACCACCCTAATATATATAATAAGAACATTATATTTTTAATAAGGAAATCGGTCTATATGGCTGGGTAGTATTCTACAGTATTTGAATACTGTAATCAAATACATTTTGTGTATCTCTACATTTATATATATATATATATATATATATATATATATATATATATATATATATATATATTTGTTATAAACATTTTCCTGTTAGTTTTCAATATAAATTTGGAATTAATAATATGCTGTAGTATATATCAAAAATTTACTAAATGTACTGTGGATTCTTAATGTTGAGTATTACAGAAATATGGACTTAGTCAAAATACAGATAGTTACAGACCCCTTAATATGCGCGTTTGGACTTATATGGTGTTTCTATACGAAGTATAGTAACTATACGGATGGTTTCAATTTTCGCGATTATAGCAAAAATGGACTTAGCCGATTTTCCTTGTACGCCCACGATATATTCTTATATTTTTATCTGGGTGATTAGGGTGATTCATGTTCCTAATTTCCCTATTCCTAGGGCCCTTTGTTTCGCAGTTACAGGCTGGTTAATGTATTATGTAGACATTTTTGATGACCCCCAATCTTCTGACACTTGATACACTGTATTTTTCACCAATCCAAAACTCAAAAAGTTTAACCTGTATGCTTGGCACCATTGAATTGCATAAAAAAAATCAGGATTTCAATTTTTTTTCTTTATAATTTTCTAAAAATCATTTTAGGTTTAATTTACCTGAATAAAAAAACCTTATGTGGTCATATTTGAATTAGGGTGTCCCTTTTCAAGTAATTTAATATTGAAAAAATTGACAAAGTCACTAGATTACAACAAAGTGGATGCAGTGGCTCCTTTTTGCATAAACCGATTGAGGGAATACCTGTAAATAAGAAATACATTTCTGGTTCATTTTCTTTATCGCTCTACCAGTTGGGTTCTGGGACTTCTTCGGAAGTAAGGGTGGAACTAAAAAAACACTTTTGTATATACTCAAACACTAAGTAAAGTCACTGAGGCAAATGTTTTCCGTTGCGTCATTAATTTGTGAACAAAGCAGAGACATTAAAACTTGCTGTTTTTGTGTATAGTCGCAGCGGCGTATGTGAGATGTATGCTTTATGTAAACAAACGGGTTTTTGACATTTGAAATTGATGACGCAACGAAAAACATTTGCCGCGGCGACTATAGCAAGCACCACAGTACTAAGCGACCCCACAACATAAGTATATAACTGTATACGTGATGTGATGATATGTCAGGAGAAAAGACCGCCAGACTTAGGTGGAACTCTTGTTTAAGCTAGTCGTCTATCCTTTCTACAGTACCTACCGAAACTAATTAAAATCATTAATTGAGGAGTGATTTTTCAAAAGGTCGTATTTCCATTTGCAACAATTTTTCAAAAAAATGACTATAACCTGTATAGGTTAGGGCAATATAGATTATTAAAAAAAAAATCCTGATGAATATTTAATAATACTTCAGACCTGCTGTCATATTTCGCCCTTCATATATGCCTTTTAACCATACCTTTGGGATTTTGTCAAAAAATTACATTCAAGTAAAAAAGGAAATAAGGCCTTTTGAAAAATCACTGCTCAATTGCTAGATCGCCAAAAATGTAACGTATAATTTTAATATAATAAAAATGTCACTTGCAAAACAAAAATGGTTGCATTACATTATTTGTCAAAGACTACAGACAACTTTGAACGCTTTTTTTTTGAAAACTTAAATTGAATTTTTTTTTACATTCATTTTAATGTTGTTATTTTTTGTCATGTAACACATCACCCAATCATTTCAACATTTTACTTATAACAGCATTCAGGGATGTTTTCAATTACTATGACACCACTACTGTCAACTCCATAATATTTGACATAATTTATAATTTTTAAATGTCACGTTTTGGTAATGCGAATTTCCAATCGATTAACTATTAATTTTATGTCAATTTTCTCAAGAAGTACTCCACCTTTGGCGTCGGGCTTTCAAATGTCATAAAATTATCCCGTGGATTATCAATGTGTTAGAGATATTAAAACTGATAATAATAATAATAATTATTATTATAATCAATCGATAATCAACTGTTATTGAAACTCGCAAAAAATGTATACTTATCTTTCATTGAATATCAATACAGGTTATTATTATTACATTGTTATTTACTTTTTTTGTTGGGGCAGCGTTCGGCGTCTTTTTAACTGCAGTCGAGATAACTTTAAAACAATTTGTTTTGTGCTTTAAGAATAACGGGGGTTTTAAATATATTTCCGATTTTTATTGGGTGGAGACACTAACAACATATTTAAATCAATTATACCAACGATAGCAGTAAATATTTTTTTATCGCGATTCCCAATTTCTGGAGAATTGCCCATATATTCGGCATGAAACATAAATGTAATTCAAACTAAACCAACATAGGAAACACAGGTGTCCGTTTAACACCATCGAGACCAATAAATTTTCGAATTTCTAGTATAAAACCAAAGTTGCCAGCAATGGTCATAAATTCATGGCATTTTACATCTAATAAGATTCTATAGGACGCTTTTCGTTTTAAATTAAAAACTAGCAACAAAAATAACGTACCATCTGAAAGCTTATATTATAGCCGAGCATAAATTTTACTTCCCAGGTGCCAGTCAAAGCAGTGAAAGGCAATTAATTATTATTTTTTAAGATTTTCTCTTTATTTAAGGTTAGGTTTAACTGACATTATGACATTTTATCTTTATTTTTGCACAGCTTTTAATAATAATTTGACTTTTAAACTAGTTTTAATTTATTATATTATATTATAGACTTATGAGTGTTATAATATAAAAATTATTATACGCATGAAAAAAAAAACAATATTTTTAAGTGTATTTTTACTTTAGTTAAACTTTTGAAATTTTCAGTCTTGGAAAAATAGGATTCTTAGCGTTTTTTTAATGTTGATGATATTAAAAAAAAGTATTAAAAATCAAGTTTACCACATAAAATCGATCAAGGTTTAAAAGTTATTTATTTTTTTAATTTATACGTTCCTATGAGCGACAAAAATTTTAAATGAAAAATACATGCAATTAATAAAATATTTTAAATAAATAAAGGGTAATCCATCTTAAGCTTGGGAATAATAAAATCGAATAAAACTTGTAAATTTGTAATGATTTTAAATTTTTTTTTAGATATATCTCCAAATTTGCTTAAATCATTAAAAGATAATAGTTATAACTGCAATATTAATGTAAATGTTAAATTTGTAACTGTCAATAAAATAATAAATATTATAAGAAATTTAAAGAATAAAAATATTAGTGACCCTAATGAAGTTCTCAATACCATTATTAATGATTGTGATTTTAAACTGGTCGAGCCTTTATTGTATATTTTGAATAATTTGTTGAAATATGGTATTTTTTCAAGCCAACTCAAAGTAGCTTTAGTTAAATCATTGTTTAAAAAGGGATCCAACACTAATTAATAATTATGGACGTATTGGTATGCTTTTATCATTTTTAAGGATATTTAAAGCAGCAATGTGCACTATAGTGCCTATAGGCTTTATGATTTCTTTATTTCTTGCAATCTTTTAAATCATAACCCACATGGCTGCATCAAAGGGATATCTGTGGATATTGCAGTGTACAATTTCACCACATTTTTGATGATTTTGAAAGAAAGTATCATTGTCCATTTATCGATCTTTCTAAAGCATATGATTGTCTACACTGTGGACTCTACAGCATAACATATTTTTTGAATAGTTTAGTCGTTACGGTGTAAGAGATTGTTCGCTGCAGTGGGTGCATGACTGCAGTCTGCAAAACAAATCGGTGTCAAATCTTGAGAGTGGAGTCATTATTAAAGAAAATTAGTGTTGCAATTCCGCAAAAAAGTACGATTGAGCCTTTGTTATTTGTAAATTATGTAATCGATTTGTCAAATTTAGTTTTTAATTTATGGATTAATAAGCTTTGCGGATGATACGAATATATTGATTAGTGGAAAAACTTAGGTAAGGTAAGGTAAGAGACTGGTTTAAAAGTAATAAGTTGGTTATAAATCAAGAAAAAAACAATTGTATTTTATATCAAAAGCCAGAAGATCGTTTAGAGACGCCTTTTGTAAATAAATAACCATAAACAAATTGAATAGCTTTTTTATATACAGTGGTCCTGAAAAGAGCGTCCAATGGTGGTAGGGGTTAATAAAAATGACTCATTTTAGATATGAAAAAATGTATGACCAATAGTTTTCGATAAGGATTTAAAAATTCAATTTTATTTTCTTTACTTTAATATTTTAAGAATATATATTTATATGAAAGGACTTAACATAATTTTCCAACAACGTTTGAAAATAAAAAGTTAAAATTTGTTAATAATAAAAGATATACAATGATTTGGGTTTTCTGAAACAAAAAAATATATATATAGGTGTATTTTCTGTTAACCATTTTACCTTAACATAGCTGCTCTTACATGGCATATGTTTATTTTGTTTCCATGACAACCCTTCTCAGATGTGTAATATACAGCACAGTAAGAACACAGCATTTTTAAGTTTTTTAAACTTTAATACCTATTAACTAGAAAACTGCTAATCTAAAAAAATAAATAGTATTTATGCTTAAAATAACCCCTCCCATAGCGTAGAATGGTGTTAGTGGGCCATTTTTGGAACAACCTGTATATAATATTATTAATATTTACACACTGTGTGTAATACACAAGCCTTTAAATTTAAAAAAAACATACTGTTTTATTTTTGTATTTATTTTTACAGCCTATGAGGTTTTTTAATTGAATATACATTTTTTCAATATCCTTTCATATTTTGAGAAGTTGATTCATGTTTCGATCATAAATTTTAACTATTTCTAAAAGAAAAAAAGAATATTAAAAATATTTCGTGATACAATGAAACTGTAACTCAAAATGTCTAAAAATTGACTTGTCCCTATTAATAATTATTATAATTATAATAAGCGATTAATGGATTAAAAGTAGCTACCTTTAACATAAATATTACTCTTGGATATAATACTAAACTTAATAGTCTAAAATTGTATACTAAACAAAGAGCGTCGTAAATTAAATGGAATTTAATTAAATATCCTTACATGTATGGAAATTGACCCAGCTATCTTAGCACAATTTATTTACTAGTTTTCTCATTACGGACCTCCCATTCTCCCTGAATTAAGGACTGCAGAGTTATAGTTTTTTAACGGGATCCTAAGGTCATATTGAACATGTTTTAGTAATTTACCTGTATTTTATGTTAAGTGTTTTAAGCCACACCTTTTATATCATACATTATAGAAAAAGGGTACATTTATTTTAATTATGAACAATTATGGTCAATTGTGTATAAACTAATTAAAATGAACACAATAAATATACTAAGTAAGTAAAATGTAAGCTTTATGAGCAGCAAATTTTTCTTTGAAATATTAATTTTACATTTTACGTTGACTTAATTATTAATGGTTTTATTTTCCATTCTGATTTGCCATCTAAATTTTTAAAATTGTTTTGTACATATGGTGCCCATCCTCCGCGAAATAAATTTGCTAAAGGTAACTGGCTAGGTTCTTTTTGTTGTTATTTATAGATACAAAATTATTGACTGACCCAACCGCTTAGCATGCGAGAGCAGGGCCGTATCTAGGGGGGGGTTTTGGGGGTTCAAACCCCCCCGAAAGAAAATAAAATCCCAAAATATAAATTTATATAAAAAAAAATAATACACAGTAAAAAGTTACATTTTTGTTGATAGTTTTCATATTTTTTAAATCACTTTCCATATTTACTTATTAAAGTAAATCAATAAATATTTATTTAAAGTTAGTTATAAAAATTTTAAATTGCGCCCTCTGTAAAGCCTTGTGGCAAACAGATGTACAGTTTTCTTTACTTTAGCGTGGGAGTGAAAAAATCTCTCTCTCAACAGTAAACTGTCGTGCGTGCGTCGCATGCTTTAGGAGAATTCCCAGAATAGATTTGTTTATAATTTTTAGAAAATGTTAGGCAAGTGGCGCGCAAAAAACTTGTGTGTATTATGTACTTAGTACTTTGTGATAATATTTAACTTGGTAAATAATAGTGACTATTACTAACTAACTAACTAATAGACTGTGGGGACTGGATTTCCCACTCTTGTCTGTCATAGTACAATTTAACTGATTTTTATAATAAGTTTTATTAATTGATTGCTATGTATTTCGAATTATTATTATTCAGTAATTATATTTAAATTTTTCAGGTAGTAGGTTGTAAATAGTATATTGCATAGAGCGTGTGTTTGTTACCTGGAGCCTTGTAAAACATTGGAGTTTCCTAACATCAGTAAACATCTTTTACTATTGCTTACTTACCTGTACGGTTCCTTTACCCAAAGTAATTTATTTAATTTTATTTTTATTACCTTTTTATAGATGCGCTTTAATTTTTCCAAATGTTTCCTACCTATCCCCTACCACGATTAGGGGTGGGTGACCAAAGGGCTCTTGGAAAAGGTCTTGGTCTATCACCGGACAGAACGTACTGACTCCCCGTTTTGAGTACATCGGCTCCGGGTGACAACACATTTAAATTATAATTCTGTTTGTGTATATATGTGTATTGTATATTGTGTATATGTAGTGTAATAAAGTTAAGTTTGTAAATACCTCGCCGTCGATCAATTTGCACACAACTACCCGCACCAAAGCAGTCGCTAAAAGACTAATAATATTTGTGTTAAGAACATTTTAATTACAACTACTACAGTAGGACAAAAGGTAATGTTATATAAAATATTATTTATATTATAAATTTTATAGTCATCAGTTTTTGGTAAATTCATAATTTTCTTACAGAAATTACATCGTAATGGCAAAAAGAAGTTTACAAACCTCATTATCTAATTTTTTAGTTAAAAAGCCAAAATCTTCGACCGAATCAGCGAAAGAAGCTGCAAGTTGCAGCCATACAGGTACAGCCAATTCAATGTTGCATACAGATGAAATACCGACAATTCCGGAAAATAATATTCATGAGTTTGACATCGGTTGGAGTTTTGATCAAAAACTAAACGATGATTTTAAGTATAAACTCTTGACGGCTGTGTGGGTTCCAGATGAAAAATATAACTTTCCCATTTCCAAAAAAAGAAACTTAAAATTTCAATTAAGTTGGCTAAAACGTTTTCAGTGGCTTAGCTATACCGCCAAAGGTGACCAAGGTGCAGTGTGTAGGTATTGTGCAGTTTTTGCACGCGAATTTAGTGGAAAAGGAGATCATCAGAAGCTTAATGCATTAGTTGCAAAACCTTTTAATAACTGGAAAGATGCTATTGAGGTATTTATCCAACACGGTAAAGCTGTCTATCACGAAAATAACTCCGTTTTTGCCGATAATTTTATAGCAACTTTTAATAGATCTGCGCCTGATATTATGATGCAACTCGATTCTAGCCGTTCTAAGCAAATTTCAGAAAATAGAAGAAAACTAGCACCTATAATTGAGACAATTATCTTGTGTGGGCGTCAAGAGCTAGCTCTACGAGGAACTTCTGATTCTGGGCCATTAAATTTGAATCAACCCACTCATAATGATGAAAATTTCAGGGCTTTGCTGCGTATGCGCCTTTCATGTGGTGACAAAAATTTAATTGATCACATTCAAGGCCAGTGGTTAAACACAATGTACATAAGCCCAATAATTCAAAATAATGTTATCAAAATTTGTGGCGAAATAATACAACATAAAATTGTACTTAAAATAAAGAGAGCAAAATTTTTCTCTATTCTAATGGATGAAACTACAGATATTTCCCGTACTGAGCAGTTATCCCTTTGTGTAAGATACATAGATTTTAATGAAGAAATCGAAAACCAATCCTACACATTGCGAGAAGATTTTTTGCAATTTGTAGCTATTAATAATACTACTGGTAAGAATTTAGCGACAGTAATGTTAGAAAGTTTACAAGAACTTGGAATAGATTGCACTTACTTGGTTGGACAGGGGTATGATGGAGCTGCTGCAATGAGTGGCAGTTTTAAAGGCGTACAGGCTATAATAAAAGAAAAATACCCGGCAGCAATGTACGTGCACTGTAGTGCTCATTCTTTAAATTTAGCTCTTGCCCATTCATGTAAGGTTCAGAGTATTAGAAATTGCATTGGAACAATAAAATCTATAGCAAATTTTATAAAAATATCAGCTAAACGCACTGAGATATTAAAAATTAAAATAAAAGAACATGTTCCAAATACTAAATGGACTAAGTTGACATCCATGTGTGAAACACGGTGGGTGGAAAATCATGACGGA
Source organism: Brassicogethes aeneus (assembly GCA_921294245.1). Lineage (NCBI taxonomy): Eukaryota > Metazoa > Arthropoda > Insecta > Coleoptera > Nitidulidae > Brassicogethes > Brassicogethes aeneus. The sequence continues at coordinate 38,812,459 of OV121132.1, forward strand.
CTAATAAGGTTTACTGAAGTTTTTAAACCAATTGTTGAAACACTAGAAGATCTAAAACTAGTAAAAGACATCGAAACTTCCTCAAAAGCTTTGCAATTTCTTCGGGCGATTATGACTAGTGAGTTTATCATCAGTATGTTAACTGCGTCCACTTTATTTGCTTTTACTCTACCTTTATGCAGAATTTTACAGTCTGTGGATTTTGATCTAATAAGTGCTGTTGAGCATGTGGATACTGTTATTAGTCAGGTAAGGAATATGAGACTTAATATAGATCAGGAATTTAGCAATATTTTTAAAAAATCTGAAACACTTATAAAGTCTGTAGATGACCAAGAGTGCATAAAAATTCCAAGAATAGTTGCACGTCAGCAGAATCGTCCTAATGTCATGGTAGCCACTGCAGAAGAATATTTTCGAATTACAGTTGCAATTCCCTTTTTTGACGATTTTATCGAAGAATTGACTGAAAGATTTGCAAATCATAAAAAATCACTTTCATCATTATATTTTCTAGTGCCAACTATGTGCGTTACACACAAAGTAAAAATAGAAGACTTTTCTTTATATGAAGAATTTTTGGACTTTGATACCTTATCTGCAGAGTTAAAGTTATGGAAACAAAAATGGACTGACTTGCCTCAAGCTGGAAGACCAAAAAATGCTATTGACGCATTATCAGCATGCAATCGATCTATATTTCCTAATATACATATTCTTTTAAAAATTCTTGCTACATTACCTGTATCTACAGCTTCATCGGAAAGATCATTTTCATTATTGAGACGTTTAAAAGACTATTTGCGGAATTCAACTGGTCAAGAACGTCTAACAGGTCTGGCCCTTTTAAGTGTGCTTAGAAACATTAAAATTGATACCACAGAGGTCTTAAATCGTTTTGCGAGAGAAAAGCAGAGAAATATTCCTTTATTATTATAATTAGTTTTTTTTTAATTTTAAAGTTAAATGTTAAATATATTTAACCTGTTTTTTTTCATTAAAACCCATTTAAACATAATAGTTTTATTTTAAACCTTTAAAAATTTTTTCAAATGCCACTGGTCTAACCCCCCCCCGAAATTTTAGTCTAGATACGGGCCTGTGCGAGAGGTACCGGGATGAAAACCTGGCGCGGCGCGGCGCTTTCCCAGATTTTTTTAATTTAAATTTTAAAATAATACAAGGTGAATTTTGTTCTATTACACAGTACGACAAAATTTGATTTTTTCCCTTCCACATAAATTTCTACAAATTTTGAAAATAGACACTATAAGAAGCACAGACCAGGTCTGTGATAAGAAGCAACATTTTAAAATTATTTAAATTTTGTTACAGCGTGTTACACATTTACGAAATGTATCAAGTAGTGTTTTTTAGGTTGTGATGCCTCTATGCATTCTAAAACTAAAAGACCAACATTTTTTTCCAAGATATATTGAATATAAGATAAATATAAATCTGTTGTTTTATTAAAAGAAAAAATGAAAAATTATAACTACAAATTGTTATATTAAAATTATTATTGTTTTTAGTATAATTTTTTTATTACTTTTTTTATTGTTTTTTAAAATTAAAATTTTCTTCTGTCTTTTACTACCAGATATTGCAGATACGTCCTTTTAGCTTAGCATGGCAGAGCTGTACCTATAGGTACAGCTGTATATGTTAAAATGATAAGAATGATTATATACAAAATTTAAATAACGTGATTTCATAAAAGGTAAGATACCGGTACGATTTTTTAACCTCTATTTTCAAAATCTGTTAAAATTTTTCATGGGAGGGAAATCATGTTGAACTGTATAAATATTAACTTTTATTTCTATAGAAATCCTCAAAATAATACTTGATCAGTCTATAATTTTGTAACTACGAGGTGTGTTCAGAAAATATACATTAATGTTGTCGCCTTCAAAATAGTCCCCATTGGATATTATGCACATGTGCCAGCTCTTCTTCCAATACTCGAAACACTCCTAAAACTCGATCTTTGGGATAGCCTTTAGTTCTGTCAGCGATGCGCTTTTAATGCCATCTATGCTTGCAAAACGACGGCCCTTTAAGTTTCTCTTTATTTTTGGGAATAGGAAAAAGTCAGACAGAGGCATGTCTGGCGAATATGGATGCTGGGGCATCATTACAGTATTGTTTTTGGCCAAAAATGTTGTTCAAAATTTAACAATTTCATACCCAAAACATTCAAAAAAATTTCATGGGATGAGCCAATCGATATACCAACATCATCAGCGACTTCTCTGAGGGTTTATAACCATTTCTTCCACTTTTTCCATGTTTTTATCGGTTGTTAATGTGCTTGTGCGTTCGGGGCGTTCGTCATCTTCAACGTTTTCACGGCCATCTTGGAAACTCTTATACCTCTTTTAAACTCTTGTTTTACTTATAGCAGACTCACTATAGGCCCTTGTTAACATTTCACAGAATTTATTTCATTTTTTAAGCAAAATTGGATACAAATTCTTTGATTCATTTCTTTTAACGAAAAATCGCCGAGCTCATAAAACACGTCTAACCTTAGCGGCTGCCACAGACAAAGTAAAGAATGAAAACAGCTAAACTTTTTATCATACTTCGGGGGCATGTATACCAACATAATAAAGAAAATTGTATGACAACCGGACCCTCCGAACCGGCGAAATTTAACAATTTCCGTTATTTTCTGAACACACCTCGTATTAATGGTACAACAAATTTGCCACAAATAACTTTGTTGAACATTAAATGTACCAAAAACTTTTTAACTTTTTGACCTATTCATAGTTTACCTAAAACAATTAAAAAATCATAAAAATAGGACTTAGTGGGTCTATAACCGTTTAACTATATATAATTACAAATTAATTTTATATAAAAAATTGGTACACAGTACACATATGTATATGGAAAGACTGAAATGCCTTCCATCTCCTTACCGAGCCGGGCTCTAAGCGCGTCTCCCGAATGGTATGGTCCAATGCCTATTTAAATTTTATAAGTACTTTACCTTTAAATCTTAAATTTAAAATCTTTATCTCAAAATTGACGAGTTAACCGATTAAACAATTTAGGAATCAATACAGATTCTACAGATGTTTACCTTGTCTCGGTAAATTAGTTTGTGTGAACTTTTGATTAAACATTTTTATAACCCAGCTGCAGATGAAGTAAATTGTTACCAAAATAGTTTAATATTGCATTGCCTAATTGGTAAATTAAAAGGACAAGCGAAATTAGTAGTTGATTCGCAACCTATCAACAGCTGGTTAGAGCTAAAAGACGTCTTAACTCGAAATTTATCTGATTCAAGAAATGAGGAAAACTTCATAATCGATTTAACTAATACGAGACAGAAACAAAACGAAACCGCACAATGTTTCTATGAACGGTGCTTATCTCAACTTGCTGCGTTGAACGCTCGATGTACACGAGCCAGCCGGAAACATCAAGCCGGAAACATCAAGATTGAACAATACCAAAAATTAACACTCAGCATTTTTCTAAACGTACTGTGTACAAATATTTTAAATATGCAATATGCAATATTCAACCAAAATCAAAACTCAGTTCAAAAACATAAAATAGTTCAAAAACAAAATTCATTTTCAAACTTTTTCAAACTTTTTACCGTTTAATAATTTACCCCCCTAAACCTGGGAAAAAACATAACCGATCTTCAAGCGGGCATCATTGCCATACAATTGGGTTTTCAACGAATGAGGGAGAGCAATCCCACGGAGAAGTTGCTCACCATCATTACACACGAACCAGAACCAATCCAGGCACTGGAGGCATTTGAAATCAATTCGAAGGCCGTACTAGAATGTCTGAGAGATATGACGGCATTAACCGAAGCACAAAACCAGATAACTCTTATCCTTGTGCAACAAGAAGGCAGAAACAGTTCGATGAGGTGGAAGCCAAACTTCGCAGCTGATGAAGCCGAAACCCTGCTGATGGGGCCGGAACCCACATGCGGTACCAGCCAAGAATTGTCCAGGAAAAAACTAATTGACTGGACAGAACTACAACACAAACAATATTGGGAAAGCCTGACTGGTCTGGTGCATTCGAAAGCACTTTTGAGGACATATACCAGGACCCAACTAAAGAAAGCATTAGGCCTTCTCACAGGCCATGCTCCATTCAAAAAACATCTTCACAAAATGGGGATGACAGATGACCCCTTGTGTAGAGGATGCGAAGAAAAAGAGGAAACACCTCTTCACATTATGTGTCAATGTGAGGGATTCAACACCTTAAGAAGAACACACCTGGGAGAGTCTAAACTCACACCAGAACTTTTAAAATTGCTCCCACTACCTCGGCTACTGCGCTTCATAGAAGCAACGGAACTAGAGCTATGGAATAATACCATTTAGGGCACAATAGGATTGCGAAAGCAAACCGCAGTGCAGGGCTTTGAACCACCTAACGGGGGAGTTTTAGTGGGTATACGTGAATAGACGGAGTCCCACACTACTCGGGGCCCCAAGAGGAACCAAGTGTTCGTAAATAATTTCTCTGCCGGTCAAAGAAAAAAAAAACGTTTAATAATTTACCCATACAAAACCCCCAATTTTCATTTATAAGACAACCATTTCAAAACAAAAATATAACGACTTATTCCGGTTAAACAAAAAATTTTTTCGCCCCAAATCCAATTTATCGACCCACATATAAACATACGCCCATATGTGGAATTACACAAAATTTAAGCAATCATTCGATAAACACTCATCACTTAAACGTTTCCAATAAAAATAGAATTTGTTTTAACCAAATTAGATTCAGATGAGTTTTTCGAAGAACCTTCCTATGATCTCGAATCAAGTGAACAAAAAACTTATGTTATTCCAGGAATGATGCCAGCGAACAAGTCACGTATCATAACGACACAGATGCCGACCCGTATAAAAATTTTCAAACCACAAACTAAAAAATAAATACTCGTATCAACCAAAAATAGCACTAACCTCAATAAAGCACCAAAAACAATTAGCACTAATAAAGCAGAAAAAATATAAAGTTACGAAAATTTCTTCTTGCACCTTTGATTACCCAATCCCAAAATATTCAAAAGACTCTTGAAATTTTAGAAGATAACCCAGGACAACTTCCATTTCTAATTGCCTTTTATAAAAAAAACTACTATTTTATAAAGACCTAAAACCCCTAGTTAACAAGGAAAATTTAATTAATATCCAATACTACAAATTGTTTACTACTTTGGGACAAAATTATACACAAATTTAATTAGATGTAGAAATAGTAGACATTAAAAAACTTTTTAAATATTCTCTCTTTGAACTAAATTTCTGACTCTTTAACCTCGATAATAACGACGGCCAACGCTACGATCAGCTGTTTAATAAATTACAACATAATCAAAAAATCTCCAGATTCACTTAAACGAACAAATTACAGTATCGCGAAAATTAATAAATAAGTTTAACGCAACTATGTCAACCATTCAACATCATGAGCATATCCTTCAAGGCAAAATCAATAAAATAGCATACTTAAGTAGAAATGTTCTATCAAACAATCACATTAAATTTATATTGAATTATATTCTAAGAATGATAACGAACTTTAGGTTAACTCTTTTGGTATTAGATACAGCAATAAACTTTTCAAGATTAGGCAAACTACATTCTTAAATACTGAGTAACTATGACTTACTTCACGAACTCACATTATTAAATACAAAACTAAACTTACCACTATAACCTGATTATAATAATATATTCAATTACGAAAAAATTATTAAAGTAAGCTCTTATGTTTTCAATTTTAAATTAATTTTTGTTTTGGAAATACCAATAATATACCAAAAGCAAGATTTCTGTTAAAATCTCATAAAACTTATATCCTCGATAAGTAGTTAAACTGTAAGCAATTAAGAACAACTTACTTATGCGACTACTCCAAAGAAGATAAACTAGACGAACCCAACATCTGTGAAGCAAACATCTTGAAATTTAAAGAAGAAACTGTAAATTAACGCCTGTTAATTGTAATAACACGATAAGCTAAACTGTTATCAATTCCAATTACTGGATAATACGAGTAGTACCGAAATCAAAAGCAACCATCACAGAAGATTGTAACGGCAAAGCAACGAACCTCATTGTAAAACAACCTTGTCTGCTCAAGTCGATCAACTGTCATATAATAATAGTTGACGATAAAATCATCCGAACCACCGACATTGAAATAAACGAGAAGCAACCATTTATGACAACCTACGAAGTCAAATTCGATACAAAACATACTATTAATCCTGTGAAGATCCAAGATATAAACCTCGATGATCTAATGGACCTCAAGGCATCTCTACAAAAATTCCTTTGAAGGAACCTAAATTGGAAATTCACCCAATCTTGACATTTTTGCTTTATGGTTTTGGATGTTATGTTATGTTTATCTGGAAAAAACTTACGCCTTGCCTATATTCAGTATACTGAAAAAAAACAACGCCTCAACCAATTTGTAGTCTGTCGACCTTCAAATAACTTTCTGATAAGGTAGGAGTTATGTGAGCCACTACTTTAAGTATAATATGTTTAGTTAGCATTTTTAATTTCTCATAAAAACTGCACACTGTCACATTAAAAAATTGTAGTTTTTTCAATTACATTTTTTTTTAATCCTTTAATGCGATATAACAATTATTGTTATCTCGAATATCTCGGAAACGGTTTATTTTATCGAATTTTGAGAGGTACACCTTTTTAATAGCTATTAGTAGCCGAACTGAGTAATCGAAAAATTGCATCAAATGGTATAAAAACCTGACCTCAAAGTTTGTATGGGACAATAAGCTGTTTCTACGACAATGTGTTCACTAGAACAATTGTAATTATTTGTGAATATGTGTTTTGGTAGTAAGTGACTATTCACAAAATATCACCTTTCCAAGTCTAACATAGTAGAAGTTATCTGCTCCTAAATTTATGCCACTAACTTTAGGGACACCTTGTGAATATATATATATATTTTATTAACAAATAATAAAACATATGCAATACTTTAATAAACATATTTATGACAAGAAAATATTCCGGTAATGATATCTTCGCAAAAAAATATATTTCTCGATTTTTTTTATTTATTTTAAATCCGGGTCCTGTGCAACCATAAAAGAAAATGAACAAACCGAGCAAGTCATGAAAACGAGCATCAATCAATATCGTTAGGATAAAATAACAAGAAACGTTCATTTGTTTTGTTCGTTGAGGCGCATCATCGTAAAAATATTTTATAGAGAATCCTCAAGATCTGCAGGGAGCGAGTGGACACATAGATACAGAGGCATAAATTTAATACAGCTTTCGAGCCCTTGGGGCCAGACTTAAAAAAACGTATGATATTTACTTACGTTCGTAGCTATTTCTTTTGTTTTTAAAAGCTTGTATGTATAAATGTTTTCGAGCTTTAAAAATATTATTTTTATGTTTTAAATTGGAGAAAGAAACATATAATTCAACAAGCTCAACAATCAAATTGCCTTTTATTTTGATTTCAGAAATTCATGTCCCGTTTAAATAAATATTTGATTTGACTATTTCTTAAATTGTTAAAAATATATTTTTGCAATGTTTAAACATTTATTTTAAATAAATAGAAGAAATGGGATACATTTGGATTAATAATTTTAGAATATCAGACAAGGAGTATTATTGAGCCACTATAATAATTTTAATAATTTACTATTTATTAACCTTTTTATGAATTTTGAATTTAAATTATTAACAACCATGTTACATCCCGAAAATAAGATATAGGTAAACACCGATTTTGACTTAAAAAAGTTCTTTATTTTTATTTTATTACGAAAATAAAAGGCATAAGTATAATCAGTTATGGATTTACGCCTAGGCTCGTGAGGCCCGGGCCTAGGGAGGCATAATTTGAAGGGCGGCAAAATTTTTGAAGTGCCAAAATTTTAGAGGCGAAAAAAATGGATCAGATTAGTTTTTATAAAAAATTAATTAATTAATTAATCACGGTTGCGGATAAGATCCAACAATATAAAACTATTCGAGATAACTACATATATGGTTGTATTGGTTAAAAATGTTTAAAATCCACTTGCTGCTGGTCAAAATGGTACATTCTCTCCAAGACCATTAAGCCGTCGAGCCACCAAGGAAGAAGAAGAAAACACAGCAATCATTTTAGTTTCATGTGTACAAGTCTCGAATTATTTTATTCTGTTTCTTAACACTAAAAAAAATAATTGATTGATAACTTTAAATTAAGAACTATTTTTTTTATAATTTGTGGTAGTTTTGATTTTATTATTGAATTAAATATGAGTGGCTATCGAAAAAAAATTAGCGGTGCAGAATATCGTAAAAAAAAGCAGAAGAATCTACGAAAATAGATAATTTACTTGAAAAAAATTCCAAAAATATCTAGTTTTATGACAAGCCCAAGTAAGTATTCCAATAATGACCAACAACCACCATGTTCATCGGTCGTAAGTATCTTGTTATGATTGCTAATAACTTTTTTTATATATAATGTTAGTTAGGATAAAAATTAAATAAATGCCAGTTGTTTATATTGATTTTTTTTCTAGCCGGGATTATAAGAGAATTCAGAAGAAGATATCGAAGAAGTACAGTCACACCCTTCTCTATCACAAGGTACGAACAAGACGCCTTCAAATTTTTTTTCATCACAAGATACTGAAGAAATCCAGTCAACAACTGATATTTTAAAACTTAATACTGATCCCTTTTTATGGAATATGAATGAAGAAACACGGGATTTCATAACTATAAACGGTATACCACGTAATAATACTGTTTATAGTGATAAAACGAGGTATTGTTTATTTATTAAAGTTTATTTCAACGTACTTTAAGAAACGGAGAGATTCAACGCCTTGAGTGGTTAATTTAATCAGAAACTAAAGGGTCTGTATTTTGTGTTCCATGCTTATTATTTGGTAGAAGTGGTGAAATGAATGCTTTTACTGGTGAAGGATTTCGTGACTGGAAAAACTCAAAAGCACGCACCGAAGCTGATGAAAATTCTGATTTTCACAAAACTAACGTTATTCATTTTAAAGCTCGAGCAGTAGTTCACGGGCGTGTGGATCAACGTCTAATAAAACAGTTCAATGAGGAAATAGAGTATTGGAAAAAAATTTATATCATTATTATTATTATTTATTGCAGTTATTAAATCACTAGCAATAAGAGGGTTGCCATTTCGAGGAAATTCAGAAAGAATAGAAGATTCCCATAATGGGAATCATAGGAATAGTAAAGCTTCTTGCTAAATTTGATCCATTTTGGTAGTGGAAATATGTCGTATTTGTCTAAAACAATCTATGAAGAAATTATATTGTTGATTCAGAATAAAGTACTACAACAAATTTCCAGTAAAGTGCAATCTGTAGTATTTTGGTATAATTGTAGATTGTACGTACGCCTGATATTTCACATGTAGATCAGCTTACTATAATTATCAGATATGTACTTTTTTTTTGTACGTGATAACGGTGAAATTATTGAAAGGTTTTTAGAATTTCTACCAAATATCGGCCATAAAGCTAAATATATTGAGGATGCTTTGTTAAAATCTTGGTAGGATCATGTGCAGTTAAATAGGTAATAGAAGCAGCCGACTTATTTTCTACTTTGCAAGAACTATACAATTTGTTTACTTTATTTACATATCGTTGGAATTTCTTGGTGCAGCCTACAAATTTAAGAGTTAAGAGTCTTTCTCAAACTCGTTGGTCTGCTTGAATTGATGCACTGGAAAATATTTATTGTTTTTGTGTCTAAATTTTATAACCTATTTATCTGTCATGTTTATTAGTTATATTTAAAAAATTATATTTTAATAAATAAAGTTATTTTAAAATAAAATATATATCAAAATTAATGAAATTATTTTCATCAAAAAGGGCGGCAAGGAACTTAAATTCGTCACTGAGTATAATATAACTAAATTTTAAAATTTTTTAAAATTTAAATTAAACCTTAAAAAATCCATGCCTTAGGATTACAAAAACAAAATAGCCGATTCTTCGAAAGGTACCTACATCCAAAGATAATACCCCCATAGATTGGAAACTCTCCCACCACTGCCCTCTAGAGCTACAATACCTAAACAATATCTATGTGTAAATTGCAGACATCTGTACAAAAGTTATTTGCAAATGTCAATGTCAATCATAATTATTGATGTCGATCATAATTTTTGAATTATTAAATACATTTTTCCGCCTAAAAAGTGATAAAACGTATTAATGGTTGCGAAATATATTGTTGTTGGGTGCGGAAATGTAACCAATTTGTAAGTATTGACTATCCTGCAGTCCTAAGCCAAAAAAAGCATCTCATTTTTATTATTAACTTATTCTCTTAGCAAAAAAGACGCATTTAAACTATACATACATTTTTAAGTACTATATAGCTCTTAATTGCTAATTAAATTGAACGTATCTTATGAAAAAAAAAAAAACAATAAAGCGCTATAATTTATAAAGTAAAAATGTGGAGTTGCCTCTCTTTGGCTTAGCAAGGCAGTATCGCTCTAGAGTAAAAATACTGTTTGTTAGTTATAAATTATTTGGGATTGCTTGTCTAATGGTAATTTAGTTCAGGCCAAGTCCAGGCTACTTATGGTTGTTCCAAAACCAAGTGTTGGGAAGATGGACTAAATTACCAAATTTTGTAATATTCTCATAATATTGAAGAATTAAGACTAATATTTTTTAGGTTTGCACTCCCCAAACAAAAACATATTCATGATATTAATTTACATTTAATAACATGAATTGACTGCAGTCAACATTGGGTTTAATTAATATGTGTTAAGTGATAATTCACTGTAATTTATATTGTTAAGCCAATAAAAGCGACATTTAGTTTTTATATTTTATATTAGTTATAGCTAAATGCCCTAGGATAATGAACTTACCTCTAATTAAGCAATATATTAGCAATTAAACTTAAATGAGCTATTAAGTGCATGTATTATAAATAACAACCACTTTACAAACTGTTCCTAAATGGTACAAAAGGATTTGATTTAAGAAGAAAATACACGGATCGAGAGAACTATAGGGGCATTCCACGTTACTCGGTAATTTTAGTCCCGCCCGTTACAATTAAAAATTGTGAGTAAAAACCACAAGTTATAAAATTAATATTTTATAATTATATTTTTATTGTGCTTATAACTTATTAAAAGCATAATAAAACAATATTTTTAAATAAATTTTATAACGTGTAGTTTTTACTCACAATTTTTAATTGTGACGGGCGGGACAGAAATCCCCGAGTAACGTGGAATGACCCTATATTTTTTTATTTCTAACATTATCTCTTGTTTTTGCGATATTGTTAATAACTTCTTTTTTTTTCGACATGGAAACATTACAATTTCTATATAGGTATATAATAATAAATAAAGTATTTTGTTCGTAATAAAACTAAAAATTGTATCCCTCACACATGTAATTTTTTATAAAAATGAGAAAATCAGTAAGAGAAAAATATAATATAATATTAATATCTTAACATTGATAACAACATTTTTTAAAGGTAATAATTAACAAAACATAAAATTATACTCGAAATACTTAACACAGTTAAAGACAAAAAGTATTTTTTTCTTAAAATAAATATCAAAAATAAACTTCTTTTATAATAACAGGGTTCACAACAAATGATAAAAAAGTAAAAAAAAAGTATATATTTTTTCAAGGATAATCAGAAAAAACTAAACTTGTTCTTTAAAATAACGAGTTTTTAAAACAATAGGATTTCCAATATTTAATATAAATATATTATGTATCAAATTTTAATAAGACACAAGCGAGTGTTTAATCAAATGTGTGTCTAGAAAAGTTTATAAACGAGTTGGATACTATACTTTTTCTACGACAAATACATATAATTATCTAAAAATGATTTAAATTAAATATTTGTATAAAGCGACATCTATACAGAGCTGCAACAAGTCAGTTTTAAAAAGACTTAACTCTTAAGTCTTAAGTCAATTCTAAGATAAAGTTCAAATGATTTAAGTATTAAGTCTTTGAATTAAATCATTTTCTTTCAAGTCAAGTCATTTTCGCAAATTCTTAAATCAATATAAAATGATTTAAGTCATCTTATGACTTAATTCCTTTAGTAAGTCGTTTTTATGACTAAAGTCTATATTTTTTATTTAAATCATGATCTAAGAGTTAAGTCAATAAAATGACTTGAATCAAAAATTGTGATTTAAATAAAAATAATTACCCTTAAGTCAATACAACGATTTTTTAAATGTTAATAATAATTTTATGGTATTAATGATACTGATATTATTAATCTATTGTAGATACAGATGATAATAAACCACTATGTTAAGAATTTAAAACGATTTATTTTCAGAACACTTATAAGTGTATACAAACAAAATAAAAACTACTACCGTGTAACTGTTACGCCATAAAGCTAAATAATAACCTTTTTTTTTTCTCTGTATACAAACAAAATAAAAACATAAAACACATTTTTTGAGTATATAGTAGACAATCAAAATAAAAACTTAAACCACCTTCTTTAGTAGAGTAGACATACTGGAAGGCTACACTGAAAAAAATAATGTAGTTGAGTTAACATTTGCCTAAATGTCATTTTTAAAAATGTTGTTTCAACAAAAAACCTATTGGATTAATCTATATTTTGGTGTTAAAGCAAAAGTCAGAGTTTGTCAAAGTTTATTTGTTCATTTGACAGTTTAAATATTAATTTAACATAAACTAATATTTTGAATTAAAATGTTTATCGTACTTTGATTTAATAGCTGGAATTTGTTGAATCAACTACTTAAATTTTTAGGATTACCTAAAAAAACTATTAAATTAACGTTTAGTTGCTCTTTAATCCAAAACTTTAAATTTGTTCATTTAACAAATTTAAAATGTTACTTTAAAATTTAAAATGTAAAATTTGCATTCATAAAATTGCCGAGAATGGCGCTTCGAACACTCACGCCACGTCATTAGACAATGACGTTTTCTTACATCTCGCCTTAGTTACCTTACGATTAGGTGTATATAAGATGAGATATCTGTTTGTTTAAGGTGTGTTCCACAGTAGAACTTTCACTACACCATATTGCCCGACACTGTTAAGACCCTCAATACAGGGCGAAACAGTCTGTCGGTATTTGAAGTAGGTGGAACACATGATACAAAGATGTATCATGGGTGGAACACGCTCAAAACAAAAACTCTGGGCGAGGTGAAGGTTCAATTCTTTCTATTTATATATAATAATATATTATTTCCATAATTTTGTTTTGGATACCAACCTTTAAAGAATTTTACATTTTCAGAATGTTAATTTAACATTTTATTGGTGTTAAGTGAATATGCTAAAAAGGTTACCTGGACATTTCAAGAAATTTACCTTAACACCCTAAGAATGTTAAATTAACCAAATTAGCAGATTAGAACAAATATTCTTATTTTGTTCATTTGACTGTTATTTGTTGTTCAATTAAACAATACAATTTGACATTTTTAGATGGTTAAGTAAACGTGCAAAAACTATTGCTTGTATTTAAAGTGCATAAAGAGTTGAATTAATATTTTTGTTGTTGTTTCAACAGCTTATTTTTTTCAGTGTACTTTTTTATATACATAAATGGGTAACTTCTAAACGGTAATAGATTTAAACTCTGCACTCTAAGAAAATATATTGTAATCCCTAACAATATAGATTTGTTATTCAAAATATGGTTCATTTAATTATAACTTATGGTTGTAATAACAATATACGTAAAATTAGTTTTGTTATATGTACTCTAATCATTTTGTTATAAAAATTTAGTAAAGTTAGATATTTGATTAGGCTATTACAACCATCATGTACGGCTAAACTGTTAGTACTACACTAGATGGTTAAAATTATAAGATTATCTGGTTACAATAACAATATAATGTTGCCACACATTATTAACAATATGTCGTTGTAGTTTTTACTATTCAGAAAGTTTATACATATCATTCGTATAGTTTATTTAACCATATAGAGGGTTATAAGGTATTTGCATATGATTATTATAACTAAATAAATTATTGTTTTTTGCAACAACAAAAATATAGTTAAAGTGACAATAAAACTGTTACAATATAAACATGTTTAACATAACAGTAAATATGGCTGTTACTATATATTTGATTAAGATAACCATTGTTTTTTTTTCAGTGTGTTAAAATAGATAAAAGTTAAAGCATTTTTCTTAAAATCTCTATATTCCAAAAACTGATAACTTGTTGTTTTGTTAACTTTTGTTAGTTGGTTCAACATCCATCTAGAAAAAAAATATTCCTCCCTTAATGGAGTAATGATGGGAGGTTCCAAACTCTCGATTCACGACCGCTCAAGATTTACGACTGCTCACGACCGCTCACGACTAAGTACTCCCGATTTACGATTTACGACCACTTTTGACTGTAACGTAATTATTTACTTAAACAAACCGACATACCCTGCAGGGTATGTATTTATTCGTCCTTACCTGTTAATAGTTTGTTTCCACTTTGCACTAATAATTACAAATTAGACCTAACTATGCACGCATAACCCGACGAATGTTGGCAAACAAAATATCAAAATTATAAATCCCCACTTTTTTTTCATTCATTTTAAACAGGACTTTTTTAATGTAGCCGTCAAACGGTCCCGAAAAGCTAACTTTACTGGACCTTTACAGGACTTTTTTTATTCACTAGCGGTAGAAATTGTACGTAGGAAATTAAAGGAGTTTTTGATCTGCTGCCTCGTGAACCCCTGGCAGTTCAAAAGAAAATGCCGCTGTTAAACATTTATAAAAAAATATATGAAAAATCTGACTTAAATCGTTTCTATCTGACTTAAATTGTATGTACTGATTTAAGCCTTTTATTAATGACTTCAGTTTTTTCTATTTTGAAAAAAATACTTAAGTCACAAATCATTTTGGAAATTACTTAAATTTTAAGTCTTAAGTCAGTTTTAGAGAAATGACTTATTACCAAATGACTTAAATCATTAAAACGATTTAAATCAAAAAAACGATTTAAGTTTTCTGAGAGCTTGCAGCTCTGCATCTATACAAAAATATATTAACTCGCGTAAGAGTTTCCAACTTGAAAATGTATATTACTGGCGAGTCGGTCAAAATTTCAAATTTTTATGAGTAAATCGAAATGTATGCCTTGAAAATAAACTAATAACCGTGTAATTCTGATATGGAAGCAGTTTTTTAAAGTAAAAGTAAAGAGAATATTTTATGGGCACTTCACTTCACCCTAAATTTTTATGCGTTATCAGTTAAATATATTTTACTAGCCCCAAAATCAAAAGGTCTGTACATAAACTTTTCAAATAGTAGAAAAAGAGCATAAATATCGCTAAGAAACTATTTAATACTTTAGTATTTTTGTATTAAGATAATAAAATAATTTCTACATTATTATTTCTGTTAACTGTTAACTAACTTAAAACTAACTTTAGCCCGTGACTAAAATACCATAAAGCTATAACTTTTCAATGTGGATTTAAAAAACACTTAGTTTCATAAAAACATTAAAGGTTGGAGTAGAAAAAAACATTTTCACTGTTTTTGATTGTTAAGCTCCGTCAAATAATTAAAACTACTGTCAGAAACTAAAAGTGTTTTAAAATATCGCGTTTTTAAAGCAATAAGATTTCCAGTGTTTAAAATTACATGCTTATTATTTGAAAAGCATAAAAATTCAAAAAAAAGGGAATACAACCTACAACCGGCAATGCTATCAGATAACATTACCGCGTCTATACGTATACAGTAGAGGTGTAATCCCGTGATCCCGAAAATCCCGGGATTAAAAGTCCCAATCCCGGGATCTTCGTAATGAGTTTCAAAGAATAAAATTTACTTTTTTTAAGCGTATGATAATTTTCATTCTATAACACTCATAAGCCTATATGGAAAGACTTTTTTTAAACGCCGTACAATAATAAAAATACATTGAAATTAGATAGAAAGAGTGGTTCCATCTATAGCGTTTGGCATGAAATCAGCAAAGAAAATGTAAAATTACAGGTTACTGACGAAAAAATTCATGTACATAACATATCTATAATATATGTCAAACCTCAAACCTGACAAAATGCCGCAAACTCAATAATTTTAATGTAAGTACAGAATTATTAAAATATTAAAAAAAATAGTACAACTCGGCAAATGTAGGAAGAGACTTCAGATATGAGCCTGGTGCGCAAATTTTAAAGAGAGAACGCATTCGGAAGAAAAGAGATCCATGATACGGCCGAGATCGGCCGCACAGAGGACTAAAATCCCCAAAAAGCGGTTTTACGTGGTATTTGTAAAATTTTAAATTATTAAGTTATAAAATAGTTAGAACACAGCATATGCTGTGGTTAGAGCTAAAAAATTATTAAAGTTTAATGGATGTAACTAATAAAGATTTTAATGACAACTACGGACCGTGTAACAACATTATTAAAGATATTTAAGAGTAAACAATAGTAAATTTTCGATTTATTTTGAATTTTTTAAATTTACTTATACAATTGGAATAGATCAAATAGGTAAAATTTTCTACCTTAATATTGATGGGGTATTCATAAATATAATTATATTTAAGGAAAACAAGAAATGATTTAAAGTTAAGGTATGTTTAAATGAGGGTAACAAATAAAAATACGTTATAATAAAATTGTATTAGGGTTAGGTACGTTTTTATTGATATAAATATTAAGAAATGATGACAAATTGATAATTATTTGTGAAGAACCTAGTAGTATTTACAATGGATTTTAAATCAAAATTAAAGTGCAAAGTTTTGTCAGGTCAAGCTAGAGAGGTGATAGCTAATGTTATTCTGTTTCCATTTCCATTTAAAAAAAAAGTTGTTTTATTTAATAAATAGTATTAATAGATAATAATAATAATAAATAGTATTAATAGATAATATAATATACTTGATTTACTTTAATTTTAATCCACTGTGCGCAACGTTCTTTACGATACGACAACTTCAATGCAAATGAATATTTTAAGAGCTGGTCACTGCGCTTCGATGGGCGTAAACATTTGACGTCTCAAGCTAGATTTGCCAAGTTGTATATACAACACGGCGGAGGTCTGCAGCCTCGGCAGCGAACACTAAGCTCGGTTATAAATAAGGGATTTCATCACCTTTTATACATATAATGTACTATCCAATGACATTAATCCTTAATTATTTTATTATTTTCCTACCCCATACTTTCAAAATGCAAAATATGTTTCCAAAACTCTCACGTTTCACAGGTGGCTACGACGGATTCTAAAGACAAAATGGAAGGCCGCTCGCAAAAATTAAACATGAATGGGGAAAACTTTTTAAAAAGAATATAAAATAGCGATGACGAGGAGGTTCTCATCACGAAGATTATACGAGCAAAGGGAAAAATCTTCTGAAGTTTTACAGCCTTAATTGGAACTCACCAAGACCCGAATAATAAAAGAAATAAAAGAAATAGAATTATTTGTTGATGGGGTAAACGTGGGTACAATGTGCCTACGAATTCTTGAAAACCATTCCTCCAACTAGTCTGAACTCCGAAAGATATTATTTGTTCGTTTATTTCAAATTATTTTTTGTAAAACTGTAAAGATGTATATACAGGGTGTTTCATAATATATGCGCAGGACTTCAGGATGTGATAGCTTATCCAAAAAGATGAAAAAAGTCGCTATTAACTTACCCTCTAAAATGCACAATTTTCGAGATACAGGGTGTTGAAATTTTAGAAAAAAAAATCGTTTTTTTCGATTATCTCTGGAACCGTTTGTCGTACAAAAAACAGCTTTTGTAAGCATTTTCTACTCATAATAAGCTATGTTTTGTGCCAGAAAAAAAATTTTTTTTACTTATAATTGGTGGAGATTTTGAAGGGGTAGCGGGTGTTTTTCTCCTCAACTTCAACGCCCCTGAAAAAAGTACGGTTTTGAGAGGCCCATTCGAACCGCCAATGTTTTCTACACAAAAAAGGTACTCTTGGTCATAAGCTCTAAAGTTGACCGTTTTCGAGAAAAATCAACTTTTATGTTTAAAAACATGGTAAATTTTTTGAAAAAATTTTTTTATTACTAATTAAACAAAATTTATTTTAACGTTAGAAAAAGTAACAAAACCAAACGACAATTGCAAAATTAAAAAAAAAATAAAAAATGATTTTTTACACAAATGCTGTAATTTTCGAAATGCGTTACCTTAACGGTTTGGAGAATTTAGCAAAGACAACTTTTGAATCATTTTTTATTTTGCAATTATGGTTTGGTTTTGTTAGTTGTTCTAACGTTAAAATAAATTTTGTTTAATTAGTAAAAAAAATTTTTTTTTTTTTTTAAATTGACCATGTTTTTAAACATAAAAGTTGATTTTTCTCGAAAACGGTCAACTTTAGAGCTTATGACCAAGAGTACCTTTTTTGTGTAGAAAACATTGGCGGTTCGAATAGGCCTCTCAAACTGTACATTTTTCAGGGGCGTAGAAGTTGAGGAGAAAAACACCCGCTACCCCTTCAAAATCTCCACCAATTATGAGGAAAACAAAATTTTTTCTGGCACAAAACATAGCTTATTTTGAGTAGAAAATGCTTACAAAAGCTGTTTTTTGTACGATAAACGGTTCAGGAGATATTCGAAAAAAACGATTTTTTTTCTAAAATTTCAACACCCTGTATCTCGAAAATTGTGCATTTTAGAGCGTAAGTTAATAACGACTTTTTTCATTTTTTTAGATGATTTATCACATCCTGAAGTCCTGCGCATATATTATGAAACACCCTGTATATAAATCGGCAATTTTCTTATTTTTAAAAATCCATAAAACAAAAACTCTTCAAAAAAAAATAAAATTTGGGGTTTATGAGTTTTTTGATGAGTAGACTAATGATCAAAATCGGAGATGGTGCACCATGAGGGAAAAAAGTGTCCTTTTTAGTTGATTTAATATGGACTGACCCTATAATTTATATTTCACAATTTTCTAATTTTTCTTACTTACAAAAAACCTTTTACTTGCAGATAAAGATAAATAAATAAATTATTTACCAATTATTTATGTACATTTGTAACTATTACCAAGTTTAATTATTCATAAATTTGTATAACTTTAAGTTAATTGATTTAGCCAAGATAACATACAATAAAAATATCCATTTTCTCTTATTAATATGCACTTATATCAGCAATATATTCGTTGTAGGTAAACTATTAACATTTATGGCCCATTTATAACAGCGGTTTGACACGATAAGCAAAATAAAAAGGTGTTGCAAGCAATACTTATTTCGAAAACCAACAGTGTTAATGTTTTCATAAAATAATGTTTTATTAATTATTGTAATTGTTGAAACTGTAACCTTTATTGTGTTGTTTATGGAGGCACGATTTTCTGCTCTAGATTATCGTTTTATTATATTTAACCAGTTTTTATTTTTTTTGCTCGTAAAATAGGAATGCAAAGAAAACGATTGTATCTTGGTTATTACACCTGTTCTGATGTTTGTTCTGGCGTCCAAAATAACAACATAATTTTTATAAAATGGTAATCGTTATTTCTTAATGCACTTATTTTTATTGTATATTTTAAGGATCATATATTAAGATAATAGGATACTTAAATTATTATATCCAATTTAAATTTGACTTTTGTACGTATAGTTTTTTTTTCACATCAACCGATTTTGCCTGTTGTTACATGTGCACATGAATAAGTGAACAAACTTAATGCTAGGTTTTTACAAATGTGTCGAGGTCTCATGCAGCCCCTAAAAAATCTTATCTTAGGTAAAAGTGGAGTTTTATTGCCCTTCTTGAAAATATCAATCTCTTAGATAAAAACCAAATGTGGTCGTGTGCATGAAAAGCTTTTAAAATAAAAATAAAAAATATTTGGGTTTAACATTGATTTTAACCATTAACCCAATCTATGATTACTAATCATAAGCCTTATGCCTTATTATCATTGATTAGGTTTAAACAGCAAAGTCTATCATCACAAGTTTTTAGGACATGATTGTTTGAAATAAAAAATAATAATGTTTGGACTATGGCTGTTTTTGTAAGATGCGCGTCAATTGTGCAAAGCACAAAAAATCTTCTCCTTCGAATAACATATTATTTTTTTATTGGAATTTGACAACGTAAAAAATTTGGGGGCAAATTCTAGGGACCCAAAGTTTATAATTGGCTACATTGAGTGAAACAAACTAATAAGTGGAGAATATAATTGTGGTTTTTTTATATGTTAATAAATTTTGAAATGTCAAATATTAGTTGTTAAAAAATTAAATTAATTTACCTTTGATGAAATATAAGTGACTTAACGGCATTCTCAGAGAAATATACATGCATATTTGGATAATATTATTCGGTTTGACCTTTCCAAAAGGAATGCAGAAATTAATATGAAATAAAAATATTAATAAAAAAATATTTAAAGATCTGTGTTTTTTTCAAATGGTTACTAAAGTCACTAAGACTTAGTGTTAATACTTGTAGCTCGTTATTATGGATTATATTACTCCAAAAATATCTTTTAGACGGTTAATCTTTTCGTCCTCTGACATTGGGAATTATTTTATCAAAATGCTGTTTTGTTTTTAAAATTTATTTTTGTTTAAAATATTTTGTTATCTTTGCGATTGTTTAATATAATTCTAACAATTAAATGTCAAAGTATTTCAAATTAAAGCTTTGGACAGTAGTACCAATTTTAAATATTAAAAATACATACTGACAGTTTGTACAGTACAGACATAATCATATGTGCCAAATTTCGAATAAAAAAAACAAACTTCAAGTACTATTTTATCTTCTAACAAAAACTAAAATCATTGTCTAAATCACAATCCATGTGTGGATTGTGGTCCTAATAATATTAAGAATGAGTTTGTTTTTCCGAAGGTATAGACGGAGATAATGAAATAGGGTAAAAAAATAATTTTGTAAAGATAATTGTCTACTCGCACGTACCTATCTTATTATTGTATTAGGCAAATAAAGTTATTATTGTACTAATACAATAATAAATAATTTCTTAGGACTGCGTTGAGGATAATAATAATAATGATATTATAATATGTTAAATTGGCAAATTATAATTCTAGAAATAAAAAAATATATAGTAATGCTGTAGCAAAGTATTAATTCTTAATATGTAATACATGTAAAAAAACTTGATTAAATGTTTTTGAAGGAAAAAAATCTCAATTTATAAACAATTTTTTTGAGAAAATTTCTTTTTGCAATATCATATTTTTTGCGACCCATTAATTTAAGTAGTTAATAATGCCTAATTTGCCTTAAAGTCGACCTTTAACTAAATTAATCTTTAAAATATGCTTCCAAGTTAAATTATTTTACTTTAATTACCTAGTAGAATCGCAAATTTTAGAATTAAATAATAATTTGAACTTTATACTGAAATATTCTATATACTCAACTATGTTTTTGCACATTTTGCAACGTTGAAAAGTGTGGCAACGTTTTGTTCACAGATTAAATCATTTTCGTCAAATATTTTATGGGTTTTCAATGTGCGGCTCTGGTAATTTATGGACGACGTGCGCAAATCGCTTGCAAATTTATGATGATATCGCTGATTTACTCCCGCTCACTTGCTGGCTGTGTATTTTTTCCAAAGTTCATCATAATATTATTTTATAAAAGTACTAATACAGCTATACATAAAGGATGCACGGAAATCGAGGATTTAATGGCAAACATAAATTACAAGGAATGCAGTAACACAGGGCTATTTTACATGTGATTAATTGACATTGACTTTTTAAATAGTACGATAGATGGATCTATAACAACAGTTCATAAAAGCCATAACTCTTTACTCAAGCTCAACTTTTTGTAAATACAAGCATAAATCTTTTTAAAGTTCCGCACAAAAAAACAAAAATAGGATTTTTAATTTTGTTATTTTCCATTGAATAACATTGAACAAACATATAACCTTAATAAAGATGATATCGTGGGAGTCGATTCCATAAATCTATTTTAATCTGTGTTGTTCATGTAACAAAAGTAGTCTAAGCAATTAATATAAATTAGGTTGATCTTTCAAGGAAAGCGACTTAATTTAAAGAGACAGTACAAAGGGTAAATTATAGCCATAAAAGATTGTCTATAGGTAGGTGTAGGGGATTTATCACCCCCATGTAATAAAGGCAATTTACCAAATTAAAATAGTTTCATATCGTTGTTCAATAAATAACTGCATATGGGTTACTATCTAAATTCTATTTGTTTATTATCACTTAATAAAAGAAATAATAGCATGTATATTATGTATTAAGTTTGATAAAAGTTATTTTCACGAATTTTAAATAGACACGAGCGACCCTATCCAGGGGGGCCTCGGACCCTATCAACTAAACCTCATATTGAACTAGATAAAAATTCTCCCACCTTTGGAATGTAAATAAAATAGGTTGCAACACGACTTTAAGGCATTACTGACGGTCAGAGAGTTACTGTTTAAAATTTTCTAAAATTTTTCATATTAGTAGATTACGATTATGAGAACCAGTAAAAAGATATTAAACTTTGAAATTGTTTGCTTTTAACATTAAAAGTACTGTTTAGATTTCATTTAAAATTAAGAAAATGATAAAAAATAATATATAAAACATTTAATATACATAATTTCAGCTTCAAAACAGGTAAAAAATGCTCTCTATCCTCCCTCTATTCCTCTATTTCTTAATATTTACCACCTACTTCTACATTAATTAAATAAGGCATTGACTATTCACCAATTCTGTAAAGAAATAATAATAAAATATGAAGTGCTAGAATGCGACCTAACAGAAGTATTTACAGCAATGTTACTGTTTCATACAATTTCTGTCACTTCTGCAGAAGCTAAAAGATCATTTAGCAAATTATAAATAATAGAAAATTATTTCAGGAATACTATAGGCCAAGCTCGACTCCGAAATTTATTGCTAATAGCAATTGAAAACCAAGCCGCATCAAGCCTAGATTTAATCATTGATACTTTTGCAAAAACTAAGTCTAGGAAAATATTATAAACTAAATTGTTATTTATTTGTCATTATACACATCAGTATAGGAGGTAGGTCTGACATATAATAACTGGAAGATGGGATGTTTGGCTTTGTATATGACTTATCTGTATAATTTTTGTTTAATGTTTTATGTACAATAATAGAATATTCTGTAGCAAGTTTGGAATACGGCATATTCTGCTCAAGTAAATAGTTTGTCATACGAGCAGAAGGCGAGTTTGACGGTTTCACGAGAGAGAAATATGCAAGTACAAACGTGTCAGACTATACTTTTTCTACGTTACCAAAAAATACCATAGAAAAGTAATTTAATTGAGAGAAAGTGAGGTTGGTTCGGTCTAAATTTGTTAGATATTAAACATAGAGATGTCGCCACTAGTGTTTATTCCGTCATCCGATGATGGAATAATTAATTCTGTAATACTTTCAGAAATATATGTCATTCCACATTAAAAAGTGATATAAGAACGGTAATATTCAGTAATACGAGTAGAAAAAGTGTTTTTTCTCCTCCTGCTTGCTACTCTTGCTGCAGATTCAGATGTGGATTTTAAATCGCTGAAACGCCTAGGAGGTTAGAGGTAAAAATATTAATATTTTTCGATCTTGTTCTAAACAACAATAATTATTTAGGTCGTCCACAGTGGCAGAAGGTTACGTAGAAGATTCTGTTGAGAAAAATGCTAATGGGGAAAAGAAAATCGAGACCACTTCCACGGATGTATTACAAAGTATATATATTATTATATTTGCTCCACCTCATCGGAAAGTAAATTTACCTGTCAATGGAAAATAAGTCATAAGCATGCTTTCTCTAAACGAAAACTGCAGTTTTCAAAATGCACAAAATTATTCATTTCATTTTCAGTTTTCCAAATAACTTTTATTAGTCGAATAATTTCAATTATAATGTAAGGGTCCTAAGCTATTTGAATAATTAAATTTAAATTTTGCGCTGTTTTCGAGTTAAAATTAAGTAATCCAGTTAGTCCATGAAAAGTTTTTAAAAAATATTTTATATTTTAAAACTCTAATACATTGACAAATCTTGCTGATCTATTCGAAAATCAAAAGATTTGTTGATATTAGGTGTCTATGTTTATTATATTAAAAATTCCGTCGTAAGACCGAGGGCGATTTGGTTTGAAATAATAATAATAATAATAATAATAATAATCTTTATTGACGGATAATACCCATTACATTACAAAACAAACAAAACAAAAAAATAAAAATATATATACAATGTATATTATACATACACTATAGTGTATACAGTGCTTGCAAATCCAAGTCCGACCGGTTTGGGAAGGACGCGTGAAAATAACAAGGATAGAACGCCAAACAGAAGGCGCTTACAATACGCACGCCTGACGCTCTGACCAATCAAATTCTGTTTGGCATTCTATCCTTATTCTTTTTACGCGGGTATTGAACAACCATCCTTCCCAACGCGGTCGGACTTGGATTTGGATGCACTGTATATACTATAGTATACTAGTATACACAAAAGTATATAAACAGTAAAAGCAAAAAATATCACTTAATTTAACATTGATTGCACATGATTATTAAAGCTAGATATAGAACAATTAAACAAATTTAAATCATATTGATTAGCAAAATTACATATTCTATCAATAGAATAGGGAGGACTTGTGAGTGAACCTTTGTACCAGAAGTTTGAAAAAAGTTATTTGACTAGTTTTGTTTTTACAATAATTGTTGCTGTATTTTGGTATGTACTTTTATTTATAAATTTTTGTATTTGTATTGTTGTATTTTTACAGTAGTGATACATACTACCTGGCTGAAAGTTCAGTTAAAATATTTAATTTGTATTTTAAGATAAGTTTTGTTTTACTTCTATTTAATAATAATAATAATAATAATAATAATAATAATCTTTATTCATGTTAATATGTACAGTTACATTTACACAAGTCAAGGAAAAGATACAAATTAAAAAAATTTTATATGTTAAAAGAAATTATACAATACAAAAATTTAAAATTTAAGGTAGGACATATACATCAAATATTTGATCATAGATCTAAAATAATAACATTATACAGGAAAAAAAACAAGTAATAATTTTAATATTAAAATTTACAAAGACAGGTCACATGTTAAAAATTCGTTTAAACAATAAAACGCTTTAGTCAGTAAAAGTTTCTTAAGACGTGCTTTAAATTGTTTTAGCGGTAACTTTTTTATTTCATTCGGAAGTCTATTATAGAAATTAGGAGCAAAGTAATTTGACGTATCCCTAGATCTATTTATCCTATGAAATTCAATATGGATATTATTCCTACTTCTTGTTTGATAATGGTGTATGTTGTTTTGTGTAGTATAAATATTGATATTTGATTTTACATATACCAAGGCATTTAATAAATATTGACAAGGGACAGTTAAAACGTTTAAATCTTTAAACGATTGACGACAATCAGCTCTATAATTTAGATTACAAATAATTCTTATTACCCTCCTTTGAATCAAGAATACCTCAGCAGCTCTAGGAGAGTGACCCCAGATTAGAATGCCATAGGACAAAATGGAGTGAACTAGTCCAAAGTATGCATTCACTAGAGTACCCTGAGAAACAGATTCCCTTAGTTTTCTAAAGAGAAACATTTTTTTGGACAAGGTTTTACAGACCGACTCAATATGTGTTGCAAAGGAAAGCCTTGAATTTAACACTATTTTGTTCAATCTTGCAGTGATTTTTTAGGGTAAATGTAATTTTGACAGTTTTATCCGAGTTAAGACAAAGCTTATTTGCCCTAAACCACGATTCAACATCCAGCCGCGCACCCATTACATCCTCTTCAAGAACCTCAAAATTTTTACCTCTTCTACTTAATGTCGTGTCATCAGCAAACAAGACAAAATTGGTACTAGCTGAAGCTTTAGGTAAGTCATTAATGTAAATTAAGAATAATACAGGTCCAAGTATCGAACCTTGTGGTACTCCATATTTTATTTTTTTGGTCTCAGACATATTGTTGTTGTGACTAACATATTGGTATCTATTACTTAAGTAGGATTTTATCAATAATATGCTTTCAGTGCTGAAATTATAATATTTTAGTTTATTGACGAGGATATCATGGGTTACGCAGTCAAATGCCTTACTAAGGTCCAAGAACAGAGAACTTAGATATTCACCCCTCTCAAAGCAACCACTTATTTCACTAATGAGAGTCTGTATTGCCTGTGTCGTAGATTTGTTTTTTCTGAAACCAAACTGATAACTATTAAAGAGGTTATTTTCCTCAAAGTACTCCAGAAGTTGTCGTTTCAAGACTAATTCAAAAATTTTACCAAACACAGGAACAATAGAAATAGGTCTGTAGTTGGTTTTATCATTTTTATCATTTTTTTTATATACGGGTACCACTCTAGAACACTTGAGGCAGTTTGGAAATATATTTTTGTTTATACATGCATTAATTAAATTAGTCAACGGGATAAGAATTTCATACTTTATGCCCTTGACAATTTTAGAGTTTAGATTAAATGCATCCATACTTTTTTTATTTTTTAATTCATTAATTATAGAGCTTACTTCATTAAAAGACACTTGTTTAAAGGTAAAACTACAGAGATATTTAGATTTAAAAACTGAGTAAAATGTATGTTACTGGTTGGTATTTTATTGACTATTTCTTCCGAAGAGTTTATAAAAAAATTGTTAAATTCATCCGAGCTAATTTTATCCGAAGCTACATTAGTATTATTTTTTTGATTAATTAAGCTCCACATAGTTTTTGATTTGTTTATGGAAGTTGAAATAATATTATCAAAGTAACTTATTTTGGTTTGAACAAGTTCCTGTTTGTATCTTTGCTTAAATATTTTGATATCATATTTGTTAAGTATTGTTTATCAGTACAAGTTTATAATTTTATAATTAATGTAATTTGGGTAATGGGTCATTTTGATCATGTCTAGTAACTTTCAGTAATATTTTATTTGTTTTATTATATAATTTCTTTGTTCACATTCAAATATTTGACACATCTGGGTTTTTTTAGTAGGTCTATTTTTAGATTATTGCCTCTGTTAGATGCATTCTCAGTACCTACCTAGTTACATTCACTTACACTGAGATACATTGAAGTTTTCACTTTGTCATGATCTTTTTGAGATTTGGTTTGAACTTTTCTTTAATTTACATTGTATTTTATACAAATTAATTTCCTTCATTGTCTCGTTTACTGGACTCCTACTTTAATTATTTTATATCTCAATTATTTATGTAGCTCAGTGTTATTTGATTATGTGCATTTGTACTCAGGTTAAAGTCATTGTTTTTTTAATTTAATCAATATCATTCACATGTTATTATTATTATTATTATTATTATTATTATTATTATTGCATTATTTGATGTGGCTTTTAGGTAATATCATGGTAAGGTATTGGTCTCGTTTAGCCTTTTGATAGTTTCTGGTTAAAGACTTTGATTAAAAACCTGTACGTCTAAGCGCTTTGATTAGAATACTGGAAAATGACTTTTCGTGTACTATATTATATTTTATATAAAACTTAATAACATTACATGGTCAGGTCGACACTTTCATAGAGTTTAGGCTATGTTTGTATGTTTTTGTAATGATGCTCTCCTTTTAACCCTCATTTTTTGTATTGTTTTTTTGTATTTTTGTATTTTTTGGGTTACTTGGAGACGGTTCATGCTCGAATATTTGAGCATAGGTGATATAATATATATATATATATTAGACTGGTCGTAAAAATTTTTTTTTCAACCGCCGGCTGAAAAAAGTTTTGTTTTGGCCTAAATATGTCTCATTTAAAATTTCGTAGTTATAAGATAATATTTAGTGGCCGCGCCCAGTATGTAGTTGCATTGCTAATAAATTAACTCATCTAAAAACTACATAAATTCAAAATTGGTTTTAATAAATAAACTTTTATATGAAATGTAGAAACGACATTACTCTAATTCTTCAAGTACAAAATATACCTATTTTTTCCACCGCGTAAAAATAATGTTACTAACTTTATACATATCGTTGTCAGGTTGACAGTTACTGTATTTATCATTATCTGTCATTGGCAATTAATTGACTATTATTAACCCCATTTAAACGTCAAATGTGAAAAGATTATATCTTTATTTAAATTTAAAAAATGGTGTTTACAATGTCGATTCCATCGACTTCATCTGCGGAAACGCCACCGACAACATCAACAAGAATTACTCGTGCAACCGACAATATTTTGCGTCATATCAATTTAGTTGGAGTCGGAGATCACAGCTCTGGCATTTTTTTATCCTTGTGTTTCACTAGAAGATAAACGAAAAATGGTAAAAAATCTTTAATCAAGAGAACCAAACGTAAAATTATTAGAAGGACGACGAATTTCAAACCCGGAAGTCTTATTCCCAGGCTCTTTAAGCGATTTCATATCTTATAAGACCTACAATTTTTTCAATGCGTTTGGCTTGCCTGATGCTTTCTTGAAATTTGATCCATCAACATGGGAAGACAATGACGACTACCAAGAAGATTTCGATTTTTGTCGTGGTTTGTTTGTAGTCAATGATGTTGCTTAACGCGGTGTTAAATTCATGAAAGACTCCAATAGAATTTTGACTCAAAATGAAGAACAGAAGCAATTTGTCTTTCAGTTTGTTGAAGCATATCGCAAGAAGTTTTCTTCCTGTAACAAAACCGCACTTAAGTAATTTCACGAACCTTTTTAAATTTCTAACCGAATTTGGACATTAATAGCTTTTTGTGAATGTTGTTCTATTAACCATTTAACAGAATATTTATTTCTTTGATTAATTTAAGTTTTGTGCATGCATTCACTCATAAACCATCCAAATAAAAACAATTTTTTGAATATTTTGTATATTTAAATTTCCTCACCTGGGCGCGGCTAGTAAATATTATCCGATCGTCACCAAAATTTAAATAGAAAAGTTTTAGGTTACAAAAAAACTTTTTTTGCCCGGCGGTTTAAAATCAGAAAAAAAATTGAATTACCAACCAGTCTAATATATATATATATATATATATATATATATATATATATATATATGTTATAGGAAATACATATTATGTTGGTACTTTTATTTTACTACCTTACTTAAACTCTGTGTGCAGGACGTGTTTAAATATTCTTGCCGTAATGCTGTCTTGTTCTGGATATAGGTTAAGCGAGGGAATTTGAATACTTGTGTGGTATACGGACATCGGGTTAAAGGGGGTGACCACACTACAGAGATGCTTTACTAACAATTTACCATAGTGTGATTATTGGTTCGCTTAATAACTGCATTATATTCAGCATTTTCCTATCTATCCTCCTTTTATTTTGGCATTATAATAACTCTCTTTATTTGAAAGGTGTCGTACCTGTAATTTATTTAATTGTTTTTAAATATCGTATCATCTAACAATAGTTTGAGGATACGTGGTAAGGTAACAATTGGTTATGTTTTTGTGTCATAAACTTATGACCACTTTTATTAGTGACTTTGCCTGAGTGTAAAATGCTTGTATTGCTTATAATGATTACTGAGTACAACATTGTTATTTCGTTTACGTATTTTTGTTGTTTTTTATTTGTTTATTTTTAATTCTTGATATGATTTCGTTTTGCCCTGTATATATTGTTTTGTTTGTACTTTAACAGTCGCTCAGGGTTTTTATGGTCCTTTTCCCTGAATTGCACTCCGACTCAACGGACCCCCCTTTTGTATTTGTTGTTTCTTTTAAATTTAAATTAAATAAGGGGTTAAAAATTAATACTTGTGTCTTATTTCACCAATTACAAAATAACTTTATTATTAATGTAAGTAAATTTACAACGTAGAGTCCTAATTTTTATAAAGTAAGTAAATTAACTAGACGATCACGAATATGCCAAAACAAGTATTTCAGTATATTTAACGAACCTGGTTACAAAATCATTCGCTATATACATAGTGGACCCTACAATAATAATATTAATTATTAGATGACTTGTTAGCCTTTGATATTGTTAGTATAGATAAAACAATCAAAAATTTTTGAAATTTAGACATTCTAAGGAATAGTCTGTAAAGGTTGCCATCATACTTTTTCATTTTAAAGGTGTTCTTGATTCTAGTTAATTTTGTCTGATTTTTAATTAATTTCATTTATTTTTACATTATAAAGTGGGCTAATACGGTTTTTCAAAGGGAATTCGAAATTAAGAGGTGTTTAGTTTTGCAAAAATGGATTTTGTATCGTATAGAACTACTAAATGCTCATCTATAATTATCAAATTTTACCTTTTATTACAATATTATTACTGTTAATATTAGATATCATTATATTATATATGCCATATTTTATAATAAAATGTGTTTATTAGCATTTTCTGATATTTTTGAATTGTCCGCTAAAGTGACAGGTTGCTGATAAAACAATGTGAAAAATAAACTTCCTTCCTTGGAGTACAAAATTGAGCCTAAAGCATAAAAATTAGCTGGTTCGTGCCGAAATTACAGAATAAACATTAGATTGGTGAAGATGAAACAGATTTTCACAAAGGATGTTGAGGAATTTATAAGGTTTATCAATATTAACGGAAGAAACCCAGAATTAGTTGAATATTTATTATTTCGGATGTTATTTTAGGGCTTCTATAATTTTTTTTTTCCCCGTGCTAATTTAACCGCGGTGACGGACACATCGGCTGAGTGAATTAGTGTGATTTTCCTATTCTGATTATCATAATCAATTAATCTGTGTTGGTTTAGTGTTTAAGTTAAAGGATATCTTAACATAAGGGAGTACTTATTTAAGGACAATTAACAATATAATTAACAAAATTAACTAATAAATAGAATTTCAATGGGTGAACCAACGGGCGACCTTGGGTCGCCCGATACGGTCAAGCAAGGCGACGATGCAGCAAGCGTTGGTGCAAAAAACATTGATTTTAACAACAAATATAAAGTAAATGATTTAGGCCCATATTTTGTTTACGTTCAACAAAAAGATAACTCTAGTAGACTTTTTCCAATGAGAGTTGGTCACTATTTATTTACTAATGACATATTTAAAAAATCCGTCATAAATATTCAATCATTAGGATTTAATCGAGTCAAAGTTATTCTAAACTCGACTGTTGCTGCGAATTCTCTTGTAAACAACGAAGTTCTTACTAGTAACAATTTAATTGCGTATATACCTAAATATTTTACACAAAAAAAAGGAATAATTCGTATGGTGGATACTTTTTTCTCCGACGAATATTTACTTGAAAACATTAAATCTGATATTAAAATTGTTGAAATTAAAAGAATGAAGCGTACAGTTATAGATAAAGGTGAAAAAAAATCTGTTAATAGACAAATGGTAATCTTAACATTTCTGGGTAACTCTCTACCTAAATCCATAAAAATTAACCTAGTTCACTTCCAAGTTGAACCTTACATTTACCCCATTGTGCAATGCTATAAGTGTTTGCACTATGGCCATACAGAGCATCAATGTAAAGGAACAAATAAATGTAAATTCTGCGGCGACAACCATTCGGCCGAGCTATGTTCACAAAAAGAGTCAATATTTTGTATACACTGTAAAACTTCTAACCATTCGAGTATCAACAAATCCTGTCCTAAATATAAAACACAATACAAAATTAAAGAAACAATGGCGTATAAGAATGTTTCCTTTAAAGAAGCTCAATACCTAGTTAATAACCCATCATATACTAATATAACATCTAACAATGTATACGCACCTCTTGCCAACTTAACTGAGTTCCCAAGCTTACCATCCCCCCCAACCAATTCATACTCCAACTCTTTAAAACGTCCCCCTAAAACCAAACCAGTTAAACGTAAAGCTGGAAAGTCCCCCGAAAGGGAAAATAATAGGCGTAAAATCGAGTCAGGCGGTTCTGGCTCAAAATCCATTTTACCAAACCCTTATAGGGAAGAATTTCTTGCGTTTAAGGACAGCCTTGCTGATCAAATTTCTTCTTTTCTAAACAGTGTAATTTTAACAATTTTGCCAGAAAAAAACAGTGAAATTGACATAGCAAAGGAACTTAAAATTAAGGACACTCTACTTAAACTTTTTTCTCAAATAAATACCACAAATTCTAATAACCAAGAAAAAATGATAGTTGAGACTTTGCCTTTGTCTTCTGATGAAGAAGACGAGTATTAATTTATCTTTCTCTAGTTAAAAAAAAAAACACAACAACAAATAAACATGAGACCTGGTTTAACCATTCTTCAATGGAATTGTCGTTCTTTACTAGCAAATAAACATTATTTAACTAACTTCTTATCCAACAATAAAACTGATATTGTAATTATGTCAGAAATATGGATTAAAGATAACTTTAATATAAAATTTAAGGGTTATAATTTTGTCAAAAAATGCCGCCCAAATGGTAAGGGTGGTGTTGGTATCTTAGTATCAGAATCAATACAATTTATGGTACCAGATTTTACAAAAAATTTTAATGAAAACATCGAATTATGTGCAGTTTATTTAAATACTTTAAAATTAAATATAATAACAGTTTATAAACCTCCACTTATACAAGCTACAGTAAATGACTGGACAAATATATTCTCCCAATTTCATGGCGAAGTCGTCATAGGGGGGGACTTTAACTCCCACCATACCACATGGGGATCAATAAACAACAATTCTCAGGGTACAAATATCATTGAGGCTCTGGACCGTACAAATCTAGTAATTTTAAATAATGGTACACATACAAGAATTGGTTCACTTAATCAGAACTCATCTGCTGTTGATTTAACGTTCGTTAACCCCTCCCTTTCCCTAATTTCAACCTGGCAAGTTGTTGATGAAAATCTAGGATCTGATCACCTTCCTATATTAATTAAGATAGAAAAAAATTCTCCACCAATAGTAAAAACACCAAACTCTAGATGGAATGACAGAAAAGCCAATTGGGATAGTTTTTCAAATCATCTAAACTCTCTTTCACAAAAAAGCCACCACGTTAACAATTCTAATAATTTTAAAACTTTAATTGATATTATTAACAGAGCTGCAGACAAATCTATGCCTTTAAGGAAACCACACTCGTCAAAAATAAAAAACCCTTTATGGTGGGATGATGAATGTACCAATATTAAAACTCTACGACATCAGGCTTATCAAAATTATAAAAATATTTCAAACTTTGATAACTATATAAATTTTAAAAAGGTAGACGCTCAGGCAAAGAAAGTTTTTTGTTCAAAGAAACGTTCCTGTTGGAGAACATTTATATCTAAACTAAATAAAAACTCTCCAATCTCTCAAATTTGGAGACAAATTAAACAAATAAAGGGCATAAATACGGTCAAATATAACATCTCAAAAGAAATCGCTTTAAAAGTGTTGGAAGTTATAGCCCCCATTCAGGTTCGAAATAAAAAATATACATGTAATAACAAAATAAATAACGATATTGATAGTCCCTTTAATATGAATGAAATCAATATTGCCCTTAAAATTCAAAATAATACTGCTCCTGGTCTAGATAACTATACAGCTAATATCTTAAAACACATCCCAAATTCAACAAAATCATTACTTCTACAAATATTCAACGATTGGTGGATAAACAATAAATATATCGATGATTTAAAAGAAATTGTTATTATACTTATTCATAAAAAAGACAAAGACAAAAATGATCCCAACTCATACAGACCAATATCTCTTTTATCATCCATTTTTAAAACTTTCGAACGTATGATTAAACGCCGTCTTGAATGGTTCTATGAACATAATCTTCTTTTACCTCCTGGACAATATGGCTTTCGTCAAGGAAAAGGTACCATTGACGCAGTAACACATTTGGTAACTAATATTCAAAATTCCTTTTCAAATAATGAATACTTGGCTTGTTTGTTTGTAGATCTAAAGGGTGCCTATGATTGTGTGGATCTAAATAAACTTCAAAATATCCTTAACTACAATATCTCTTCAAAATCATCCATTAATATTGTTGAAATGTACACAAACAGAAAAATTTTTGTTCGTGATTCTAATAACAACCTTCATGGTCCACGGGTTATTAATTTAGGTCTAGCCCAGGGTTCAGTCCTAAGCCCACTACTTTTTAATATTTATACAGCTTCACTACACCAATTATTTGACAAATCTATAGGCGTCATTCAGTACGCCGATGACATTACTATATATTGTAAAGATAAGGATTTCAATAAATGTATAAAAAATCTAAAATATGCTGTATATTGTTTTAAAAACTGGTTCGAGGAACTTAACTTTGAACTCTCAGCAAATAAGTCGGCAATTGTTTTCTTCAGTAGACACAAAATCCCTTTCACAGGCCCTACTCTTAAATTAAATGTCTTTGAAATTCCAATATTAAATGAATTTAAATATCTAGGTTTCGTCCTAGACAAAAAATTATTATGGACCAAGCATATCTCGCTAATAACAACTAAATGCGAAAAAGGCCTAAATGTAATAAGATCCATTTCTAAAACTAAATGGGGCGCTGACGCGCACACTTGTTTGTTATTTTACAAATCTTTTATTTTATCTATTATGGATTATGGGAATATCCTATATGGTTCTGCATCCAAATCCAATTTACTGAAAATTGACCAAATACAATATAAGGTACTTAGGTCATGTTTGGGACTTATGAGATCTACTCCTGTTGAAGTACTCCTTGCTGAATCTAGCCAGATACCGATGCAATTAAGAAGAAACTTTCAGGCTAATAAATTTATATTAAAATTAGCACATAATAATAACACTGTCTTTAATGAAATATGTAATTTAACATCCAACACACTAACTTTAAATTACTGGTCAAAAAAAAATCCCCCTCCTCTTACGCAAGCCTTTCTAAATAATTCCAACTACATACCATACATCGAAAATCATACACCCTTACCAATATTCCAACTCAGTTTCTCTGAAACCATTACTTCACCTAAAGTTCTTATTCCAAAATATGTAGACACTGCTTTAATTAATGAAATTATTATAAAAAACATCTTGTCAAAATGTGGAAACGCTATACATTTATATTCGGATGGATCCAAAAATCATAAAGGAACAGCATGTGCCTTTTGGGTAGAGGAATTTAAAATAGAGGCACAATTTAAACTAAATGAATTATGCTCCATATACACAGCAGAAGCATTTGCCATCCTCCAAGCACTTAATTGGATCAGTGAAAACATCCATAATAAAAATATTATTTCAGCTGTCATTTTGTCAGACTCCCAATCAGTGTTGTTATCAATTAAAAACTTTTCTATTAAAAAACCCAATAATGCTTTAATTTGTAACATTATTAAAACCCACAATATTATTAAAAATGCTGGAATAAATATAACATATATTTGGGTTAAGGCCCACAGCAATATTAAAGGCAATGAAATTGTAGATACGTTAGCCAAGCATACAATCTGTAATCCAGGAGCAATAGCAAAAATCCTTCCTTACTCTGACCGCACAAAAAATTTTAAAGAAGAAATTTTAAACACGTGGAAACATCAATGGGAAATTTATACAAAAACCTCAAAAAACCCTTATTGTCTAATACATCCCACCTTACCCAAAGATATTATTTATATTAACCACCCTTCTTCAAACAAATTCCTATCCTCTACAATAGCAAGACTAAAAACAGGACATGGAAAGTACCCTGCTCATCTATATCGCATTGGTCTAATTGAATCCCCTATTTGTTCCTGTAACAACTCTTCCTTCGCCGATTTAAACCATATTTTCTTTAACTGTTTACACAACGTTAACCACACAATAAAACTATTCCAATCCTTAAATAAATTAAATATAAATCATCCTATAAGTATCAACTATTTGTTAAGTTTAAATAACATACAAATTTTTGAAATTCTTTTGTCATTCATCCAAGATGCTGAATTAAAAATATAATATTAATTTTTTCCTTTAACTTCTATATATCCTCCTTTTCTTATGTTATATCTTTTAACTCCAATCATTGGTCGTCCGGGTCATAGCTATCCTATTGTCTTTCATTCTGTTACCCCAATTTATCCGTTGCCTAGTTATGTGTTGTCTGTTTTAAAAGTCGCCTAGACGGGCACCTAGGCGTGAAGCGTGTGCCCTCGTTACCTGTTCCCCTAGGGAATATCGGTTATTCGTTTGGGTTCTTATTAATAAACAAAGGAAATAAAATACAACAATAATAACAAAAAAAAAAAAAATTTAAAAAAAAGTTTAATGTTTATGTAATGCCTTAACCTTAATTAATTCTTAATATTACAAAAATGTATATAGGTATATAATGTACATACATACATATATTATATGTGTGTGTACATATTTCTATTTTCTAAAATGATAGCATAAAATTTTAAAAAATATCTGTGGCTAAGAAGTAAATGCTTATTGCCAAATCTTATCCAACCAACCAACCATAATTTTTTTTTGTTATTTTAGATTATTTATGTACTTAATATATTTATTTTTGCTAAATATTCGTTTTACATTTAACGTTTAACATTTTTGGGCAGTTGTTACTATTGAAAAAAATTTTGAATTACTAATTATTATTATTATTATTACCAATATATTTATTAGGGTGTCCCAAAAAAAAAAAGAAAATTTTTTTTCTTCTCGTCTCTTGTGAAAATATGTTGGTTTGTCATGTTTTAAGAGCCCTGTCAAAAGATCAGCACCATTAAAAAATTTTTAGGGGTCGCTCAAGATTTTTAAAAATTACTAAAATCGTCAAAAATTGGATTTTTTTTAATTTTAATTTTTTTTTCTCGTTCCGATATTATTTTTTAATTTAAAAATAATAATGATTCTAAAAATTTCAAATCGATATTTTAGTTTCTAAAGGTCGCTCAAGATTTTTTTAACTTTCAAAGTAGAGTATTTTGAATGTTTTCGAGCGACCTCTGAATATAAATATCAACGAACTTTTAGCGACCTTTATAAATCAAAATATTGATTTGAAATTTACAGAATTTTTATTATTTTCAACCTAAAAAATAATATCGAGACGAGAAAAAGAATTAAAATAATACAAAAATTCAATTTTTGACGATTTTGAAGCGACCCCTACAAAATTTATAATCGAGCTGATATTTTGAAAGGGCTCTTACAGCATGATAAACTAACATATTTTTACAAGAGACAAGAAAAAAATATATATTCTTTTTTTTTGGGACACCCTTATATTTATATATTTACAGTGCAATTATAATGTAACTAAAACTACATAATACAACATTTTACAACAATATTAAATTTATAATGTAAAAAACTCAAATTTAATAAATCAACCAATTTCAATTAGTACCATTAATTTAGGTTTCCAAAATAATAAGCTTATTTTATAATTATAATTAGGACTTTTCTATAACCTAAAAGTCCGGGTATTATAAATAAATAACAAAAGTTTTAATAATGGCGAATGCGTCGGGATTAAATTGAACACTTTAGGTATTTTCTCATTCCCTTCTTAGTTTAAAAGGGGCAGACAAGTTAACTTGTCGACACTTTGCCCTAAAGACTTACGTCAGACCTCTATCAGACTACAGGACTTAAAACACGTTTAATGAGCCAAAGTGGCTTTAACCTTCTGTTGTTTTATCTTAGGCCTCTAATCGAATACGAGCATTTCGAGTCAGACCCGATAAACATCATTAAATCGAACTGATGTCTGTTTGAGTTTTGATTGAGGTGAGGAGCAAATCGACTAATTATTCGCATAGTATGCACTATTTCATTATTAATCGGTGTGATTTTGTGGCTTTAAACGGACCGTTTTAAATTACACTAATCGACAAAAATTTTTGCTTACATAATTTATTAATTCAAGGGCAAGTGAATAAAGGGGTTGGGTAACATTTTTAATAATAAAGTACAAAAAAATATTATAATTGGAATAAAAAAAAGATTTTTATTAAAATCACAATCTTGTGCATTTTTTTTTCTAATTTAAATGTAACATTTGGAACACAATTAAATTTTATATAGAATAAATTTGGTATTGCTTAACTTAACCCCTTTATACACCTGTACCTTATTTGGAACTAATGACAGAAGTGAAATAATACCACTTATCTTAATTTTTGCTGTGAAATTATTATTGTGTGTATCAAAAGGTTGTTTCCTTTTACAAATAATCTAAGTTCAACCCCTTAGGGCAATGGGTAATTTTAAAAGGAAATTGGCGTTTTTTTGCCTAGCTGCTAACAATTCATATTTTTTTATTTGTATTTTTAAAAAAGTTCTGCTAAAAATCATAATATTAAAAAAATATTTAAACTTTAATTAAAAATAAAATCTAAAACATTTTTATTTAAGCAGTCATAACTTTCACAATTAGCTACATGGTTAATTTATCAGCCTTCCATCAGAAGGATTTGTATTAATAGTTTTTTTTTTAATTATTTAATTGTTTTCATATTATATTTTACACTGGCGCTTACATAATTTTTAAAAAAGAATCTTTTGTAATAATAAAATGATACAAAAATGTTCCCAATTTTGTTTGGAGAATATCAAACAGAAAACATTATCTTATTAATTAAATAATTATTAACCTAAGTTGTATATTTGAAGGTAAGTATTTATTGGTAACTTTTTAAATTTAAAGAATTTTATAATGTAAGGCTTTGGATATAAACTTAGATAAAACTTTTAATTCTAAGAAACAATTCTTTATTTCATTTTGCTCTAAAATAAAAAATAAGGGTACTTCTCTCCTGGGTCGATAATACATTTTCCTATTTTATGACCACACTGTATATGCTATTTTTGGTTTTAATAGTCCAATATATTTTTTAAAGGAAGCAAAACATTTTATAGAGAGTAACTTTTTTTTTAAATTAATAAAAAAAAGTTTTCCATGTAGTGAACTCGGACACACTCTTTATAAATGTTAATGTTGATATTTTTGTTAACTTTAAATTCAAATATGTTTTTTATAATTCGGTTTGGGGATACTTTTTTAAATTCATGTCAAATTAATTATTGCCCTAAGATGTTTTAATAATGTGTTTTTTTCAAGCGTATAATAATGTGTATATTATGCGTACTTTTATTTTACATGTAGACAGGCCGCATTCAGTTTTAAAGAGTGGGAGAATAATTATTAAGTGGTAGACGCCGAGAGACGGTTTTTGTAAGGGCCAGCTTTTAAAAACAAATTTGAGCGACATCTACGATCATCTATGATCATTTGCCACTATGTGTCGATCGTATCGTAAAGTTTGACAGTTTTAAACAATGTTTTTTGTGAAATGAAATTTTAATTAACTGTGCCAAATAGCAGAAAATAAAAAAAAAATTATGTCTACAAGGAAAAAAACAACTGTCTATTTTAGTGCACCATTTTATACATCATTTAAGTTACTTCATTTGTGATATTTTTTATGAATAATTACCGTTAATAATTAAGTTATAAAAATTTAAAATTTGATTAAAAAAATACCTGTTTTCCCATTAAAAACTTTAACTGCCGTACGGGACAAGTTAATATCAATATTAGGATCTAGAATTTGGGCGGATTAAAAAAATTAAAACCGATTTGAGATTATCAAAAACATTCCAAATAAGGACCACCTCAACAACATTTAACTTGTCAGAAAAGAACATATTTAGCGCGTTGCCACATTAAATGTCTCTCGGCTTATGCTTAAGTTTTTTTTCGCTAAATCTTAAACTTTGGAGAAAAACATTTCATATAAACAATAATTGTTATAATTTAATTTTTATTTAAAATTATCTATAATTTATAATTAAAATTTAAAATTATTAGGCTTATAAGCTTAAGCTTAATTATTACAAGCATAATAAACATGTAGTAACTATTGCAATAGTATTTAATTTAATTAGGGTAGCTTTTACTCACAATTTTTTATTATTACGGAACCTACAAAAATTGCCTAGTAACATGGAATGGCTATAACTACTTAAATTTAGAATGCTTTGAATATTTGTTTTATAGTTTGTCAATAAATAAATTATCAAGTTTCCGAGGTTTAGTAATTTAGGATTTGTAAGGTGATTTTTTTTAGTTTTGGGCTTTGAATGTCCATTTTGCTTTGGCTTTTGCTTTTCCAACCAACAATACTTAACTTATTGCGAATTTCCACCGATCGTATGTTGCGTCAGTAGACGGATACAACGGACATATATGCAGTTAAATTTTTTATACATAATAAAATAAAGTAACCCCCGCGGGGCCCCGGCCAGACTGCAAACTGCGGTTTCTCAAGTTGTCTAGACACGGTACTTGGTTAAAACACCTTATTTTTTTAAGCAAGTGAAAAACTTATTTGGAATCAATACGCGTTTAAAGGTTACTTTATTATGTTCATGAAATTGATCACGTGATCATGATCATATGACAGACGGTTTTCTCTTGGCCAGTAGATTTTCTAAAGTTCATTTTTTTTACTGGTAAACAAGGGGATGGTCCAAAAAACGAATTATATAGTTGACATATGTTATGATTTTAGCCGTAGTCAATTCTATCCGGTAATTTAGCAAACATCGGTCGTTATCATTATGATGTCAAACTCGACTATATAAATCATTTTTGACTATCCAAATGCATCTTTTTGTTTCCCTAAGTATTAATTAAACTTTAATCTCGAAAATCTGGTGCCCAGGAGAAATTCGACCGGAGACCCAGAAATTCTCAGCCTATGAAAAAAATGGATATATAAGATAAATTGCAAATTATCTTTGTCAATTTTAAAGCATACTAGTAAGTCAAGGAAAACGTAACCAATTAAATTTATAAAAATCATTTACATAATTACTGCTAGTAGTTAAATTTATTTTATTTTATTAATTGTTTTTAAAGTTGTTTTTATAGTGTATATGTGTCCGTGATATGTAAGTAAAGGAACGTTCAATAGAAAGCATTTTCAAAGTAAATGTGACACGGTCAGACTATAAAAGTCGTAAATCGCTTTGCCAACAAAGGCCTAATTGTTTATGGAATTGCTTGTATTTACTAATCTAGGAGTAAACGCAACTGTTGGGATTCCGGACTCTTTCATCATTATGCGGCCATGAATTTACCAAAAGAACAAAAACAATTTTTAGGCGTTCCAT
The DNA here is from genome assembly GCA_921294245.1 of Brassicogethes aeneus. Classification (NCBI taxonomy): domain Eukaryota; kingdom Metazoa; phylum Arthropoda; class Insecta; order Coleoptera; family Nitidulidae; genus Brassicogethes; species Brassicogethes aeneus. Next base: position 38,853,665 of record OV121132.1, read on the forward strand.
TAATACTCTGTCAAAGCCATAATATACTAAAAACTATACTCGTATCATTTGAGAGTTCTGGTTTTAAATTATAATAAAAAACATTACCTTATTATACGAGGTGTGTTCAGAAAATAACGGGAATTTTTAAATTTCGCGGGTTTAGAGAGTCCGGTTGTCATAAAATTGTCTTTTTTATGTTGGTATACATGCCCCTGAAGAATGATAAAATTTTAAATGTTTTCATTATTTACTTTGTCTGTGGCAGCCGCTAAGGTTAGACGTGTTTTTATGAGCTCGGCGATTTTCGTTCGTTAAAAGAAATGGGATCAAAGAATTTGTATCAAATTTTGCGTAAAAAATGAAATAAAGTGTGTGAAATGTTAAGAAAGGCCTATGGTGAGTCTGCTATGAGTAAAACAAGAGTTTATAAGTGATGTATGAGTTTCCAAGATGGCCGTAAAGACGTTGAAGATGACGAACGCCCCGGACGCCCAAGCACATTAACAACCGATAAAAACATGGAAAAAGTGGAATAAATGGTTATGAACGATCACCGAATCACAATCAGAGAAGTCGCTGATGATGTTGGCATATCGATGAAATTTTTTCGAATGTTTTGGGTATGAAACGCGTGACAGCAAAATTCGTTCCAAAATTGTTGAATTTTAAACACAATTGCCAAAAACAATACTGCCCCAGCCTACATATTCGCCAGACATGGCTCCGTCAAACTTTTTCCTATTCCCCAAAATAAAGAGAACCTTAAAGGGCCGTCATTTTGCAAGCATTAAAAGCGCATCGCTGAAAGAACTAAAGACTATCCCAAAGATCGTATTTGAGATGAGTTTAGAGGATTAGAAGAAGCGCTGGCACAAGTGCATAATATGTAATGGGGCGATAACTTTAATGTAGACGAATAAATAAATATTTTTTTCAAAAAACGAAAATTCCCGTTATTTTCTGAACACACCTCGTATATTTATGTATATTAATTTGCTTTAAAGTTTTAAATAATCTCGTATAATATTTTCTTACACATAACATTTCTGAGCGTGGATAAAATGGTTAAAAGTGTCATTAAGTGTGTACTCAGACAAAACCAACTTAATATGCCGACGTTTATATAAATATAGAAACAATAAAAGTAAATTATAATTTGCTTCATAAATACGTTTTATGACACCGCCCGACCTTAAACATAAAATAATGAATATAATTATTTACAATTCTGACAATACATTATATTTTTCAACATTGCTATATTAAATTAATGTCTTATAAACACGACTGGAAATTAAAAAAATATCCTAGAAATGTAGCTTGCATTGAAAATAGTTAAAACGCGATTTATAATTGTTTTCTGTAGCACGTTCTTTTATAATGGCACAATTTGTAGCTATATTTTAATTTTGTATTATCTAGGTATAATTCATTGCCTTTCGCAAAGTGAGAAATTACACAGGTATTAAATAAACATATTAATTATCAAGTCACACACGACTAAATTTATGTTGAAGTGAGTAATACCATGCTATACACTGGTTACAAGGTGTAGTCATTTTGAAAGGAATTTAAAGTTAAAAAATTGTTTTTGGAATAACACATTTAGTTAAAAAATTTCGTTTTATTAACAGGTTTAATTTAATTTTATTTTTAGCCATCACACGACCCTATAACATTTTTACCTCTTTTAAATAATATTCCTTGCACTGTTGCTAAAAGATGCATCCGCCTCTTGATTTTCTAACATCCAGGGTTAATGTTATTTAAAATTTCACATTTGGATATTTGGGTTTAATAAAAACCGATAACTCTATACACTGAAAAAAATAAGCTGTTGAAACAACAACAAAAATATTAATTCAACTCTTTGTGCACTTTAAATACAAGCAATGGTTTTTGCACGTTTACTTAACCATCTAAAAATGTCAAATTGTATTGTTTAATTGAACAACAAATAACAGTCAAATGAACAAAATGAGAATATTTGTTCTAATCTGCTAATTTGGTTAATTTAACATTCTTAGGGTGTTAAGGTGAATTTCTTGAAATGTCCAGGTAACCTTTTTAGCATATTCACTTAACACCAATAAAATGTTAAATTAACATTCTGAAAATTTAGAATTCTTTAAAGGTTGGTATCCAAAACAAAATTAGGGAAATAATATATTATTATATATAAAGAGAAAGAATTGAACCTTCACCTCGCCCAGAGTTTTTGTTTTGAGCGTGTTCCACCTACTTTAAATACCGACAGACAGCTGTTTCCCCTGTATTGAGGGTCTTATCAGTGTCGGGCAATATGGTGTAGTGAAAGTTCCACTGTGGAACACACCTAAAACAAACAGCTACACCGAAAAAAATAATGTAGTTGAGTTAACATTTACCTAAATGTCATTTTTGAAAATGTTGTTTCAACAAAAAACCTATTGGATTAATCTATATTTTGGTGTTAAAGCAATAGTCAGAGTTTGTCAAAGTTTATTTGTTCATTTGACAGTTAAAATATTAATTTAACATAAACTAATTTTTTGAATTAAAATGTTTATCCTATTTTGATTTAATAGCTGGAATAGGTTGAATCGACCACTGAAATGTTTAGGATTACCTAAAAAAACTATTAAATTAACGTTTAGTTGCTTTTTAATCCAAAACATTAAATTTGTTCATTTAACAAATTGTAAATGTTACTTTAAAATTTAAAATGTAAAATTTGCATTCATAAAATTGCCGAGAATGGCGCTTCGAACACCCGCGCCACGTCATTAGACGATGACGTGTTCTTACATCTCGCCTTAGTTGGCTTACGATTAGGGGTATATAAGATCAGCTATAGCTGTTTGTTTTAGGTGTGTTCCACAGTGGAACTTTCAATACAGGGCGAAACAGCTGTCTGTCGGTATTTAAAGTAGGTGGAACACGCTCAAAACAAAAACTGTGGGCGAGGTGAAGGTTCAATTCTTTCTCTTTATATATAATAATATATTATTTCCATAATTTTGTTTTGGATACCAACCTTTAAAGAATTTTAAATTTTCAGAATGTTAATTTAACATTTTATTGGTGTTAAGTGAATATGCTAAAAAGGTTACCTGGACATTTCAAGAAATTCACCTTAACACCCTAAGAATGTTAAATTAACAAAATTAGCAGATTAGAACAAATATTCTCATTTTGTTCATTTGACTGTTATTTGTTGTTCAATTAAACAATACAATTTGACATTTTTAGATGGTTAAGTAAACGTGCAAAAACCATTGCTTGTATTTAAAGTGCATAAAGAGTTGAATTAATATTTTTGTTGTTGTTTCAACAGTTTATTTTTTTCAGTGTACCTGATCTTATATACCCCTAATCGTAAGCCAACTAAGGCAGATGTAAGAACACGTCATCGTCTAATGAGGTGGCGCGGGTGTTCGAAGCGCCATTCTCGGCAATTTTATGAATGCAAATTTTACATTTTAAATTTTAAAGTAACATTTACAATTTGTTAAATGAACAAATTTAATGTTTTGGATTAAAGAGCAACTAAACGTTAATTTAATAGTTTTTTTAGGTAATCCTAAACATTTCAGTGGTCGATTCAACCTATTCCAGCTATTAAATCAAAATAGGATAAAAATTTTAATTCAAAAAATTAGTTTATGTTAAATCAATATTTTAACTGTCAAACGAACAAATAAACTTTGACAAACTCTATTGCTTTAACACCAAAATATAGATTAATCCAATAGGTTTTTTGTTGAAACAACATTTTCAAAAATGACATTTAGGCAAATGTTAACTCAACTACATTATTTTTTTCGGTGTAGAGTTATATATATATACATATATGTACACTGAAAAAAATAAGCTGTTGAAACAACAACAAAAAATATTAATTCAACTCTTTATGCACTTTAAATACAAGCAATGGTTTTTGCATGTTTACTTAACCATCTAGAAATGTTTAATTAAACAACAAATATTAGTCAAATGAACAAAATGAGAATATTTGTTCTCATCTGCTAATCTGGTTAATTAAACGTTCTTGATATGTCGGAGTAATGTTTCGAAAATGGTTGTGCTAACATTTTTAAGGTGTTAAGGTAAATTTCTTGAAATTAGTGTTGCAACGGTTACGGTTACAGTTACGGTTAATTCACGGTTTTCGATATTATACGGTTAACCGTAACCGTATACGGTATTTACGGTTTTTCATCGAACACGTTTCCGCTTTTAAGATTGTTGGCACAAACGTATTTATTATGTATAATATATATTATATTACATATTATGTATTATATAATATATTTAAAAAAATAAAAAAGTCAAAAGTCAATATTCAAAATTTACGGCAGTCAATTTTTTCTTAAAAAAACATAACATCTGCAAATTCTGCGGAATCAGCCTGTTTCTCTTTGGTTTTGCACAAGACAACAACACAGAAAACAACCTCTCCGAATTCACTGACGATGGTTTGTATACAAAAATTGACTGCCGTAAATTTTGAATATTAACTTTTGACTTTTTGTTTTTTTAAATATATTATTCAGGTACCTACTTAGTTTTTCCTGTTTTTAGGTTTAAAATGTTACTCATTTAATTTAATTCTGCATTTTTTTTTTTGAATAACCGTGAATGTATTCGTAACCGTAGAGATAACCGTAATCGTAACCGTAACCGTAAAACCCGGAACCGCTGCATCACTACTTGAAATGTCCAGGTAACCTTTTTAGCATATTCACTTTACACCAATAAAATGTTAAATTAAAATAATTTTGTCGACAGACAGTTGATTCGACCTATATTGGGGGTATTATCAGTCACTGATAACCAGTGTCGGGTAGTTTGGTGTAGTGGAAGTTTCACTGTGGAACACACCGAAAACAAACGGCTACCTAAGCTTATATATATATATATACTCCTATCGTAATCCAACTGAGGCGAGATGTAAGAACATGACGTGATCAACACCGTCTAATGACGTGGCGTGGGTGTTCGAAACGCCCTTCACGGCAATTTTATGAATGCAAAATTAACAAATTTTAAAGTAACATTTACAATTTGTTAAATGAACAAATTTAATGTTTTGGATTTAAAGAGCGACTAAACGTTAATTTAATAGTTTTTTTAGGTAATCCTAAAAATTTCAGTATTTGATTCAACCAATTACAGCTATTAAATCAAAATAGGATAAAAAATTTAATTCAAAAAATTAGTTTATGTTAAATAAATATTTTAATTGTCAAATGAACAAATAAACTTTGAGAAACTCTGACTATTGCTTTGACACCAAAATATAGATTAATCCAATAGGTTTTTTGATAAAACAACATTTTAAAAAATGACATTTAGGCAAACGTTAACTCAACTATATTGTTTTTTTCGGTGTATCTGTATTCACGGTGCGTTTATTTTTTAAGGTTCACGGCGTGCGCCCGGTGTGAATTAAACCTGCATCACGAATGTTATCTGGGAACAGTGAATTTACAGTGCATTTATTTTTGAAGATTTACACCGTGCTTCCGGTGTGATTAAAAGTGTATTCACGAGTGTTATTTGGGTTATATCACGATAACTTGCAAACAAATGAACATTATAAATTTACCTATAGAAGATTAGTACTTTCTAAAAATATTAAGCATATTGTGTTGGTTTCGCGATTTAGTAAATAGTACCGGGACTTATTACACTGTGCAACACAAAAAATGAACTGGGATTAAATCTGAAAAAATCGAATCTAGGCAACCCCCAAAACAAATCCTTTAAGGGGTTTTACCAGTTTAGCTCGAATAATGGAGATATACATATATATATGTACATATTTATTATTATTCGAGCTAAACTAGCAAAACCCCTTTAAAGATTAGTTTAGCTCGAATAATGGAGATATACATATATATATGTATGTATATCTCCATTATTCGAGCTAAACTAGCAAAACCCCTTTAAAGATTAGTTTTGGGGGTTGCATAGATTCAATTTTTCCACATTTCAAATTGTAAGGTCAAAATTTGTCGCACAGTGTTATTCAAAGTAGTAGGTTTAAAATCATTACAAAAATATACAATAAGCAACATTTATTTCTGGTTAATAATACACTTTTTGAACTTGAAGTTTCACTCAAGCTAAGGACTTTTTATAATAACTATTTTTTATATATTAAAAAAAAGTCAAGGAAAACATAAAATGAATAGGCATCAATGAAGCAATTAGAATTTTGCCAGATCCATTAAATATTTAATAGCTGCATGTAAATTTAAGTTATATATTTTTCAAAAAACAATAATAAAATATGTAATCATAACCTAGTAAACCTTAACTGATTATACTGTGACAAGGCCAAATAATGCTTTTAAATTGTATGGATCCATCTCTAAATATTTTGCGGTGTGGGGAATAAATAATTTAGTCCTATTTGGCGAATTAAATATTTATTTGAGGTAAACAAAATATTTAGTCAAGTATGCTTACTACGTTTTGCTTCTTATAGGTAAATTACATTTTACGCTTGGTAATATATTTAGTAACTGTAATTAAATAAGACTTGTCATTAAAAATGTATTTAGTAACTATAATTAAATCTGTTTTATCAGAACTACTTTAATAACTTATCATTTTAAATTTATTTATTTATTAACCAAAATTAAATCTGTTTTAGAAGAATTAATTTTACTTTAATAACTTATCATTTTAAATTAATTTATTTATTAACCAAAATTAAATCTGTTTTAGAAGAATTAATTTTACTGCCTGAATATCTAATGATTATTAAATATTAGTAGAGCTAACATTAGGTTTGATTTAAGTGAAATTAAAATTGCGTTAACTGAACAATATTTTATTTTTATAAAAAATACAAAACTAAACAAATTTTTGTTCCTATTGAGAAAGAAGATGTTGATGTAATGATAATTTCTTTAATCTCTGTTTCGTTGTTGTATAGCTCTATAAGAAGTTCCAAGGTCAACCCATTTTCTGAAAATGTAAGAAAATGCCTTTGGGAGAAATGTGTGTTTATATACGCAAAAGCGTACATGGTCAAGAATTATTTATATAGTCCGGTCCACACTCGCGCAACGAAAGCGTACGAGTGTAGAGCGGGCTTAAAGCAGTTTTTCAACTAAACTTTAATAAAACGAAAAATAACACTTCGTGAGTACACATTAAAATCATAAAAAGACGTTCTACGAACTATACCTATAGATCTGCCAAAATGTCTGACCTTGCTCAATCTAATATTAATGAAAAATAAACCTATTAGGACAAAACGTTGACAATAAAATGCAAGTAACTTTATATATGATAAAAACAAGCAAAATTATCCTATTTAACTTATTCAAACCTAAAATTTGATTTAGCAACTAAACTGAAAATAGGACAAAATGACTGCTTGTACTCAATGAGTACGATCAAACACACAATAAACACAAAAGCTACAATGTTTAATTTATGCTTACTATCAAGAACTGACATGAGTTTCTCCAGATGGAATATCAGTATACTGCCGTGCTTAGCAAAAACTCCGTATCTGCAACATTACTAAAGCACAAACGAACATTTTCATTAATATTGTAGATATGGCGTTTTTTCTAAGCCCGGCAGTATAGGAATAGTAAACAACAATTATTCGCACACTTTTCCCCGACACAAACACTGTTTTCACGGCAGTCTATATTATTAACCAGATATTTATTGTTATAAAATATAGTTTTTTCTGGTTACTAAATTATTTTAAGCAAAACAAAATGTTTGGGTTATAATAAACAAATGTAGGTTGTCGAGCCGATGTTTTATTTCGGTGCACTAAATCTCCATTCAATATCCCCTCGATATTTTAGTTAACCATACTAAGCATTATTTTTTGAAAATATCATTATTACTTTTAACAAATAAATATTTTCTTGTAACAGATAAATTTATAGGTAATCATTTTAATGTGATGTTTTTAATACAGATAACTAAGATACTATTTACCTACTAAACAAGCTTTAAGTTAATAATTTATTTCTCATAACCAAAACCGAATTTATCTAAAAGTTTTGTAAACTATCTTTGTTTCACTATAATATAACTTCGTTTGGTTAATTAAAGATTTTAAAAAATCATAGTACTATGTATTTGCTTATGAAATCCTACAAGAATTCTCTCAGTGTAGTAGGAAGCATTTGGCGATGTAAAATACCTGCCTGAATACGAATAGTATAACAATTTTGCACAATGGTTAAAGACATTTCGGGTTTTGTTCGCTTATCGACTTGGTCTGATCAATATCACGTGTAAAAAGTAAAAAAAAGTCATGGTGGGTGAGAATTTTTATTTGAATATCAAAAGCAGCCCTACATCCTTACATAAGGTTTTGTTCATAAATTGCTGCAAAAAGGCTATTTTTTTTTAAAGCGTACCTATTTGGCCAAGCCAAGCCAAGATTGCCCATTAAGACTAGGTATTACACAATGCGACTTGTTTCCGGTTTACCAAGCTAAAATTGCCGCTTAAAATAATGAGTATAAGACTCTAAAAGAAATTAAGATGAAAGAGCTGAAAGCTACACCAACTTTAACACATGAAAAAGGATTTTGAAGATTGGTAGAAGCACCGGTATAATTGATGTTTATCTCATAATCGAGCAAAACTTGGATTAATCGGCTGTTGCATGGATCCTCCACATGTATTGTATTATTTTTACAAAATTAGACGAATTTAGCGTTAAGCTAAGAAATAGATAGCTTTAATTATTTATATTCAAATTTCAAGTTTTAACTTTGATGTGGGGCAAAGGTACAAAAATATGTCGACAACATAAAGTACCTATCTCAATATAATGGCTTTTGTACATTTTTGTGGGCTTAAAATTAAATAAGCATGCAGGTTAAAGCAAGCCTTTAAAAGGTAATAAAGGAAATAGGGAAATAAAACATTCAAACCACATAAAGTTGCGAACATCTAATTTTCAACCCCTGTTTTCTAATACCGGGTTAAACATCAAGTCATCCGTGCATGCATATTTCACTTTAGCAGGGCGGCTTGATGGTATTAATGACAGGGTTGCTTGATATGCTACTAAAAACAAAATAAGGGATAATGCAGGAACACTGTAGGGTTATATTGGAATTTAACGTCTTTAGTGTACGACCGTTGGTTTTTGCAACCATACCGCAGCAAAATGAAATTGGATACTGCCAAACGAAAACAAACTGTTTTTGATTGTAAACATTAATTATAAAGCCATTTATCGCAAGATACAGCCATAACGAGGGCTCATGTGAGTTTACCTCATTAATTAATTTATACATTTTCATTGAATTTTTTTTATAAAATGCTTTGAGAGCTATAGATTTAAAAAATTATTTTATATGTAAATTTTAGAAATACGTGTAGCTATGTATGTACAGTAAATTTTTCGATGACAAAATTAATAGAAATTAAAATAATTGAAAGCGCGCTTTATTTATATTCAATCGCGAATCCACAAACAATTAAAAATTCTCATTGGGATTGAAAACAATTCCCTTAAATTAAAATATAATATGTATATATAATATGTATATATATATATATATATATATATATATATATATATATATATATATATATATATATATATATATATGTTCTGCTTTAGGTAATTTTTATATGTATATATACATATGTAATGTATATATGTATAATATATATTAAAAATTTTAAAGAGGCTAAGCCTTCCCTGCCTTCTCTGAAAAGCCGCCACTAATTTTTTAATTAATTGATTAAATAGTTTTTTAAAAACTTCTTATCTATTCCTGTAAGTAGAAAAAGTGTGAGGGCCCTTTTCCTTTATTCAGGCTTGGAACCGGCAGGTTAAAAAACCTGGCGGAGTGACCCTCCAACCCTCCTCATCATATTATTTACCTAAAATTTCCCAAAATAGATATAAAGTATTTATGAGTATGAGTATGAGTATAAGAGACGTATAACCAGCCCCATTTCATCATCACTCCCGGACCCCGTACAGGCCTATGTTTACTTACGCCGATTTTTGTTCGCCCCCAGCAACTGCGCGGCTTCAACCGTGTTTGCTGGGTGCGAATGTCCATTGCGTTCCGTACTGTCCCCTATTTGGTGCTCGAGAGCGACATGCGAATGGTTTTAATAGCCATTCTCGGGTTCGCCGAGCCGATACTATACGCTCAGTAGGGTATAGAGGAGGAGGGACGGGAGGGTGTTGGTTTTTGGGGGACAATTACGCCGACTTAAAACTAAGTATGACGCGGAATCCCCCTAGACCAGTCGATTAGTATTACTCCAAACATTTGGGATTACTATTTAGAGTTGGGGAGTTGTTATTTCGCTGCAGGGGAGTAGTTTCCTAGTCGAGGTCTTCGTCTTGTTCTTTATTGTCATTGTCCATGTCCTGGTCAGATAGTTCCTGCACTTGGTAAAATGTGTTGTTTTTTTATTTTATTTTATTATTGTTGCTTAGTTGCTCCCAACTGGTCTTGTTAATTTGTGAGAAGTGCATGTTTTGTGCTAACGTATTTTTTTTACTTTTAGTGTCTAATGTTTTTACATAATCCATGGAGTTTGATTATACTGCTTTTTTATCTTTGTTTATGTTTTCTTAATTTATGAGTGTTATTTATGTTCTAAGTGTCAAATTTGTTTGGTCTCGATTTTATTATTCTTGGATTGTTTTGTTGACAGCTTTATAATAGCCTCGATCCGCTGGTTGGGAAGATTGTTTTTTTTTGTTAGTATTGACTTTCTAATGTATTTATTGTTACCGATATTTATTGTTTTATGTAGGGATTAGGCTTTAGACTTTTAGACACTTTTAAAGTGTACCCTCTTTAAAATATATATACAAAAAGAAATCTATTTATTTCATTGCCTTTCTCAACGTTGTTTCAAAAAGATATGTATTATAAAATTGTTATACACCTATTAATTTAATGGGACACACCAATGACGCCAAAACATATTTGAATCCCTTTGAATTATTATCGTTTTGAATGATTCTACAACATTTTTTCTCTCAGTGTAGTTTGCAAATTTGCAAATTATGTGTTAGGTCATGCAGATGAGTTGAGGATACTTATCAATTTTTTGCAGGTGGCCTATTCCTCCCTTGTTTGACCTCTTTTGTTTGGTGAAAATCGTCCTGTTGACAGGTGATGCGACCGCTCAGACGCTGACACTTGTCACTTAACACTTAACTCTTTTGACCGTTTCACTATATTGTTTGCACTTGTCACTTCACTCTTCCTTATCACTCGGCACTTAACTCATTCTTGACCATAGAGTAGTCTGTACTCACTGTAATTGTAACACTATAATTGTTTGCACTATGAGGGATTATTTGTTGGTTATAGTTTTCACGTTTTACGTTTTAAGCTTTGACTCAGCTAACAAGCGACCTACCTAGTCAAGAGCTGGAACGAGACTGGCAAATAGATAAAGTATTTAAATAAACAAATACACGATATAAACAAATTTATTGATTGTATACATACTCACATATAAGATTCACTCAAACCCTAAAATTTCAAAATATTCTCTGCATTTCAGGTCTAAATGAATAAATTAGGAAAGGAAAAGTATAAAAAGATAAAGACAGATAATGAAGTTACAAATAGATTAATGCCGGGGATCAACAACGTGTTTCACGTTAAAAAACGGGTTGGCAAGGATAACCGATCCATCCACCATTTTAATTTAATTCCAAAATCTGAAGATTGTGAAATTTAACTAAAATGGGTTTGAATAAAAGGAATAAAAAAGGAGTGTTTTATAAAAAACTCCTGAGCACCTGTTCCATAAGATGATCACTATCCAAAACACACTAAAATATTGCACAAAAAAAACATAATTTTATTAGACGACCTTAAAACTACTTACATATATTATTTATTGACCTCCAGAAACTCCTTTGATCTCAGTCAAAGTCCTTTGATCTCAGTCAAAGTCCTTTGATCTCAGTCAAAGTCCTTTGATCTCAGTCAAAGTTCTTTGATCTCTTTAAAGTCCTTTGATCTCTTGAAAGTCATTTTATCTCTTTAAAGTCCTTTCAAGTCTGGTCGTAATGAAGGAATTAGGAAAGGGTTCCATATGATGATCCCTATCTAAAACAGACAAAATACAACAAGTAAAAAATCATACTTTTATTAGATAATATTAACATATATTATTTATTGATCTCCAGAAATTCTACTGTCCATTGATCTCTTTGAAGTGCTTCCATGTCTGGTCGTAATGAAGAAATTAGGAAAGAAAGGGTAGAAAAAGGAAACGAAGTAACCAATAGATTACTGCTGGTGCGCAACAACTTGGTACACCTTAAAAACGGGTGGGCACGGATTACCGATGTGCCCGAGACAAAAGTACCTTCAAGATCCATTTACCGTTTTAATTTAATTCCTAAATCTAAAGATTGTGAGATTGAACTAAAATGGGTCTAAATGAAAGAAATAAAAAAGTAATGTTTTATAAGAAACTCCTGGGCACCTGGTTCCATCACTTTGTGCGTTTTAAGACAGACAATACTTAATCCGAAGAAAACAACCTAAAAAAATTTATTTAACAAAATAACAAAACCAACAAAAACTAAATGATCTTTAAGGGTTAAACAACCTAAAATAAATTGATTTACAAGCCGAAAAACAAAATAAAAGAACTGATCTTTAAATAAAAAAAAGTTAAATCTGCTACCTAAATAAGATTAGACCCGAGGAAAATAACATTAAAAAAATTGACCTACGATCTCTAACAAAAATACGGTCTTTAACAACATATTTTTTATTTATTAAAAAAATTACCCAAAAGTTATTTTTCGAACGTTTTTTCATTATTAAATAAAAGGGCTTTAAAAGTATTTTCTCGAAAAACCGTCGAACACGTAAACTGAGATATAAGTTGAAGTATTTTTATCTAAAATTTTATAAAGAATAATAAAGGCGTTTTAGAGTTAGATTTTTTTTACAGTGGTTTCAAAAATTATGGCCAACACTGTAAACAGTTATACTACTAAATAAAGAGTCAAAATCATTTTTCATCACCTAAAATCATCAGTTTTCATAACGTTAAAATCATAAAAATAACAATGCATAACAGCTGGTATAGTTTTGCTATTTATTTCTGGGACACCCTGTAACATTAAAATCTTAAATGTTTATACTAAATATCAGCAAAAAGACAAAATCTCATTTTATTCTAACCTTTGTGAAAACTAATTTTTCTTTATTAAAATAATTTCGCTACTGTTTCTTATTTTTAAATTGTAATGATCTTAATACAGTGGTGGCTGGTCAGGAACGGCAGGTACAGCCCGGCCGAACCATCGAAAATCAGGAAGAAAGGGATTTTTAGTTTTCCTAAAAAGCATGTCAGATTTTATAGTTTGCAAGTTGAACTAAACGCCAAAAATATTATAATCTTTGAATAAAAATAGTAGATTATGGGCCAGTATATTCACCTCCCGTTAAATTTACTAGATGGATAACTGTCATAGTTACCATAGTTGACACAATTGTAACTATGACAATTAAGCATTGGGTAAATTTAGTGGAAGGTAAATATACTGGCCCTATGTCATCAGGAGTAGAAGTGACTCTTTTTGTGGTGAATACAGAGATTGACGGCCGCACAAAAAGAGCTTCTACTCCAATAACATATACAATTTTTTTTTCAAGGGCGTAATATGTTAGGATAAGCAATAGAATTATTTTATTTACTCATAACTCATGTGGGATAACATTTTGGCTAAAATTATTAGAAATTCTTGATAAAAACTAAAAAAACTAACTACTGACATTTGTTTGGAGTTCCGACATTGGCGACTCGCCTATCATCATAATATTATACTAATAAACTAGTTGTTCTATATTTCGTTCAATTAAAATTTAATAATTAATTACTAAATATTCCGTGCGATTATAATTAATATAATTAATACATCGTGATTGCTTTATATGAAATGCTAAATTAATTTTATTATTTCACGTATATTGAGTCACCTATGAATTTACTTCTATCCCTAGTCTTTTTTGAGTTATTTGTCTGCCGCTAATGAAAAAGGCGCACTTCAACTATCTCTATACTATCTCCCACCAGGTTTTTTCTACTGATTTTTCCTGGGCAGCAAATTAATAAACTATTAAAATAGTAATAATAAAAAACGAAACCCATTAATTATCGACTTAGGTCACAAACAGCATTAGAGCCTTAGAATCACTATGTGAGAAACGCCAAATTCTAGAGAAATTGGAAATGGAAATACGGGATGAGAGGCGACAAACATCGTCGGTGAATCTCTGGGTCATGGCCCTTCGGACGCAGCCAACAACAGGAGTTCAAATAATCATTTACCATAAACACTGTTAACAACAACTGCTACTTTGATCTTTTTGTATTTTCCATGTATACTGTGATATTTGTAATTGTGAAATAAATGTTTTGATTTGATTTGATTTTATCTCTATACATGCATATAAGGTTGTATATCATAGCCGCTTGAAAAAAACGGTTTCTATTCAAAGATTATTATGTATGTAGGCCACTAACAATACAACGTCTATTATCTTTTGTTGTGAATCAAGTCGATTTTAACTTAACGCCGCTCTAAAATCATGAGACCAAGCTACCAGGTTAACTTATAGCATGTCTAGTTTATTGTTTTGTATGTAGGTACGGCCGACACGTTATTGGCCCAATCCTGCGTGTGGAGATTTTTTTTTAAATAGCCATCCCTCGACGTTCCATGGAAAATTTAATTTAATCAAATTCGGGTCATAATAGGTCATTTGTAAACATATGGTATGAAACGGAGTTTTTTTCATGGGAGGTCGATGAAACAACAGACATACCGATTTGTTCATGAGGGGAAGTTATCGAGCGTTTTATAGAATTTTTTGATGTAAGTGACGACCATAAAGCGGAAGACTTTTTAATGTACTAATTCAAAATTTAACCATTTTAATTTAACGCAAAAATTAATTGGACAAACCTATGATGGGGCCTCTGTCATGACAGAAAAACTAAATGGTTTGCAGTCTAAAATAAAATCAGTAGCTCCTCAAGCCTTATTTACTCATTGTTATGCCCATAAATTAAATTTGGTTTTGCAAGATGCATCAAAAAAGGTGAGGCAGTCTAGGATATTTTTTTTGAATGTTGGCGGATTTTCTTCTTTTTTTTTCAAAATTCAACAAAACGAACCAATCTTTTAGACACAATTTGTAAAAAACGATTGCCGAAACCGACTGGAATACTTTAGTCGATTACAGAACTAGTTTACTTGAAGTTTTTGAAACTATTATTGATGATACAGACCAGTGGGATGATATTACTATACACAGAAAAAAAGGAATGGTTAATTTAACTAAACTGCGCACCACTCAATGTGTCGCGACCAAAAAGTTCGTTCTTTTTCAAAACGACATAACTTTTTTGTTTCTTAAACGATTTAATTTTGGTTTGTGATGTCTGCTAGCCTCATCCTCTGGTAATTTATGCTATAGATATGAAGCTCACGGTTGGTCAAGTAAACTTCCTACAGGGTGATATGTTAAACGGTGAAAAATTTCAATAACTTTATCCAAGCCCCGTTTGTAAAAAAATAATTTTTTTTTAGTTTTTACTATGAAATAATGAAGGATTATAGGTTACCTTAAAACATTTTTCAAATTTTTTGAATTGGAATCTTAGCAACGAAAATATGATTTTTTTTTCAAAAGAGTACATTTAAGGCTTTTTTTTAGGCAATACACTCAGTCTTTTTAAGAACAAGAAGATAAGATGGTGAAAGATTGTTCCTTAAATAATTCTGAACAAGCGACAAGTAACAAACTTCCATTATTTTCAGAGGGCCTAAGCTAAGACCCCTTTTTGAAAATGACATTTTTGTGAAAGTTTGCAAAAACTAAACCTAAACCGATATTTACTTTCGTAAAATGTTTTCTTCATAATTTTGACCTTCTGATTGTGATTCAGTTGTCAAATTTAAGTTTCAGATAAAACCAAAATCACTACGAATCAAGATTCGAAAACAACTCCCGGCTGTCCGATTGCTGGTGTTTAATGTTTTTTTATATATCGTAAATGAGTATTTAAGGGACCACCATATTGAGAAAATGAATGGGCCACCATTGTCTCCGGATATGAATCCTATTGAGCAGGATAAAATTGAAGATGAAAGAGAGGGAAGGAGGCATGGAAAATTTGGATGAATTGGTAAATGCTATTCAGGAAGAATGGGGTATCCCAGAAATTTCTAAGGAACTTGGTCGAGGGAATGCCCAGGAGGGTTAACGAATTATTACGGCTTAGGGGAGGGCCAACGAAATATTGAAAGGTATTATTGTTATTGTTTGTTACATTTTTCGGTTGAATGTTGAAGTTTTGATTATGCGCATACAATTTTCAAAAATGAACAAAAATATGTTTATTTTACTTTATTATAAATTAGGTAGGTACTTATCATTGATGTTATCACTACTGCCAATGTAAATGTAAGTTATGTAACATCCTAACCACTCAAACAAATTGCAGTAATTTCGTCTAAAAAATGAATCCCCGAATGGCATTTTTATCATAAATATGCAAGAAACACGACAGCAATCGGATTTTATTAAGACATTTAACAACAGGGAATTGTTTTCAAATTTTGATTCTTGATGATTTTGGTTTTATCTGAAACTTAAATTTGGCAACTAATTCACAATCAGGAGGTCAAAATTATAAAGAAAACATGTCACGAACGTAAATATCGGTTCAGGTTTAGTTTTCGCAAATTTTCACCAAAATGTCATTTTGAAAAAGTGGTCTTTGCTTAGGCCCCTCTGAAAATAATGGAAGTTTGTTGCTTGTCGCTTTTTCAGAATTATTCAAGGAACAATCTTTTACCATCCTATTTTCTTGTTCTTAAAAAGACTGAATATATTGCCTACCAAAAAGCCTTAAATGTACTCTTTTGGAAAAAAAATCATATTTTCGTTGCTAAGATTCCAATTTGAAAAATTTGAAAAACGTTTCAAGGTAACACATAATACTACATTATTTCAAAGTAAAAACGAAAAAAAAAATATTGTTTTACAAACGGGGCTTGGATGAAGTTATTGAAATTTTTCACCGTTTTACATATCACCCTGTAGGAAATTTACCTGAAGATCCGTATGCTTAATATCTATAGCATGAATTGCCAGAGGATGGGGTTAGCAGACATCACAGACCAAAATAAAATCGTCCAAGAAACAAAAAAGTTATGTCGTTTTGAAAAAGGACGAACTTTTTGGTCGTGACACATTGAGTGGTGCGCAGTTTATATTAATTTAGTTGACCCATATTTATTTAAATCAACCGTGGGAAGGTTAATATAAACAAAGATTAGTTGGACGGTACTAAACCAGATAGTCATTTTATTTTTCTAAATTGGTTAAATTGTATGGTTCAGTTTACTAAATATGTTGTTTGTAAAATAAGAGTTACTTCAACCTTAAGCACTCTGTTAAAATGATTAAAACATTTGCCGTGCATTCCTGGTTGCATAGTATGTACCGATCGCGGCAAAGGCGGTGTGGATCGCGTGATATTCTTAAATCTCGCCTCTGTTGACTTACATGAAGAGTATATAAGGTGAGGTACTTCTTTGCTTTGGTGTGACACTACAAGTTGTTCGATACTAAAGAGACCTTAAATAGGTGGAAACAGCTGTTAATACTTGAAGTATTTTATTAAGTTGGTGGAACGCACTAAAACATTATCTCTAGCGAGGTGAAGGTTTAATTATCTGGAATAATACCTCTGGTATTATACTAGTAATGCGTCAAGGAACTTCCTGTTTTTTGAAGAATATAAGAAAATGGCTTAAAAAAATGTTTCTACTCCAAACATTTCAAGATCTTATTTTTATTGTTAGGTATATAAATGCGCCAAACGATATGGGTAAGTTGTACCAAGCCGTTAACCTAGTTAGGGTAACAAATTATATTTAGTCAATTCAACCAAATGTATTTAGTACATTGGACTGGTAGGTAAAGGTCACTTGAACTATATAAATGTTTGTTTCAACCAAATATATAGTTGTAAAATAATATTATAACCAAATGCGGTTGTTAAAATAACTAAATGTTTGGTTGGCTCTATTGAAACAACATATTTAGTTAAATGAAACAAATAATAGTTCCCTGCTGAAAAAGACGGGTAATATCGGATGATTGCGGATAAAAAACCAAGCTAGTTTTATGTCCATTTATATCTGTTTTTATCCGACATATCTGATTTTACCCGGCATGTCGGTTTTTATCTGCAATTGCGGGTATAAATATTATCCGCGAACGTCGGGTTTTATCTATTTAGATCTATGTCTGCTTTTATCTGTTTTCATCCGCAAATACCTGTATTTGAGTTTATATCTGCATTCACCCGGTTTTATCTGATTTTATCCGCAAACATCTACTTTAATCCGCAAACGTCTCCTTTATCCGATTTCACCTGCCAACATCTGCTTTTATACGTGAAGATCTACTTTCATCCGCGAACATCTATTTTAATCCACAAACATCTGTTTTAATCCGCAAACATCTCATTTAGTCCGCAAAAGTCTGATTCATAAGATTTCACCTGCAAACATCTGCTTTTATCCGCAAACATCTGCTTTTATCCGCAAACATCTGTTTTAATCTCCAAACATCTGCTTTTATCCGCAAACATCTATTTTAATCTGCAAATATCTGCTTTTATCCGCAAACATCTGATTTTATCTGCAAACATCTGATGTTATCCGCAAACATCTGCATTTATCCGTAAACATCTGGTTTTATCCGCGAACATCTGATTTTATCCGCAAACATCTGATTTTATCCGCAAACATCTGATTTTATCCGAAAACATCTGCTTTTATCCGCAAACATCTGCTTTTATACGCAAACATCTGATTTTATACGCAAACATCTGATTTTATACGCAAACATCTGTTTTTATCCGCAAACATCTGCTTTTATCCGCAAACCTGATTTTATTCGCAAACATCTGCTTTTATCCGCAAACATCTGCTTTTATCCGCAAACATCTGTTTTAATCTCCAAACATCTGCTTTTATCCGCAAACATCTATTTTAATCTGCAAATATCTGCTTTTATCCGCAAACATCTGATTTTATCTGCAAACATCTGATGTTATCCGCAAACATCTGCATTTATTCGTAAACATCTGGTTTTATCCGCGAACATCTGATTTTATCCGCAAACATCTGATTTTATCCGCAAACATCTGATTTTATCCGAAAACATCTGCTTTTATCCGCAAACATCTGCTTTTATACGCAAACATCTGATTTTATACGCAAACATCTGATTTTATACGCAAACATCTGATTTTATCTGCAAACATCTGATGTTATCCGCAAACATCTGCATTTATCCGTAAACATCTGGTTTTATCCGCGAACATCTGATTTTATCCGCAAACATCTGATTTTATCCGCAAACATCTGATTTTATCCGAAAACATCTGCTTTTATCCGCAAACATCTGCTTTTATACGCAAACATCTGATTTTATACGCAAACATCTGATTTTATACGCAAACATCTGTTTTTATCCGCAAACATCTGCTTTTATCCCCAAACCTGATTTTATTCGCAAACATCTGATTTTATCCGCAAACATCTGCTTTTATCCGCAAACATCTGTTTTAATCTCCAAACATCTGCTTTTATCCGCAAACATCTGATTTTATACGCAAACATCTGATTTTATCCGCAAACACCTGCTTTTATCCGCAAACATCTGATTTTATCCACAAACATCTGTTTTAATCCGCAAACATCTGATTTTATACGCAAACATCTATTTTAATCTGCAAATGTCTGCTTTTATCCGCAAACATCTGATTTTATCCGCAAACATCTGATGTTATCCGCAAACATCTGATTTTAATCGCAAACATCTGTTTTAATCCGCAAACATCTGATTTTATACGCAAACATCTGATTTTATCTGCAAACATCTGATGTTATCCGCAAACATCTGCATTTATCCGTAAACATCTGGATTTTATCCGCAAACATCTGATTTTATCCGAAAACATCTGATTATATCCGCAAACATCTGATGTTATCCGCAAACATCTGCTTTTAATTGCAAACATCTGCTTTTAATTGCAAATCTCTGCTTTCATCCGCGTTCGGTTTGCCTGCATTTCCTTTGTCCATTTCGGTCCTGTTTCGTACGCAAACGTCTGGTTTCATTCGCGCTTTTTGTTTTCCTTTTTCTCGTTATACTTTAGTTTCGTTTATCCGCTTGGTCAAATTTTACTGAGCTTTCCGCGAACATCTGCAAACATCTGCTTTTAACTGCAAACCTCTGCTTTCATCCGCGTTCGGTTTGTCTGCATTTCCTTTGTCTATTTACATAGGTCCTGTTTCGTACGCAAACGTCTGGTTTCATTCGCGCTTTTTGTTTTCCTTTTTTTAGTTTAGTTTAACTGCTTTGTAAAATTTTACTGAGCTTTAACTAACTGACACACAACTTTATAACTCTAAAAGGAATTATTTGAATAAAAACAACCTGTAAAGGAAATAAGTTTATTGAACTTCAATATTATTTGGTAAAATACAAATAAGGTCTTTGTTAAAGGACATAAATATATATTAAAAATACTGGTTATGCCAAAATTAAAAAGTTTTTAAAGTTAGATGAAAAATTCTACGCCTAAATAAGTGTTTTTCAAACAAATTCCGTACAAATTGAAGATGTTATAATTCCAAATGTATTTGAAATTAAACATATATGTTTTCTAACAATTAATTTAAATGTAAGCTTAATGATTAAAAAATATCTATTATATGTAAGAATTAATAGACTTATTATACGTATACCTGAATTTTAAATTTAAATCTGGTGAATATAATTAAATTATTTTTCCATTGGGAAAATGTCGTGTTGAATAAACTTATTTCCTTTACAGGTTGTTTTTATTCAAATAATTCTTTTTAGAGTTATAAAGTTGTGTGCCGTGAACGGCTAACAACCAGTTAGTTAAAGCTCAGTAAAATTTGACAAAGCAGGTAAACTTAACTAAAGTATACACGAGAAAAAAGAAAACAAAAAGCGCGAATGAAACCAGACGTTTGCGTACGAAACAGGACCGAAATGGACAAAGGAAATACAGGCAAACCGAACGCGGATGAAAGCAGAGATTTGCAATTAAAAGTAGATGTTTGCGGATAAAAGCAGATATTTGCGGATAAATGCAGGTGTTTGCGGATAAAATCAGATGTTTTCTATTAAAATTAGATGTTTGCGGATAAAATCAGATGTTTGCGGATAAAAGCAGATGTTTGCGTATAAAATCAGATGTTTGCAGATAAAAGCAGATGTTTGCCGATAAAAGCAGATGTTTGCGGATAAAATCAGATGTTTGCGGATAAAAGCATATGTTTGCGGATAAAATCAGATGTTTGCGGATAAAAGCAGATGTTTGCAGATTAAAATAGATGTTTGCGGATAAAATCAGATGTTTGCGGATAAAAGCAGATGTTTGCGGATAAAATCAGATGTTTGGAGATTAAAACAGATGTTTGCGGATAAAAGCAGATGTTTGCGGATAAAATCAGATGTTTGTAAATAAAATTAGTTGTTTGTGGATAAAATCAGATGTTTGCGGATAAAAGCAGATGTTTGCAGATAAAATCAGACGTTTGCGGATAAAGGCAGATGTTTGCGGGGGTGCACTAACCGGATGAAATAAGGCGTTCGCAGATAAAAGCATGTTTACGGGTGAAACCGTATGAAAGCAGATGTTCGCGGATAAAATGAGATGTTTGCGGATAAAAGCAAATGTTTGCGGATAAAAGCAAATGTTTGGGGATGAAAGCAGATGTTTGCGGATAAAAGCAGATGTTCGCGGATAAAATGAGATGTTTGCGGATAAAAGCAGATGTTCGCGGATAAAAGCAGATATTTGCGGATAAAATCAGATGTTTGCAGATAAAAGCAAATGTTTGGGGATGAAAGCAGATGTTTGCGGATAAAAGCAGATGTTCGCGGATAAAATGAGATGTTTGCGGATAAAAGCAGATGTTCGCGGATGATTGCAGATGTTCGCGGATAAAATGAGATGTTTGCGGATAAAAGCAGATGTTCGCGGATGAAAGCAGATGTTTGCGGATAAAAGTAGATGTTTGAGGGTGATTGCAGATGTTCGCGGGAGATTGCAGATGTTCGCGGATAAAAGCAGTTGTTCGCGGGTGACTGCAGATGTTCGCGGATGAAAGCAGATGTTTGCGGATAAAATGAGATGTTTGCGGATAAAAGCAGATGTTCGCGGATGATTGCATATGTTCGCGGATGAAAGCAGATGTTCGCGGGTGATTGCAGATGTTCGCGGGTGATTGCAGATGTTCGCGGATAAAAGCAGATGTTTGCGGGGGTGCACTAACCGGATGAAATCAGGCGTTCGCAGATAAAAGCATGTTTGTGGGTGAAACCGTATGAAAGCAGATGTTTGCGGATAAAACCAGACGTTTGCGGATGAAAGCAGATGTTCGCGGGTGATTGCAGATGTTCGCGGATAAAAGCAGTTGTTCGCGGGTGACTGCAGATGTTCGCGGATGAAAGCAGATGTTCGCGGATAAAAGCAGATGTTGGCGGATAAAATCAGATATTCGCGGATGAAAGCAGATGTTCGCGGATGATTGCAGATGTTCGCGGGTAAAAGCATATGCTCGCGGATAAAACCAGACGTTTGCAGATAAAACCCGACAAAAATAGACGAAAAAAAATGCAGGTAATCGCGGATAAAAACAGACGTAAGCAGACGTTTGCAGATGATTCCGGACAAATTCAGATATAAACGAAACACAGTGAAGACGGTTAAAAACAGATGATTGCAGATGATTGCGGGGGTGCACTAACCGGACATAAAACACAACCAACCGGGTGTTCGCGGATATAGCGATGCGGACAAAAGCAGATGTTATCAGATGATATTTTTACCCGCTTTTATCTGCCTTTATCCGGCTTCGACGAAGAATTTATACCTGCAATCATCTGCTTTTATCCGGTTTTGACGAAGAATTTATATCCGCAATCATCCGTCATTTTCAGCAGGGTTGGGCTAACTAAACCTTTTTTTCTGTGTATGTGAAGCACAAGGACAAGGCATGTTTTAGATGACTAGCATTAGCATTATATTGACGAAAACTGATATCACCACTTCAAATGAGTGGCAATAACGTTTAAATAACTAAATCTACCACACAGTTAAAATATCTATAAAATATCCATATTATTATAATAGCATAGTTGTAATTATGTGATTTGCATCAGCAGAATATACTTTATAGTTTTATAACTTTTTGGTGTATTAGTCTGGTATCTGAAATGTTATGACCACTTTTGACACCACCTTAAAGTTGTCTAAACTTTCGAGTGGATTATGAATAGTAACTGTAACCAAATCACTAAAGTATTACTTTGAAGTGGTAGTAGTAGTAAAGTGGGTATATCAGTTTTGGCAACGTTTTCGGAACTTTTCCCAAACCTTGAATGTGGCAAAACTTGATTATATAATTGCGGTGGTGATTGCCACGTTCTTGCTACATGCTTAAATGATTTCCACGTTTCGTATAAAATTACCACTTTAAAGTTCCCTTGTTCAAAAGCAGACATGTTTAAAAATAATCGCCATTGTAGGGAAATAAATGTATAGTTTTAAACCAATAATTCTGGTTATTACCGCACCAAATTTAACACGTTAATACATATTTATTGGTTTCAGGTGACCAGAAATAATAAAAAAATATTTTAGGCCTCTAGATAAATAATTTTCATATCCGCTAAATTTATAGATTTTTTTATTCTTTTTTATTACCTACCACATATATCAAAAGGGCGTGCTTATATTTCAAGCTATGAAACCCATGTTTAACAGTAAAATTTAATGCGTGTTAATTTTATGTCTTTATTATAATTCTTATTATAATTATTTTAATTCTAGTTATTATTTGCAAGTTGTACTCTTACAATATTATAATTAAGTGTTAGTTTACTATCCAGTCAGAGAAAGCAAAGATAATAAGATAAATAATATGCTGGAAAGAGACGGGATAGAAAGTATAGATTAGTAAAGTTACGATTAAGTTTTGGCCACTATACCTCCACGTTATAGTAACGTAATAACAACGTGGTATTAACGTGTCTGTATACAATCCAAGAAAGTTGTAAAAAAGTGTTCCCCATTTTAATCACTTCCACGTAATAGAACCGTTTCTACCAGGTGGCAGAGATTTTGATAATATACTTTACAGTTCCAAGTATAAGTGGCCAACACGTTTTCTTTGACTTTGAATTTTTGCTTTTTACTTTTAATTTAATTTTCACCCAAACTGATAAAAAAAATTCTATAATTCAACATAAATTGTAAGACGTCAAATATTGTAATGAAAGAATTCAGACACTTTTAGTAACTTTGCGATAATTTAGAAACGAATAGCAATATTTTTAAAATATATTATCAGATATTGCAGGAATAACAGAAATTTTACCCCCTACTCTAAGACGGCGAAATAGAGATAATATCCCTATCCCACATCCCCTATCCCACACAAAGTTTCCTCACGAATTGATTGACTCTTTAATTCACAGCTATCAAAATTTGTTTAAAAAAGAAAAATTGTAAAGAGAACTCCTGAAATTTATAAATTTTTGTGTCTCGTGCTTTCTATTCCAGCAACATCTGCCTCTGTGGAAAGAAGTTTCTCCGCGTTAAACCGAATAAAATCATTTTCTCGAAATACCATGGGTCAATCGCGTAGAACGCTCACTTGTAAAGGATTTGTCCAAAACCGATTTTTTTTTATGAAAACGTTATTGATGACTTTTCGCTCCCAAAAAATAGAAGAATAGATTTAATTTATAAGACATGTTTTGGACATCGTCTGTAGTATCCGTTAAGTTTTATTTTATTAATTTATTTATTTTATAAGAATGTTATTTTGATTTTAACAATTATTTTTTGTTTTTATCTAAAATATTTTACTTTTAATTATTAACACTCTTAATGAGAGCCCCTTATAATACTAACAGAATAACCTTTCCCGTTATCCTCTCCTGGCAAGAATCACTCTAAACCTCCCCGTTAGTTCTTGCTGGACGATTTAATATTCTTATTATTCTTGTGTACAATTGAATGGAATGAAATATTAAATTGACAAATTAAAGTAGTTTATTTTTATTTTAATATTAGGAATAAGAAGGACCTTTCCGATATAGGCCACGCCTTTTCTTTTTTAAACTTGAGTGGTTGCATGCTTAAAAACTGTTGATCATGTCCATTTTAAAAAAATCGGGCTTCTTACCCACTTCCCTGGCTTGATCTCAGGGAGCCCCCTTCAAGCAAACTGTACCCGCCACTGAGCTGGCCTACCCAGTTTTAACAAACATCAGCCGCCACTGTCTTAATAATACTTTCGATAAATTTTAAACTTTTAAATTTGGCATATCCAGAAAATACATTAAGGCCTAGAAAAATTATACAGACACTCTATGTCTAAAAACAATGGCGTAGCTAAAGTTAAATAGCAATTTAACCAAGATTCAATTTGTTTTAGTGATTCAGGTGGTTCTACGTAATGTAACGACCAATAAAGGTATTAATTACACGTGCCGCTTCGGCTATTAAACCTGTTGATATAAAAGATTAGCGAAATGCGTGGCGAAACCGTGTCGGAGCTCTACGGGGGTCTTAGATAGAGCCCCTAAATGCCCTGCAAACTGCAAATATAACATCTGGACTCCACATGTGGGGGAACCTAATTTTATGGATAGCTGAACAAGCCGGTTTAGTTTTGCTTACGCGACTGCACCCTGTTCTCTCTCTCTCTCGCCAATTAAATCCCACGGAATTAACGTTTTCCTATTTAACTTTCAGTTATTAATGTTTGGTTATAAATTGCTTGTCTATTGCGCTTTATCGCCATTAAAGTGTATATTAAAAATTCCTTTTTATAAAATTATCTTAAGTTGCACAATACTAAATTAATAAAGATGTAGAGGTTGCCTTAAATATAAATGAGGAACTATCTTTTAAAAGAAAACTATTTCTATCTTAGATATTTATGGTCATGATATAAATATTTATATTTATATATATATTGAATAAATTTTATTAAATATTATGTAAATGGCATACTTTTCAGTTTGAATGAATTGAATGAAATCCAATAAATGATTTTAATACAATTTTGCACTTCACCCTAGGCGGAACAAAACATAAAAAATACTTGTGTATAGAAAAAATAAACATTTTAGTAACAAAAAAAACATGTTTTCCCTCCACCGCCAAAAAGCCATCTTAAATATAAAAATTATAATATTTAGATAAAAGTGAAAAATCGTTTTAAACATTTCTTTTAAAACAAGATATTTTTTAGAATAATTAACTTTTACAAAATTAAGAAAATTGATTTAAAAAAAACAAGCTAACTGGGTCAATTTTAAAAATATAAATATTTTCCTATTTTAGATTAAGCGGGGATCCGCCGATTTGTTTTTGTTTTTTTTTCAAGTATCCAATTTTGCAAAAGTTGTTCAAAAAATCCATTTTTTAATTTTCTTCCACTGCCTCAGAGCCATGGCAAACATAAATTATAATATTTGAGCTGGGTCAAAAAACGCTAGTAGATAATATAATTATATTTTTTTAGACAAGTTTTTTAATTTAAGCATAAATGACATTTCCAAAATTAAAAAAAAAATTAACCGTTTTCTACCCCCGTTTGAAAATCATAATTTCACATCACTTTTAAGATGGCTTTGGGGCGGTGGAAGGAATTAATAAATATATTTATTTTTATCAAATACAGGCGATTAAAAATATCTCTTTTTGACACTTAAACACACCAATTATATTTTAACTTTCTAAACGTAACCTCTGTGATTTTAATTAATAGTACATTATATATTAAGTTTCATAAACGCCATTTTAGTTACGAGTTTTATTAGGCACGAGCAGAGCTTGCGTGAGAGTGTTTAATAAAAACGTGTTTGTAGAGAAGTTTATAAAACGAGTAGCATACTATACTTTATCTACGAGAAACAAAAAATAATTTAAAGCGAATTTTATTTCTTAAAAATTTGACATATGTCAACTGTCAACGAATTTAACCTTACTTTTTCCCAATTTATAATAAAGCCCATGACTTAAATGCCCAAAATCCACTATTGCTAACTTTAGCCCGTGACCAAAACGCCATAAAGTCACAGCTTGTCGATATGGAAGTAGATAAAAAATCATTTTATATTTAAATAATTAACATACTATACACATAATAATTATTATTATATTATAATTCATGATACTTTGTATCATAATTATATACAGGGTCTATTTAAAAACGAGGAATGCTCTATTATAATAAGTCTGGACCTAAAAAAGATTTAAAAAATGTTAACCCTTAAATGGGTTAACCCTTAACCGATGTGGTGAAATATTTTAACATAAACTAAGTGGTGGAGTCCCTCGGACTTCACTTTTAAAAAACCACTTAAAAAAAATATTTGGTCTAAAATTATGAATTATTCTTGTAAGTTAGGTAATAAAAACATCAGTTAAATGAAACAAAATATTTTTTACTAAAAAACAAAGCCTTAACGGCCATAAAAATAAAAAAAATTAAATAATATCATAGTTTTTTAAAATTATTTTTGTACAAAAATTTAACAAAAAATAATTTTTTTTTTACAAAAAACAAGTTTATGAATATGAGCCCTATTGACCAATGCACAAAAAAGTACTACACTTTATTTTAACGATTGTATGACATTTGACAACTCCCTGCTTAAAATACCCCATAGAGACCCTGTTCAAACCGATAGATATTTGTATCGGGATGTATGGTGTTTCTATAGGTTGTATCGGTTTGTATAGGACCCGTAGTTAAGATTTATGGTTGTTCTATAGGGATATCCACCATTGATTTATTTGCTATCGGTTTCAATGGGGAAAATACACATAAATGTAGAAATTAGTTTTTTCCCTATAGGACCCTATAGGTTTTAATAAAATTTTGTCAAATGTTTTATGGTTGCTCTATAGGGATATCCCTATATATCCTTCATTAAGTTATTTTTTATCGGTCTCAATAGGGAAAATGTAAAAGTTATGGTGTGCCTATAGGTAATTTCCTATACATTTTCTATCGGGCTGTATCCGGAAAAACCCATGGACAAATGCACATATAGAATCCGGTAGCGCCCGATAGATTATTTTGTATAGGTCTCTATGGGGTATTTTAAGCAGGGCTGTCAACTAAATTAATACTAACTTCAGCCAGTGACTAAAAACCTGTTGCTAGCAAGTATTATACTTTTGTTAGAATTATTTTGTGTTCTTCAGTTTTTTTTACTTATGTTTTTACAACAAAAGGGTTTAATTTGATATTTAGAACGATAAATTGGAATAAATAATTATTAATAAATGGCAACACCCTGTTTGTGATACCTTATTGGAAACAATTTTGCGTATTTTTTAAAAATTAAACTAATAAAAAGTATTTTTTTATTAATTTACACAGCGTTTATGGTAAATCCCCTTTTTGAAATATTTATTTAAAATAATTAAATAATCTCAAGTACAGTCCTGACATTTAGCTAAATTAAATCCAATACGGCCCTGTCCTTTTAATTAGATAAAATACCCGTAAAAACTTGCTCTTTTAATTAGATAAAATTAAGTACCATTTGTTTATAACGTAGAATGTAAATTATAATACGAAATACCTGGTTCAAAAGTAAATTTATTTTATGTCGATTACTACGGGCGTGGTTTCTAAAACGGCAGCCATCATGGCGGAATCGTTCGATCTATAACGCCAAGTCAATTGATCGAATATTTATCTTACACAAGGTATTTGTGCAAACCAATTATAACATAATGCTCGAAAATATTTATACTACAATAATTTAGTTATTTAAAATGTAAAACATAATTTCGCACCTCCAGTCGCTGCACGGCTCTTCTCGAATTCTCCCTTTGTTCTTCCCTGCCCGTCTGACTGCCGGCATTCTTCCCCCTTCTTTTTCCCACCTAAACACGAGATTCTTTCTATCCAATGGCACGGTACTCGTTATGTCAATTGCATTTCCGTCGCGCTAAATTTAAATGTTAGTTTTATTTACATGGCTTTTTGAATACATTTATTTTAAATAATTAGGATCGTAATAACCCATGGATTGTTTATTAGGAGGGGTATTTGCAGATCTCCTCAACGTTAAATTAAAAAAACGCACAAAATAATTTATAAAAGTGGAGATAATTTTAATAATTGAAAGGTGTGGACGGGACAAAAAAAGATTTATATTGTCCTGTAAATTATTAAAATTATCTCTACTTTTATAAAAATATTTCTTGCGGTTTTTTTAATTTAATGTACCTATAGCCTAATAAAAAAGAGTGATAAGAGTGACAGTGTGACAATTTTGATGCCACAATATTGTATAATAAATTACCTACCTAGCATTTTTTTTATACAAACACTTTTGTGATTAGTTTCGTCCGCATGCTTGAAATGAAGGCCGGACAGAGGGGATTAGCTTGACCAAGGAGGAATGATTAAATCATATCATTTCTTACACATGATAAAAGTTAGAAGCCAATAAGATATTTTTTTCAAAATATTTAAGATAAATAGAGTTCAAACATTTTTATTTAATTTCGCAACTGGTTTACTATTGTTAAAAACTTTTTTAAAATATTTTGCATTTAGTCACCATTGCTGAGTCACCTATTCTGAACATACATTTATATAATTTTTATTGTTTGTATTGAGTATTTCAAAGATTGAAAAAATAATATATGTTTTGAGTTTAAATTTGAGCATTACTCAACCTTTCAAAATATATTTAAATTTAAAAAAGAGAACACTCCAAGTAAACTTTCCCACGTATAATTGTCAAGTCCTTGATTGCATGCAAAAGAATAATATATGTTCGCTTTATTTGAGTGTTTTGTTAACTATTTTGAACAAAAAAAAAGTTAAAAATTAAAAATAAATAAAATCTTGGCCACTCATAATTTTTCCTAATTTATTGCTATACCCAGGTAAACTTGGCTTAAAGAATAGCGTAAGCAAGCATCTGATATAGGTAAGTTGGTTAACTCGACCTACTTTGTTTTTATGTGAAAACAAACGACACTCGTAAAATACCGCATTGTTTTGTGATTTTTTATTGATCCGTATTTTAAATGGATTACTTTTTAATGTTACCTAAATGCCTATAAAGAAGAGGTGCAATCACTTTATTTAGTTTTATAATGGCGTATAAAATCTAAGATCTTATAAAAAAATTGATACTGAACAAGTGGTGCCAGAATCAGAAATACACATTAAAAAAATCTAGAGTGACGTAAGCTTGTTATTATTAAAAAAGGTTTTTTTTTAATATAGTGCTTCAATGAAAGCTTTAAACGAATGAAAATATAATATTATACATGTTATATATTAAATAAAAAAATATTAATTGTTCAAATCTCGAAACGTTGTGGGATTGTTGGTAGGTAGGTGACCCTGTAAAAATATTGCATAGCGTAAAATCACACTATCTTGGTGGCAAATTTTTTTATTCATTACGTGGATGTACGCCAACAATTTTATCAGGCAATAATTCTTTTTTACTTTTTTAATCCCTTTATAATAAAAGGGTGTGTCAATAATAAAGTTTTATGATAATTATTGTAATAATAGTTATTTATGCCAGAAGGCTGAGAAGTGACTCTTTTTTATAAGGTTAGGTATATCTGACAGTAGTTGAACTTTTTATTATTATATTATAGGGTAAACCCGGGAGAGATCGACCACCGGGTGAGACCGGCCATCGCTAATAGTTCATCATGCACACTACAGATGGATCTGTAAGTCACACCGATTAGCAGTTGCATTGTGCATGCTTGATATATCGCCTCGTGGCGTGTGTTTCTGTTGTTTTTACCAAATCGAAAAGTTTTACCAAATCGAAAAGTTTTATGACTGTATATGTGTAGTGATAAAACCGAATTAGGTAAGTTTAACTCAAAACTACCAATGTTTTATGATAAAATGGGGATGGAAAAAATACTTAACCTCAAAATTAAGCGTATTATTCATTAAAGGCGGTAGTTAAGCAGTGGTCGGTCTCTCCCGTAACTTTGGTAGAGTCCGACCACCTGTATTTGGGAGAGAACGACCACTATGGAAAGCTTAGTGTTTTTGTTATTTCGTGCTAATTAAATACTTTTGTTATAGCCATGCTAAAGAAATACTAATAAACCCTTTTTTACAGCTTAACAAAAATGCCGACCGAATATAAAAGAAAAAATGAAAGAAGAGCTAGTTGGAGCGCCGATTCCTTAAAAAATGCCATCGAGTCTGTCAAAAATGGAACTATGGGAGTGAATGAGGCCGCACGAAATTTTGGACTCCCTAAATCAACTTTGAAAGACAGGTTAAAAAAAACTGATACAGAAAAACATGGACTTGGGCCGACACCATGCTTGGGTGTTGATGCGGAATTAAAACTAGTGCAGCATATTAAAACCCTCCAAAAATTTGGGTTTGCCCCTGATAAAGATTCTGTAAGAATATGGGCATTTGAACTTGCTGAGCAGATGAAAATAAAGCACAAATTCAATAAAGATATTGGCAAAGCTGGATACGATTGGTTGCACTCGTTTTTACGGCGTCATCCAGACATTTCGGTCCGAAAGGCTGAAGGAATCTCTATCAATCGTGCTACCGGTATGAACCGCGAGACAGTAAGACAATATTTTGAACTTTTGGAGAAAGTACTTAGTGAAAATGATCTTTTTGACAAACCATTTAATATTTTTAATATTGACGAGACGGGTTTACAATTAAATAATAAACCAATGCAAGTCTTAGCTGCTAAAGGTTCCAAAAACGTTTCATCAAAGGCGAAACAATTTCTGTAATTGCGTGCTGCAACGCCGAGGGAATGTTTATTCCGCCGTACTCGATATTCAAGGGAAAAAACAAGAAAGAGGAGTTTGCTGATGGAATGCCGCCTGGTTCTCAAATTGCCATGTCTGAGAAATCGGCATATGTCAATGCAGCTATATTTAAACATTGACTGGAATCACATTTTCTACCCCGCAAGCCATCCGGAACCGTATTGTTGATTGTTGATGGTCACACCTCCCATAAAAATTCGGTAGATGTGCTGGATTTTTGTCAACAAAAAGAAATAATTCTTCTTTGTCTTCCGAGTCATATGACTCATTATCTGCAACCCCTTGATCGTTCTTTTTTTAATTCATTGAAAACTAACTACTATACGGCTTGCAACAATTTCATGAAAACAAATCCATCAAGAAAGTTGACAAGGATGCAGTTTGGAAAACTTCTTGGGCATGCCTGGGGTCGAAAATGGAATGTTCGCATTTAAAGCTACAGGAATTTCACCTTTTAATCAAGATTCTATCCCAGATTACGCCTATGTGGAAATTGATTTTGAACTTGGCTCTGAAAATGTCGAACCACAATCTTTAAATAGAACGCATTCCCCTCAAACAACCCGCAGCTGTTTACCTCAACCTGGATGTTCTTATAACTCAGATCCTCCAACAACTGACGATGCTAGTGAAATTTCACCAGGAAAGCTCCTTAGCGAAATTTCACCCATTCCAAAAACCAGTGCAACTGTAGCAGTTAAAAAACGTGGAAGACAGCTTGCAACCATTTTGAATACTGCAGAACGTATTGAGACGCAAAAAAGCAAACTTACAATAAAAAATCAAAAAAAGAACTTGAAAGAAATTAAAACATTTGAAAAAAAAGGAAAGAAACGCTGAGTTAACACATCAGACTCAGAAGAAACTAAAACGTTTGAAAAAAAAGGAAAGAAACGCCAAGTTAAGACATCTGATTATGGAAAAAAAGGAAAGAAACTCCAAGTTGAAACATCTGATTCTGAAGATGGAAGTATAATCTTCCACGAAAGCGATGAATCAGCGGAAGAATGGGATGAGAATGAGTGCGCGGGTTGCGGTGAAAATTATTTTAAAACATCTAAAACCGAAGACTGGCTAGAATGTTGCAGATGCGGGCGTTGGTTTCATTGTGAATGTTCCAAATATGACGATTTTTGTGATTTATGTGGAAAACTACAAAACAAAATGCCGTAAAGCAATTTTTTTCACTTTTTTTTACTTTCGTATTTTGTTTATTTTCGTTTATTAGCATAGGTAATGTTATTTTTCTATGGTCGGTCTTACCCGTATATGGTGGACGATCTAACCCGGATACATGGGTTAGACCGACCATTTGCAGTGTTTCTGTTATTAAATAAAAAGTTTAATTCAATATTGTTTTTTTTACTTTTTAGTACTTAATTACAATACAAAACCTATATGTAGCACCTATAGTAATTTATAAGTGAAAAACACCAATAACAAACAAAATATAGTTTTTTTTTCAAAAAGTGGTCGAACTCTCCCGGGTTTACCCTACTATATAATGTACAAACAAAGACGAAACAGTCATCGATGAAACCAACTACATGGGCACTAAATACTAGGTCACGAAAGGTTTTTTTTCTCGACTTTGAACAGCAGTAATCTGCCATCATGTGCTGATCCCATCTTCCTTGGAAGCGGTCCTCATATCCTGGTAAAATCTTTAACCTTGGTCTTTATTCATGTCTCCTAAATATTCATAAAAACAATCTAAGTGGATGTGTAAATAGTTCAACTTCATACTAATTCAAGAGATTTGCCGTTTTTAAACTTAAATAATGCTAAACTTATATTTGGATATTCACTATTGGGTTAGGAAAGTTCAAAACAAATCTTTTTGTATGGGGGGTGACAATTTCTAAACCCAAAAAGGCGAAACACCAGTAATGGACTTGGATGGTGTTAACCTTCGGATGACCAAGGGGGGTAAATTTTGACCCCAATGTATATTTTTCTTGAATAAACTCTTAAATATTTTTAATTTTTAACTGATTATTTTTTTATTTGACTATATTATTATGCCAAGTATCTTTATATTTTGCAAAAAAAAATTTACAAATATTTCTCATTAAAAAAGTATTTTTAAAATAAATATGGTATTAACAGAATATTCAGAAGATCCTGAAGATGCAGAGCCAGCTGAAAATCCCAAGAAACGTGGCCGATGTAAAATTTGCTGTCGACCTTCCGACAGAAAGTTTACAACGAAATGCGATAAAAAAAGCATTTTGTCTGCAAGGAACATTCGAAGATTAAAAAACATACTATGTAATACTTGTGGTTTCTAGTGCATTTTTTACAAATTTCATTGCTTCCTTTATTAGGTTTAGACTAATATTTTTACTTTTTTGGTTTAGTTGGAATAAAAATTTGTTGTACTAATGTTTGTTTTCATTATTTAATATAAAATATAACATTAAAATAATGAAAGCATGTTTTCGTTTACTAAAATCAGGAGGGGTCATTTTATAAAAAAGAGGTTGGTCATCCGAAGGTTAACTTCTAAAATTCATATTTTAGTATAGGACACCCTTAATACTTAATTACTGCCCAAAATTTACTTACATTTTGGTTATCATCAGTTAGTTTTCCCTGGAGTACCTTCCAAAATAAATTCCAGGGTATTTTACATCATTATTACTGTTCGTGTTATAGATTGGTTATTTATAGTTTCAGAAAATGGACAAAACTAAAAATTTCTTTCTCTTATTCGGAGGAAGATATGACAAAAGGTCTAAAATTTATTAGATGTTAGATTAAAAACAGAGATGTTGCCACGAGTGTTTATTCTGTCATCCGATGATAGAATATTTCATTATGTAACACTTTATGTAATATATGTCATTCCATAGATAAAAGTGATATTATAACGGTCAAATTCCATAATAGGAGTAGAAAAAGTAAATTTTCTGTGCACAAATCTAATTTAATTGTATATGCCAATTTTTTTTTTTAAAGTGACAGATACCTAACCAACACTTCTACCCCAGGAGGCTATTTGTTTGAAGGTTTTCTAAAGCGACATGCTGAGATTAAATAAAAACATGCTGAGACATGTTAGATTGACTACATACTTGTTTAAAAAGATAGAAGACTACTTCGAGGAGAATATTTACAATGCGTTCTTTTGGATCCAATTCGATTATTTAATGGATATCAAACAGGGTTTTGTATTTGTCCAAAGAGTAAAAAAGTGTTGAGGCCGGCGCAAAAGTCTAAAGACTTTTATTAAACTATAAGCTCTGAAAAAGAGCAAATAACTGTAATGGCAACATTTTCGGAAGATGAAAAAGTAGTACTACCAATAATATTTCCATATAAAAAAATGCCTAAAGCACTTGTGGAATCTGTCCCAGAAGTATTTTATAAATACATGTGCAATCATTTGAAAATTCTGCTAGGCCAGTTGCCATATTTGTAGATGGTCACAGATCACATTTGATATTTAAAGTAAGTGAACTTTGCAGTGACAATGGCGTAATATTGATATCTTTGTTTCCAAATATAATGCACATAATGCAACCGGCTGATAATGCTATATTCAAACTCTTAAAATCGGGTTGTAAATATTAAGTTATAATGCAGAAGTTGGAGAACTTCAAAAGAAGTTACAATATTTATCTTTGGGTTGATTGAAAAACAGTTTATAAAATCCATGCGACCTCCAAAACATATATTAGTGGACTAGTGGTTAGTGCTGCTGACTACAAGCCGAGAGGTCGTGGTTTCGAATCCCACCAGGGTATGGCTGTTTATTTATGTTTGTCCTATTGTATATTAGTCCTTCGGAGGGGACTTTAAGCCCGCGGTCCGTTCCTACCCCTAACCCGCTCAAGCCATTCAGTTGGCTTTTGGATTTTCTTGGGAAGTAAGGGTGGAACTAAAAGAGCAAAAAAATCTTTTATTGCATTTTTTTACATATACAGGAATGAATGAAAATATAGAAGGAGTTTATATATAAATATATGGTCAGCAATGAAAATGTAAATGGAAAGTATAAATAAAGTTAAGGAAACACCTTTGACGGACTTCCCCAAAACAACAAGTCACTCTTCTCCTATAGAAAAAGAAAACATAATTTCTAAATGGAATAGTCCTGAAAATGAAAACCTTATTTGCTACGAGAAAAAAGAAAGCGAGGGTTTTAAGGTGCCAACACTATTTAAGAAAAATTAACTTCCCAATGTCGAAGAATCCAGCAGTGGTTTAAAGTAGTAAATATCGTTTTACGAAAATAAAGTAAGGAAAAAAACGCAAACAAAAATATATCAAAACCTTTAACATCGTCAGCTTGAATTGACAGTTTCAACTCAGATTATAAGCTTAATTATGATGATGATGACCTCAACATTAAAATGATTATTTAAGATTGTAACCTTACGTTTTGGTTTTTAATACTTACATTTTTATTTCACAAGAAATTGTGCTTTACCCTATTTTTGTTTCATAAGAAATTGTGCTTTACGCTATTTTTGTTTCACAAGAAATTGTGCTTTAACCTTTATGTATAATGTACACTAGGGTTCAGTGTTGAGCACTGTAATCGTAGTTTTTTTAAAGAAATTTTATGATAGTTTGCCTTTCTCTTGTATTTGACTTATAACATCATATTACTTCTACAAATAAAAACCATTGCTAATTTATAAGGCTTTATTGGACAGCAACAACAATACAATGTATTTTATAGCAATGTAGCTTATATATATGTTCTCACATTATTGGTAGTCCATTCAGCCAAGTTATCCTAAAATAAAAATCAGATCTTGAATATTATTTGTTTGGATTTAGTATTTACTCAAGTTACTTACCAAGAATTTTTATTATGTGAGCGAAACATCAAAAGGAGGTTAGCTCTCAATCAACTGGAGCGATTATCGCGAGGTTGCGAATAATGTAGTGTTGCGGCATTTACTTGACGATAGACGCAGGTTCGTTTGAAACGGTGCAAGGCTCCAGTTGAGAACACTGCGATAGTGCATTTCCTGCATTGCTTCTTATTGGTCAAATTATCGGATCAAGTTTGAAATTAGGAGCTTTTGTTAGGCCTTTTTGTCGTTGTAAATTGTCTTATATCAAGTAATTCCATTACTTTTGATTTTCTAATATTTGTTTTGTAATTGTGGATGGTTTAGTTCGGTATTTAAAGAAGCTTTCATAGTTTTGTAATTTTGTAGCGAAGGCGGATGTGTCAGTCTGGTGGAAATTGTCATATGAGTGACATGCTCGTATTTTTACTTTGTGAAGTAAAACCTTGTTAAAGGGGTTTGAAGACGTCTACTCATATGAAAAACTCCGCAATGATGGTATATTGTTATCCATAGTGTTTTGAGTGCGGATTCTCACGGCATTATGCCGGATTTATTTGGATATAATTTTTACCAGTCCAACCACTTTCCAACCATCTTGGATTCCATCCATCCATCAGTTTCTTGCGACTTACCATCCAAGAACATAAAACCCTTTACGAAGGTATTATATTTTTTTGAAGGACAAATTGTCATAAATTTTTCTTTTAGGGTTTTTTTATAATTATGGTTTTAATTCCGGTTTTAATTCCCAAGTTTAATCTCAAGTACAGAGATCAGTTTTTCTTGTTATAAACAAATTTAAGTCATACCTTCTCTGTCACCTGGGATATTGGTTACCATACACGGATGACATTAACTGACGTGCAATCCTGATTGGAAGAATTTATTCAACGTACATATACGCAGTGCAGAACTAAGGTCAGATCCATTTTGTTAACGAACCACTGTTTAACACGTTGATGGACACAGACAAATTTTTGGCGGGACCTGCTGCGTCACTTACAGAGGCTTGTTATAAATCAGCTAGAAAATTGCGACTGCTATAGCCGTCGCGACGCGTCGTGTCATATTGGACCCGACGGCATTTGCAGTCCTGTCCATGAACGTGGTAGATTTAATATCAAATATTAAAAACTTTTAATATACATTGTTTTGATTAGTGTAAACCGCGTGTAATTTGCCAATATACAGGGATGGTAATGGGCTCTTAGGCCGTTTAATAAACAAAGATGCATGCTATATGAAACGTACGAATAAGTGAGATAAACGTATAAATAAGAGAGACAAACAACCATTGTTGAACGAATAGGATAACAAAATACTTATTTCCCCTCTACCATAAGCGTGCAGTACAAGATTTTAAAACGATTAAATCAAAACAATTAAACGTCCGCCAATGTTTTACTTCCCCTCCTCTAACTGCTTTACAATCCCACCAAGATACATACACCTTAAGATAGGATGGTGCGCATGTTGGGCGGGGCTTAAATATGTCACTTGAATCAAGTGACTTGATGAGTGTTTTTAAATCTTTAACGTGCTTTTTAATTATCTGCTGCTAAAATTGTTGTTTTTGCGATGCTGTTGGATGTTAACTATTTTTTGTTTAACTTGTTGTTTTTGCTTTCGGTAAGGTTCGAATTACTGTTCAGTGTTCAAATTATTGTTATTGCGTTGTGTTAACCAGTTCTGTTTGTTTATTATTGTTTTTGTGTTGCGTTAACTTGTTTTGTTTGTGTTTTAGTTTGTGTCGTACCATTTGAATTTAGTGTTGCATATTTGGATGCAATTCAGACAACCAGTCCAAGAAAAACCCTTTAAATAAAAACATTAAATTTAATCGATTCCCAAAAAACTTTGATTTGTGGAAACAGTGGTTAAATGCCACAAAAAGAATAGGCAATATTAACGTTAAGACCGCTTTTGTTTCCTATAAACATTTTCTGGACAGTGGCTATAAGTTTAATTTAAAACACCAAGGCTTAAACTATAGCCCTAAATGTTATCAAGGACTAAAAGCATCTATTATTCATATTATAACACTTTCTTCAATATTAAGTTTAATAAAAACGCACTATGTCCAGATATTTCTCTATTTTCTTTGATAATATTACTATTATTCGTGTATTCGCACGGCAACTACTAATCAAGTGACGTCATGCGCTGCATGAACCAAAACTCGTACACGGGAGCATCCAGCCCTGGCGCGGCGCGGTCTGGCCTGCCCCACCACTATTTCGTCACTCCACCACTCCCACGTATCATAATGCATTTGTCTTTATTTATTAAACGGCCTAAGAGCACATTACCATCCCTGTATACGAGGGGTGATTAGAATCCTTGTAATACCAGAGTATATTAAATAACTTTAAATAATTGTACGACACTTACATTTTTTTAGTAATTTCTTTTATTCTTGTCCCAAAAAGAAAAAAATTACTTGGTGCCCAATTTTTTTTGTAAATTCGTTCATAGTAAGTAGTAGTTACGAAGAACATTGACCCACGACCATCTGAGCTAGCGGGATTTTGTGGCTCAGGGTTCTTGTAAGAGAGTTTTTATGTTATAAGATCCGTACGAAAAATTTTGTCCGACTTGACGGGAACTAAAATCCAGGTGGTGCTGGTGCGGATGCATGAAAGTGGCCAGTGAAACCTAATATGCTATATTACTTTATCGAAGACATTAAAAGTTTTATACAAGAATTAAAATTAAAAAATAATAAAAACATTTTCAAGTCTGTGAAATGAAAACATTTAAATAAAAATATATTTTTAAATCTGTTTTTGTAATTTAAAAAAGGTGTACATAAAAATTGGTATTGGCCTATAAATGTATGTAATGATGTAATTGATTTTTCCATACCTTGGTATTTTAAAATAATATTTTATATGGTTCCCTAAAGATTCATTCTTATTTGGCTATATTGCAAACGTTGCAAAACTCGGAAATGGAAACATTTTTAAATCATTTCCGGCTTCTTTATTAGAAAAGCACTGGAAATTACGCACAGCGCTAACATTTGTTTGCCGAATTAATCACTATTGATTTATTTATAGTTAAAAATACGAAATTGTGTACACTTTGTACGCTTTATTATGTGCTTTAAATATTGCATTTTTTATTTTTATAATTTTGGTTTATTTATGCTCTATTTTTATTGTTGCTAAAATTGTATCAACATGCAGTATGGTTGTTGACAGTTAATTTTTGGACGGAAGTTTATATTCGACCATAAACCAAAAATATCGCTGTAATTAATAAAACCGGACTCGTATCAAACGACCCACAAACATATTGCTTTTCGTAGTATCAATAAAAAAACGACATAAACGTCGTTTACGTTCATCCAATGTATATTAAAAATGCTGTACTTGGGGACTGATAAAATGTCGGCGAAACATAATGTTATAATATTATAACCAAGATATGTCACCTTAGGGTGATTTTTTTTTCACGACAATTTTTATTTTTTCGCTCCCAACTCAAAATCTTGTTGAAAATGTTCAAAAAAAAATTTTCTGAAAATTTGAGCCCTTAATATTAACTCAAAGTACTCGACCAAAGCGTATAAAGATTTCCCATTTAAAATTCACGTAAACTTTGATTATTTTTTTTTAAATATTTATATCTCAGCCGCATTTTATGCTATTGGATTGTTTCAAAAAAGGATTTACTCGTAATCAAAAGTTCTACAAAAATGCTTTATGTGCCATAGCTGTAATCTGCACATGTAGGATGGTACGGGTCACTAAATCTTATTTTAGTGAAAAATCATCATATTTTTGAAGATATTTCAAAAGTGACTGGATTCTTTGAAAAAATGTTAAGAACAAACTTGTAGAAAATTTAATTTTTTTTAAAAAAGGTCCTATCAGTTGAATCGCTAAGATTGATATTTCTTGAGATATAAAGCGGTTACATTGACAATTTATGAAATTTTTAGGATTTTCGTATCAAACTTTGTATAAATTATTATTTTCAATTGTTTATCAGTAAAATTTCATGTAATTCCGTTTTTTCTACAGTCGGGTGATTAGAGAAAAATAAATAACTCAAACAATCTAGCATAATTATTAATAACATAACTTTAAAGAAAAAAGATATATCTAACCTAAAAATTGATATAACGAGGTGTATTACATACAACATGTTATTTTATTAATAATTATGCTTGATTGTTTTAGTTATTTATTTTTCTCTAATCACCCGACTGTAGAAAAAACGTAATTACATGAAATTTTACTGATAAACAATTGAAAATAATAATTTATACAAAGTTTGATACGAAAATCCTAAAAATTTCATAAATTGTCAATGTAAACGCTTTATATCTCAAGAAATATCAATCTTAGCGATTCAACTGATAGGACCTTTTTTTTAAAAAATTAAATTTTCTACAAGTTTGTTCTTTACATTTTTTCAAAGAATCCAGTCACTTTTGAAATATCTTCAAAAATATGATGATTTTTCACTAAAATAAGATTTAGTGACCCGTACCATCCTACATGTGCAGATTACAGCTATGGCACATAAAGCATTTTTGTAGAACTTTTGATTACGAGTAAATCCTTTTTTGAAAAAATCCAATAGCATAAAATGCGGCTGAGATATAGATATTTAAAAAAAAATAATCAAAGTTTACGTGTATTTTAAATGGGAAATCTTTATACGCTTTGGTCGAGTACTTTGAGTTAATATTAAGGGCTCAAATTTTCAGGAAATTTTTTTTTGAACATTTTCAACAAGATTTTGAGTTGGGAGCGAAAAAATAAAAATTGTCGTGAAAAAAAAATCACCCTAATGTCACCTACATTTAGAGATAAAAATCCGGACATAAAATGGCTTAGGGACACATTCTCATCATATTATATCTAATGTCACCTTCTAAGAAAACTTATTCAGATACTATAATCTGTTATCAAAACATTTCATGTTATCTAGGTGTGATGCATTCGTTTATAGTTTTCATTAAACTTGAAATAAAATGCTAACCATTTTAAAATATTTAAATATATCCAAAAATACAATTCTAAAAATAATAGTTTATAAACTAAAAGCACGCTTTAACGAAAAGAACAAAGTAGTGTAATTTACTTTATGTTAAATGACATGCCAAAAAGCACAAGACGCTTTTTGATTACCTTTTTTTTTGAGAAGCAATTAATTTAGACAAATCGCCCCAAGTTTTTTGGCATAATCTAAGAACATAGTGACAAGATTATTAATAGTAA
Source organism: Brassicogethes aeneus (assembly GCA_921294245.1). Taxonomy (NCBI): domain Eukaryota; kingdom Metazoa; phylum Arthropoda; class Insecta; order Coleoptera; family Nitidulidae; genus Brassicogethes; species Brassicogethes aeneus. Next base: position 38,895,654 of record OV121132.1, read on the forward strand.
AAAATAATAATTTTGTACATTTTATCGCGTTAAACCGTCATTTTAAGTTTTTAATCTATAATTTATTTTATTTTAGTCCTTAAATTTACTTACTTAATACAAAAATTTGATTTTAATAATCAATATTTGTTTTATGTTGTTTGGTTAATAAATAAAATTGTGCCTTAAATAACAATAACAATAATAATAAGTTTATTGGTCAACATTACAATATTACAATATGTTTGTGACAGGTCAAAAAAAAAGTATACAATACCATTAGAGAATATTAAGTAAATACATAGTAAATAAAAATACATATGTTTGTTCATAAATAAAAATTGTATAAATAACACAAACAAACAACAACAACGTTTAAAAGAAAATACAACGTTATGTATGGGTTAAAAACATATTCCTTAATTGAATAAAAACATTGTTCTAATAAAATATTTTTTAGTGTCGATTTAAATCGTTTGGAAGTTAGTTCCTTAATTTTTTGAGGTAGGTGATTGTATAAATTGACATTTAAGGTATTTTTAAAAGTTTTTGTAAGCCTAAACTGTGAGGTTCTTAAGAAATTTGTGTTTCTAATATTGTAGTTGTGAATATTATGACTTAAAATGTGACTAGATTTGGTGTTGTGGATTTCCATTAAAGAATATAGTAAAAACAGGCACGGTAGCGGCAAGATTTGAAGATGTTTAAAAATGGGTCCACAATGTTCATTAGCTTTGGCCTTCACTAAAACTCTAACCACTCGTTTTTGCAATTTAAAGATTTTTATGGCATTCACTGAATTGCGCCATAAAATTATACCATAACTAAGATGGGAGTTGAATAACAAAAAGTAACAGGTCCTAATTACGAAAATAGAACTGGAAAGTTTTTTGCCAAGTTGTTCAATATGCGCTTTCCAGTCTAATTTATCGTCTATTGTGATACCTAGGAGTTTTACGTGATTTCCTTTGGTAACGTTGGAATTATTTGAAAAAATTAAATTCTGGGTCTTGTCGTTGTTCATTGCCAATTTATTAGGCGTAAACCAATCATATAAAAATATAAAATGTTGTATGCCATCCGGCTAAAAACGTCTTTTTGTGCTTCGCTCAATTGTAGTCTTGTAGTTGTGAAACTTTGAGCTAGGCACAAAAAGACTCACTTCTTAGCCTTTAGGCCTAGTGACATAATTACCTGTAAATAAAAGGATAATATAGCAAGTGGCTGAAAAGTTGACTTTTTTAATTATTGATAGATGGCTTTGGAAGCGAATCAAAGAAAATTGCTGTCGTCTGGTCAAACATAGAGGGCGGTACTGCCATCTCTACGGGAAAGAAAATATTCTTTTTTTAGTTTTAATTAAAAATTTATTTATATTTAATATAGTACATTTTTTCTTTAAAAAAACTTTGTTCTTTTTTGTTATTTTTTAAAAATTGTTAGTATTCATCATAAGTAAGTTATTCTACTTTAAATTAGGATAATTTTGAAAAATAACAATTTTGATAAATTAAACAATTTTTTAATGCATTATTATTAACAATTAAATGAGCAAGAAAATAAAGAGGTTAAGTAACATTTTGAATATTAAACGAAATTGAATTTTATTTATAAATGTAACATGAAACCTTTAAACTAATAATTATGTAATTGCAATACCAAATATATTTTTAATTACAACATTTGTTATAAAAATTGTTTCCTAACCCCTTCATTATGCCCTTTGAATTAAATAAGCATTTAGCCTTATATCTATATCCATTCGGATGAACTACTCATGGAAATAGCAAACTCTCTCAATCGTTGATAAGATTTGCTAATTTTTTTCAAGAATGTTATGGAAAGTTTAGAATGTTCGTTTCTTCTCTTTCGAAATATTATAGGCCGCTTAAATTTGAGTTTCATTTTAGGAAACGCCATCAAACAATGCAGTTTTTTATGGCTCATCAAGTTAATATGCGATGAATGAATGAGATACCAACTTTGTGAAAAAATAAAAAATACAAACACGATAATTGTCATTATAGCCAAGCTAATAAAAAGTTATTTTGGACTACCGTACACAGTAAAAAAAATCAATTCTAAGCAACACTAGTTCACACAGGTCCACACTAAATAGTGTTGTTTTATAACACTACAATTAGAGTTAATTTGTAGTGTAATTTTCCCCAAGTAAGCATGTATGATTTAACACTATATTACTGAGGATAAAGTAATTTTACACTGTATTAAAAAGTGTTAATTTACCTACTTTTACACTTCCTGGGTAAAATCCCACTTTTGTTCAGTGTTAATTAACACTACTTTGGAAAAGTTCTAATTTTAGAAAGGTACTTTTACTCTTTTAGTGCAAACTTCTGGTGAAAATTAACACTATTATTTGAGTAAAACCTATTGGTGGTAGTGAATAAAACGAAAAGGTAAATACAGAGAAACATTTATTTGGAACAAAAATCTATGACAATTATCAAAATCGGTGCTTTTAAAATATAATTTTATATTTGAGTCTTATGGCTGGCTTAAGCAAAATGGTTTCTTAAAACGTAAAAGTTTTAGATAGAGATGTAAAAAAACGGTTTTTTTTTCAGATGTGAAAAAAAACATGAAAAAAATTCTAGAAAAAAAACGGTTTTTTTTTGTTTTTTTTTCAAAATGAAATTTTGAGTAAAATATATATTAATAATAAAGTGAAATGTAGAATATATTAAATTTTTCATCATTGAAAATCTTGACAAGGACTAAAAAATCTGATTTCTTATTATTTGGTAGTTTCCACATTAGAAACCAGTAGCAATATAAAACTTCTACACCAATACAAAAAATTAAAGCATAAAAAAAATGTTTTGCGATTCTTCGGATACTTGTATCTTTGTTAAAAATGGTCGTATTGGAGCCGTAAAAAAAGCAATTTGAAGCTTGAAGTTTCTAGTTTTAAGATTTTTATATGAAAAATGTGCAACGCTCAATCCTAACAAATACCGTAATAAAAAATCTTTGTTAAAAATGGTCGTATTGGAGCCGTAAAAAAAGCAATTTGAAGCTTGAAGTTTCTAGTTTTAAGATTTTTATATGAAAAATGTGCAACGCTCAATCCTAACAAATACCGTAATAAAAAAAAATCGATTTTTTTTGGCTTTCTGGTCCACGGAATGTTCTGACTTTACCACCAATGAATAAATGTTCTACAAGAATTTGCTAATGTTTTTTTGAAAAAAAAAATTCCATACTCTACATAAAGGTAGCTTTTTGAAAAATCAAGCGCTGAATCAAAAATATTATATGTAGTTACTTTTTTTAGGACCAAATCAAAACAAGCGCCGCCCTTATTGGTCAATTCGGTGGGGGTGGCGCGTGCATAGCGCGAGACTGTATTTACATTTACTAATTGTCATTTAGTGGCTAATTTTAGTCCATGAAACCTAAAAAATTAGGCAAATGGGACTAATCTTGAAAAAAAAACCTAAAATGTGAAAAAAAAACATTTGAAAAAAAAAACAATGAAAAAAAAACCTGAAAAAAAAAACAAAAAAAACGGATCGTTTTTTTTCAAGTCGCATCTCTAGTTTTAGATCAATGCATGCAATGTTTTACTGGTTGTCAACTTCTAAGCAATGAATTATCTTGAGAATTCATCAGTAATCCATTTTTCTGTTATAAAAATGGGTTATCCCACTGGTAGAGAGGCGTCAGGAGGCTGTATGTCGGGGATTAACCACACGTGTACAAATTAATAATATTAATAAAAATGTAGGTATAGGTTAATATAAAAACGATTACGCTTGAAAATAAAATGTAAATCAAGTGTTTATGTATTTATATTATTAATGTTACAAGTACCCGACCTACTGCAGTAAATTATTGATATATAATATAGATCGGGTATGGACATCCTTTTAACATATTGGTATTTATTGAGTATTAAGGCGTAAAGAAAAAGGAAGCATAATACTTACCAGTAAATAAGAATGTCCCCTTATGGATTCACCGTAATTAAAATCTAACTGAACGAAAATGCCACACTTCCACAACGCGGTATCTCCGGATATGCACTGCCTAAGTAGATAGGTACCAACCAAACATTTTAAAACGCATTTCGGTTAATTCCAGTTTTTTAAGTCTATTTTGCTACTATTGGTGTAATTTAACTTTAATTGTCATACAATGCGCACTACTTGTGTAAAGAAAAAAGAGCTCTTAGTAACATTACAGACACAGAAATTGGCATGCACTGTAGTGTACATTTTGTCACTATTTAACACATTACGGGGTAATAAACTCTCGCATTAAGTTTTTCTACCCTTTTGATTTATTTTAATAATAAATTTTGTGAATGTACCAATGAATAATGTTCATATTCTTTAAATGTGTTTAATAAAGTTAATAACCACTAAATGCTACCTAGTGTATTTTGTAGTGTAACTTTTATACTTTCAAATCAACTCTAATATTTTTACCCCTACACTAAAAAATTTACACGTGCAAATTTTTTTACTGTGGACGTGAATTAACTTTATGTATACCTTTATTTATACTCATTTAAATAAATTTAAAAATAAGTGTGTCCATTAAAACTAGGACCACTGTGTATAGTAAACAGAAAGTATTGTTTATACAATGTTCTTTAACTCGGGTTTTATTTCAACTAAATATTCTTAAAACCAAGAAGCTACAGAGTTTAACTTATGAACGCTTACAAAAACACATTTAAAAAATTAATTAATGCATGTTTTTAACTATACGAGTATAGCACAAATATAAGTAAAAAAATAAAATAATAATTAAATATTGTCAGCAACCTTTTCAAATTAAACTGGTTGATTTGATGTGGATTGGCATAAATGTGTGGTAATAAAATTAAGCTCTACTGGGAAATGAGAAGATCGGTGTAAACATATATTGCTTTAATTACAATAACCAAAGAAATAATAATAAAAAAATTATAAAGTTTAAAATTGATTGTCCACGTCGCATGGAATAAACTAAGAAAAATGATCTTAGTACAGAAAATGTTGCTACTGAAAGAACCAGCTTCTTCTTTGATGTCCTTATTATTGGAAAAAAATGCAAAAGTAAAATTTAAATTTCTCACTGTATTAGTTTCTTACTGAAATAGTTTCTCATCGTATTAATTTTTCATTGGAATAATTTTTGAATACTTACTCTAATTTATCCTAACATAATTTTCCTTAATATGGCAATTATCGTATTTCCGTATGTTATTGACATTATAAAAAAAATCGGGGGTGGTTTTGTTTTTCAAAGAGATCATAAGTTAATATTTCTAAAAAAATCTTAAAAAAAAACAAACACACTGTATCTCAATTATTTTGGATGATACATTGTTATCGAAATAGGGCCTAGAATGGATGGTTTGATTGGGTTAGTTAGCTTTGGTTATTATGCATATTACTTAAAATCTCTATGCCTATTATTAGTAATTTTTGATGATAAAATTCTTATCTAGGTCCCCGCATGATGGTAATTTTTTTTGGAGATATTTTTGCTTTAAGAATTTTTTGCTTTAAAAAAGTTTTGTATTGAGGATATTTTTTCGTGAGAAATTTTTACTTTGAAAAATGTTTGCAATGAGACATTTTTGCAATTAGAAATATTTGCTGTGAAATTATTTTTGAAAACATGTTATCGGTTTCCTAAAAAATTATAAACTACTCGTTTAGACTAACAAAATTTAGGTAAGTTTTAGTCTAATATTAACTCATTTGTTTGCATACAAACATATCTATAACCTAATTAGTATGGGACTATAGCTTTTATATGTAGGCCTTTTTTAAAACAAAATCCTATTTTTAACTGCGCATGGTGGTCAAGTAAGTTGCAATTCGTATATTATTTTGCAATGCATAATTTTTTGTCAAACTATAAGAAAAAACTCCACGACTGCCCTGCCCGTATAAATTGTTTTTTTATACAACTGATAGTTCTATTTGCCAAACTTACTGCAACTTGTGTGAAAATTATTGTTGTGTTAATCGTTCAAAAGAGAAAACAATTTGTATAGATTATTTTTGTTTGGGATTGGATTTTTGTTTTGTGATTTTGTGATTTTGGGAATACGGATTATTTTTGTATATTTAATTTATTAACATATTAATTACAAAAATAATTAGTTATTTATCGATTTAATTGTTAAAATTAAAACAAAATTTGATTAATATTTAATATATATTACATTCTTTATCTATTATAATAAGTATTAGAGAGAATGCACCTTTATATATTAATTAATTGCAATTAATTTTTAAATAAAATACATAGACCGTATTAAAGATAATTCCTAAAAAATATGGGTTTAAAATCAGGTAAATATTTTAACTTACCAAGTTTAAATTTACAGTAAATAGTAACATAAATGGTATTTTTAAGTAAAGAATTATAACTCATTTCTTCATACCTTAAAAAAGCACTACCATTAATAATATCCCAGTTATTTATTTAGCTATTCCTTAGTGTAATTAATTTCAGGTAGGATTAAATCTTTTACTGATAAACAACCCCGCTGAGTATTTTTTTAGAACCGAAATGTATTTTCGGGAACAAAGCCGAGGCAACGCATTTTAAAACCGTATATTTCATATTAAATGAGAAAGAAACTTCCTTTGTAAGAAGTAGTATTGAGTTCATTTAAAAGCTTTCCAGTATAAATTGCGCATCTGAAAATTTATCAAATGGAGAATAATTTAATCGGGAAATTTAATATTTACATACAAATATATTTTATTTTAAACTCAAAACCATAAAGAAGTTTTAACCTTTAAAATATAAAGTTATAATTATTAATTCGTATATTACAAGTATATTAAAATAGTATTTAAAAAATGGATAAAAAATCTGCGGTCGTCAAATTTGTTTTGGATGTTTTAAAGAAAAAACTTTCACATTTATCTAAATTTTAATCCAAGATTTTGAGTTACCACATATGGCACAACTACATAAGTTATGGCGGCCATTATAGACAAAAGATGGTGATAATAACTCAAAATATATTATCGAAAAAATTTAATAAAAATATTTATTTATTTATTAATTTGTATGTTTACAAAACGTTTACAACATTTCCAGAAATATCAAAGTTATTATAAAGATTTTTGGTTTTAATAGGTTTTAAGTTTTTTTTAAATATCTGGAGAATCGCTGGCTTTTTTTGTAATTTATACATTTTTTTTCATTATACTTATAATTAAGTAAATTTTATTTAATTTAACCGACCTTATAGCTCTTCAAATATAAAAATACTCATAGAGACCTATCCAATAAATTTAGAACCATTTGTTGGCAAGCAGTCTGCGGGACCATACATATGCGAAATTATACCCATGAAATTATTCTGCGATTGGTAGGCTCAAATATAACAGGCGATAATTGGTTTTCCAGTTTACATCGGGACAATAAGAAAAGATAAGCCCGAAATTTTCACTGAATTATTACCAAGAAAAGCCACGATAACGCCAAGCTGGGTCGTATTGTCCGAAAAATATTAACTTTGCATTTTGACGACTTAACTGGAAAAGAAAATAAACCTGATATGGTTACGTTTTATAAAATGACCAAAAAAGGATTAGGCGAAGGTACATGGTGCTTTTTTATGATCTTCTAAATATAGCCGCTATAAATTCGTTAATAATTTATAGACATTAACATCTTATCAGTAGGTTGTGAATTGCTTAAACCACAAATAAAACGTCCATAAAAAACTGCTAGCTTACTCCCAGAATTTCGCCAACGATCTAAGTTGTTAGTAGGTACTACTAATGATATTGATGATCACTAAACTCCGCTAGAAGAAAAATCGGATCTCGTGAAAGGTTATACGTATGCTGTAGAGCACGGAATAGAAAAAACGAAAATGGTGTTTAAACTGTTCTAACTGAACATGTATCGAACACCTAAATTTCTTTGAAAACAAGTAGCAGGTATATTTTTTGTTTTATGTTTTATTTTAATAGGTACCTACACCAGTGTTACCAGATTTTTTCAAAAAAGGACCGTACGTTTCGTTCGAATTTACCTTAATTACAAAAATGACTCAATGGACAATATTAAATAACGTCAACTTGACATAATTGCATTTATTTGCATTGTTTCATTCTGTCATTTTGTAATTAAGGTAAATTCGAATGAAACGTACGGTCCTTTTTTGACAGAATCTGGTAACACTGACCTACACTTTAAATTTAAAAATATGCAATTATTTATTCCTATGCCAACAATAATTTAGTTAATGTACCATTTTGACATACATGTATGTATACATTTCAGCTGGTAACTTTTTTATTTTTTTTTAAATGCAATATACTTTGCAATTAAAATAAGATTAAGTACAAAAATGTTTTATAAATGATTATTATTGCTAATTCTACTACGAGCCCTAACCACATAATGTTCGGACACTTCATAATTTATACAGAAATTTTTTTCGTGAATACTATCTCAAAATTATTAGAAGTTATGAAAAATTCAGCTTATTTTGGCATATACCCCTCGAAGCGATTTTTATTTTTAAAAAGTTTACCTTTTATTTTTAGCTTTTAAAAAAAGGCTAACTTTTTAACTTTTTTTTGCATGAGTAAAAAAAGTTATAAATGGGCCCATTAAAAAGAACATAAAATATTATACAAACCCTGAAAATTTGGTAAAAATTGTATAAATAATAAGAAAGTTATAGCGATAAAGATATCTGCAAAATCTCCCGTTTCCTAAGAAAATTGCAAAAACTCTTTAAAAATAGCATTTTTAAATTACTTATACTTTTTTATAACTTATTTATTTTTTACCAAATTTTCAGGGTTTGTATAATAATTTATGCTCTTTTTAATGGGTCCATTTATAACTTTTTTTACTCATACAAAAAAAAGTTAAAAATAAAAGGTAAACTTTTTAAAAATAAAAATCGCTTCGAGGGGTATATGCCAAAATAAGCTGAATTTTTCATAACTTCTAATAACTTTGAGATAGTATTCACGAAAAAAATTTTTGTATAAATTATGAAGTGTCCGAACATTATGTGGTTAGGGCTCGTATAAGTAAATCATGGCTACGTACTGTTTACAAGTAAAATATGCATACAGTTATTAAATGTCTTGCCTTCGTCAAAATAAACTGCTCTTATTATGAAATAATAGTAAATGTAAAAATTATTTTATTATCTAAATACAAAAATAAACAATTATTTAATCTTCACGCCAATCTTTAAAAGGCTTATATGCACGTTTTTACTGACCTTTTGATTTCGCCGGCAATGCACTGCTATTTGCCAATAAAACATAAAAAAGTAGCTGTAACTCATTCTCTTCACTTTAACTGTAAAAAAACTGCTTCTATATTGAATTTAAACGGTTGTTAGTTCATTTATAAAGATAAAGTTTGATCTTTATAGAAAAATTCGAAAGCCGGTAAAATAGATTCACAGGTTACTCTATTTTTGTATAGATATCGCTTTACACAAATATATTTAAATTAATTGATCACATATTATTTTTTACAGTTCTGTATTGTCCGCTGAAGCAATAGGTTTGCTGATGAAAGAGTGTAAAAATTAAAGTACTTCCTTCCTTGAAAGGACAAGATGGTGCTGACAGCACAAAAACAAGGTGATCAGTGACGCAACTACAAAATCTACATTAGATTGGTAAAGATGCAAAAGATTTTCACAAAGGATGGTGGAAGTATTGAAAGATATACATAATATGTATATATATTATATATGCAAACAGCCATGCAGTGCATGGTCGTTTATTTTTTCTATTTTTATGTCTTTAGACTACGCTTCGTGTATTGTGATTTTGTTTATGTTTAGAAAAGTTTATTAAGAAGATTTGTTAAGAACAAACTAAAATGCTAAAATAGAAGACTAATATTGATTTAAAAATGAACTGTAATATTAAAATGGACATATAATTAAAAAAAATATATATCTATAATTAAGAATAAAATGATAATATATAGGTAATTCTAGACTAGTTTAATCCAGTACTCCCGAAAAAAAAAACATTTAACTGGCTCGGGGAAAGGCCATTACACAGCAGAAGAAGAAGAAAATATTTTTACACCTTAAAATATTTGTCGTAAAAAAATTTTAGTATGCAACTCGTTTTTAAACATTTCTAGACATTTATTTTATTAATCACTCGCTCGCAAGCTAGCTTGCTTTTAATTAAATTCGTGACTAAAATGGCCCATTATCGTACATGTTTTCATACCACTAAGTGACCTTTTAAATACACATTAACAAGTTGTGGCGTTATGGCGTTTTAGTTACGGTCTAAAATAAGCAACAGATATTTGGACAAGGGCTAAAGTTAGTTTTAAGTTAGTTGACAGTTGTTAAAACAAAGTGCACTTCTTGTAACATATTACTAAAATTAAATGTAAAAATTATTTTTTCTAGAACCAAGCGCAAAGTACTAATTTGCGCTTCCAAAAGAAAGCGCAAAGTCGAACTTTTCCGAGGATCGAGCGACAAAGTAACTTTGTCGCTCGCTTAGTTACCATGGAAGCCATATGGCTTATATAATAAAGAAAAGTTTAGTGTATTTTAGACTTTTGACACAAACGTCAAATTTGAGGTTATCAATAATTATTAATTTTTACCAAACATTCTTATAGAAACCGGTTGTAAAAAAATCCTGTGTGTAATTCGAGCGCAAAGTGATATTGCCGCTCTCGCGAGATAGCCGCGCTCCGCTACGCGTCGCGTAATGTATCACTTTGCGCTCTTAATACACAAATATATTTAGCTATAGCTATTATTATCTCAATACAAAATTACAAAAGTATTAAATAGTTTCTTAACGACAATATTTAAAAAGTTTATATACCATATATTATTTACCAGAATTGTTTTGAGAATTGGAACAACCTCTGGCTTAAGTGTGTAATATCTATTGATGAATATTTTTAGGCTTAAAGTTAAAGGTAATTTTTGGCATCAAAGATTTAATTATAATAATACAATGAATAAAGGCCTTTCAATATTAAATTTTATATTATTAATTATTTTAATGGGCAGTACACACAACAAACAGTACATTAAATTTATAAGGCTTACGCTCAATAAAACATTTTAAATATTTTACCTTTTATAACAAATTGATGGATTTTAATAAAATAAAATTCATAAAAGACTACAAGAATATTGTTAAATAATAGAAAACCTAAAATTAAAAATAAACACAACCATATACCCATACCATATGATGGCATTAAATACTGCAATGCAATTTTAAAATTGAATTAAATATTTTCTTTATTTAAATTTTGTAATTAAAAATAATGTTATGATGATTTTAACTTTTTAATTTTTAACATAAACATGTTAACATCAGCTGCCTTGTTAAAATTGTTTATAACATCCAATTTTAAATATTAGTTTTTTGCGTAAAATAGGTACCCATTATCGTCTGGTATGGCATTAGTGCGCAATTTGTATGACATCCTGTAAATAAAAAAAACTCTATTTGAACACTTATACGTTAAAAAAAGCTTTAAATAACATTCAGATAGAGTAGAATAGAATAGATGTGAACATTTTAAAGAGTTGTCTGAAAGTTTCCTATTATCCTACCAAATTGATTTTTTTCTAATTGTTACGTTATTAGGTTTGTTTTTACGTTAATATTTATTTTAACATATTCCAACTTAAGTTAATTAAATGAATTTCGAATGTCAAAAACCGATTTATCGACATACGGTTAACCTAGCTGTTCCTTGGATTATATACGTAAAAGAAAACAACAATAATTGTTGCTTCAGAATTTGACGACGCAATTTGAAACATTCGCCGCGACAACTTATAAACCATATCCATTTCATTTATTTATTTATTTATTTACATCATCTTACAGTCCTTGAACCAATTACAAGATGAGATATTAACCTAAACTAAATATATCACATGAAAAAAAAAATATTAATAATAAAAACAGATGAAATATTCAACAAACTTATATAAGTACAGAACAATAAAAAGCACAATGCAGAAAAGAATAAATAAATTAGGTATTTAAAATTAAGTTTCTTATTGTTTGCAAATTGCATGAAAAAATATCAAAACTGTCTTGCAAGTCATTGTATTTATCACACATAAAGTGTACTGGAGAAAATTTTAAAACATTTGTTTTTGCACCTGGCAAATAAAAGGTAAAATTATTTCTTGCAGTAACACGAGGAACTCTTAAATACAATTTACTTAAAAGATAAGGGCAGTCGATATAATTATTTATGAGTTTAAACAAAAATACTAAAGATGCTTTTATTCTGCGGTCCTCCAAACTTTCAAAATTAAATCTTTTTAATAATATTGCTTGAGAAAATCCCACAGGTGGGTAGAACCCATCAATTCTGAAACTAAGGAGTTTAAGAAAGCGACGCTGTAAGTTTTCAAGTGAATCAGAATGTATCTCATATGAGGGATTCTATATTATACTTGCATACTCTATTTTTGATTTAATAAAGGTGTTGTAAAGTAGACACAGTGTGAAAACATTACCAAAATCCAAAGAATTTCTGACAATGAATCCCAAATTTTTGCTAGTTGCATTAATAATGTTATCAACGTGCAAACCAAAATTTAATTTGGTGTCGAATGTGACTCCAAGGTCTTTAAAGTGTTCTCTGCGATTTAATGTCCGGGAATTAAGGATATAGTCAAATGCGAGTGGGTATTTTTTCTTATTATAACTAATTTCATAACAAAATTGAAATAAATATGGCATCACTGTGCAATATAAATTAACTTGTTACTTTTCCAACAGTGCCCACTTCAATTGAAGCCAAATTAATCATTTGCAAGATTAATGATTCACATTTAAATATAATTATTTCAACTTTAATCGCCATCGAATGTAAATATATCGGCAATCTATTAAAGCCATCTTGCAATATTACTTTTATCGTGTCATAAGTGTTTTGTTTCTAAGAATATATTACTGTCAGTTTCGAAAAAAGTAAGACTAAACTTCACAGACTACATATGTCAACTTGTATTTTATCGTGTTTAGTATCTTAATACACAATTTTTCAGTCTGAAATGTTTGAGAATATAATAATGTATTTAAATATTATTTTTCTTGTAACGCAATACTTTAAAGAGATGATCCAGTATAAAACTAAGAAAAATTACGAAAAAATACTTTGTAAATGCTTGGTTGCATAGTATACAAAAATCAAACGTTTCATAAAAACGTCGATAAGTAATAAAATAAGAACACAAAAAGGATTCTTTATCCTTTCTCCTTGTCATTCTGTCATCAAGGAGAAGGTTTGGTCCAGTGTGGGATTTCAGGGGTGAGGCTTTGAAAGATTTGGGGACCTTGGGAGGTGGGGTGTTTGAAGTCGTGCCACGACAGTAGTGATTTATTAGTTGACCGCTTGACTCTGACATTATACAGCCGTTATGGACACTGAACTCTCAAAAACTATTTATGATTCGTGTCTTGATGATGACCTTTGAGCCTCAGCAGCCGGCCAGCCGACCCAGAAACTTCTTATTGCTCTCCGTTGTCACTGACAAGAACATTTATCCCACCCTCACGATTAATACGTTGCAAGACCCACACAACATTTGCCTAATTGTTTTTTATATGGGCGGAATATTTAATGACATTCTTATGGATTTTACAATTATGAGTAAGCTTTGTAATTAACCCAGTTTTTAATACTTAATTTAATTTAATTTGACAATCACCGTCCGAACAGAGGACGTATTTTTGGGATTAACGATTATTTTATGTGTTATCAATACAAGTTAAAGTTACACTACAAAATACACTAGGTAGCATTTAGTGCTTATTAACTTTATTAAACACATTTAAAGAATATGAACATTATTCATTGGTACATTTACACTATTTATTATTAAAATAAATCAAAAGGGTAGAAAAACTTAATGCGAGTGTTTATTACCCCTTAAGATGTTAAATAGTGACAAAATTTACACTACAGTGCAAGCCAATTTCTTTGTCTGTTTTGATGTTACTAAGAGCTCTTTTTTCTTAACACTACTAGTGCACATTGTATCACAATTAAAGTTAGATTACACCAATAGTGACAAAATAGACTGAAAAAACTGGTAATAACCGAAATGCGTTTTAAAATGTTTGGTTGGTACCTATCTACCTACGCATTGCATATCCTGAGATACCGCGTTGTGGAAGTGTGGCATTTTTGTTCAGTTAGATTTTAATTATGGTGAAACCATAAGGGGACATTCTTATTTTTTGGTAAGTCCTTTTTCTTTAAGCCTTAATACTCAATAAATACCAATGTGTTAAAAGGATGTCCATACCCGACCTATATTATATATCAATAATTTACGGGAGTAGGTAGGGTACTTGTAACATTAATAATATAAATACATACACACTTGATTTACTTTTTATTAATATTATGGAAAATTTGTACACGTGTAGTAAATCCCCAACATACAGCCGCCTGACGCCTCTCTACCAATGGGATCACCCATTTTTTATAACAGAAAAATGGATTACTGATGAATTCTCAAGATAATTCATTGCTTACAAGTTGACAGCCAGTCAATGCAAAACATTGCATTGATCTAAAACTTTTACGTGTTAAGGAACCATTTTGCTTAAGCCAGCCATACGACTCAAATATAAAATTATATTTTAAAAGGCACCGATAATTGATAATTGATAATTGTCATAGATTTTTGTTCCAAATAAAGTTTGTCTTTATTTACCTTTTCGTTTTATTCACTACCACCAATAGGTTTTACTCAAATAATAGTAAGTTAAGTAATGTTAATTTACACTGAACAAAAGTGGGATCGTGTAGAAGAACACGATTTTAGGTAAATTAACACTTTTTAATGCATTGTAAAATTACTTTATCCTTAGTGCTATAGTGTTAAATCATACTTTCTTACTTGGAGAAAATTACACTACAAATTAACTCTAATTGTAGTGTTATAAAACAACACTATTTAGTGTGGACCTGTGTGAACTCTAATTAGTGTTGCTTAGAGTTGATTTTTTTACTGTGTATTGGTGCATAAATCAAAACAAAACATCAGGAAGCATAACATTCACAAAAAATGGTCTGCTTTAGTATTTGTTAATCCTCTCTTTTTTTTTACTACATACCTCATAGAGTAAATCCCTGCAGTGAGAAAGCTTTCTACAAAATTTTCAAACAGTTACTAACAGTTTAAAAAATAATTATATTCCTGCAAAATAATAACTATCCCTAATGTTTTATATAACTGCAATTTCCGCCAAATCGACCACGCGTGGTCACGTTTAAATTTGAACCCCTTGACTTAAATGTATGTACAATTGGCGTCTCCGAAATGTGAACGATTTTTTGTTGTCATGGATTTTTTTCATAAAATGTATTCGTTCATTCCTGGCTTCGGCCAGTGGTGTTACATATAGAAGGGAGAATACTAAGAATAAGAACAATATCGTTCTATTTTTTTAATAATATTTTAACAAACAATAATATAAACAATATAACAAATAAATTAACTTTAATTTGGTTTTATACAACAATATAAATTAACAAGTAGGTAAATACACAATAAAAATAACATAACTAAATTAACATATTGCTCAAGAAAATTGGTTTTTAAGTGAAATAGCGGCAGATTTAAATGTCAGTAAAAGCTGCATATTTTATATCAAAAAACGTTGGCAAAAACAACAAAGATTGAGAAGACCTATCAGGCAAGGTGTAGGTAAAATCTCCAACGAAAATGAAGACAATGCTCTTGTCGCACTTATTAGGCAAAATCCTTTCAATAGCGCATTTAAGGCCCGAGAAGATACACAATTTCCAGGATCTCTTCGAACAGCTCAAAAAAGATTGAAACAAACTGGCTTAAAAAACTGTGCTGCTAAGCTATTTTAATACTTAATTGCAGAGCCATTAGCTGCCACAACCCTTTGCAACCTTCTTGGCATGGACATTATTAGCTCACGCATGTCGTATGAATCAGCAAGCTCATCCCAAGAATTTTCAACAGCACTCCATAGTTCATCTCGGTTTGCTGGCCTAAAGTCCCGTTGATATATATTTTTAACTATAAAACCCCACACGTTTTCAATGGGGTTTAAGTCAGGGCTTCTAGCTGGCCATGGCAAAACAGTTATGTGGTTGTTGTTTACCCACTCTGTAACCACGCGAGCTGTGTGAACTGGTGCATTGTCCTGTAATATAATATTTATTAGAATCGTTTTTGAATACTATACAGTTTTCTTACATGTTGAAATATAAAGTTTTCTGGAAACACATGTCTAACTGAAGGTAGCATAACGTTGTCCAAAATCCTGGTATAGTGCTCAGCCGTTAATCTACCATCAATTTCCCAACATACTCCCGGACCATGGATGCTTATCCACGCCCAAACATTTATGGAAAAGCGTCCACTATTTGAGGTTTTTAATGTATAGTTCTCCTCAAATCTTGCGTTTCTTGGACGATATACACGCAGCCTTCCATTATTGCAAGATTGGAACGTTTTTTCATCCGAAAATATAACATTATTCCAAAAATCTTCTCCATAATTTAAATAGTCATTGGCGAACTGGACTCTCCTGCGCTTATTTTCTTCAGTTAAAAAAACCTTATGAGCAGCAGCACAGTTTTTTAAACCAGCTTGTTTCAATATTTTTTGAGCTGTTCGAAGAGATCCTGGAAATTGTGTATCTTCTCGGGCCTTAACTGCGCTATTGAAAGGATTTTGCCTAATATGTGCGACAAGAGCATTGTCTTCATTTTCGTTGGAGATTTTTCCTACACCTTGCCTGATAGGTCTTCTTAATCTTTGTTGTTCTTGCCAATGTTTTTTGATATAAAATATGCAGCTTTTACTGACATTTAAATCTGCAGCTACTTCACTTAAAGACCAATTTTCTTCTAATTTGGCTATTGCCCTGGACCTCTGAGCCTCGGTTAAGTGGGGTGGCATTTTTAATATTGCAATTGACAACTATTATCAAATTTGGGACTTAACTGCGCTATTGAAAGGATTTTGCCTAATATGTGCGACAAGAGCATTGTCTTCATTTTCGTTGGAGATTTTTCCTACACCTTGCCTGATAGGTCTTCTTAATCTTTGTTGTTCTTGCCAATGTTTTTTGATATAAAATATGCAGCTTTTACTGACATTTAAATCTGCAGCTACTTCACTTAAAGACCAATTTTCTTCTAATTTGGCTATTGCCCTGGACCTCTGAGCCTCGGTTAAGTGGGGTGGCATTTTTAATATTGCAATTGACAACTATTATCAAATTTGACAACTACCGACGACACTGATGCAAAGCCCATATTACACAATTAAATTTTGCCGTTCACATTTCGGGGACGCCAATTGTACTTATTTTAAACGCTTATTATTTTTTCAAAATTTTTCAGTTTTTTTAGAAAAAAAAGCATATCCAAGAAAATCTTTCATTTATTTTGCGTTTAATTCAATAAATTTTATAATTGACCAACATTTCTGTTTATAATAAACTATAATACAAATGGTCGGTATTTTCGAGTCTCCCATGAAAATATAATGGTTTATAATGTTTTTAGAGCTCTTTCCAAAAATCATAAAGGTACTAAAACCATATTTATACAAAGTAGGTCGGGAGGTAGGTTCAAAACGTACATATATCTATTATACGTATATCACAAATATCTATAAAAAATAATAAAATGATGTTATTAAATTTTTATTTGTTTTTAAGTCACATATTTTTTATTTTTATGGTAATTAGCAATATTAAATTTTAATAAGAGGTTTTCAGGGCTTTGAATTGGTGGTTTAAATTTATTGATACAGTCTATACTTTATCCTTTTTGTAATATTTCTGTGTGGTTTATAATATTTTTAGAGCTCTCTCCAAAAATCATATCGGTACACTGAAAAAAATAATTTGTTTAAGCAACTAAAAAAAAGTTGCGCCAACAAATTTTATTTGTAGCTATAGCCTCAACTAAAATCTTTGTTACAACAACAAATTTTTTTTGTTGAGACATAATATGTTACTGTAACTAATATTTTTTGTTGACAAAACTATGGCGTCTTTTTTAAAGTAACTACACTGAAAAAACTTAGCATTAAATATAAACGCTATGCATTTGTGGTGAAGTAGTTACGGGTTCGGATATGGCCTAAGAAACGTGCATTTAATATAATTGCATGGTGGATTTGAAATATTGAAAGTTAGTTGAGTTATTTTTAACTGCATCATTACTTTAAGTAAACATCGAGTTGCCTTAACATCTAGAATAGGCTTATTTTTGAAACACATTAAATGTATTTGTTGTTAAAACAATGTCTTATTATTTAATGCTTGGAGCCTGCTAGCAAACAGCATTTTTAGGTAATATGTACTAAAGTGAAAATGCAAAACTAACTACCAAATTATCGGATTGCGAGATTTTGTTTTGATCTGCAGACATGTACTTGGGTATTATTTTTTTTGTTTTATCAAAATTGTATTTATGTTAGCACTTGAATAATTTTAAGTAGACAAAAAAATGTTTATTGATACAAAAGTACAGACCACATAAATAACAAAATCTCAAAATCCGCTGATTTGGCAACGTTTTGCATTTCCACTATAGAATTTTTTTGACTAATGTATACTAATGTATACATTAGTATACATTAGTCAAAAAAATTCTATAGTGCAAATGCAAAATATAGCCTGAATTTCATACTTTTTGTTTGATTGATGAGAAATAAAATGTGCATATAATATTTTTAAACAATTTTATTATATCCTATTTTATAGAATATAAAAATACAAAATGGACTAAATAAATACTCTTAGGCTGTGGTCAGTGCACCTTGATCGGCCGAAATTTAATACTGTCGCATACGGCCAATGCCGAACGACTCTGACCACATCTTTAAAACAGTTAACAAAAATTATACCTGATAAAAGATCATTAATTGCTCCTGCTTATCTCGTAACTCTGTAATTTTTTGATGACTGCAAATCTCTCTCCTAATTTAGAAATAAGTTGGAAAACACTTTGCGAGTCGAGGACTAGCAGCACTTCAAGCGTAATGGCTTCTTCTAAATAATAAAAAAGAGTCACCTATCACAAATGTACCTTTCCCAAATTAATTTACATGAGGTCTAAACACTTACCTTCGAATTTGGGAATAGACCTAAACCCTCCAGTTGCTCCTTACATGACATTTTTTCTTTACCATAAACACAAAAAACTGTTTTATGAAACCGACAAAACGTACAAAGTATCTGCATGGAGGCTCTCGTACCAATGACGCAATACCAACTTGTTATAGGTTATGATTTCTTTCTGATGCTTGCAAGGAATGTAAACAACGAATACTAACGTAAAAATAAATTCATTGTGCATTATAGGTTTATCCCTATATAACCTATAACAATAATAGCTTGATTATTTAATAAAATCCCTGAATTCATAACAATAAAGAAACAAGTACTTTCAATATAAATAAATGTTTATATATTTACCCTAAAGGAAATTGTCTTAATAATAAGGACACGCAGGGTTACATTAAATTCATGTACCCAAATGCTCTACGAGTTAAATGTTAGGAAACACTTATTATAATAATATTGAATGTTTCATTAAATTAATTGCGGTTCTTAACTTTTATAGACAGTGTTTTAAATAATAAAAGGTTGGCCTCAAATTCACCTACAACTTAAAAATTAATACTGACTTTTTTCAGTGTAATATTATTGATATCTCATACAATAATATTTTGTTGTTAAAACAGTTTACATTGGTTTTAGGTAATAATTTATTTGTTTCCATAACGTTTTGCATTTGTTTTCATTATAAATTTATTTGTTTTTAAAACAAAATAATTTGTTGGAAAAGCTATGGTAATGAGTAACTACAACATTGTTGCTTTGTTGTTATAACATTTGGTAGTTCTTTTAATCACCAAAAAATAATTTTTGTTAAAAGAACTTAAACAATATTAACCTATGCCTACACAATATTTTTAATCAACTCTTTCAGTATGTAATACTAATTAATAAAAAGAGTTGCATTAACAATATTGTGTAGGTATAGGTTAATATTGTTTGATTTTTTTTAACAAAAATTATTTTGGTTACCGTAAATATATTTATGGTAACCATTACTAATAATATTAGTTTTGATAGCTTACTTACCTTGGTTGATTTGATATTGGTATTAGTTAATTTAAATATGCGAAACACCCAAATACATTTAAATTAAAAATTACAACTATCTATATCTATAGATAATATTCCTATTATATGGTTAAAAATTGAAATAAAGACAACATATTTTTGGACGAATTATATTTCAAAAAATATTTCATAAAAATAATATAACAAAAAAGCTATGATTTCCTTACCTTTAAAAGTATTTTCTAATGAAGAAAATCCCCACTCGGTTAATATTTGGTTTACTCCTTCATCCATAACGCCCAATGCACAAAAATTAATTAACGCGAACCTGCTTCCTCTAGCATTTGGACAAGAATTTTTTGACAGTGACAAATTATTTTTTTATTATTTAATCACTATGACACCAAGACTTAACTTTAACCATGGCACCAAGTCGGTCAACTTTATAAAATAAATTTCAATGTCACGTCATGCCAATTTTGGGCGAAAATTGACAACAAAAATATATTTGTTATGTTTACTTAAGGATACCTATTAGCAGCGACGCATATTGTCAGTAGCGTAAACTAATTCTTTCCAACAAATTCATTTTTGTTGCAAATACTAATGTATTAAACACTTTACTTGGGTTAACAAATTTTTTATTAGGATCAACAAGAACAATTGCAACAAAAAATTTATTGGTTGATAAAACGGGTGACATTCACAATATCGAAATTCATTATATCGAATTCAAAATATCGAACACTTTTTATCGAAAATCAAAATATCGAAAATACAAAATGTCGAAAATCATAATATCGAAAATTAAAATGTCGATTTGAAAATGTCGAAATTTTATTTAATCGAATTTTCAATTTATCGAAAATAAAATCTCGACCGCTGTCATACAGGTTATGACGAATAGCTGTCATCTTGGTTAAGCAGGTACACTGCATTGTGCCATACCAAACCAACCCAAACTTAACAACCCAACCCAACCGACCCCGCCCCATTGGGCCCCTCCCGCCCCATTGAGCAATAGAGGTATAATATATCTAAGGGCAGGCTGGATTGTGACAATGGGGCGGAAGGGGCCCACACTCTTAGAAAAGACCTGGTATTTGTAACTAATTTATTATCGTTGGGGTAAAACTGTTGCAGAAAATAAAATTTTTTGTTTTTTGTAATCAGTACCTTTATATGTGTAACTGCTTGCATCATTACCTGAAAAGATTTAGTTTTGTTGTTGAGTATTATTTACTGCAAAAAGGCGTTTAAGTTATTTTAACTGAAACTTTGTGTTGGCTAGAAGTTGTAACGGTTTTTCTTACTTTAAAACATTATTAACTTTTATTATCTTTAATCCAGTAATAACGTTTAACCTATATTCTTTTTGTCATTTTAGAACCTGAAAATATAATATGTTTTAATATTTTAAATATTACCGTTTATAGCATTTGAACTTTAACGTACCCAATTGGTTTTACATTATCATTATTTTTATAGTTTTGTATCAATCAGCTGATTTCGTTTAAATTGCGGTTCGTTGACTTTTCAGGGGTTTACTAGTTACTTTTATTATCCTGGGTTGGTATGGGTTTCGTTTATTTCCTTTCATTAATTTTAATCTTTATTGTTACAATGAAAATGTACTTATTAGTGGATACGTTGGCAAATAATATCTTTCGTTATTTTATCTTTAATTTAACTTTCTGGTCGATTATATTGATTCTTTATTGGTGTATTTAGTTTTCCCTGGTTGGCAACCATGTCCACCAAACTTTTGACGTTTGGTGCTTTACGTCGGTTGTTTTTATTATATTATTTTATCATATCATTTTTTATAGTATTTCCGGTGTAAATCTATAAATACCTGTAGACACCCTTTATCGACCTCTTCTTCTAATTTCCCTATTACCGTGAACGTCGGCGGAACGGCAAAGTGTTATATTCTTCGTAAAAGCACGTGGCTTATAATTTTTCACAGTTTGATTTTAAGTAATATTTAGTAGTGAAAGCCATCAATTTTATATTGGAGTAAAGCTTATTTAGAAGAATCAAAGGTGTATTTGTTTTACACTACAGCTGTACGCTGGAGCCAATCTTAGCCACCACCGAAGTACACACAGGTATATATTCTTTTTCTTTTTTGTTTCCTCGTATTTGTGGGGATGTTTCCTAAATCGTCCTGCTTTTTAGAGCAGAGAAATTAGAGGGAGAGCAGAGCTGAGCACATCAGAGCTGACCACGTCAGAGCTGAGCACCTCAGAGCTGAGCACCGTAGAGCAGGCTTGTCAGCCGCATTGTTTCATCCACGAGGCCTTCTCGCCGTGCCAACCAGGTTCCCATCACCTTGTCGACCTTCTGGATTACACACCTTTTATTTTGGATCACACCCGTCTTCAACGTTTCAACATTTTGTACCATCAGGTTTTTATACATAATTCTTTTCGTCTTCAACGTTTCAACATTTTGCACCATCGTCTTCAACGTTTCAACAACTTTTTATATACAATTTTCATACATATATGTTTTTAATATTGGGTTGTGTTGTTCTGTGCCGAAGCTGTCC
This sequence comes from Brassicogethes aeneus, assembly GCA_921294245.1. Lineage (NCBI taxonomy): Eukaryota > Metazoa > Arthropoda > Insecta > Coleoptera > Nitidulidae > Brassicogethes > Brassicogethes aeneus. The sequence goes on from OV121132.1 coordinate 38,918,319, forward strand.
AGCTTCTGCCGTATAACCAGTTGCTGGAGGGTTTCGATACGGGCCAACAGCCCTTTATATTTATATTAATTTCAATTCTTAGTATTGACTAGCTTTGCTAGATGTTTTGCGAACTGGTGTCGATAAACCTGCTCGTATAACCAGGTTTGTCCAGACCAGGTTGCAACCTTCTGGTTGCTAACCCAATGCTCATCTTGTTATAATTTAAATTGTAAGAATAATTCTTTCGAAAGAAATATTTAAACTTATTTGTGTCATTGATCCTTGGATTTTATATTTTCATATTATTGAATATTATTATATATTTTTTTTATTATTATATATATATTATTGTAACAACATACTGATTGTTTTCGTACTTTTAATACGTACATTTAATGGTTGATGTGGTAACAACAACAAACTTATAACAAATTTTGGTTTTCCTACTTAATAAATTGGTATAGTATTTATATTACAATGTTTTAATTTTTTCTAATAACTTCCTATTCCACGTTATAGACAGCAGCCCTTGGTCACTAGCTATTTTATTTTAACTTGGTGGCGCCCACAGACGAATATATATATATACAACCCAGCCCTTCTCCGCAACAGAGCTACGCTGGCCTAGTGAACCATTTAAAAGGGATTATTAAATCTATAATTTATTAAGGTGTCTGTGGTCGTCCGCAACTTATTTGCCATAATAGTTTGGCATTTTAAAGTTGTTACATTGGCGCCCAACGTAGTTTATGTTGTTGTTACCATACCTGTAAATCATTTTTGTTTTATTTTCAGTATTTTGTTACAATTTTATAATATTTTGCGCACTTAGTAATCCAGTAAACGACAGGTTGTTTACATATATACATATTTTTTTTCCTTTTCCTTTAAAGGTTTTTTTTTTCACGTTGGCTCATTGCCTATTTATATTACCCTTATTTAAACGAAATCAGTTTTTCCTATATACATAATTTTTTTTTCTTGCTATATCGTAAAGGTAATATAAAACATACAATATTTGGGGGGTATATTTATTTTTTTTATATATCGGGTTTTTACATATTTTTGTTTCGGTTATTTGACAACCGCTTTACCATTTTTTTGTTTCGGTTAGTTATCGCTTCACGACATCTAGCCGCTTTACTTGCTTTTATATATATTTTTATTAATAAATCCGCGAAGGATTTAAGTTCTAAAACCTTGCTACTTTTACCATCGTATTTCTCTTCGACATTGTTGCTTCACTATGGCTCTTAAACTAAGACTTTATCTGCTTGTGCAAGATGAACTCACTTACGAATGCAAAATCCGTGGAATTCAACCAAGTACTAACGATGAGATGCGTAAGTCTCTTAATGCCGCAATTGCTCCGGAATTACTTAACAAAGAGTTATTACCATCGACACCTTCTCACCCGTACACATTCGATGAAGATATAGCTGCATGTAGAACCAAACTAGAGGAAGTCAAGGAACTTGTTGGTGATCTTACTCCACAGAACAAGACAAAGAGGAAAAGTAAAATCGAAGCAAAGCTACATCACCTTTTGGGAAGAGTCAAACGATTAGACGCGAAAACTTTGGAAGAAAAGGACACTCAAGCTAAACTTTCAACCTCTTTGCTCTCGTTAGTCAACGATTTTCATGTCATCTTACGTAAGGAAGTTCAAAATAAGGATAAAGCCGATATCACACCAATAGAACTCACATTGTTGGAAGCAAATCTTAACAACGAAGATTCTCCCCAAAACTCGGATGAAGACGAACCACTTACTTCGACACCTTTAAGACAGAATAATCAGTCTCCTAGTACAAGCCAGTCCAACCCAAGCGATAGACAACCTAGTTTTGGTAAACCAGTCCCAGTCTCAAAATGGAACCTGACCTTCAGTGGCGATAAGGATAGCATTTCGCTAAACGCATTTCTCGAGAGAGTTGATGAACTCAGGATAGCTAGGCATGTTTCCAAAGAGGAATTATTTTATTCAGCTTGTGACCTCTTCGGCGGCAAAGCTCTAATATTGTTTAGAGCCTTTAGACATTCAATTTCCACCTGGGATGAGTTAGTCGAAAAACTCAGAGAAGAGTTCCAAACCAGGGATTACAACGACAAACTTCTTCATGAAATTTTAGAACGTACACAAGGTCAAGAGGAAACAATTGGAATCTATCTCGCCGTTATGACTTCTTTATTCAAAAGGTTAACATGCCCTATCAGCGAACAAGCGCAACTGAAGATACTTCTGAAAAATATCCTACCATTTTACCAAACTCAGCTGGGTCTGACCAAAATAAGTTCCATTAGTCAGTTACTTCAACTAGGAAGACAGATCGAAGAAACTAGGAAAAACGTCGAAGAGTTCAAGCCACCAACAAGGAAAAACAAAGTTCTCGAACAAGACCTCGCTTACATCGGACCATCAGTCGAAACTGAGGAAAGTATAGATGCCATTTCACCAAGCAATTCGCAGACTTTTACACCTAATAAACCGAATTTTTCCAAATTTCCACCAACCAATTCTAATAATTTTGTCTCCAATCACAATAATCCTAGCAATTCTCATGCCTCTAATAATTTTCCTCCAAATGGTATTCCTCCAAACAGATATCCTAATAATCAAATCCGTAGACAAGTAAGATGTTTCAACTGCAACTTCATGGGACACTCAGTTGGCGAGTGTAGGAAGCCAATAGTTTTGAAGTGTTACCTCTGCCAAAATCCAGGTTTCACTAAGAGGAACTGTCCAAATTGCAATAGGAGTTCGGAAAACTCCCAAAGGCTCTCTTAGATGGTCGTATAAGAAGTGCCACTTTTAGAAACTCGACCAGATACTTTAACAATTTGGAACTCGAACGTGAGCAAAATTTTAACAACAATAAACACATTTTAGACTTCATTACACAATCCGCTCGAGGCGACGAGAGACCTTACTTAAAGGTGAACATCTACGGTATCAACATTCTTGGTTTATTAGATTCAGGAGCAACAAACAGCTTTATAGGCAAGGAAGGATGGAACTTACTGGAACCACTTGGAGCAAAACTTATCAAAGATCCAACAAAATGTCGTGTAGCAAACAATCAATACTGCACTAGCCCTGGATATTGCATTTTACCAATAAAAGTGGATGACAAAATTATTTTAATGAATGTCAAAATCTTAGAAGAAACGCCTTACAAACTCATCTTAGGTTGGGACTTTTGGAAGAAAATGGGAATAGTTCCTGATATAAGATCGGAAAATTGGACTTTTTCTAACTGCGATACTTGTTTAGATGCGACAGAACCAATGTCTAAACTCTCTCCACAGGAACGTCTACTGCTCAGCCAACTTACTGACAAATACTTAGATCTTATGGGAGACAAATTAGGATGCTGCAATCTCACAGAACACGTCATCAAAACCGAATCTTCTCCAATAAAACAACGCTATTATCCAGTCTCTCCTGTTATTCAGGAACACGTTGACAGAGAACTAGAAGAAATGCTGCAAAACGATATTATCGAAAAATCAAACTCTCCATGGGCCTCACCTATAGTCTTAATCAAGAAGAAAAATGGTTCGTATAGATTTTGCGTGGATTACCGCAAGCTTAACGCAGTGACCATACGTGACAGCTATCCTCTCCCCTACGTTAACAGCATATTGGATAAACTTAAAAAAGCCAAATATTTATCTTCCATGGATGTAAAAAGTGCATTTTGGCAAATCAGGTTAGCCGAAGACTCACGGGAATATACTGCTTTTACAGTACCGAATCGTGGTCTGTTCCAGTTTAAACGCCTACCTTTCGGGTTACACAATGCCCCGGCAACGTGGCAACGAGCTATAGATAGAGCAATTGGAGCTGATTTAGAGCCATACGTCTTCATATATCTGGATGATATCGTTATTGTGTCAGAAACATTCGAAAAACACATGGAGATTCTGGAGGAAGTATTTAAAAGATTATTAGCAGCAAATTTAACGCTGAGTAAAGAAAAATGTGAGTTTTGCAAGCCTCAATTAGAGTACCTTGGTTATGTCGTAGATGAATTTGGTTTACATGTAGATCCGAAAAAGGTCGAAGCTATCATCAACATCCCTACACCCAAAAATGTGTCAGAAGTTAGAAGACTATTAGGAACAGCAGCTTGGTATAAACGCTTTATTCCCAATTATGCTACATTGACAGCACCCCTAAACGAACTCTTAAGGAAGCACAAAAAGTTTGAATGGTCTACATCTTGTACTGAAGCTGTTGGAAAAATCAAGGAACTCCTTATATCTGCTCCCGTATTGTCTTGCCCAGACTACAATTTACCATTTAATGTACAGACAGACGCTTCTAGTTTTGGAATAGGTGCATGCTTGACACAACCATACGAAGACGGCGAAAAAGCTATATGTTATATCAGCAGATCGCTTTCCAAACAGGAGAGGCAGTATAGTACGACAGAAAGAGAGTGTTTAGCAGTGATTTTTGCTATAGAAAAACTTAGACCTTACCTGGAAGGAGTCCCATTTACAGTTATAACTGATCATCATTCTTTAATATGGTTAAATAATCTTAAAAATCCTTCTGGAAGATTAGCCAGGTGGGGAGTAAGACTTCAGCAACACGATTTCAACATAATTCATCGCAAAGGGAAAGAACACGTAGTCCCGGACATGCTTTCACGCTCTGTACCTATTTTGGAAGAAATTCAACTGTCCAATGCAACAAATGATAAATGGTATAACTCTTTGGTTGAGAAGGTCCAGAATGATCCATTAAAATTTTCCAACTTTAGAGTCGCAAACGGGAAAATGTTCAAGTATGTTAAACCCAGATTTCGCAACCTGTACAAGGATTCTGCAGATAATTGGAAGGAAGTTGTTCCGAGAGAACGAAGACGGCAATTATTAGAAAAGTGTCATGATGATCCCACTTCAGGACACACAGGAGTGTTTAAATCTTTTATGAGACTTGCTACCACATATTATTGGCCAAAAATGAGCAACGATGTAAAAACATATGTTTCCAAATGCACTGTTTGTCTTTCTCAGAAACCTTTACAGAGAAAGCCAGTAGGTCTTATGTTGACTCATCCTAAAGTAAGTCACCCTTGGCGCTGTATTTCCACTGACCTTATCGGCCCTCTTCCAAAATCGTCATCTGGCCATATGTATATTTTAGCAGTATTGGATACTTTTACAAAATTCGTTATGACTTTCCCTTTAAGACAAGCAACTGCGTCACAAGTTGTTAAGTATATTGAAGAAAATGTTATTTTACTTTTTGGAGCACCAGAAACTATACTGTGTGATAATGGTGTACAATTTAAATCTAAAGAATTTTCAGCGATGGCATCTAAGTATGATATCAAGATAACGTATAATGCAAGGTATCACCCACAGGCAAATCCAGTTGAACGAACGAACAAGACCATAAAAACCATGATTTCTTCATATGTTAAAGAAAACCACAGACATTGGGACAAGAACCTGCAGAAGATTTCCTGTGCTATCAGAACCGCCACCCATGAAGTAACCAATTTTACACCATTTTTCTTGAACTTTGCCAGGGAAATAGTTTTATCGGGAAAATCGTTCATGGATAAAGATACTTTGGAAGATAAAACTGAAGTCAGTAGTCCGGTTATAAAATCCAAAAATCTTAAGGATATTTATAGTTACGTTGTCAAAAGGATGGAGGCTAACGCTGACAAAAATAAACGTTATTACGATCTACGTCATCGCCCCGACACTTTCGAAGTTGGAGAAAGAGTATGGAGAAAGAACTATGTCCAGTCAGATGCTTCCAAGTATTTTTCTGCTAAACTTGCACCTACTTTTATAGGACCTTTTGTCATTTCTAAGAAACTCAGTACGTGGGTTTACGAACTTTCCAAAGAAAATGGCACCGTGGATGGTGTTTGGAATGCTAAAGATCTGAAAAAGCATGTTGTGTAGCTAATTTTGTCAGAAAAAGAAAATCCTTCGTCTTTTCTTTTTTTGGGAAAGGGGGATTTATGTAACGGTTTTTTCTTACTTTAAAACATTATTAACTTTTATTATCTTTAATCCAGTAATAACGTTTAACCTATATTCTTTTTGTCATTTTAGAACCTGAAAATATAATATGTTTTAATATTTTAAATATTATCGTTTATAGCATTTGAACTTTAACGTACCCAATTGGTTTTACATTATCATTATTTTTATAGTTTTGTATCAATCAGCTGATTTCGTTTAAATTGCGGTTCGTTGACTTTTCAGGGGTTTACTAGTTACTTTTATTATCCTGGGTTGGTATGGGTTTCGTTTATTTCCTTTCATTAATTTTAATCTTTATTGTTACAATGAAAATGTACTTATTAGTGGATACGTTGGCAAATAATATCTTTCGTTATTTTATCTTTAATTTAACTTTCTGGTCGATTATATTGATTCTTTATTGGTGTATTTAGTTTTCCCTGGTTGGCAACCATGTCCACCAAACTTTTGACGTTTGGTGCTTTACGTCGGTTGTTTTTATTATATTATTTTATCATATCATTTTTTATAGTATTTCCGGTGTAAATCTATAAATACCTGTAGACACCCTTTATCGACCTCTTCTTCTAATTTCCCTATTACCGTGAACGTCGGCGGAACGGCAAAGTGTTATATTCTTCGTAAAAGCACGTGGCTTATAATTTTTCACAGTTTGATTTTAAGTAATATTTAGTAGTGAAAGCCATCAATTTTATATTGGAGTAAAGCTTATTTAGAAGAATCAAAGGTGTATTTGTTTTACACTACAGCTGTACGCTGGAGCCAATCTTAGCCACCACCGAAGTACACACAGGTATATATTCTTTTTCTTTTTTGTTTCCTCGTATTTGTGGGGATGTTTCCTAAATCGTCCTGCTTTTTAGAGCAGAGAAATTAGAGGGAGAGCAGAGCTGAGCACATCAGAGCTGACCACGTCAGAGCTGAGCACCTCAGAGCTGAGCACCGTAGAGCAGGCTTGTCAGCCGCATTGTTTCATCCACGAGGCCTTCTCGCCGTGCCAACCAGGTTCCCATCACCTTGTCGACCTTCTGGATTACACACCTTTTATTTTGGATCACACCCGTCTTCAACGTTTCAACATTTTGTACCATCAGGTTTTTATACATAATTCTTTTCGTCTTCAACGTTTCAACATTTTGCACCATCGTCTTCAACGTTTCAACAACTTTTTATATACAATTTTCATACATATATGTTTTTAATATTGGGTTGTGTTGTTCTGTGCCGAAGCTGTCCAGCTTCTGCCGTATAACCAGTTGCTGGAGGGTTTCGATACGGGCCAACAGCCCTTTATATTTATATTAATTTCAATTCTTAGTATTGACTAGCTTTGCTAGATGTTTTGCGAACTGGTGTCGATAAACCTGCTCGTATAACCAGGTTTGTCCAGACCAGGTTGCAACCTTCTGGTTGCTAACCCAATGCTCATCTTGTTATAATTTAAATTGTAAGAATAATTCTTTCGAAAGAAATATTTAAACTTATTTGTGTCATTGATCCTTGGATTTTATATTTTCATATTATTGAATATTATTATATATTTTTTTATTATTATATATATATTATTGTAACAACATACTGATTGTTTTCGTACTTTTAATACGTACATTTAATGGTTGATGTGGTAACAACAACAAACTTATAACAAATTTTGGTTTTCCTACTTAATAAATTGGTATAGTATTTATATTACAATGTTTTAATTTTTTCTAATAACTTCCTATTCCACGTTATAGACAGCAGCCCTTGGTCACTAGCTATTTTATTTTAACTTGGTGGCGCCCACAGACGAATATATATATATACAACCCAGCCCTTCTCCGCAACAGAGCTACGCTGGCCTAGTGAACCATTTAAAAGGGATTATTAAATCTATAATTTATTAAGGTGTCTGTGGTCGTCCGCAACTTATTTGCCATAATAGTTTGGCATTTTAAAGTTGTTACAAAGTATTGACAACATTATCTCAAAAAAATCATTTCGGCGGTAAAATGTTTTTGTTGGACCAAATATTTAAGTAACATTCTCAACTGACTGAAATTAGTCCGTGGAACTAACGGTTCGGTTGTATAAACTATGCGTCACTTTTCAGTGAAAAGTTTTCACACAGCTAAGACACCAGCGGTGTGAAACAAAGTGTCAGTTGGGGATGTTGTCTCTGTAGGTTAATGCAACTGCAAACTTTGTGCATTTCGCGCGCGATTTGTCCAGCCCGGCGCGTGCTTTACTTTTAACCTGTAAAGAAACGGTGTTGCACGGCGTCCAGACTTCGGTGGTGTTTGTTCTTTTGTATTTGTGTATCAGCTCGTGTGTAGTGTATATTTTAGGTAAGAAACTAGTTTATTACAATTAGTCATTTGCCCCTGTAAATTCAGTGGCGACATACTTTTTAACTATTCATATATATAAGAATATATTCTTATGTGTTGGTTACTTATAGATATCTCGAACAAATAATATGAATGAGCGGACTGAAGTAGCAGATTTATTAGGAACATGGGGTTTATCTGAATTGGTTCCAGTTTTTAAAGGTTAGGTATTATTATTGCACTCCTTTAATTACACTATTGTAGTTTTGGGGTCCGAAAAAAAATCCAAAAATGTGAAAATGCCATTCCGACTGAAAATGGCCTCCTGAATCCAATGGTGCCCACCAAAAGTCTCCATCACGTCGGAATTTCGAGAATTTTTTTGTTTTGTTTTGTTACAGCTCAAGTCGCATTTTTGGTATACTACTATAGGCACTCACACTTAAAATTTATCGAATGCTTACCCCTGTTATCATGCAAGTATGTTACGTTGTACCTAAAAATCATTGTTGAGTTGTTAAACAAAGGCTTGCACTTCACGTAAACATCACGGTTTACTGAAGAAGTATAGTCAACTTTCACCTTAATGTACCTATCTGTGTATATTTACCAAAGAATCGTTTTTGTTTTATTGTTAAAATATTTATAAATGTTTTCTTAGAGTAATTATTAATTTTTGTTATAATGTTTAAACCAAAATTTGGTGTTTTCAGTTATATTGTTATTTTTTAATTTTTAATAAATATTTATAAAACGAACGGGCATGAATTTCCTTTCTCTATTTTTTATAATATTTACACAAAAAGTGTTTATTTACTAAGCAGCTGGTACCTAGGTATGTAATGTGGAATAATACCAATTTGTTGTTGCTACTAATGCAAGCATTTAATATTAAATATAACTTAGTTACAGTACAAAACAAATTTATATTATATCAACTATTAAATTCCTTTTTTCATGTAATTTCAATTAAAAAATAAATTCCTGCATGATACAATGTTTGTTGCGATAAATAGCAAGTGCAGTTCTTACAACTTAGACGCTGCTAAAATGACAGACTAATGTGATTGCATTAAATATCAATTATTTGTATGAAAAAAAAAATAATTTCGATGCACTTAAACTTGTTGGTTGGAGCTACCAATATTGGCTGTTCCGACAACAAACTGTAAAAACAAATTTGTATTAGTTCCCACAACATATTTTTTTGTTGTGCCTATTTTCACTAATAAAATTGGTTCTGGGAACTAAATTTTCATTGCAAATACCAGGTCTTTTCTAAGAGTGCAATGGGGCGGGGTCGGTTGGGTTGGGTTGTTAAGTTTGGGTTAGTTTGGTATGGCACAATGCAGTGTACCTGCATAACCAAAATGACAGCTATTCGTCATAACCTTGATGAATACTTTGCTACATTTAGCCTCTAGTTGAAAATGAGGTTAAAATATGCGACGGTTGAGCACACACATTTCTACGTCCGTCCGACGGTCGGGGAGACACTACCTTTAATTATTCGACATTTTCAAATCGACATTTTAATTTTCGATATTATCATTTTCGACATTTCGAATTTTCGATATTTTAATCTTCGACATTTTGTATTTTCGATATTTTGATTTTCGATAAAAAGTGTTCGATATTTTGAATTCGATATAATGAATTTCGATATTGTGAATGTCACCCGATAAAACAGATTTGTTTTTTCAGTGTACTAAAAGCATATTTATACAAAGTAGGTCGGGAGGTACTTCAAAACTTTAAAGTACATATATCTACAAATATATATAAATAATAATAAAATGTTGTTAGTAAATCTTTCTTTGTATGGTAATTGGCAATATTAAATTTTAATAAGAGGTAACCCTTAATGATACGTTATGAAAAAAATTAAAGTTAATAGTATAAAAAACATAAAATCAGTCCAAAACATATACGTATGTTAATTTACTGGTTTATCTTAGTTTATCAGTCTTTTACAATTATTACCTATAGGTATTACCTATTATTTGATAAATTTAAACAAAAACCTATTTTATCTGGACGATTTTAAATAAGAATGCAATTTTGTAAAATGAATTATTATACATAATAACTAATATTTTGTTCAATTAATATTCAATAATAATAATTAATCAATCAATATTCAATAATAATAATATTCAATTAAACTAGGTATTGAAATTTTTTTTTAAAGATCTTAAAAATTGTTTATAGGGTGCTAACGAATTTTGATTATGTAGGTACAAATAAATTACATATATCTAAATGTATTTAATTTGGTTTTTATATCTATTTGTTTGCGTGGCAAAACGTGACAAACTAAATAGGTGAAAAAGCTTATCTTAAACATGAAGCGGTTTGTTTCAGTGACCAAGTTCGGCGACCCAAATGGCTTATAGCGCACACCGATGGCATCAATATTAATATCAGTCGCTAATTGATTATACCTCATCATTTAGAATTATGTGCCCAACTTATGTCCTGACCTAATATTTGGTCCAATAAACATGATAAATTAAGACAAATATTGATTGTTTCGGAATATTAGGGTATCTAGATAATTCAGTCCGTACCGGATTTGGCTCGGAGCAATCATATCTTGTTACACTTATTTTTTTAGTATAGAATCCTATTTAGCGTTGCTGTTTTAACATCTAAACGATTTAATTTTAGTATCAGTATCAGTATCATTGATGTGCAGAACAGTAATCCACTCAATAAACTATTGGAAATATGTATTATTTAATGTGGTGAATATTTGTGCTTTTGGAACTACTCATTGATGTGACAAAAATAACCATTGCTGCTGGCAAAGCAACCCGTGAGGTCTTATTAGAAATTTTATGATTTTAAAGAAGTTGGCATTGACATTCTATATTGAGTGGATTAGTGTTCTGCACATCAATGGTAAATATTTCATTTTTTCTGTATATATGGTAAAATTGAAATAAAACCTCGCTGTTTTTGACTTTATAACAACCAATTACCTAAAAATCCAAAATAATGAAAAATACACTTTTATTTTTTAATTTTTCACTGATAAGTAATTGTATATTTAATTTTTTTTATTTCTTTTTTTAAATAATATTAATTACTTCTAATTTAGCTGTTCTAAAGCCGGTAGGTAAATTCATGTTTAAAAAGTATACTTATACATGAATTACGAAATAAACGGTTTTCTAAGCGCAAATCATTCAGTAAATTCATTACGAAGCTTACCAGCATGTTCCCGTAACATATTAACTTATAGCACGAAGTCTATAAATCACATCCGGTAGCCAATGCAATCAACTGGTGTCGAAATTGTTTTAAATTGAGACCTCACACCGGTTTAGATTAAAATCAATTTAATTGACCATCTGAAATCACGCAAAGGCATTCTAAGCCGCTCTTATCCATTTCTGGCCACTTACCCTGTTACGGCTCGCGCCCGCTCCTCTGTTCACCATCAATTGTCTGAAAGCGGTGAAATACGAAAAAAGCCAATAAAGGTAGCCGTCAATCCAATTAATTAAATATCCTTGATTAAACTATTTCAGACACTTAAATAAATAGCACGTTTAACAGCATATTAAAATAAAATAAATGAACTAATAAAATGTTTTTATGATAATACTGCGAGGCTTGTGTATTATTAAAATTAAATTTTGACATTTATCAAAACTTTAAGAGGGAAACAGCTTTTCAAAGTAATTAAATTTTAGGCCAGATTGTCGACAGTGTTTCCATAAATCTGACCAAAAAACAAAAATGTACTATAGGAATAATTAGTGATGCCGCCGATACGAGAGATTCTCGCCTCTCGTCTCGTCTCGTCTCGTCTCGACGAGACGAGAGGGAGATTTTCTCTCGAAAAAAGGCTCGAGACGAGACGAGAGAATGCCCTCTCTCGCTCGAGAATTTCTCGTTTCTCTCGATCTCTCTCGTTCTCTCGATTATTCCGGTAATAAGTAAACATTTTTTTTACATAAAAATTTTAATTTTGCGATATTTATTTGGACCAATGAGAACATTATTCGTATTTCATAATAAACAAAATTTGTTCCTGTATAACGTTTTATTATTTAATAACATAACTTAAGGTTAACCAAGAATATTACATTCTCTAACAAGTTTGGAATACAGCATATTCCGCTCGAGGAAAAATTTGACACACGAGCCGAAGGCGAGTGTGACGGTTTTACGAGAGTGGAATATGCTATTCCAAACGTTTTTCAGACATTATTTTCTCTACGACTACGTAAGAATAGTAACGCTTATATAATTTTAAACAGAAAAGAAACCAAGCAGTTTTTGACATTTAAGTTTTTTGTATTGTCAAACCATTTTGTGCCGTCACAATTTTATAATGTAAATTATAATAAATTTAAACAAATGGTATGCCGAAATCTTTATTATAATTAAAAATAGTTATTTACACTAACTAATAAAAAAATAACATTGTAACAAATACAAAACTAATTTTACAAGTAATCTATGTCAACATCTATTCTTTTTCTACATTTTAAAGGTCTTTTTTTAAACTTTTTGAATCTGTCAAAACTTTAAAGCCGGTATAGTAGGTAACTGGTTTATCATTTTTATATCAAATTTATTATAATTTTGATTTGTATATTAATTATACAACTGCTATTATTTTTTAATTAATAAATAATACAGTAATATTTAAATATTTTTAAATTTTGTATGTTTAGTAAACAGCCAGGAGATGTCGTTACTTGTGACCATTCTTAAACAAGAGTAGGAATATTCTCGCACAGTATTGCAGAAAAACATCCTTTCTATGATCAAAAATTACACTAGAATGTTACTATTCTTAAGTAGTCGTAGAGAAAAAAATTACTTATAAAATAATATTAATTTTTAAAATTTACCCTGTATAAGCACATTTATGGCACTCCTTATACTATTAAACAACCCGTATGCTTAATAAGCATTGCTTATTCAATGAACTTATCAACAACATGTGGTTTTTGAGGGGCTGATTACAAATTTGATATCCATTTCTTCAAAAAATAAAATGGCTGATCCAATATGACGAAAATTTGTCGTTCGGCTTTAATGGTTTGGGTAAAATTTAGTATTTAGATATTTATGGGGTCCCTGATTAAGAATTTGATATCCATTCAAAAAACAAAATTGCGGATTCAAAATGACGGACATGTGCAGTAGGTACAAGATGGTTGGACCTATGTGGAGTAGTTACATCATATAGACGCAGTAGTTTTCAGATGGATGGATGATTTGATCCATACATATGAAAACTACTGCGCCTATATACTACACTGAGAAAAAAATGGGACAAATAAACTGTGTAGCTAATCCTTTTATTAATAGTGAATATATTGTTTATTACCTCTAAATAGTCGAAATAATAACGATAAATATACTTTAGTAAAACTTTATGTGTCGGGAATAAAAATATATTTAGGATAAATATACTGTACCCTTGTCCCATATTTAAATATTTTTTTTATATGGGAGCAATAAACTTTTTTCTCAGTGTTACAGTTACATCTATAGATGTAACTACTCCACATAGATCCAACCATTTGATTCAAATGTGCGACATTTTCGGCGTAAAAAGTCTTACTTTATCAGTGTGGTCTTGGCACAATTTTTTTTTATTTCCAGTTTAAATTTATATAGAAAAAATATAAACGAATTCATATTTAATTGCAAATAATTTTTGTATTCATATATAGGTACTTTTACCACGAGAGAAACGAGACGAGACGAGAGAAAGGCACTCTCGAGCGAGAAAAGAGTATTCTCGACGAGACGAGAGACCCATTTTCTCTCGCTGCACGAGACGAGACGAGAGAAGGACTTTTCTCGTCTCGTCTCGTCTCGCGGCATCACTAGGAATAATTCCAATATAATGGTGTGCTTACAAGTTTTCCCAATTCTGCCCTGCTAAGCCAAAGCCCCTTACACTGTTCAAAATTTCATGACCATTTTAACACCAAATTAACACCATACATGGTCTATATCGATACAAACCAAAATGGTGTTAAATATGGTTCGTTGGTCCAGTGTAAATTCAAATACTAAAATGGTCTAAATTTAACTTTCACACAGTATTAAAATAAATTTTACCTGGTGTAAATTGAACTCCTTTTCAGTGTTAAATATAATGTGTTTTTGGTCAAATTAAATCATACTACACAGAAAAAAAGGAAAAAAAGGAAACAGGTTCCTTGACGCATTACAAGTATATTACCAGTGGTATTATTCCAAAAAATTGAACCTTCAACTCGCTAGAGATAATGTTTTTAGTGCGTTCCACTAACTTAAAATACTTCAAATATTGACAGCTGTTTCCACCTATTTAAGGTCTCTTTAGTATCGAACAACTTGTAGTGTCACACCAAAGCAAAGGACTACCTGAGCTTATATACTCTTCATGTAAGTAAACAGAGGCGAGATTTAAGAACATCACGTGATCCACACCGCCTTTGCCGCGATCGGTACACACTATGCAACAAGGAATGCACGGCAAATTGTTTTAATCGTTTTAACAGAGTGCTTTAGGTTGAACTAACTCTTATTTTACAAACAACATATTTAGTAAACTGTAGTATACAGCGGGTTGGTTTCACTAAAGTTTTCTGGGTTAATTTAACCAATTTAAAAAAAATAAAATAACTATCTGGTTTAGTACCGTTAAACTAATCTTTGTTTATATTAACCTTCCCACAGTTGATTTAAATAAATATTTATGGGTCAACGAAATTAATATAGTTAAATGAACTATTCCTTTTTTTCTGTGTAGGTGCACTTCTCAATATTTTTACATAAACACCGTTTTGGTGTTTGCTGTAAAAAACATTTTCAACCATAATTCATGGTGTTATATTAACACCACTTGGTGTTGGATTTTGACACCATTTTAAGATTACTCTTCACACCACAGATATTTTAAACAGTGTATGTACAATATTAAGTACATAGGAGAAAAAAATATTTTAATTGTAAAAAACAATAAAATTATATTTTGTCCCTATTACGTAATTTTAAAGATACTGCGTTTTGCTTAGTACGGCAGCTTTTTTGTCGTAGCGTCTTCCGCAAAATATTTTAGATGCATTTTTGATTTTTGCTATGAATTCTTTAGTATGCACTGGATTTTTTAACACTAAACCTCCCCACATTCCAAAGTCCAAAGTGTTTACATCCAGTGATCTTGGCGGCCACACGACAGGTCCTCCAAGACCGATTCACTGGTAAGTCAAGAAATAAATCAAATTTATTCTTGTAACATTTCGTAAAATGTCATTATGAGTAAATATTACAAGAAATTTAAGTCAGGTATACGGTTTGGATAACGTATTTTATGCTTAAAATTTATTTTGCATACGTCAAATCTGTTCTATTGATCAAAGTTATTTAAAACAATAAAAATATTTTGAGTAATGTTTTACCATTATAAATTTTGTAAAAAATACTATTGTGGATTAAGTTAATTAATTATGTAATTACTTAAGTAAACAACCAAAACAAAGAAAAAATGTGTAATGTCAAAAATATACTAGTAGCCAATTTTACCCACTACAGTTTTATTTGTATATAGAAATAAATAACAAGATGTTTTTTAATAAATATTTATTTTTATTTTGTACTAATAAAACTTAATTAATTGTTTTAAATTACACAATAAAAGCCTTCATTCTAATTTATTTAATTAATAATATATTAATAATAAAACAAATTTTTGTGAATCCCTTAAATCAGTTTTTGTGATTTTGTGTTCTTTAATTAATTATTGTAATATTTCAATAATTTTTTTTTTAATCTGTGGTATTATAACTGATTTTTTATGATTTATTACCCCTTTTAAAACAATTTTAATTATGAAGTTTTTTTCATAAAATAAATACATTTAAAGCATATTTATAAGAGATTTAAAAATGTGATTAGCAATGACCATTCTTATGGATAAAATTTAATAGGTACCTATTTTTTATATTTTTATTTAAATAAAACTATAATTTTCCTCTAGATTTCACTCAAGAGTGATAACATCTATAAAAAATTATAATGATATGCCTGAAATATAAAGTACCTACCGATTAGTGATTAATAATGTAATGTCTAATATCTTTTTACAGTTTATGATCCATATTCCTTAAATTAATTTAGTCTTTTAAAAATTAAATACTTTATTTAAATTTAAAATATAATTCATTAATTAAAAATCTTTATACCAAAATACAATGTTAATGGTTTTAGAACAGGTAAAATGGTTTAAACTATGAAAGAGCTTGGTTTTGTTCGTATTTTTAGGAATAAAAGACAAAAATTGCAATATAAAGTGGAACAATAAGGGCTCCTAGTCTTATGCCAGATTTTTCCCTTGTAATATCTACTATCTCTTTCATACTTATACAATTGCCTAAGACTCCGTATCGTTTACCCATTCCTTGTTCTTGCAATTTTTTTTGTATAGGTATACACTTGTAAAGTGTCCTTGTAATATTTCTTGGAACGCACCCTTTGCCATAAAATTTTAAAAGCTTCACAAAACTTGGTTGTAACAAATATTTTGTTGAAAAGTTTTGATATTTGAGATAGAACTAATTAAAACAATATTTTTATTAATAAAATATTATATTTAAGATCATAAACCTATACATATAATTATATTAATTTTTATTACTTTTGAATTTCAATTCATGGCAATAAGTAAAGGTTTAGATTTTTCCTTGTTTAATAATTTACCAAATTTTACAAAGTGGAAAAATGTGTTATTATATTGTTTTAAATCAGGACATTGTTTTTAATTAAAATAACACGTAAGTAAAATACCATAAATAAAGTCAACATGTTAACATTCTATCATTAAAATGTGTGTGGCGTAAAATACTGTTTTCTCTCATTTAAACTATAATTTTTAGCATATCTCAAGAAAACGCTAATAAATAACATGTATTACTGCATAATTCAAAACAATGCAACCTGAGTCATAAAATCTAGGGAACATTAATAACAAAAGACAGATAATTAGATCACTTGGTTTATATTTATGACCAATTATTTTATGTGGAATTAACAGTCTCATTGTTAACGTTGTTATCGAGTAGTTAAAAATGGAGTACAATCGCCTATAAGGAAATAAATAATTACCTGTGGGCCTTGCCTTACTTTCTCACAACTCGTAATTATAATTAATCGTGTTCTATGCGAAATGATATATTCTCAAAAAATTTATCGAAAGGAATAAGACAGGCTTAGTGTTCCTGTCCTGTTTTATCATTTGTTTATGATTAATGATTGTTTTAAATTAATTACTGGGTTCTTTATATAAATTAACAAAGAAAGCAGAAAATTTGATTGTTAAAAGGCTCAATTTTTATGTAAAAGAACAATTAAATTTTTTTTTATTTGAAACACAATGGTTCTAAACGCAGTATATACGAATTATAAGAACATATTTTAGACGAAATGTGTAAATTTTATTTGATTTAAATGTGTATCTTGCTAGTTATAAAAAAACATTGTATAATTTTTTTACATTCCAAAAGTTCATCCAGACCGTAACATCAAATTAAAAAAAAAAAGTTTGAAAAGTACATTTTTTAAATATGATATTTTGGAGTCAGAATGAAATTTTGGAATGTAAAAAAATAAAAAAATACGCCCGTACGTTAGCTGAAAAATGTGGCGGAGCTCCTTCGATTAAATTATGAAGAACATTTTGTAAAAAATGTAAATAAGTATCACCGTTTAAACGTTTCGGAAGTACAAAAGGCCTTTTTAGTTGGTTGTTTAACATGCCCGCCCAAAAATTAATTGAAAACCGCCTCTGAAAGTTGTCCTTCTTATGGCATGCGCATTGTCATAAGCATAAATGTGCATTTTATGAAAATTTAAACGCCCTGTTCGCCCAAACGTTGACTCATCATTCCACAAAATCTAAATTTGTTATAAAAGAGACCCAAAAATCATTTATTTAATATTTTTAATCTTTATATTTATGTATTTGTCCTTTTTGTGAGTTTTGTATTGAATTAATTAGCAACAAAAAAAGTTCACAGTCTCAGGTTAACAGAATTAAAGTGATTTAACATAAAAAATAACATTGGAAAATATTTGAAATTTTTGTGTTATTTTTGATCGCTGATATCTTTTAAACGGTTGATCTGAAGAACTTTGACCTTCAGATGTTTTTTGTAGAGGGTGAAATTTCCTATAAATCCTCTCGCTTGGGTATTGCGAAAATAAACCATTCCAAAGTTATAAGAATTCAAAATTATAAAAAAAATCCCGTGTTATTGAAATGGAAAAACAACAAATGAATTGAGGCAAACCTTAAGATTAATATTAAGGGCTCAAATAGGCGCCAACATTTTTGTTTTCAATGTACTATTAATTTCTCAACACCATTGGAAAAAAATAATTGTTTTTTTAAACACCCTAGTGCACATGCCTGTTTATATTTTGCTTGGATGAATAATATCATTGTTTTTAGAGGGAAAAACAATGATGATTTCGACAAAATCCCCAATTCTTAAGGTTTTTGCCATTTACTCTGCAAAAGTCGCATATTTAAAAAAATTGTATTTATTACAATCTTTTCGTCTATTAAAGATCTATAAAAGTTGTCCCTTGAGATTTTATCCTAGAATGCACCATTTCTTGGAAAATTGCATTTGTGCATAATTACCACAAATTTAAAGTTTCAGTAACGTGTTTTAAAAAAATAGATAGATAGATAGATATATAGATAGAAATTTATTTGTCACTAAATAGTTACAAAATCGTCAGGTACAAAGTGTAATATATAAATGAATACAGAAAAATATAAAATACAAACAAACGCATATAAATTAAACATAAATAAAATGTATGTACGAGTACACCATGTAAACAGTGGACATAAAAGTAAAAGTTTATAATCGCAGACCTTCCAGGTCCTCATCAATTGTATAGATAAAATTTGCTAACAGGAGGCTCTGTATGGATTTTTTAAAAGTATTTGGGTTCAGTTTTTTTAATTCTGCTGATAATGGATTGTCCATATCTATAGTAATCATTTAATTTAGCACTAAATCCATTTTAGACCAATTTAAGGACTTAAAAGGTTTAGAATTTTACGAAAAATTGTTTATTACTGGAAAACAGAGGCGGCTAGTGGATTTTGAGTTTACCGATATCTCAATTATTAGATACCCACACCAAATTTATATGAGTTTATAATGAGATTAACTAAACAAGTTCTGCGCAAGCAGAATTTAAATTGAAGTTTGCCAAAAAAGATAACTTTTTGCTCGGCCGTACCGGCCCCAATATATATAATAGGGTGATTCATTTCCGCAAAGTTTTTGTTTTTTTCGGTGCTCAAGCAAAATATTAATCTGCATATATAAAAAAAAAAATTTCTCCCTACTTTTGGCGATTTGTTCGAAAAAATAAAAAAAAAACGATTTTTTTCAAAAACTGCTAATTAATCACCCTAATATATAATACAGCCCGTTCAGAATAAAACCGAATATATCTATATATATATATATATGGGGCATGGCCTCGCCTCCCTCCAACGCGCGACACAGTAGCTAAGCAATATATAATTTTTTTAAATATTATATTTTAACTTATACAGGGTATTCTGTTTTTCCTCGGACAAATTTCTTATTCTTAATAAACACCCTGATTTTTTTTGATGTTTTTGGATTCTACTACTTTTTTAGGTAAATTTTGTTAATATATATATATATATATATATATATAGACGTATATTCGCTCTTATACAGGCCCGCACAAGATAACATTAATACGTTTTAAAGCCCAAAGCAACGTTATAAAACCCGGCTTTGGGCTTTACAACGGAGCCCGAGTATATAGTAGCCATTCGATTCTCCTTTCTTTCTGCACCCTCCTGTTAAAATTTTTGATGGGCCTCAAAAAGTACCATTTATGCATTCATTTTTACAAAAAGTTTGGAGAATTTCACTGTAGGGGGCGCTTCTGAGTATATATTTATACATTTATATTAACGTATCGTTATCAGCCCCTAAACTTGGCAACACTGCTGGGCCCGACAACGCGCGTACAATATATTTTTATAAATATACGGCGGCTTTAGAAATTAATCATAAAAGCACTATATGTTAGAGGATATTTTATTGTAGCAGCTTACTGATCTATAACTTGCTGTTGCAGTCCAAAGCGACATACAATTTTTAAAACCGCGGAACTACACCTTTTTTTTAATTTTTTGGGTTTCCTGTAAATATGTATTATTATTTGGTTCCAGAATTCAATTATAAATTTATTTTATTTTTAATAAATTTGCGAGGTTGGCAGAGGAGCTAAAATAAGTAATTACAATTATTTGTTCGTGGATTACAATTTTTAGTGTATTCCATTTATAACAGATTTATATATTTGCATGGATCCCCTAGGGGCAAAGTGGTGGAAAAGAGGATAAAATAAAAAATATACATAATATATTACTAATACTATTATTCCCAAACTGTTAGTAATGATTGTTATAAAGTTAGTAAAGTATTACAAAAGTTGTTCTGGTTTTACAAAAAAGTGGCTAACTTTTATAGCAATTAATAACCATGTATAGAGAACTGTTTAGTAAATAGTACTAAAAAATCAAAATGGCCTCAAGTAATTAATGGATGCCCCCTAATTAATTACCACGAGTACTATTTGCAACTACAAATAATATTTGCTATTACACACCTTAAAATATTCGACATATATTTTTAATTGCGAGTTGTATTTGGAGGACAATTTTATCGAACAAATGATTAAAAAATAATAAAAAAATTGAAAAATATTTACCTGGTAGCACTAGTGCCATATTCGCTGCAATTTGTACTAGTCCAATTTTCTAAACAATTACTCTAGATGGCTAAAAATTGTCAAATAAAGCTCAGAGCCCTTGGTTTACTTTTGGCAGATGACAGGTAAAAATATTGCCCTACATAGTCTAAGCGATTATTGGAATTAAAAATATATTAATATATATTTTTTCACCATAATATTTACTTTTATCATACACAATTTTTTTATATACAGGCGTTGAGTGAAGGAGCAGTTATTAATCAATGATTCAGGCGTTTCAATTTTAAATATATTCAAATTTTGCACTACCCTAAAATAGGTGATAAATATTCGTTTTAAAGAAAAGAGACTAAAAATTGTTTTTTTCAGTAATGTGACACATTTTGAAAGTCTATATGCTCACAAACCCCTGTTGGTTAATATTCTAAACAAGAACATTTTTAAAAATACTCGATTGTAGTTTAAAAAAAAATACTGCCGGCCAATAAATATATTTTTCAAATTTATAGAAAACACCTAACCTCTTACCCCTTAAGGGGTAAACTTGATAATATCTATAATATAGATTCTACATGTCATTTTATGCATATGCACGGAGAGAACAGTTTTGGGAATGGTTACTAAAAAGTTTAGTAATTTGGGGACAGCTTTAATATTTTAGGAGTGGGCGCTTTTGGGTTTAGTAATAATTTTCATATATTTAGCATAAGTGTTGTTTGGCAACTATGCCTTTACTAAATAGTAATTACAAAATGAAGGAAACTTGAGTTTAATAACTACACTATAATGATAGTTAACTATTTTGAATTTACCATTAAATATGCACAATTAAATAATAATAATTAATTTAACCGAATTAAACGATAACCAACAAAATGCAAAAGATAGCCGACCAGGGCCGGATTTACCGAACAGACAACGTAGGCAGCTGCCTAGAACGGAAAAAATTAGGGGTAACTAAATACTTTTGATGAATTTGGACAGATTTTTTTCTAAATTAGTATAGCATACAAAGTTCTTGATAAAAAATAACCGAGAATTTTTGCATGCATTGCTTGAATAAACACTTCGTGACAAGTGTCTTCAATTAAAAAATTTCAAAATATAGAATGTTTAAGAATAAAATCATGATGAAGTGAAAAACTACTTGAGATAAAAATTTGTTGAAGAACGATTAAACGCACTCTCTCTTAGCTATAAAGTCAGATTGTCTCATGTCTTATTTCTATATTATAGACACGCCAAATTCCTAAATCCGAACCTGTAGCCGACTACATAGAAAAATAATATTGGGAATTTGCTTCCACACTTTTAGTATATTAATTAAATACAAATTAATAATATATTGTGAAAAGTTTTAATATAACTTAAAACTATTATTGAAATGTATTCTAAATTAAAAAAGTAATAAATTATTAACTTAATAATGACACGTTAAATATTAATTATTAATATTTTATTTTATAGTAATTACTATAATAGTATATTATGTATCAAGTTTTATAAACGATATTTTAGTTACGAGTTTAATTAAGCAAGAGCGAAGCTTGCGAGCGAGTGTTTAATAAAAACTAGTGTCTAAAGAAGTTTATAAACGAGTTACATACTATACTCTATCTACGACGAACACAAAACAAAATTTAAGGCGAATTTTATTTGTTAAAAATTTGACATCTGTCAACTGTCACCCGGATTTAAACCTCACATTTTCTAAATTTATAATATAGCTAACTTAAAAGGCACTGTTGCTAACTTCAGCTCGGGACTAAAATGCCATAAAGCCACAGGTCGTCAATAGAGGAGTAGATAAAATAAAATATCAATAATTAATATTTAGGATTC
Source organism: Brassicogethes aeneus (assembly GCA_921294245.1). Classification (NCBI taxonomy): domain Eukaryota; kingdom Metazoa; phylum Arthropoda; class Insecta; order Coleoptera; family Nitidulidae; genus Brassicogethes; species Brassicogethes aeneus. The sequence goes on from OV121132.1 coordinate 38,941,268, forward strand.
ATTACTTTTAAGTTAAAAAGTTAAAAGTTTTAACAATCAATACCTACGAAATATTAATGGTAAAATGTTTAGTAATGGTTATTTTACAGATCGTATACTTTTACAAAATGTTCTGGTTTTACAAATAAAGGAATAAATACATAAGTTTTGGGTTTCATTAAGAATAGATTAAAAGCGAATGTTAGAAAAAAAAATATTGCAAGTCAGATATGCCTTAAAAAATGTAAGTCGTTCTTTATTTTATACTTAAAATGTATTTTGCAAACGTTAAATCTGTCAATATTAATATTATTAAATATTGCAAGTCAGATATGCCTTAAAAAATGTAAGTCGTTCTTTATTTTATACTTAAAATGTATTTTGCAAACGTTAAATCTGTCGATATTAATTTTTTCTTAGTGTTCTATAGGATTTCAAGATATTTAAAATAATAAAAACTACAATAAAAATATTTACATTTATGTATGGTTGTTTTTATTTAAAAAAGAAAAAATGTCTAGTTAAAAAAATACTGGTGAAGCCAATTATACTCATATAAATTAATTTGTATAGAAATAAATAAGAAGATTTTTGTATATTTATTATTTTTATATTGCAGTAATAATACTTAATAATAATAATTCTAATTTTATTATATTTATTACATTTTATTATATTTATTACATGTTTATTGGGATAAATCGGGATAAATTATCAATAATAAACTTAAGATTCTGAGATTTTATGTTATCTTGAAGAACTTTTTAATAATTCTAAAGTACATTTTTTTAAATTGTGAAAGTTTAGGGATAATTATAATTATTATACTATATTATAGTATTTCAGTATTCCAGCAAATACTATACACGAACACTACTATGACAAGCCCGTAAATTTAAGAAACCACAAATGCAGAGTATTAACGAATATTTAAAGCTTAACCTTCAATCTAAAAATAGATTTGTTACGGGTAGAATTGGCAACACCGCTGGGCTTTACAGCGATTAATCAGTATATATTTTTATACTAGTGGGCTTTTCAACGTATTAATAATATATGCTTGGGCTTTACAAGAACAAATATGTTTCTACCGACAATCCTATAGAGAAATCTTTACCCCTCGTCTTTCCCCTCTATAGGTTTTTAATGATTTAAATGAGATAGAAGATAAGTATACACGCCTAAACCACTAGCAACTGCAGGGCTCCGAAGCGACCCATCCGTCTCCGGGCTTCAAAACATACCATTTATAGGTATATATATATATATATAAGAAAAAATATAATACCTTCTGAGTAAAGTGTTAATTTTGGTGTTGTTTTTTTAATTAAAAATAACCAACTAAATATTGTTATTTTCAATCTTATATATATATATATATATATATATATATATATATATATATATATATATAGTATTAATCTCTTTATAATGAACTAATCTACAAGTTTGTATGTATACCCTGGCGAATTCACTAAACGCAAAATTAACGTTAAGTTACCCACAAGTATCACCCATAATTAACTCAAAATTAACGTTGATTTTGGGTTAAAATCTCGTTTCTTAACGCAAATTCAACGTAATTATTTGCAGTTTTGTGCCGATTTACGATTTTGTGTTAAGTTTGAGTTTATTTTTAGTTGTATTTTAGTCAAGTTTCCGTTGAATTTGCGTTAAGTTTGCGTTGAATTTACGTCAACTTTAAGTTAGGTTTGCGTTAAATGTAGGTAAGTTTTGCGTCTACTTTGTTTGTTCTGTGGTCTACTTTAAGTTAAGTATTCGTTGAATTTGCGTCAACTCTGAGATAGGTTTGCGTTTAATTTGGGTCAGTTTTCCGTTAACTTTGAGTCTATTTTAAGTTAAGTTTGCGTTAAGTTTCGATTCATTTAACGTAAAATTTGTTATAAAATTTTGATAAGTTTTTTATTTCTTAACCCAAATTAAACTTATTGCCATCAACTATAGTTATATATATATTGTATATTAACATTTTAGGGTTGATTTATATTGATTAATTGACAACACGTTTTTTTATAGACTTACCTTAAGCTTTGCTACAAAACGGTTAACCACCCTCAACCGTGACAGGGACGCAGTCAATGTTTTTTTAAGCTAGGATTTTAATGAAAACTCTAGTTTAAAGTATAAAAATAATTTATTATAATACATATACACTACATATACCTCCTACAATAGTAAACAAAAAATAAATTATTTAAATTGCGAAGCCAGCTCTCATGCGTTGAACTGCCATATCTAAAAGGCATATCTAAAAACAAAAAATAAACAAATTATTATATATATTTTTTCTAAATGGTTATTTACAACTAAGAAAATAAAGTAAAAATTAAATATAACATTTAATTTTTATAAAAATAAACTCTTCAATTTTTTACCGACTTTTAATAAAAAATCAAAATCGACTCAAAACGAACGCAAATGTTTGATAAAAATTAATTTATTATTACGTATAATAATTTATTTTTGTTTGTTTTTGATTCAAGCAATTAATGTAAAACCTAAAATAACTTAATAAATCTAATATATAATTTTTTTACCGACTTTAAATAAAAAAAATCAAAATTGACTTAAAACGAACGCAAATTCAACGCAAATGTTGAAGACTAAATTTTTATAAACATTTATTTATTATCACATTTAATAATTTATTTTTATTTGACACATTGTGTTTGATTCAAGCAATTAATTTAAAACCAAAAATAACTTAAAAAATCTAATTCATTATTGTTTAACCTACTTTTAATAAAAAATCGAAATCGACTCAAAACAAACGCAAATTTAACGTAAATTCAACGCAAATGTTGAAAACTGAATTTATTTAATTTAAAACCAAAAATAACTTACAAAATCTTATTCATTATTGTTTTACCAACTTTTAATTAAAAAGTCAAAATTGACTCAAATTGTACGCAAAATCAACGCAAATATTTTATACAAAAAATGTTTGAGTAAAATCGGTAACCTAACCAAAAAGTCAAAATTGACTAAAAATAAACGCAAAATCAACGCAAATTCAACGCAAATATTTTATACAAAAAATGTTGGTTAAAATTGGTTACCTAATCAATCAATTTTAAGTCTATTTATAGTTAATTTTTTGGTTGTTATCGCAAAACTTACGTTAAATTTTAGTCAAATTTGAGTTACGTTTTGGTTCAACTTAACGCAATCTTTTGCGCCAATTGTACGTCAAAATCCAATATTTTAACTCAAAAATTGTCAACTTGCGTTAAAATTTATTAATTCATCGATAAATAAACGCAAAGTTTATTTTACAAAATATTATACAGGATAAATTTTCTTGACACAACACCCTTTATATTTTTACATCAATTACAAAATGCATGTCCTAAATGACATAAGATAATTTTGGCCCACTGTGTGGTCAGGTGCACAGAGTAGTAGGATAGAGTACCCCACCAACTTTATTTGTATTCCTATGCGCCACAGACCATTTTAAATCTTAAAATTGACCCAAGATGCATTATTTTGCTAAATCAAATGACTAATGAGAAGAATGTAAAATTTGTGATAATTGTGCATTTTTGCAGTCTTCTACGAAACGACCTTTAATAGAGGAACACATTTTATTTTGTAAAAATTTTTGTAATGCGCGATTTTTGAGTTAATGCCAAAAACCCTCAAAATGAAGAATTTTGTCGAAATTCAATTTCTTGTACTATTACAAAATTTGGGGGTAAGACGATCGAATTTATATATATATATATATATATATATATATATATATATAGGATGGGTCAGTGACATCCAGTGGCTCCCTGGTTTTGTCAAAAATATTTCATAATTTTTTTATTAAAAAACAGAAGCTCTAATGCAAAAATGATAGAGGAAAAACTTTATTGTTTTGTCGTGTACTATCATCCCCCCAAAGGATATAAAACGAAAGAAATTTTATAAAAACAATTCAGTTGAGACCAGTAATTTATTAGTAGCACACTGAGCACTTTGTTTCTCCCTGTTTATGCTTCATACTTAATTAAAATTTATTTCATGTATACAAAAATTTAGTGTTGACCATTATTTTATTAGTAGCCTACTGGGCATTTTGTTGATTTTATCCTGTTTATGCTTTCTTCTTAATTAAAGCTTGTTTCATGTATGCAAACATAAAATTGAGTTCGCTGCAGAGTTTTATAAAATGAATAGCCCCAAATAGTATGAATATGATAGTTTTAGATTTCTATCGAAAGTAAACAATTCAAAAAATTAAATGAGGTCCGTTTTTGTATTTGACATTTAAAATAATAAGTATCTAATAATTTTTTTAATTAAAATCCAATATCATGCAGCACACTTAATTTATTTTTATATTTTTATTTGAAGTGATCCTTAAATAAATTAATAAATAACCAAACAGACAACTACATCATGTGTAAGCAAACTTGGTGACATGATTACACCAGAATGTCGTTAGTAATTAATATTCAATCATAGATTTTGCCTAAGTAAACTGGCCTTAATGCATGTTGGATATTTGAAATAATTATTGTCATACAAATGCAAACGCTAATTAAAATAGGCTTAAATTGATAGCGCTCAAATTTGTTTGCCTATTGGATGCTAAAACTAAAATAATTCCGATTTATTATTGTTAATGACCAAATTTATTACGAGTTCTCTGTTTTTCATTTAAAAAAGATTTATATTCGCCAATTTGGTTTTAAGTATAATTATGCATCTGAAACCACTGTTATTGTCTCTCCTTTTAATAATACAAAACTAAAGCAATTGGTGTTTAAAATATGAATGCCTTTGTTTGTTTTGTTTTTTAATTAGGCACATTGTATCCTAGACAAAACCAATAGATAAATCTCTCCTATTTCATAATGTTGTTCCTTTTATTCCCAAAGAGCCGCTGTGTCAATGACATTATGCAACCGTTTTATTATTTTAGGTAATTTTAACTTTCTGCTATGGATTAAACAATTTTTTTATTACTTTTGATAGTAATTAAACCCTGTTAAAAAACACGATTTTCATACAAATTATTTTGGGTACAAAGAAAAAACACTAGCATATCATGAATGGGTGAGCCATTAAACCAATGGGATCTTGTAATCCGTATTCCTGAATATCAGTTCCTATAATACCAATAGGTAGTTAGCATTTGGTTTATAATCGTTTACTGTTTTTAAATTAACAACAAAAGTTATCGCTCCTAAATCTATTGATTCATATTGATATTTATTTGTTAGAATGTCAGAATGTTATTGAATTAAATACTAATTTGATTTATTTAATAACGTTACTATTGAATGTATACTATGTATACATTTAAAGCAATAAATTCTTTGACATTCAGGCAAAATATTTCCCTTTTTGGTTTAATAGTAATTAATTGAGCAAATAACAATTTAGATTGCTTCAATTTTAATGCACTCAATTACAGCGCTGTTCTGGGTACTATGTTAGATTTTTTATGTGTAATTATCAAAAACTTTTTTTAAACACACCTTTGTTTCTTTTTCAAAAGTATGTTTTATTTATTTTGTTTTATTGGCTTATTATAAAAATAGCTTTTGCTAGGCTGATTAAAGTTGACAGATGACCGGTATTTTACAGGTTATCCCGTTTTTAGGCTATAGCAATGAACCCGTAGTTAAAATAAAATACCGGGGGATTAAACCAAACATTTTTATACATTTGCCATAGAGTTTTATAAGTTGTTAAAAAATAAATTTAAAAAAAGAATTTTGCCATAAAAGAACGCTTTTTTTCAAGATGGCGCCAAGCGGTGCAGACGTGAATAACCGAAATCGTAAAAATTGTGTATGCAAGCACTGTAAAATGTCAGTTAGTAATCCTGTAAAGTGTGTTAAATGTTCGGAAGACTCATCCAACTTTTATGAGATAAAGTGCTGCTGCGAAAAGTACTGTTTGTGCACATCAAATCGAGTCTGAAAAGGACATCAAGAGAGAAATCCTAATCTTAAACGAGAAATCAAGTTACTATATAAAATCATTAATGAATTAGAAGATAAAAAAAGATTATATGTTGAAAACTGTGATCTATTAAAAGAAAAAGTAAAGTTCTGGTGAAACAAGAAACAAATGCCGTGACAAAAAAAGTTAACAAAATGCATGAGAAAGTGTACATAGTGGATAATTAAGCTACCTTTTCTTCTTCTTCTTCTTCTATCGAAACATCAAAACCATTACTTGCATGTGATCAAATATCGCTAGCTAAAACTCAAGGTCAACAAGTGCAACAAGTGCAAACACACCTACTGATGGTAGTTCTGCAGATTCTTTAATATGTGTCATTAGTATTGTAAAAAATATAGAGATAATTCAACAACCAAATAAACAACAACAATTAAATAATCAAACTCTTTCTTTGTGAAAAACTTAATATAATTAATATTATAATAAACACAAGTATTTTGGGAATTCCAAAGAGTTCTGATTGTGTCCTTAAAGTCCATAAAAGTCATTTGTTTATGTTTCGAGGCTAGTCCCAACAACAAATAAAAATTATCAGTTTCCAGAAATTGGGTGTGATGTTGTTGAAACTAAGTTTCCAGATTGCTATGCCTCGTTTAAATTAACTTGGATCTAAATAATTTTAAGGAATTAATGAAACCTGGTCTATGGCCACAGGAAACTTATTCAAATAGGTTTTCTTACCCAAGAACCAAAGAAAAAATAGTCACTAAAATGTTACTTAAAACAGAGATAAGCTGAAGCTACTATTTGTTAATATCCAAAGTATCCGAACCAAAACATCCGAATTTGAGGCTTTTCTGCATGTTAACCCATTTAATGTTGTTTGTTTCGCTGAACATTGGTTGACGGCAGCTGAGTCTACCAATTTGCATCTTAATGATCTTTTAACTGGATCACATTTTTGCATGGTGGTGTGCTTCAAATGGTAAACAAAAAATGTTCGTGAGTATAATTTACTTGTAAAATTAAATAAACTGTCAATTGAACAATACTGTGAAATTGCAGCATTATAAATTCCATCATTAAACCTGGTTATCATAACCCTGTATCGATCTCCTAGTGGAAATTTAATAATCTTTATCGATACTTTAAATACAATGTTTGGTCATTTTGATTATATTAATAATAATATTCGAATTGTAGGAGATTTTAATGTTAAGTTTAATGTTTTGGAGGATAGAAATTCAACTTGTATGTGCGTTTTTTTTAACTTATAATTTGTATAATCTAGTAAATTTTTCCTATTGAAATTTATCTCACAGACCATATAGGATTATCTGTTGAAATAAACCTGAGTATTAGACAAAATGATGCAGTTATTAAAAAAGTTATCAGGCCCTTTTCAATGGCAGGTAAGTGGACTTTTTATAGCTTTGGATACTGAAGACTAGTCGTTCATTGATAGTTTAGATTTGAATCCCACAAACAAACTTGAACAGTTTATTTTGTTTGTGGAAACAATTTTAATGAAACCTTAATGCTAATTTATGACTCATTTAAACTTTATGGCACTGCCGATTTAAATATCTTAGTTACCCAATACCGCAAACAATATAAAAAAGAACTAAAACATTCAACACCAAATCTTCTGATAGTTTTATAAAGCACTCAAAAAAACAGCACGAAAGCAATGTGGGATCTCATAAATAAATATTTGAAACTGGTTTATTATAATAACAATAAATCAGATTCAAGAAAGGCAGTAACTACAAAAAAAAATTCAAAATGCGTTTTCTTGGGCTATGATAAAGCTATGGACATTTTTTATCTTAATTCAACTAAGATATGCAGTAAACTATCTTAAAAGTTAAATAAATCAGTTAAATACCTACTGCTTTTTATAAAAATGTAGTTTATGCTAATTTCCCACAAATTTCTTGTTTAGCAGTTACTGCCTTTCTCCATAGTGGGGTAGATTAGTGCTTTTAATAATTTCTTTAAAGGTATTCCAAATACAATATTACAAACGCATGGATACTATAAAATAAATAATAAAAATTTAAAATGGAATAAAATCTGTAATATTTGGATTTTTTAAATAAAATTTTAAATTTTTCGATAAAACCGTATTAATCGATGAAAAATAAGATTTTTAAGTGGAACACTTGAGAAATTTTGAGCCAACCATTGTTATAAAAGTATTTTGTTTTTGTTAATCTTGGATATAATGAATACAGATGCATAACAAAAATATGAAAATTCATACTTGCTGTATCCTGTAGCCAAAATTTCATTACATATTTAGAATATTTATTTTAAGCAGTTTTCATGTTCAATTGTTTTTTTGTTTGAATAAGTTTTTATATCCAAATGTTTTTCTGTTTAAACAAAAATTATATCATTTTGTAATTAAAAAACACATTTTAGCCTAAAACCAATTTAACATAAATTTAATTACAAAAGAAATATAAAATTTAAGTAAGTAGTAACCTTTTATCCAATTTCAGACAAATATATAATATGCATATAATGTAGGTAAGTAAATACATATCATTTATATTAGGTGCGTGAGTAAATGTTTTAGGTGCTTATTCACTTTCTCTAAACATGCATGTTTATTAACTACATATCGCACACCGTAACTCAAAAAAACATTGAAATGAGATAATCAAGTTTGAAGTTTTGCAAACGTTAAAGGATTTTTTTTTAAGAAAGTAGGGACGACAATAACGCCCTTTCTTTTTATAAGTTATTACATAAAATTGGTCTTGCACACAACATTAAGAGAAATTCGATTAATATAGGCACCATATATTTTTATATTGTGGGTGCGCACTTAGAGAATACAGATATTTCAGTGCAATATAAATGTATGTGTAATAAAATTCTTAAAAATAGGAATCAAGCTATGATGGTTTCTTAAATCTATCTCAAAATCTATCTCAAAAAATCTATCTAAAAATAGGCGCCAACCAGTAGAACCTTAGTTGCTACCATTACAGAATGATAATGAGTTATTGTTACGAATTGACATTACAGCAAAGTGATCGTTACCACTACTGCTTTAATTAAATATTAGCACTACGTATTGTTATATAATAACCGTTTTATTTAAACCTTTTACCACTACACACTGTTAAAACTTACGACCACATATTGGTATATGGTACGCTTAGTACATAATTTCAGCTACTTAAAATAGTTTTTAAAACAGTATATAACAGTAAGGCGAACCTTAGCCAAAATCATTGTTTAATTTGTATTATTGATTGCACTTACCCCTATAATTAGGTTTTCTCAACAGCAGTAAGTAAGGTAGTAAATAAATACTACTAAAAACATTCTTTATTAAAATAAAATTATTTATATTAATTTCCACAAAAATACAAGTTAAATAAGACCTACAAAAATTATGAAATAACTAAATATAATAAAAAACATGTCGGATCCTTAAATTATCTTACAATTTTCCTTAAATTATCGTACTAATATTTTTAGAGAAATTGAATACATTATGCAGTAAAACCCCAACCCAACCAATATATAAATAACAAGTGTTTTTTAATTTAATTTTTGTTTGCAGTTTTTTTTCTTCTAAATTAGTGTTGCCCACACTGCCTAGTGAATGTGAGAAGTAAAAACCTTGCCTGTAATATATGCATTAGGTAGGTAAACATGGAGAGAAAACGAGTTATAGGTAGGTACCTACCTAACCCCCAAAAATCAATATTATAATATCTATAGGTAGAATGCATTTTACGATCCGTACCGGTTAAAATGGGGAGTAGTTCCACAATATTCCAGTCCTTTAATAACTGTTTCATACCTACTCACGACACGATAAAAACAGTATAATATCACAAAACTACGCACTATGCAAAGCCGTAAACAGACAACCACTAAATAGCCGAATTTTCCGTTGCCCCTTCATTCGTACCAAATTTCATTAATTATAATATCTTAATTTTTTTAGCTTGAAATAATCATAAATTGCGGCGATGTTTTGTACAGTATCATTATGAAGCATAGTGATTGCCTTAAATTCATTAATATTAAATAATTAATTTTTTATTAATAATTTATACCTAATTAATTATAATTATAAATTTTAAATATTTATTTATTATTTAGTATAGGACAAATCACATAAGGATTCGCCCATTTTTGTGATTTGTATTTTTTAATTATTGCAATAATACTAAAATACAAGTTTTGGTTTTCTAAATATTGTTTAAAATTAAATAATTTAGAAAAAACCGAATATATTAAATAACACCAATGATTTTTAAAATAGTTTTAAACACTTTTAGTTTATGATCTTCTTTAGGTTATAAAACTAAGATATCTTTGTCCTAGAAACATTTATCGCTGTTCAGAACGATCTTTAAACATGAATCTGACCTTAAAATTGCTCCACGACTTTGAGTTTTTAAGAAATTCTTATACAAAAGTAAAAAAAACGAAGCTACTTTATTTTCTTCATAGAAAAATTACCATGTGAATAAATTGGATAAGTAAGGTAGAATTCGGATTCAGCGCATCAAAAACCTTTAAGAAGTATATTTAATAAAAAATATACACACTATTTAAGCTATAACTTAATTTTTCCATACTGGTCAAAAGTTATTGTTTGGAACTTATGATATTATTACTTAAAAATCGTGATTTACCATCCTTAAAAATATATTTGAAATTAAATTTTTGCAAATGGTGCAATGCACATACTTATGAGATAATTAAATTAAATATTATAATACAATTATTATATATTATAATTTTGGTGATGCATTTATTTACAATTAGAGCCATCCAATTACTTCATAAGTAGCATGTTTTTTTATTTTTTATAACTCTTCTTTGCTAATATATTAAAAAGTATTGTATTGTACAATACAATACTTTTTAAACTAAGGAATTTTATTTAAATTGCGCTATTGGTTTATTATCGACAATAAAATTAATTAATTTTAGTTGGCAAACTAAACCTTTGACGTTATAAAATGAGAGTGATATTGTAAATGCAGGTAATGACTAATGTTGAACAATTGTGCATTTTTATTCCATATACATTGATTAACCATTGTGATTTTCTATGTCTATATATAGCAAAATTAATTAACGTTAGAAATCCAACGATGGAAACGATAACAAAGTTATATATGCTTAAATGGAACATATTTTTGAAATTTTATGCATTTTTTATTAAAGGTTCTTAGTCAGTGTATGTGTAAGAATTTCTAATGAAAAAAAATTTTTTCTGCCTTTTCCATTTCAATTAACCATATTATGCTCCACCATTAGGTATATCCAAAACATAGATACTTAATAAACATTTACAACACACACACACACACACACACACACACACACACACATGTATTTATTCATCATGAACATTCTAATTGCTGATAACTGGGATTAATATGGTTGACATATAGGTAGAGGTAATTCTATTACCGAACCTAGTCGGTAAGTGCATGTTTAATATTGTTACTGTAATTGTATAGTTTCATGCCTACATTGTGCTCTAATCAAGCTTTGATTACAGTTGAAGGGCGCACATTTTGTACCTATAATAGTACCTTATAGACCAGGCGAAGAAATCACATATTATAGCCGAGTATACATTGCACTTCCGAGAGAGTAGATTGTGTGTCAGGCAATTAATAGTTTTTACCGGGTTTTATATACTATTTTTTAAGCATTTAATTGAAATATTTTTTTGAGATTTTGAAACATCGTTTAGGTTAGGTTTAAATGACATGGTAACATTTTAGTTTCATTTTAGTACATAGTTTTATAATAATTTGACTTGAGAACTAGTATAAAATTTATTTATTTAATATAAAGTAAGGTTCTGTTTTAAAAACAATTTATAGGAATTTGACACTGAAGTCAAAAAGTATATTTATCCCAAATTGGCAGTAAAGTAGTCAACAATCGGCTTCAAAGTAGAAAAAATCGGCAGTATATAAAGTAAACCTTTACTGCCGATTTCATAAGGGCAGTGGCGGGCTAAGATCGTCGGGGGAACAGGGCGTCAAAATAAAATGGGGCCCCTAAATATGCTTGAAGAGAAACTCTCTAAGAAGAGATGTTTATTATTTAAAAAAGTGGTTTAAACCCTATTATTGAATTTGTAAGTAGATCCTTTGCCCCCAAGACCCTAAATAAAATCAGAGATATATGAATTAATTAATCTTTATCCATCGAAATTATATTTCAACGTTAGTATTTTGTTAAATCATGGAACCAACTCATAACAGTTCTAGATTACACATGCCCACAAAAGTTTTCAACAGAAACCAGACTATGTTTTTTAGTACTGAATCCAAATTAGACCTCAGAGTTGCTCCATCACAAGAAATTCCAACCCACAAGTGAAAAAAACAAGATTTTTTTTAAATTTTAATTACTTCACATAGTCCTGAAGGTCAAGGCCGTAGCCAAGGAGAAAGGATTAGGGTGTTTAAGCGCCCCAAAATTTTAGAAAATTAAATTTAAGTACTTACAGGTTATTAATATATTTGCAACAAAGAAAGCAAAGAATACTAAATTTGTCATGTAAACTAAGTTTAAAGCTGTAGTTCCCTAAGTTTTAATTCTTGTTGCCTTTTTTACTTATTTCAAATATTAGATATCGATAAATATTGGCCGTGGTGTAAATTACGTACGGCAAGTTAAATGCCTTTCCTGTCGACAACAATAGAAACCAATGGGAATTTATGTTGAAATTTATTGGGTTTTATAGGTTAAATTTGGTGAATTGGTATCATTTGGAGAACATAATTGACTTGAATTGGTTTGATTGGGTGATTTCCATTTAGCCTTAAACCGTTTGGTAACATATAAAACCCAATAGAAACCAGTACCTATCAATACACATATTGAGTTCGATACAAACTATTTCATTTTTTTATTGGTTTCTATGGGGCATTTTCGACAGAGTTAATTTGAATTCAGCATGCAGTCATGGTGATAAGATAGTGCATGATATAAATAACCTTAATTAAGGAGGTGCATTCCAAAACTCGGCATATCCATATTAGTTGTTTTCGAGCAAAATTTTAAAAACCTTACACGTGAGTACTAACGCATATCAGGCAAACACAATACTTTAAACAAAATATAAAGGCATAAGTAAAACATTTATACACCTTGATTAAAAAGGTATAGCTCCAGTTTAAAATAATTTAAAATTACATACGGATATGCCAACTTCTGCATGTTCACCAAATTGTATTAAGCTTAACTAAAACCAAAACTAAAAATAAAGCAAAACGCGTGGATGGCCCATCGAAAACACTCCAGCAAGGTTAACAGCTTTGTATGTGATACATCTTTTGAAGGGAATTAAATTTTCTTTAAAATGGCGCTTTGTTTTTTAAATTTGTGCTGCTGGTTGCCGAAAAATTTAATTTAATTTTATTGATTAGTACTTATGTATTATCCTATTAACTATTGAAAATGTCCGCGGTTCACCTCCATAAAATAGTAAAGCAACTGTTCAAAATGTTCTCGGATATTGTAAAGAATATCGGGTGTAATTTGTTGGCATTCATTAGTGATGCGGTTCCGTAAATCTTCTAAGGATTCAGGCTGGGTGGCATACATTTTGGATTTCAGATGTCCCCACAAAAAGAAATTAAAGGGAGATAAATCCGGTGATCTTGCAGGCCATTTATAGCAGCCATTTGATCAGCGCTGGGTTGAAGGCAACAAGTCTAATTAGCTTCATTTAAATTTTCTGGTAAGAAAAATGGTCTAATTAGGTGATCACCAAAAGTACCAGCCCAAACGTTTAATTTCTTAGGATGTTGAGTATGAACCTTATGGAAGATCCTTGGATTCTTGATGAAAAAATGAACATTCGTCTGAGTAGCAAACATTAAAAAGGTAGTTGGAAGTATTTATAATTATTTCGGACATTATTTACAAAATTGTAAAGAGCGGTCATTATCATTTTTATGCAAGAAGTCGATCCCACTTCTGAAGTGGAATCGGTGTTTTTTGGGCCGTTTGGACTTAGACATCATTCATAACAATCAAACACTGATTCTTGACAATAGTACTTTTTATTACGATTATCTAACTAGACAAAACGATAGACGCTCAAGATTATACGCACAAAGTAAATTAAAGTATGAAGCTAACGATTATAACTCTCAGGGTTTACACGCGTCTTTGCCGTCTTAAATCCCAAGTAAGAATGGCCATCTAACCCCCTCGAGGGTTGGATACATATCCACATTTTTGGATCTTTATCTCCACGTTCCCATGACCGTTGCTACGTTTGGTGATTGTTAGTCATCACCTTCACTAATGCATCCTTATCGGACTGCAGACATAATAACTGCTCCTCTATAATCTATTTCTTAAGTCTTATTTATGATAAACAACATTCCTTATTTTACCAAATTGTTATTTTAATAAACACGCTAATCAAATTAATGTCTATTCTCCGACATACTTATATAAGAAAAGGATGTTTTGAATAAAGATGTTAATCTACTTCTATTTCATAATATTATTTTTTTTTGTAGTACCTAATTACACTGTGCGACAAATTTTGACCTTACAATTTGAACTGGGATGAAATGTGGAAAAATCGAATCTATGCAACCCCCAAAACTAATCTTTAAAGGGGTTTTGCTAGTTTAGCTCGAATAATGGAGATATATAAAAGCCCCTTAAAAAATATATGAATTTTATAGAAAAATGCTCGGACACGACGACACAGTTGATTTTGAAATTTTTATTTTTTCACAGATTCACCCCCAGCCACCCCACTTTTTTTTTTAAAGAAAACCGACAGGTAATGTATGTAAATGAATTAGTCAAAAGTAACTAATTTAATAGTTAATAGTGGCTGCTTTTTCACTTGTGCCATGGTTAACCATGGAATACACTGAAAGAAATGCATAGGTTTTGGTAGCAAAAAACAATATGCTGAAAGCAATGTGTTGGAAAGAGTATTATATTTGTGGACATTACAAACAAACGGTAAAGTTTTGCGCTTACAACAAATGTCAAAATGCTTGTAGTAGTAAGCATATGAACTCTTTATGTTTTGCTTTACGGACAAAATCTTTACTTTCTGTGCAAACAGCATTTTGCTTATAGCAAACTGACATTTGCTTGCGTAACAAATGTGCGTTAGTTGAAGATTGTGTTTACAGAGCATACTTTTTTATTGTAATACAAAATAAAGTAATGTACATAGTTGGTTGCAAAGTATTTAATTTTTTTGAATTATATTTAATTAAGTACAAACCTAACAAGGTAATAGGTAAATACAAGAAGAAATAATTATAAATTAAGTATTTATTGGTTGTTATAGTAACAATACGCATGTATATGCATGTCTATGTTATACTTAAAAATAATTTATTTATAACATCTTAAAAAATTATTTAAAAAATTAAATGTCTTTTAAATATTTAATAAAAAAATAAGTATGTTAATGGTTAAAATCAATGTTAAACCCAAATATTTTTTATTTTGATTTTAAAACCTTTTCATGCACATGACCAGTGGTCACTGACCACATCTGGTTTTCATCTAAGAGTATTGATATTTTCAAGAAGGGCAATAAAACCCCACTTTTACCTAAGATAAGAATTTTTAGGGGCTGCATGGGACCTCGACACATTTGTAAAAACCCAGCATTAAGTTAGTTCACTTATTCATGTACACATGTAACATTTACATTAAATTTATATTTAATTATTAAACTATGTTTTAATGATATTTCAACACATACGCGAAAAAATAACTAACAAAGTAATTATCAAAAATTTTTACCAGCAAAAATATAAATTTAAAAAAGGCAAAACATATACCCGAAGATTACCAGACTTTCCATATGGCCACCACAAGGCCATTTTCAGAGTTAAAATCATTTGAGATTTGTTCGTGTGAAGATTGCGGAGCAATTTGTGTACCTTTACATTAGTTACGATCAATGGGGATTCTCTAAATATGTGGATATTTTTAAACGTAAGTATTGTATTGTTTTTATATTTAATGTGCAAGTTTGTAGTAGACATAAAAGCTAAAATTCGGATACATCTTAAGTAAAATAAGTGGACTCGGTGATGAAAATATAATAAAAGATAGGCAATTTTACTTTGTATTGAAACATAATTGAAGTTTTTTCTTTTTCATAGAAGTAAGAACCACAAGGATTTTATTTATTTTGTCACATTTATTGTCTACACACACTTTAAAACGCAAGCGATCACAGTGTTGGCGGCCGTCAAAGACTGTAGTGGAAGAAGGATTTATTATTCACATAAAGGTATGGGTTGGTAGCTTTTATTTTATCTTATTACCTAGGTATAAGTGTTTATGAAATGTAAATTTTTTGCGAAAGTCCATTTCACTTTATAGGAAATTGTTTCTGCAAAAACGAGTCTTCCTAATTTTAGTCAAACATCACATGTTTAATCCGTAGTTACCGAATTTAATCCAGTAAATTTTATGTGTATTAAAGTATTTTTTTGTCTTTCGTTCTAGATAACTGGTGAATTAAACGACGTGTTGGACAGCAAAGTGCAAAAACTAAAGTCATTTGGACTGTCCCTCCAACCAACACCTAGGTGTAATTGTTGGACCTTCTCTGGACGAAATCGAATCGTATTTGTAGTTTGGTTGAATTAAAATGTACCTAGTTATTATAATATATTTTTCTACATTTGTAAAGAGTGTTAAATTATTTTTACCCTCCCCTACCCATTTGTTTCCTACTGCAGCAAATATTGTATAATTATCTGCTGCTAACACAAATTTCTTTGCTATGCCTACATATGAGCATTTGTTATAAAAAATACTTTTTGGCTACCAATACAAATACTTTTTACCATTTCGGGCAAAATTAATTGCACTATGTACAAATAATGATTTATTGTAATAAGTAAATGCTTGCTGCCAAGACAAATAATGATATCAACACAGAACAAATACTGCTGCTACTTCGAACAAATTTCTTTGCTCTGCCTACAAATAGGCATTGGCTATCACAAGTTATTTTTTGTTACCAATACAAATATATCTTACTATTTCAGGGCAACTTAATTGTTCCACCTACAAATAAATATTTGTGCAGACTGCATAAACCTTCTAGCAAAATATAAATATTGTAGTAGCAAAAGTTTTCGCTGTCGCCATTTTAACATATAATATTTGCAATCATTACTATTTTTGAGTAATAAGGACCAATACATTTCTTTCAGTGTACCATGGTATTCCAAAATTTAACAGCCAATCCTTATGTAAAATTTTCCCCTGAATCAGAAAATACCGTCAAAATTTAAAAAAGTAGAACAGTTTTTGAGATATAGTCAATTCCATATTAAATGGAAAATTGACTATATCTCAAAAACTGTTCCATTCTTTTAACTTTTGACGACTTTTTCGGATTAAGGAGAAAATTTTACATAAGAATTGGCTGTTAAATTTTGGGATACCATGGTATTCCATGGTTAACTATTAAATTAGTTACTTTTGACTAATTCATTTTTAGAGAGTACATTACCTGTTATTTAAGGTATAACAAAGGGTCGGTTTTCTTTAAAAAAAAAGTGGGGTGGCTGGGGGTGAATCTGTGAAAAAATAAAAATTTTAAAACTGAACTGAAAATTGCGTCATATAAAATAAAAATCGACGTGTCCGAGCATTTTTCTATAAAATTCATATTTTTTAAGTTCTATGGGCTTTTATATATCTCCATTATTCGAGCTACACTGGTAAAACCCCTTAAAGGATTAGTTTTGGGGGTTGCCTAGATTCGATTTTTTCAGATTTGATCCCAGTTCATTTTTTGTGTTGCACAGTGTTATAACCATTATAAATTCCTCGCCTAACAACGGGAATAATAAACTCATTATTCACGTTGTTAGGCATCAATGATTGGCTGATATCAATATTTACTGTGATTTAAACCAATCGGGTGTAAAGTTGGAAGAATGCGACTATATTAAAATTTAAAATTGGTAGAGAGTGAGGTTATTTGTTTACGTAATTCTTAGTTAATGTTTATTTTTTAGGTCCAATTTACGAAATTTTAATAAAAATTACATTTTACTGTCATTAGAAAAACAAATCGACAATATGATACTTTAACAACAAAAGTATCTTTGTGTCAGTAAAATAAAGATCTATAGTTTTAATGAGTACATTACAAATATAACTGAAAATTAATAAAATAAAACTTAATAATTGATTATAACAAAAAGATAAATAATAAGTAACTATCAGTGACTACTGATAGTTATCAATAAAGGGGAATATCAATAAGTATGAATAAGTAACATCAAATTTTAACGTTACTTATTGCATACGTTGGTGATGGAAACCATCAATAAACAAAAATAAAAAAGCCACTTCTGTTGATCAATATTTAAAAAAAAAATATTATCACGAGTGATATTCGGCAAGTCTATTTCACGAATATTTTTTTAATAAGAATTAACTGCCGATTCCATTTCTATATGATTTTTTTGACCAAAACGCATATTTTGGAAATTTTTATTTTAAAATTGGAAACGTCAACATTGACAATTATTTTTCGAATAGTTTGTAGTTCTGGTATTTGGCAATTGGTCGTGGTTCATATTTGCTTATACGAATTTAGTTACCAATATGTTACATTGTGGGATTTACATTGCCCATGGTGATAATAATTATAATTTATTTATTCTAATATAGTGCTGTACATACAAAGATAACAATATATATGTATAACAACAGTATGAAGAAAAAGTCAAACATAAATAATAAAATGGAATATACCACAAGTGTGAGAACAATAATACACTTAAAACTCTGCTAACGTATAGGGCTCTTTGGTACAAATATAGTTGAAAAGTTCATTTTTGAAGATTTTATATGATGAGGTATTTTGTTATAATATTTAATGGCTGCATAATGGCAGCTTTTCTCATACTTTGTTAATTTATGCCTAGGAAAATTTATATATAAAGAAAGTATTTTGAAAAATTGGGTTGTATTGCTTTGCTGCTACGTTAGCGGCGTATGTACAACTAAGGTATACCTATAGTATAACTATAGTTTTTGCGAATGCTGAGGGGTATTCTTTGCTTCAATATAAAGGCTTTTGGTGGAAATAGTTATGTAGGCCCCTAAAACAATTTTGAGGTATTTTGTATACAGTATAATTAATACTTAATTGTATAAGTGCTCTATATAGTTTTAAAACTGTTCCTTAATCCCAGTAACCCAGTTTTGTCTTAATACTAGTTTTAATAAACACTTCTTTGGCATGATAGTTTAAGTTTGTTTATGTGTGTTTTCCTAGTTTAATGACGTCCTATTCGCTTTTTAAGGTAATAAATCTATTTATTTTAATAAGTAAGGATTGACTTTTTTTTAAATCTACAAATAAAAAATCTATATTTACTCGGTAAATCGATACCGATGTTAAAAAAAGTAAAAACCTTTATAATGTGTTTGCAGGACTTAATTCTGAACCTAGTATGTCGCAGACATGTCTGCGACATGTTGAATGAAACATGTGGTTGGTTTGATGAAAACTGCCGGCAGACATCAGCATTTGGTCCAGGCACTTATCTAAAATGCATCCTGTTTCAGTTTACACTTGCCTCGGTGTGATTGCTTGATATTCCCGATACGACACTGGATAAAATGCCTTTGGCCATGGCTTCTCTTTATCCAAAATTAGGTCAAACTGTTTTAAGTTATTTTAAAGTTGATTTAAAATAAATCGCGGAAAATAGGTGATTGCCTACATTGATTCATTAAACAATTATTCGTAATAACAAAATAAATTGTTTAGATAGGAGAATTGTACGTTCAGTTCAATTACGGTGGCACTTTGTTTACAATAAATTATGTCCACGTTATGTACACTTGATCAATAGATAAATTCTCCTCGTTTGGACATTTTTGCTTTACATATTGTGAAATATTATTCAATATACCGGTAATATCAATTTTCCTTTGTTTAATAAATCGGTAGACAAGCCGGAGGTTTTCACACATGAGAAAAGTTTGTTAACTTTGTTAATATTACTAATTTGTTTCAAAGGAAATTTATCACTCTCTTAAAATGAATTAGTCAAAAATAACTAATTATAAGTCATATTTGACTAATTGTCATAGCGAAAAAGCAGTCACTAATAATTAGTCAAATTCTATAAATAAAATAGTAAAATTAGTAGATTTAAATTTAAAAAAAGTTTTGACCCAGCCGGGGATTGAACTCAGGTCTGTCACTTGCCAAGCTGTTGTCATAACTCTCAGAAATAGTCAAAGATGGTGACTAATCTTTAATTAGTCAAACTATTTATTATTTAGTACGTAGTAAAAAATAACTATTTAAAAGTGAAAACGACTATTTTATAAGTAAAAAATGCTGGTACTAATTCAAATAGTAGAATTTTGACTATTTTATTTTTAGAGAGCAATACACTAATTTTAATTATCTGCATTTTGAATCAGGTCTATTAAGCCGGCTATTAATTCGAACTTTTAATTTCAATTTTAAGCAACTGTTTTTTTTTAATATTATGCTTTATCAATACCAACAACAAATTATTAATAATTATTATTTTTATTTCTTGTGACCACAGTAGGACCTGACCTTTTTTATTTAATATTAAGTTGCAAGAAATAATAAAAGACTGCCAAGGGGCAGTGCCCATCCGAGAAATATTTAAACAGGAAAAAACCGTTTTGGATAGTAAAAAACAAAAATTAGCAAGATAATATGCAAACAGGTAATTAAAAACCAAGTTACTAAGTTTAAAAAAAATCTATATTGATAACACTCCCAAATTACATGTATGTATAACATATATGGGACAAAACGCCACAAAACCTGCCACCTATCTGCCTCGACATCAGCGATTTTGATCAAACTTGGAACAATTGTATATATATATTGTATATGAGGTATGTTACATCTATGGTTAAAGTAGGCCGGTCAGGGTTTACAGTGGTTTAGTAATAAGCTTATATGTCCTCATATATTAACCAATTTTAACCAATTTTAAAAAACAAAAATTATTTAAAATAAAATTTTTATGCTGTTTCAAACATAACCTTAAAGTTTTGTCAAATATTAAATATCGATTTTTTATAAAAAATAGCATTTTTATTAAAAAAAAAATCGAAGTTTTAAGATTAAAGTATCCCAATTAGATTTTTACATAGCCTAGAATGGGATGAAAT
This sequence comes from Brassicogethes aeneus, assembly GCA_921294245.1. Classification (NCBI taxonomy): domain Eukaryota; kingdom Metazoa; phylum Arthropoda; class Insecta; order Coleoptera; family Nitidulidae; genus Brassicogethes; species Brassicogethes aeneus. The sequence continues at coordinate 38,962,388 of OV121132.1, forward strand.
AGGCTATGACCCGCAAAGGTCAAAGTGTGGTCGTGTTATTACACGTACTTGATGGATTTCATTGTGTTGAGTTCAGGAATATTTTTATTATTTTTTTTTGTTTTTGTTAATTAACCTAAATTAGCTTGAAATAAACTAAAAAATATGAATGGGTATGGGTCTATAGACCAATACTATGTAGTCCAGTATATGTAGGTTTAATTATATTAATTCATTTGGTAAGAAAAACCTTTTTTGACATCGTTTAAATAAAAATGGTATTTTTTATAAAAAATCGATTTTTATTATTTGACAAAACTTTAAGGAGCATCGCACTTTCATCTCTGGGACATTGCTCGATGAAAAGTTTGAAACAAAGCTGACTTTGACCCAGGGACAAAATTGGATTCCGGGTATAGAAATATACCTGTATTTTTGGACAATATCGCAAGCTTTGACCTTCTAGCGAGGTATTTTGTGATTTGTACAATACATTGAGTGGATGATCCAAGATTTGGAAAATTCACGTGTCTATGGGTGGATGGCATCGTGAAGCGCATGGACATTAAAACTTGTTGCTGGTCAAAGTGGTTCATTGAGACCAAGAACATTAGGGCCTCAGGCCACCAAGGACGAAGAAGAAGTTATTTTAGATCAACAACTAACCAATAGTACAAAATATATGTCGGCGCCTTTATTAATTATTGGTGTACGCTCATGATTCTTTCTCACCCTTTTGTTTATTTTTGTTGATAAGATTTGTGTGACGATGTTTAGGCTAAACAAAAAGTCCCAAGCATGTGGAGAAAGTCATTTTCCTCGTATTGGGTGTTTATGATTAAGTCTAACACTAATACGATACGTTTATTTTAGTTGGTATAATTTATGTGAATTTGTCTAGACAAAATAGTTGTAGTTTTTAAAACTTAGAAAATGTGTTAAGGGTACGCCCCCTAGTTTTTATGGAAACCGCCAAGATAAGCTTGCGAGCGAAACGGGCCCGAGCAGAGTGTTCTTGATTCTTCTTATGACAAGTTGAATCTCTGAATTGATTTTTGATTGACTATTGTTAATCTAGCGGGTCGCGGATCGTTGGTTACCTTTTTATAGCTAATAATTAGTTTGGGACGATTATTATTAATTTTGTGTTCTGTGCAGATTAATCTGAATACGTGTTTTATTAAATAACTTTATATTAAAAACCAGTGTCGTGCATTCTTTTAAAATGTCTAGGCAGCCTAACCCTCAGTTGTCCTCGTTAATCTCTGACATATATTATAAAACGGGTGCTTACATAAGCGTCCAATCCTTATCATTAAGGAAACATTCTTAGCAATAAGAAATTTCTCTTATTGACGCGTTGCGTAAGTATACCCTTGTGATTTTTTTCCTTAGCCCTTAATTCGTGTGCGATTCACCATATTTACATCGTTTTATAAATTTTATAAATTATACGACAAATAAAACTATGATTAATGCGATACTATAAAATATAGCAGAGTTATCCTGTTTAGTATATCGTTTATTATTTATAATCTCATAAAGTTTTCGATTAGGTTGCGAATTATGATTTCATGACTTTCATTAAATTTAGTGGTAAATCCATCTGCTATATATATACTATAAAATCGTCTTAATAATAAAAACATGTTTTTACATGATTTAATATAATTAAAATGTTTTTTTTTTATAAAAAACTTAACAAAACCTCAACAACTTACATAATATTTTTTTTTCATTAAGTTAAACTTATTTTAAAAAAAGTCTTGCTATTTAGTGAAGTCCAATCCAGCTAATGAAAAACGCAAAAAAATGAATTGGTTTTGTGTAACGATAATAATTTTACACTTAGTTTGTGCGCTGAATAAGCTATTTTTGCCTAAATTAAAATGTCGGATAATTAAAATGTTGCAATTACTTGCTGTAAATGTAATGAATAGAGCGACTGCTGGCTCTACATTTCGCGCACATTGCTATTTTAACTTATTTTTCGACCATTGCAGTACGGCGAATAAAAATTAAAATAAATTTGGTTTGTTAAATCCAACAAATTTTATACAACACATGAAAAGCACTTATCATTAAATTAAAAATATTTGAAAACTCCATAAGCATGATTTTATGATATGACAAATATTAGGAGGACAATTTTATTTGTTAGAGCGAAGTAAGTAAAGTTTGCAAAAGTATGAAGAAAAATTGCCATGGTTCTTAAAGTAAGAAAATCCTGCAAAACAGTTTTAAACTTGTAAAGATTGTTCCACAAAACCTATTATATGAAGCACTTGTGATTTATATTACGTTTCGTTCCTGTATTTCGCACAGAAAGTAATTTTATTTGTAAATGCTCAGATATTTATAATATTGTTAAATTGTAATGGATTTAAGTAATTAAGTAAAATTGTTTTACATTAATTTTAATTAAATACTAAAAAAATCTATATGGGTGGTATTATTCATATTTTATACAAGGCAAAATTAATGGTTTTATTTTTTAATATTGTTTCGCGCTCTGACGAAAGGGGCCCAAGCGTCCAAATATCGATTAGTGGATTATGATCGTTATAGAATAAAAAAATATCTCTTTAATTATCTTAAGTTAAAAATAATTTTCAGGGGTAAAACCACGAGTGCTTAAAAAGTACCGAAATTTTTTATAAAAGAGCAGTTGTTATAATTACACGAGTGGAATTTGTACAACAAGCTTGAATGAAAAATATCTTGTTAATTTTTAAGCAGAAGTGGTATTAAGGAAGAATATTTTTTCAGTGGAAATACCTTCTATAGAAGGTATTTCCACTGAAAAAATATTATATTATAAATATTATATTTTTTATAAAAATACAAAAAATACAAAAAGTGGTAAATTTCTTAAAATAATATGAAAAGATTATTAAACAACACAAAAAACTACATTTGGCCAAAACAAGTGATCGTATAGTTTAAAGAAATTAATTTAGGACTCCTTTTTCTTATGAATACGGCAATTGAAAGGATAATTAAAAGTCCAACAAAAAATATTAAATTAAAAAGAAGTTTAATTAGATATGTTTAAAAGATACAGGGTGATAGTGTTACTTTTCATATCAGTTTTTTTAATATAACTTCGACTATGGTAGACTTGGAATGGTGATATTTTGCTATAATTACAATACAATAATTACAATAATTGTTATATCGCATTAAAGGACTAAAAGGTATATGATAACAAATTTTTTAATTGAAAAAACTACAATTTTTTTAATGTGACAGTCAGGGCAAAAAGTCTCGAGGCTAATGGAATGCCCTTTTTAGTTTTTTCAATTAAAAAATAAAAATATAAATCATATACCTTTTAATCCTTTTAAATAATGCTATATAACAATTATTGTAATCTCGAATATCTCGGAAACGGTTTATTTTATCGAAGTTTGAGAGGTACACCTTTTTAATGATAGCCGAACTGTGTAATCGAAAATCAAATGTTATAAAAACATAACCTCAAAGTTTAAATTTAAAAATTTAAATTTAAAAAACAAAACCAAGTATTTTATTCAAAAATTATTGGAGAATCGTAAACAGAAGAAAAATCGAACAAACTTGTTTTTTTTTCATTACAGCGCCATCAATTACAAATATGAAAAAATGTTTTACCTATTTTTAGTCGAATGATTCGAATCTGCAATAATAAAATAAAAAATATTGTGTTCCATTGGAGGAGGAGAGTATGAGGACCAATTTTATTACTGATTTTCCCCCCTCGAATCATTTAATTTTTATTTTAAACATTTTTTCGTAAAACGCATACTAACTGAGATATTTCAAAGTTTCAAGTTAAATGACACCCTGTATATTAACCAAATAATTGTAAGTAAAGAGCAGGCACTTAGTTCTGTTAAGCTTAGACATTTTATCAAAGCAAGAGTAAGATGCAGGTAGGCATCAACTTTGTTACAACTAGATGATATTTAATAATGGAACGCTTAATATAACTCGTTATAGTTGTATTAAGATCTTGTGAAAGCACAAAGGGTATATATACTTGCTATTTGTTAAAGGGGTCTCGAACAATTTACTTTAGAACTATGTGTTTGATCAAGGTTTACATCAGCCCGAGTATCAGCCTTGGCAGTACACCTGATGATTAAATCACCAGCGCTACAATGTTCAAAGGTGCTTCGAAATAGTTTTATTATAAAAAATGTACTTAAAAATTACACGGTGTTATCTTGATTCTGAAATTATTAGATGAACATTGGTAGGTTTTCTGGTTAAATATAAAACAAAATTTAAATAGTGTATTATGTAATTATAGTCGTTAAATTATGCAGTTTTTAATAAATAAGTGATCTTAAGAAGATAAAATAAATTGCACTTTATCTACGACGAACGCAAAGTAATGTTTTTTTCAGAATTTTATTTGACATTTGACAACTGTCAGGCGGTTTTAACCTCAATTTTTTCCAATCTGACATCTGTCAAAAGGTTTGAATCTCACCTGTTTTAATGCACTAGTGGATTAAGTAACCTAATGCACTGTGTATTTAATGGAGTACTAGATATTAATATATCATAATATACCATAGGTATATATCAAGTTTTATAAACGCTATTGAAGTCACGAGTTTTAATCAGGCACGTTGTGTAAAAAAACTAGTATCCAAATAAGTTTATAAAACAACATGCATAATTTACTTTATTGACGACGAGTGATTTTTAATTATAATTTTATTTGTAAACATTTGATATCTAACAACTGCGAATTTATAAAAAGCTAACTGTTACTAAAAAGCCCAAAAGCCACTGTTGCTAACACATTTGTTTATAAAGTAAAGCAGTGTCGGGTTTGTCGTAAAATAAAGCCAAGTAAATTGATTTAAAATCAAGAACGCCCTGCAATCCTAACTTGATTTACAGTAACATTATAAATGCAATCAAGTGGAAAACTAAAAATCAAACTTTACTGACATTTTACAACAAAGAGCTGTTAAACCAATTATAAAAAAGTTATCCATCGTACTCAGCACACTTGCTGAGCACAGTATTTATGATATTATTACTTTGTATGTTTAGTAAAAATAATTGATACAAGTTAACATTTAAAAGGTTTATAAAACTATTAAGAAAGTCATTTCGAGAAGGCAGAATTACCAAATTAAATGTTTATGATTCATTAAAATGTTTATTTACTGTAACCCTAACAACAATGACGATATCGTCAGACGGGTCCTTAATTTATTTTAATAATTTACATTAACATATCTAGTTTACCGAATTTATTAAACATAATTATATGTATATTATATAGGTATCAAAAGGCAAATATTTTATTTAATTCTAAGAAACAATGTTTGGAAGTTTTTATGACGATAGACACAATGGACACAAAATTTTCTAATGCCCACTCAACAATATTAAAGTTAACCTTACCCTAATGCCCGACTGAGAACAGTCGCTATTGGCTCATTAATATTTTTTTTGCATGCTGGATATTACGTTACATTTGATTAACCAGATTCCATTAAAATTACAAGACAGGCTTTGCATTTATATCACGAAAATACTACTACTAAAATTTGTTTACTTGTCATTGCGCACTATTGTTTAACTCGTTTAAGTCATTAGACTTTTAATAAAGTAATAGGAACGGCTTACTGTTCTCAGTCGGTCATTAGGTGAAGGGGTAAGACTAACTTTAACATTGTTTAGTGGACGCCAGGGAATTATTTAAAGTAATAAAACCTGTGTATTAATTCTCTAGTATACAAATTAAAAATGATGTCAGGCAGATCCAACAAAAAAAATTTGTTTCTAAACAGTTCTAAATGTTTAATGTAAACATTATCATACAATTTTTTATTTTTTAATTGTTTAAATATTACAAGTATTTTACTGCCATTTTAATAAAAATTATAAAAATCACGTGGCCACGTAGCGAAAATATTTATTAACTATTTTTTATTTTTAATAACTAGTTTAATAATTAGTTTACTATAACAATGCAACTTTTATAAATAATTTTCAAACTGGTTTTTATACTTAACGCTTAAATTTATTATTTAAACGATATAACTGCGTCAAATACATTTAAGGGATTTATTTATTTGGAATGTATTCGACAATGCAGTTTTAGTATGGTTTTAGAGGCAGTTAAGTTCAACAGAAAGTGCTACTTAATTCAGTTGCATTGCTAATGTTATTTTATAACCATCACATGTTACTACATTCTGCTTAAACTGAATTTAAAATGATCTGCTAACTAAGAGTTGTGTTTTTTCTAATTTACATACTTTCATAAATGCCTTTCTTTGTATAAATTAATATATTCATTTTATTTATGAATTTAAATTAGGCAAGAGCGAGTTTCTAAAAAAGTACGACATACGACAATTATCATTCAAAGTTTCTACCAAGATTCTGATAAAATGCTATTATTCTTTATTTAATTGGCATCTGAGCTATAGTGTCATTTTATGGAGCAACTCTACAGATGACATACAAATGTTTCGCCTACAGAATATAATATATATATTAGGGTGTCCCAAAAAAAAGAATATCTTTTCTCTACTACTACTTAACAATAGTAACATTCTAGTGTAATTTTTGATCATAGAAAGGATGTTTTTCTGCAATACTGTGCGAGAATATTCCTACTCTTGTTTAAGAATGGTCACAAGTAACGACATCTCCTGGCTGTTTACTAAACGTAAAAAATTTAAAAATATTTAAATATTCCTGTATTATTTATTAATTAAAAAATAATAGCAGTTGTATAATTAAGGTTTAGGCACAAAAAATTAGTTATATTTATTGTTTTTCAAATATACAAATCAAAATTATAATAAATTTGATATTAAAATGATAAACCAGTTACCTACTATACCGCCTTTGAAGTTTTGACAGATTCAAAAAGTTTAAAAAAAGACCTTTAAAATGTAGAAAAAGAATAGATGTTGACATAGATTACTTGTAAAATTAGTTTTGTATTTGTTACAATGTTATTTTTTATTAGTTAGTGTAAATAACTATTTTTAATTATAATAAAGATTTAGGCATACTAAAATTGTGATGGCACAAAATGGTTTGACAATACAAAAAACTTAAATGTCAAAAACTGCTTGGTTTCTTTTCTCTGTTTAAAATTATATAAGCGTTACTATTCTTACGTAGTCGTAGAGAAAATAATGTCTGAAACACGTTTGGAATAGCATATTCCACTCTCGTAAAACCGTCACACTCGCCTTCGGCTCGTGTGTCAAATTTTTCCTCGAGCGGAATATGCTGTATTCCAAACTTGTTACAGAATGTACTATTTTTTTCTTGTCTCTTGTAAAAATATGTTAGTTTATCATGCTGTAAGAGCCCTTTCAAAATATCAGCTCGATTAAAAATTTTATAGGGGTCGCTCAAGATTTTTAAAAATCGTCAAAAATTGAATTTTTGTTTTAATTTAATTCTTTTTCTCGTCTCGATATTATTTTTTAGGTTGAAAATAATAAAAATTCTGTAAATTTCAAATCAATATTTTGATTTCTAAAGGTCGCTAAAAGTTCGTTGATATTTATATTCAGAGGTCGCTTGAAAACATTCAAAATACTCTACTTTGAAAGTTAAACAAATCTTGAGCGACCTTTAGAAATTTTCAGAATCATTATTATTTTTAAATTAAAAAATAATATCGGAACGAGAAAAAAAATTAAAATAAAAAAAAATCCAATTTTTGACGATTTTGGTAATTTTTAAAAATCTTGAGCGACCCCTAAAAATTTTTTAATGGTGCTGATCTTTTGACAGGGCTCTTAAAACATGACAAACCAACATATTTTCACAAGAGAAGAGAAGAAAAAAAATATTCTTTTTTTTTTGGGACACCCTAATATATATATATATATATATATATATATATAATATATGGAATAAACCCATGATATATATATATATAAATGTATTTTTTAATATAAATTAAAAGTAACCTTTTTTATGTTCATTAAAATATAAAAACATAAACATAAAGAGCGTATAGCTGGCCCCATCCGCATCGTATAGTTCGAGCCCCGCAAGTGCAACCGATACCCACCTTCTGATTTTCGTACGCAACCAACAGCTGCACAGCTTCACTTGTGTTTGCTGAATACCATCACGGTTTGCATTAACCCTTTTTGGGGTTAGTAAGGGACATGCCTATGGTTTTAATAACCCTTGCGCCGGGCCCAGAGGAGCTAGGAACTGGGTGGGTAGATCTTTGGGTTTTCAATGAACAATAACGCCGACCCAAACCTAAGTATGGCGCAGAACCCCCTAGACCGGGCTGTTTGGTAATACCACAAGCATTTAGAAGTCATGCTTGCGGCTGGGTGTTAATATTTCGCTGTTGGGGCCTAACGTTTGTTTGTCGTGTACTGATTCTTGTTCTTCTGGGTCTGTCTCCTGTTTTCCTCGATATTCCGGTATTTGGTAGCTGACTTCTAGAAAGATTTGACTGCTTATTCCAAGTACTGACTTCAAAGAATATTTAGTCGTATTTCAACAGTCGTTGTTTACTACGTTAACTAAGCAGCAAAGAATGGCAAATTTTAGACAATTTGTCGACAGCGTTAAAACATGATTTTGGATACGAAACATTTTAAAGACAAAGAGTCGATTTTAAGACTACTAAGTGTGGAAAATAAGACCAAAGTGGTGGCAAAAGTTCTACCTAAAAGTGCCCACAGTTAGCCTACAAAATGTGCCCAAAGTTTTGCTAAAATTTGCCCATAATTTGCCCGGTAGTGTGACCGATTTATGCCCAAAGTGTTTTAAATTTTTGGGTACCAAATGGTCATCATTTGTTCCTTTTTTTTTCAAAGTATGGTTTTGTGTCACAAAATAAACCCAAATGGACCCAAACTATTTTTAATTGGAAATTAATTGGATACCAATTAGATACTTGCAACGAAGCGCCTTATTAATAATTATGTATGTATATATTAATATGAAATAATTTATAGCTGAAATCTAAAATTTTGGGTATTTTTTGCCTTAATTTTCTTTTTAAACCAAATTTTATTGATGGTTATAAACAAAGTACCTCAAAATAATAAAGTAATTTTTATAATTTTTTGAAATAAAAAATATTTGTTTTTCTTATATTTTTATCAAAACTAAACGCTTATGCAATAAAATTTATATTTAATATAACATCAAACATTGCATTTTTAAAATTTTAGGCCTAAATTTTGCCAGAAATAAATTATGTAAAATATTTCCACATCCATAATTTTTTCTTAAAGCTTAGTATCTGTTTGAACAAAAAAATATGGCGAATGTATGCTATGTGCCGAATTAAATCCTAGTTTCTATTATGTAACCATAATTTGTTCCAGATTTATTCTATATGGGTACAAAAAAATTAATAGACACATTTTACACAGTAAAAAAATAGTACCTAAATACCTAAACCTCTTAAGTAGCTATGACGTATATATTCGCATTTGAAATTCGCATTTAATGGTTATGCCGCATATACTCGCATGCGGTGGTTTACAGTGTAGGGGGGTGCCTATTCGATAGCTTTATGAGAAAATACCACGAAATAGTGTTGGGCGTACGCAGTAACAATCTTTATTTGTTTGCGCAGCACATGCTAGTTATTCCTTGGTGTTTTTTTTGTAAAAAAACGGTGTTTATTTGGTAAAAAAATATTGTTAATAATAATATTATATCGGGTTAGCCTACTGATGATATTAGCGTCGAAAATAGTGAGCTCTGATGGATCGGAAAGAGATTCAAATTACAGTGAAGAATTTGAAAGTAATAATGACGAAACTGATAATGTTTCTAAAAACGAAGAGGCCGAGGAAATAAATTTTGACATGCCTTGGACTAAGAATGGGATTCCCCGACCACCCTTTAAATTCACCGCAACCAGTAGCGTACAGATAAATAATCTAACTGATATAATCGACATGTTGATATAATTGTGAAAGAAACAAATAGATATGCTATAAAGTTTATTTTGAGAAATTACGCAAACATAAAACGACCCACAGAGTTAGGAAATGGACAGAGAAAAACAGAAATAAAATCAAAACACTACCGGGTTTATTAATTCCACAGGGTTTATGCCCAAAACCAGAATACCATATGTACTTTTCTCGTAGATATTAATATATTTACCTACCTGTGTAGATTTATAAAATAAATAACATATTGACTTATTATTATTATACCCAATATGTTTAAGTTATATATTTTTTTTTATATATATGACGTATATATACGTTTATTTGAAAAAGTGCTCGATTACGACGTATATATACGGCCGATTAGTTACGTTATGCACATGACGTATATGTTCGCATCCATTCACTAATTACATAGGTGGTACTTATTTAGGGTTGAATATTTACACTAACATTTACTATTTACAACATTTACAACAGAAGTGTGCATACTTTTACCACAAATAGTGTTATTTTAAATAACCATCGTAGTGTTAAAATTACTCTAAATCGTTTTATTTAACCTTCAGATATTTTAACACTTAAAAATGGTTGATTTACCACTAAATCCGTCTAGATAAATTTAAATGCTTACTAATCTACATAGGTACCAATTTACGCATTTTAGTGTTAAATCTACATACATTAAGTAGTGCATAGGGTACATATAAATATATTGAGTGTAACTAATTTTTAATTTATACTAAAACGTGCTTTTTAATAGCAAATGAAAAGTGTGGAATATAACAAAGAATTTAACATAAAGATACAAAGGTACTTAACACACTAAACAACGAAAAGAGTATACAACAACAGAACAACCCAAATTCAGTGGATGCCTTAGTAAAATGTCCATGATGGGGATTGATGCTGAAAAGAAGCAATTTATATTTAAGTGATACATATTATTTTGAGCATAATAATGTTAACCTATTTTACCCTATTTTACCATCTATACCATCTATAGATATATATAAAAAAGAGTTTTATTCTTAATGATAGTTTTATTTATATGAAAACATGTGTGTTTTTATTTTGTAAATAGTGTTTATTAAATTTAATTAATCAAAAGTTTTTAAAGTTTAAATAGTAAGTAATATTACTATTTTATTAACCCCAGAGACATAATTAAAACAATTATACTTATTATAATAATAAACCTACACATTATTCACACAAAATTACTGACCACACTGCCAAATTCCAATGAAACAATGAAAAATTTCACGCTAGTAGAAAAGGGAGAGTTTCCCGAAAGTGGAGTGATCGGCTCGTTACACTAAATAGAGTTAAATCAACACATTTTAGAGTTAAAATAAATACTTATTAAAAAATTCGCTTATATTTTGTGAACTATTGGAGGTTAAGACTTAAATCAAACAAAGGCCTGCAGCATGTGGGTATTCGTAGCAACCTGAAGTATGACCAACAGTGGCGGCTGGTGGATTTTGGCACACCCATATCTCAGTTATTAGACATGGGACCCACATCAAATTTATATGAGTTTATAATGACATTATATAGACAAGTTCTGCGCAAGCAGAATTTAAATTAAAGTTTGCGAAAAAAAGTTAGTTTTTAAGTGCAACCCCCAGCCTCCTGCCCCTCCAAATTAAGATAATTCAAATTAAAGTGGTACAATATTTAATTCACTGAAGTTTATCGACAAATTTAAAATTTTATTAAAAAAATTCAAGAATTACAGGTTTTATACCATTTCAAATTTTTTAAAATTTAGTAAAAGAAATAATAAAAATTATAAATGGTATAAAACCTGTAATTCTTGAATTTTTTTAATAAAATTTTAAATTTGTCGATAAACTTCAGTGAATTAAATATTGTACCACTTTAATTTGAATTATCTTAATTTGGAGGGGCAGGAGGCTGGGGGTTGCACTTAAAAACTAACTTTTTTTTGCAAACTTTAATTTAAATTCTGCTTGCGCAGAACTTGTCTATATAATGTCATTATAAACTCATATAAATTTGATGTGGGTCCCATGTCTAATAACTGAGATATGGGTGTGCCCAAAATCCACCAGCCGCCACTGATGACCAAGTTGTATAAGATAAAAGATAATATGCTGGAAAGAGACGAGGATAGAAAGTAAAAGAGGTAAAGTTTCGCTTTAGTTTTGGCCACTATACCTCCACGTTATAGTAACGTACTCACACACGTGGTATAAACGTGTCTGTATACAATCCAAAAACGTTGTTGCAACGTAACTGACACTAAAAAAGTATTCCCCATTTTAGTCACTACCACGTGGCAAAGATTTTGGCATACAATTTACAGTTCCAAGTATAAGAGGCCGCTACGTTTCATCCACTAAAAATGCTACTTTGGAATAAAGTCCACTATAAAGAAAAAATTATAATTAAAAGGTTTGGGGACAAAAAATAAAGCAACAGAAAAGATGCAGTATGTTGAATGCAGCAGCGAAAGTCTTAATAAAAAAACAGAAAACCATAGAAGGTATAATTAATAAAAAAAAACTTATAACCAATAACTTAACACAATTGTGTTTTTTTTTTAATAATCTACTTTAAAAACAAAATTATGGTATTAAAGTCTAAATAAAAGAGCAGAAAACAAAGAGAAGAAAACCATAAAAAGTAGAAAAGGAAGAAGGATTGTCTAATAAAAAAAAATATTTTATAATAAATTACTTAACACAATTGTGTTTTTTTATAAATTTACTTTCAAAACGAAATTATAGTAGTCACGAAATAAATCAAACCAAAACATCCCAAGTGTTCGTAATCCAGTATTGCCGGATCTTCTAGACGAGAATCACGTATTGATAATTTTGGTTGGGCACAGTCAACATTATTATTTATATGACACTCCTACAGGCATAAGTGCATAGAAGAAGAAAAAAATCATTAATTTTTTAATGTCAAGTTATAAGATAGGCATTAATTAAAGACGTGAGCTGTATAGGAGATATATTTAATTAACGCATATTTTATATGCACTTATACTTGCATATACATTTTTGTTAACATTCACAATACTGTTTAGCAATAATAAACGATAACAGTTCACGTAGTCTTAGCAACTATAATATTTTTTTACTCGGAAACCAGACAGTTAATCTTTTTAAAACTTTGTAAATGTCTTTTAAGTAAACTCTAATACAACCTAAAACTTTTTTAACATTTTCTCATAGCGACTAATATCGTACCCAAACCTCCCATACATTTTTTTAATCTTTTTACGTTTATTTCATTTTAATTGTTCAAAATGCGGCCACCTCGGCAATTCTTCACCTGGTTGTGAAAACGCACATGAAGCAGGCTTTTTTTCAATTTAAGTTTTCTTTCTTAATTGAAAAATTATAACCTTCATACTCAGCACTTCTGCTAATCAAGTTTTAGGCTACAAAATAAAAACCGTTCAAGGAGTATATTTTAAAGACAAAACCTCGGTGATTGGACATGGATTGACACTAATGGCATTATCCAAAATCTTTTTGCCTGTTTTTTATGTGAGTGGTTTTAAAAACAAAATTTATTATCAGCAGAACAAAATAGGCTCTAGAATCTAGAGTCTAGATAAATTGACCAGTATCAAAAGTGCAAATTGACCAGTAACAAAAGAGCGAAACGACTGCATTTGAAGTACGAAAAAATTTTACGTGTCGTAATAACAAGTAGCTCAATTTAGTAAGATTTAACAAAAACTGTTTAAATTTCTAAATGTAGACTTAAAAAAAGTAAAAAGTAGAAATTTATCTGGCAGTATTATGTGTTTCTGAACAATAAAAGTAGCAATATATTTATTTAGCGGTGAGAATGTATAAGATTGTTACGATGTTTATTCTAAACGAATATATTGGACAATAGTATCGTCGCCTACTGCCTTTAGAGGCAATCATATGGAAGCAGAGCAAATGCAATTTTGCACAAATGGGCGGTCGTTTGCGAGAAAAGGGACGGTTGCGGTGCCGGTCCTAATAGAACAAATTTCAAAGAACATAATACCCAACAACGTACGAATTCTCATATTCCCTGCCACATACGTATTTTGACATGAGAAATCTGGTCGACATTTTCATAAATAAGAAACATACGAGCTAAAATATGCTATATAATACAAAGCTGGCATATAAAAAGAGATACGCATACATATATAATTTTTTTAATTATAGTTAATTAGTGTTTCTTTCAGTCAGGTTCCAGCGAGTGCTCTTGAAACGTAAAAGTTTAAAGATTAAAACCAACAATAATTTTTAAAATGTGCAAACCAATAATAATAATAATAATAATAATAATAATAATAATAATAATAATAATATTAATAATAATAATAATAATAATAATAATAATAATAATAATATTAATAATAATAATAATAATAATAATAATAATAATAATAATAATAATAATAATAATAATATTTATTCGTGAATTAAATTACAAATTTTTTCACACGTCAGGTACTTAAGAATAAGAATATAAGAAATACAAAATAAAAGTTTAAACATACAATACACTACTACATATAACTAAAATAGGCACTATAACACAAGTTCAGTGCAATTTAAATATTCCTTAAAATTATAAAATGCTTTAGGAGAAATGAGAAACACTGTTTTTAAAATCTTTTATTTTTAAATCTTTTATAATGAAACAAACAATTTTCATAGAGTGCAAACTAAACTAAAATTGTACAACGGTCAATGAAGAGTGAAGTGTTAAGTGATGAATGAGTTAAGTGCCACCTATCATTGGACGCTTTTCACGGGACAAACAAAGGAGGTCAATCAAGAAGGGAGGTGGCCATCCGCAAAAAATTGATAAGTATCCTTAAGCATATTCATGACCTAACACATAATCTGCAAATTCAACACGACGATATCTTTAAAACCCTAAGAAAGGCACACTGCGTAGAACAATAAATCTGTCAACAAAAAATAAGGCAAACCCAAACGAGACCAATAATAAACACTAGACACACAGAATAAACTAACACATTAATCATTATAACCCTAACATAGTAGATTTGTAAACATTAGATAACAGAATAATTGCGCTTGTCATTTATTTAACTAATAAATAAATGCATTACTTAATTTTGAAATTTGAGAAAAAAGACAAAATTCTACCACAAAACTTGCTTGGGCAACACAATAACTGATAATAAAAAAAATTGTTAGAAATTTCGCACTTTTGCGGCAATAAACAATTAAAAAAAACACCAAAAGCTACAAATTACATCCAGCTACTGAACTATCTATTGATGGTTTTTGGCATCAAGACTGAGGATTCGGGCAATGACAATAACTAACAAGACGAAGACCTCGACTAGGAAACTTTACTTCAGCGAAATAACAACTCCCCAACTCCAAATAGTAATCCCAAATGTTTGGAGTAATACTAATCGAATGGTCTAGGGTGATTCCGCGTCGTACTTAGTTTTAAGTCGGCGTAATTGTCCCCCAAAAACCAACAAACATCTATCCCTCCCGTCCCTTCTCCTCCTATACCCTACTGGGCGTATAGCATCGGCTCGGCGAACCCGAGAATGGCTATTAAAACTATTCGCATGTCGCTCTTGAGCCCCAAATAGGGGACAGTACGGAACGCAATGGACATTCGCACCCAGCAAACACGGGTGAAGCCGTGCAGTTGCTGGGGGCGAACAAAAATCGGCGTAAGTAAACATAGGCCTGTACGGGGTCCGTGATGATGAAATGGGGCTGGTTATACGTCTCTTATACTCATACTCATACTCATATAGTTAATTAGTATTTCTTTCAAACATTTATTGTCGAGGGTAAATTTGACAAATAAATTCTTCGTTCTAAGGAATATACCTCCCAATACCTTTTTAATAAAAAACATAATTTATTTTCCGTTTTAAAATCAATTAAACATATTAAGGTTGTGTGCTACAATACTGTTTATTATTATTTTGGAGATTATGATAGAACTCGCATCTTTTTTGTAAGGGGTGATTCAAACATTGTGCTAAAACTGGATAAGACATTTAAAAACTGGTTGGGGGATCACTAATGGTTGAGACTTAATTGTTTCCTAAAATATATATTGAGTAATTTTGTCCAGAATTATTTTGAATATAATTTTTCCCAGAAATTTTAACTGAATACAATCCGCCATTAAACATTTGGCTTGTTTGGTTTAAAAATTTTATTGCAATAGTACGATATAATATTATTATATCGTACTATTGCAATAAAACTTTTAAACCAAACATAGTATGGAAGTATTTAATGACGGATTGAATTCAGAAAAATAACATATTACTTGTAAACGTTTAATACTAAAAAGAGACTTACTTTCGCAATCTTTTTTAGGGCAACATAGTATCTATTTCGTTCTTATCTTGATTTTTCATAAAAAAGTAAAGGCGAAAAGTTTAAATCATTATTCTTTGTTAATACTTGTTAATACTTTGATTGGAACATAAAACTAAATAAATACAACAAAAAAATCATCATCAGATAATGCCAACATGATAAAATTTTTTGCTGGTAAACTTGTTTTATATTATTTTCCTTTATGAACTGTGAATATTATTTTGTACCACTTTGTAAATGGAAGTTTGTATTCAGTGACTATAAAAATGAATTTATGACATTTATTAATAAATCTTAATACATTTTACGAACCTTGGCCAAAGTAAAGTCTTATCTGACTTTAAGATAAAGTAGCGTTAATAGAGAACAGTGAACATATTACGAACATTAAGAATAATTTTATTCATCTCTATTAAAACAGCGTCTGCCAATATTTTAGTTTAAATCCTGTATTCCATTTTATTGCTTAGTAAGCAATGCTTACTATCATTCTATCCAGATAACGATCTTTAGAGTTTTAGAATTGGCTTAAATGGAATTTAGAAACATTGTGGCAGCAAATGTGTGTAAATCAATTACTTACTTGTTTTTCTGCTTAGCCAATACAGACCATAAATACAAGCAACACGACTTTTCGATTTATTTCTTATTCATTTCACTAAGTAGTGCCACAATGTTTTCATGGTCTACGATTAAATTGATAAATTAACTTAAAAGTGGGTTTAAAGCACAGACAAAATAGACTTGCCTTAGGGAGAAAATGATACGGCCGGGCGGGTGCCTGAACGGGTGCCTGTTTTCCAGTTCGCATCATTCATATTTGAGCAGTTGACCTGTGAGGATATATTATTTATGTAAAATTCTTTGAACATTATGGGTAAATGTGTTGTCAAAGAGTGTCCTAGTCGTAGTGAAACTAGTTCCAGCCAATTTCAACCAATTTCCTTTTTCCAGTAAGTAGTAATTACGAGATAAATTTTAAGCGATTTTATTAATTTT
Organism: Brassicogethes aeneus; assembly: GCA_921294245.1. NCBI lineage: Eukaryota > Metazoa > Arthropoda > Insecta > Coleoptera > Nitidulidae > Brassicogethes > Brassicogethes aeneus. The sequence goes on from OV121132.1 coordinate 38,979,651, forward strand.
TCATGTCAATACCTTGCGTGCGCACACAGATGTTGTATTGTTCTCTCCTGTGCACAGAGCCGTACTTTGTTCATTCTGGAGCGTAAAACTAGATGAATTTCTTTGATAATCCACTAGGAATATTTTAAATTAGATACCGCTCGTACGAAATTATTTAATACGGGCCTGGCAGAATACATATCTTCTCTTATATAATATATAATATAATGTATACATTCCCTTGCCCCCCTACCCGATTTATGGCACGCTGGTTTCATGTTAGCGATACTGAACAGGGCAAGTCTATTTTGTCTGTGGTTTAAAGCAAAGTTTTATTGAATAATAACTACATGTCGAATAAAACGATTAAAAACGACTGAAAAGAAAACCCATCTAAGATTAAGTTTTTATAAGCAATAATGTTTTATTATAATATACAGATTATACATATTATGTATAACTAAAAAAAAGATGTTTTAATAATGAATTTATTAACTTTTTAACTTTATACAGGGTGTCCCAAAAATGGAGCACAAACGCCATACCTTGCGATGGGGGGTGTTAAAATATAGTAAGTTATTTTCGAGTTATGAAGCATTTAAGTTTAAAAAACTCGGCAGAGCTTTATTCACACTATGCTGAAAATCGCACATCCTAGACGGGTTGTTATGGAAAACAAATACAGATACATTTTCTGAGTGGTTACATCATTATCAGTCAAATGTTATTAATAACCCTTTTTATTTTTGGTTGCTCCAATCCTCATGTTTTGGCTAAAATTATATAAACTGTATATAATTTAACCTAATTTTATATTATTATATTTATATATAATTTGTTATTACATTTCCAAAGACAATAAAACATATTAGTTTAAACAACTTTTTACAATTAAAAATTATTTGTTCGAACTTAAAAAAATTAATTTCAAACACCCACTTTCCCATCTGAATACACTATGCGCTGGAGAGTTCGAGTTAGTTTATATAACAGATAATTTATATAGGGATTATTGTTAAAACAATGATATCCATGAAAGTTATCTGCCAGATAGCTAGATGAAACATTAATCGGAAATTAATAAACCACGGTAGGCTTAACAATACACGCAAGGTAACAGGTTTTACCAGCTCCGGAAGGCTTGTCTAAAGACTCGCCGCGGCGAGTCTTTAGACGCGGCGCGCCGGTCATCCCTTCATTCCGCCTGTAAAAATCCTTGTTACCAGGCTAGTCAATTACTAGTAGTAATGTTACACCCGGTTTTATTGAGTATATGGTAAATAATTAAGGAAGGAGTAGGCCATGCTAAAACAAGCATTTTTGGTCCTGGGGACATGTGTTCTAAAGGTTTTGAATTTTTGCTACAGAGTTTTTAAAATGTAATTTTTCAAGTGTTTTTTTATATGATTTCGAAATCTCGTTCCAATTTTGGTGTAGGTTACCGTACCTCTGCACAGCGGTGGTTGTAGTGGTGTGTGGGTATGGTGGGTCAGTCTTTTTTAAATTTTTAAATGCTCCAGTTTAAGTTTGTGAAAGGCTGTTTTTTATTTTTTTTTAAATTTTTTGAACACAGTTTAGCGCACTAAATTACTTGGAAAATACCATTTGATCTGGTGCAATACACTGAAAGAAATGCATTGCTCCTTATTACCCAAAAATAGTAATGATTACAAAGATTATATGTTAAAATGGCAAAAACTTTTGCTATTACAATATTTATATTTTGCCAGAAGGTTTATGCAGTCTGCACAAATATTTATTTTTAGACATATTTGTATTGGTAACAAAAAATAACTTGTGATAGCCAGGGCCGGCCCGACGTTTTTTGCCGCCCCGGGCGAAAATATTTTTGCCGCCCCCTTGTTATTCGGCAGAAGTAGTGGCAAAAGTAGTTTAACGTAATTATTTTTTAGTTTTTTATGCTTTAGAATCGCCAATAGGTAAGGCAATATAATGGCTTACGTCGCAAAAAAGAAAAAAAACTATGATTTTAATATAGAAATTTAAATATTATTTAAATAACGAAATGTGCGATAAATTTGTAATAAATCCCATTTATTTCTTTAAAACACTGATTTTTCTGTAATATGAACTAAATAGAATCGCTTATTTAATTAATTTATCGAACGCGAAAATATTTTTTAAAAAAGGTTAGTCACCCGCGGGGTTCAAAGCCACCCGTGTTTACGGTATGCAATATTATTAAATTATAGTATATATATTATACCTTCACATGATGGGTTTTTTTGCAAGAATTTGGAAAATGTTGCTGCTAGAACTCGATTTTCAGCCTCACGCGCCCTTTTTTGGTGTCTATAAAAAGCTCCTGAATCTTTTTTGCGTTTTTCAGACATTCTAAACTTTCTAATTATAATTAGATAATTATCAAACTACCTTAGTAATTCAATGATTTTACAATGCACGATCGTGAGATATTTTTCAATTAATTGTCAATTGTCAAACACAGTAAAGAAAACTACAGGATATGATTGAAGAAACAAATAAAAGAGGGCGTTCATTGAAATTTATTAACATTAACACATCATAAAAATGCCGCCCCCCCCCCATTGTGCCGCTCCGGGCGGTTGCCCGGTTCGCCCGTACCTCGGGCCGGCCCTGGTGATAGCAAATGCTTATTTGGAGGCAGAGCAAAGAAATTTGTCCGAAATAGCAACAGTATTTGTTCTGTGTAGTTATCATTATTTGTGTTGTCAACAAATCATTATTTATACAGAGTTTGCCTGAAATGGTAAACAGTATTCGTATTTGTAGCCAAAAAGTACTTTTTATAACAAATGCTTATTTGTAGGCAGAGCAAAGAAATTTGCTCGAAATAAGTATATATACTTATTACAACAAATAATTATTGGTACATACGTATATGTACTACATAGTGCAATTAAGTTTGCCCTCAATGGTAGAAAGTATTTGTATTGGTAGCCAAAAAGTACTTTTTATAACAAATGCTCATTTGTAGGCATATATGCCTATAGCAAAGAAATTCGGGTTGGGGGCAGATAATTATATAATATTTGCTGCAGAAGTAAACAAATGGGTAGGGAAGGGTAAAAATAATTTAACACTCTTTACAAATTACATTTACATTACATTTAAATTCAAACTACAAATACATAAGAATAGCATGGGTGTGGTTTAATACAACATAATAACTATGCTAGAAAACAAACAGTATATGTGGTGTCTTAATGTTACATAGGTATTTCCATCAGCACATTAGCAAAATTATCGAAATTAATAACCTAAGTCTTGTAAAAAAACGTTAACTGAAGTTAGTTTTTTGTCCCACGGGGTTTGCAGGTTGTAAATACCTTTTTGCAGCAATATCTAAAGGGCTTCTGCCTCAAAACATGCACGAACAACGTGTATAATTTTAAAGCATACATCCACATACACGTAGCACGCTTCGATTTCGTCCAGGAAAGGTCCAACAATTACAGGTGTTGGTTGGAGGGACAGTCCAAATTACTTCCAACACGTCGTTCAATTCACTAGTTATCTAGAACGAAAGACAAAAAAAGTAAAAATACTTTAATACATATGAAATTTACTGGATTAAATTCGGTAACTACGGTATTAAACATGTGATGTTTGACTACAATTAGGAAGACTCGTTTTTGCAGAAACAATTTACTATAAAGTGAAATTGACTTTCGAAAAAAACTTACATTTCATAAACACTTATACCTAGGTAATAAGATAAAATAGCCTACTGTTAAAAGCTCATACTTTAATGTGAATAATAAATCCTTCTTCCACTTATATCTAAGACGGCCGCCAACACTGTGATCGCTTGCGTTTTAAAGTGTGTGTAGACAATAAATTTGGCAAAAGAAATAAAATCCTTGTGGTTCTAACTTTTATAAGAAAAAAAATTACATTTATGTTTCAATACGAAGTAAAATTGCCCACCTTTTGTTATATTTTTATCATCGAGTCCGCTTATTTTACTTAAGATGTATCTGGATTTCAGCTTTTATGTCTACTAAAAACTTGCACAAAAATCCATTAAATATAAAAACAATACAATACTTATACGTTTAAAAATATTCACATATTCGTTGAGTGTTACCTCCAGCTCATTAGCCATGATTGTAACTAATGTAAAGGTACACAAATTGCTACGCAATCTTCACACGAACAAATCTCAGATTTTGACTCGGATTTTGTATTGAAGAATTTGTGTTTTGTCTAACATGTGCTTTTCAGGTACTTTTTGAGGGCACTTTAATGCCTTTATCTACTTAACAAAAATGGCCTATTGAGTGGTGGCCATATGGGCAGTCAGGTATATGTTTTGAGTTTTTTAAATTTTTGTTTTGCAATTAAATTAAACTAAGATAATACACTCAGAGAAATATCATGTCATGAAAAGCATATGAAATGATATTAATTTAAATAATCGGGTAAATTTGATTCAAATAGAAAAAAATGTAGTTTTATATTCATTTACCAACAGTTTTACAATGTTTTTAAACACTTTTAAAGTGTACTCTTTTTAAAATATATATACAAAAAGAAATCTATTTATTTCATTGCCTTTCTCAACGTTATTTTAAAAATATATGTATTATACAATTGTTATACACCTTTTAATTTAATGAGAAACACCAATGACGCCAAAACATATTTGAATCCCTTTGTTAGGGATTCAAATATGTTTTGGCGTCATTGGTGTTTCCCATTAAATTAATAGGTGCATAACAATTGTATAATACATATCTTTTTGAAACAACTTTGAGAAAGGCAATGAAATAAATGGATTTCTTTTTGTATATATATTTTAAAGAGGGTACACTTTAAAAGTGTTTCAAAACATTGTAAAACTGTTGGTAAATGAATGTAAAACTAAATTTTTTTTTATTTGAATCAAATTTACCCGATTATTTAAATTAATATAATTTCATATGCTTTTCATAACTTGATATTTCTTTGAGTGTACGGTTTAAGAACCAGATAGAAACATAGTGGATCCAATCATTAGGCAACCCTTGTTACGTTTAAACCATATTTGTGGGCCTATCACTAATTATCGAATTTAGTGAATTATAGTATATTTTGAAGTTGGTATTATTGGAAAAAACTCCGCCCAATGCCTAGTAAAATCCCCGCTAAGTTTGTTCCAGGCCTTTCAAATAGCCGAGTAAAGTCAAGGGTAACGCCTTCTTCCTTAAGAACTATCTGACCGCTTAACATGAAGCCAATAACCCTTCGTCATTTTAGGTTGGTATTATAGTTTATGACCTTTGAACCAGTCAATTTCCTATGACCCTTGCGGGGGGAAGTTACTATGATTTTGACCAATGGTCTTTAAGAATTAATCCCTTCCAATTTTTCCTTAAAATAGCTATTTTAGGTTTTTTATAGACTATAGTCTTTAAAAAACCAACGCGACCCTTGAATCGGCAGTTTTTATTTATATTTTATCGAGCTTTTCCAACGTCCGCAGATATCCGTTTTAGCCTCTATTTGTCAGCTTCAATTTATTCATTGTAAGGTTTCTATAGTATTTATTGTATTTCAAACCAATTTTGTTTAGATCAGATTTACTCTGCTAGTTTATTTTATTCATTTTATTAGTTTAATTATTGTTACATTTACTTTTAGTTTACGTTTAGTCAAAATTCCTAATCTAGAGTTCTAGTCTGTTTTGTAAACTAGTTATCTTTGAATAAATCTCCGGATTAACTTTAATTACCTATTTTTAATTTAACGTAACTTAATTTTTCTTGTTTTTTTCTTTTCATTTTTTATTGTTAATTCCTTGTTTGTTAATATATTTATATCGTTTAAAATATCGCTTTATTACTACTGTCTGTTTTATAAGAAATAACCTTGAATCAATTTAAGTCAAGTAGTAAGTATACAGTAAACGGTGATCGTGTGTGAAGTTTTCCGGGTGTGGTTCAGTGTGTGTAAATCCATATCGGAAATACTTCGCCTTACTCAGACTCGTCAATCCGACATCATCCAACCGAAGCAGCTATAACTTGCTCCGGATTAAAGGTCAGATTAGGTTAGTCATTTGTAACGGGTTCCCTCATACCCACGAGCTCCCGTAGTCCAACCAAGGAATAAGAAATAAAAGTATAGCAAACGCAAAACAAAAAACCCCGTTACAATCTTCATGTAACGAACATTTGATACGCCGGTAAATGTCAGTTTGCTATAAGAAAAATGCTGTTTGCACAGAAAGTAAAGAATTTGTCCCAAAAGCAAAATAAAAAAGTCCTTTATGACACATGTTCCCGGGACAATGCTTGTCTTGGCTTGGCCTACGATCCCCTTGATTTTTTACCATTTATTTCCTAACACCCTGTATACTATTATTAATATAAGTAAAAAAAGGTTAAGGCAGGATAAACCCTGAAAATTACCAAAAAAAACTTTCCGACTAGGTGGTAGTTTTTAAATTATAGAGGTTTTTACTTATTACTTACTAGTTACCGAGTTACTGACTAGTTACTATAGTACTATAGTCGGTAACTAGTCGATTATAACTAGTTACTGACTGGTTACTGTTTGTAGTTTTGAAAATTATGAAGATATTGGAAATATTTAAAAGTTTGTAAATTTTAGAAATTATAAGAATTTTTAAAATTTAAATGTTTGGAAAAATTTAAAAATTTTCACTTACCTCATCGTTTTTTACTCGTTAAACCCTTCTATGGTCAAGACAATTGTAAAGAAATAGGAAATCCATCTTAACTTTCAATTTAACTTTCAAAACAACCGTTTTTAGATTTTTAGATCAGGTTAAGAAATACACAGCCAGAAAAAATGTATTTTTCTTATACCTAAAATATCCTTGTATTTTAAAGTAATACAAATAACATAAACAAGTTTTGTTTATGTTATTTTTACTGATATTTGGAGCATTTTCGTTTGCCAAATTGAAATAGAAAATTCATACATTTAATAGAAGTTTCTAGTGCAGTGGATACGAGTTCAAAACATATTGAAATTTTATTCAATACTTTTAAATTTCCTGAATGCATTTTCCCATACAACAAAAAATTGTCAATTTAAAACACTTATCTAATTAAGTACTAAATAAGTTCAAAACATATTGAAATTTTATTCAATACTTTTAAATTTCCTGAATGCATTTTCCCATACAACAAAAAATTGTCAATTTAAAACACTTATCTAATTAAGTACTAAAATAAGACAAATCTCTCATAAGTTCACTCAATAACTTCTAATAATGATTGTTTTTATGCTAAACATTATCGTTTTAATAAAATTTATTATCCCCCAACCATTACACTACACATGCATAGAGAATTTACAACCAATAAAGAAATCTATAAATATTATTTATTAATAACATTTGCTTAGGAATATAAATGTGTCAATTCTACCAAGGCTGTTCACATGCAATTAGAAATTCTTGGATTCGATAACATTCTTCGTTAAACAATTTAATTAACGAGGTTTAAAAGTTATGGACAGTTCACGATTATAAACAATAAATATGTCATGCAGTAGTTTCGTAATTGTTAGCTATGTAATTTGAGTGATTTATGAATTGATAAACAAGAAAAATTATTTATATTTTAAAGCAATTTAAAATATTACATGGAATATTCCTTATACCCTTTTTATAGGCTTAAATAAATAAAACAATATTTTATTTTGACACATTATAACAACTGGTATGATTAACATTGATATTTTCAAATTGAAACCGAGATGTAGATTTTACGCGCTCTTAATGAATTTTTCTGTTCGAGGGCTTCTCGCAGAACGATGATTGCTGGCGAAAAAGAGGCGCCACCAAAAGTGCAGATCATAGCTATTTTCCCAAAGCATTGATTGAACGACCTAGCCCCACACCGGTAGTACTTAAAAATACTTAAAAATAACACATTTCTACAAAAGTTTAAAATTTTATTTAATTTTGTAGAATGATCGATTAAAAATATGCATTCTTTTCATGCTCGCTTCACCCATTCATAATCGACCATTTTATAATTTTGTTTTTTTATCCACAATTTTCTTCACTTATTGCATTGCATATACTTTTATCTACTCCTTCCTACATGCATTGACAAGCCGTATTTTGTTATAACGCCTTGGATACGAAATATGTTAATGCATCCCTAACAACCGATGCGTAATTAGAGTGCGTAATGGATGAAATTTTTTTCAGTTTTTTTAGTCATGAGGGGGCGTATAGGCCCATTATAATGGATACATTTAATGAGCGTTTCTATCGCAATTAACATAGAGTTTTTAGATTAAGCATAAGTAGCCTAAGCCCACCCGAGCTACTTATAAAAACATAAATATTATATATATATATATATATATATATATATATATATACCTTGTCAGACATACGGTTCTTTTAAGAACCAAAAACCGACAACAGGGAGCAGATCCCGAAAAAAAAAACAAATACATATATATGTATAATGTGAAGAGGTATTTCCTCTTCTTCTTCGCATCCTCTACACAAAGGGTCATCTGTCATCCCCATTATGTGAAGGTGTTTTTTAAATGGAGCATGGCCTGTTTACAGTCCTTGTTTTTGTTGCGTGCCACCATATTAGCGCCGCGTAAATAATAATGGGTCTGACCATAGCTGTGTACACCCATTGTACCAAATGTTCTTTTACAGGTCATAAAGGTTTTTATGGCCCTATTTTTTATGTTTTATATATGTATCCGATAGGTGAGTTTTTTATCCAGTATAACTCCTAGATATTTAACCTTTTCTTTCAAGGGCAGCGTTTCCCCGTAGAAGATTAGATTTTTCACGGGTTCCAACTTTCTTTTACGAGAAAAGGCAATAAGGAAAGTTTTTGTGGGATTTACCCAAAGTCCCTGATTGATCCTGCAAAGTGGGTCCTCAGCATAAGCCTAAGTATCACACTTTCAGTAGTCGTGTGTTCTCCTTCTGGTTTTAGGCATCTTTCCAGGGTCGGGAGTAGGCCGGTATCTCTGATAGTTCCCTGCATAGTTTTTGCCAACCTAGTTTCTTGGCCTTTTTGATGGTCCCATCCTCCCGTTCTTTTCGCTGTGTTGAACAGCTTTCTTGTTTTCTTTCTGCGGTTTTCTAGGTCAGAGTTTCACCAAAATGGGCCCTCTTTTTGTTTTGAGCACAGCGTAACATGCCCGCTCGTAGGCATCCTTATTGGAATCTCTCACCGAGTCGGTAAGTAATTCAAGATCACCTTTCGCCTCTTTTGGGCAGCTCTCCAAGTTATATTCTAGTTCCTCTTTATATAGGTCCCAGTTCGTTTTGCTTGGGTTTCTGTACTCCCGTTGGGTGTTAATTGTCGATTCAAGGTTAAACCTTATGTATCTGTGGTCTGAGACTAATTTCGTTCGATACATGCCACTGTTTCACCAGTTCACTTATGCGTCCCTTTGACAGTGTTAGATCGATTACTTCTCTTCTTGCCACGGTTACGAAGGTTGGCTCGTTCCCAGTGTTGAGAATATTAATATCTGTGGAGAGACAGTAATTGAGTAGTGATTCACCACGTTTGTTGATGTCAGTGCTTCCCCACATTGTGTGATGTGCATTGGCATCACATCCTATTATCATCAGATTAGCCGATCCAAGTTTTTCCACCAGACCCCTTATCTGGCCCTGTACACATACGGTTCCTGAATAAGGGCAATATGAATTGACCTAGTAGTATAGTAGCTATATTATATAATTTATATTATTGTATATCCATTTATTAGGCTATTTAAAACTTGTTTATAATTTACCTATTTATTTTGTATATTTAAACATTAACTCTTATTGTCATATATTGTTTTTATAGTTTTTTATATCTATATTGCACGTACAAATGTTTTTACATTTACTAGCATATTTGTTGCACATTATTATTTTATCAAAATTCTATGTAATTTATTTAAAGAAATGCAATAAATAATATTATTAATATTATCTTTAGGTCTTATCTGCTAAGCTGCTGTTGCTGCTCTGCTGCGAGTTAGACGTGAGCTCCGTTGCCACTGATCGCTGTTTATATACCCTCTTAGCTTTCCGCGTCATTAACCGTGACTGCGATTGAACCTGTGCTATATTCTTCTCCATTGATCTCGTTAATCTGGGTGGCGTTTCGGTGGTTGTAAGAGCTGGTTTCCATGCAGTTGGTAGTCTCTGTTTATCGTCTCTGGTGTTGAGGTTTCTTGGACGTTTTTCTATTTCAATGGCTTCACGGATGGTACGTTTGGTCCTGTGTTCGAAGCTAGCCAAGACTCTTGTTTTTTCAGTCAATTCCATGGGAAGTTTTTCGGAATATTGTAAATTGCAATTTTTTTTTAAATCCATATTTTCCACTCAAAAAAAATATATCGAGGTGAACCAAAAACATAACTGTTAAGAATAGACGTGACTTAATAATTAAATTAATTTAGAACAATATACGGTTTTTCCACAGATTGTCTTAAACTTATGGTAAAAAACATATTTTTGTTTAAAGCTATAAATTATAAACGTACGTCTATTTTTTAGTAAAATTTTAAAATGTGAGCGATTCTCCATTAATTTATCTAGAATATTCTTTAATATTCGTTTAAATCCGAAATCAAATAAAAAATTTATTTGTGATTTAGTTATAACTAAATCGGATAATCAGAATTTATCACTAATTAGTGATATTCCACATTGCTCTTCGCATATATTGTTCTGTCTCGTATACTTTATATTTTCCTACCTCTTAGATTCCTAAAGTTTTAAGCTTGCTTTGACTTCGACAGTAGTAAACCATTTTCCTCGTAGTTTTTTGGTTAATCAAGAATTCTTTTTCTGCTACAGGCACTTTTATTTTGCAAACGTAAGAAATAGTATAGTCTTTACATTAACAATAAGCTATTTTAAAAAGTTTTATTTCGCCAGCGTCCTTAAAAGCAGTTAATTTCTTGTCATCGTTTTGTTGAGTTTTTTTTATTTGGTATAGAATCTTTTGTTCCGAACTACAGGGATAAAACTGTTTTTAACAATTTTTAAGTATTTTGAATAACATAACCGATTTTGTATAACATAACCGATCTACTCTAGATTTGTCATAAAATATTGCCCATAAAGAAAATCTTTTCCCCATAATACCCAAACGCCCATAGGGTTTTAAATTAAAAAAAAAAAGATTTTCGCTCTACCCTAACCGACATACCTACAAAATAATTTTATTTAAAATTATCTTAGAATGACAAGTGCTAAGTAATTTACTTACCGACGCGTTAAGCTTAATTTTCATGTATCCGTTTGTCCTTTAGTCCGTTCATCCGGGAGCGCTCTTATTGGTCCAATTATAATTCGAAAATTATGACATTTTAACGGTCCGTCAAGTTTCAACTTCGTACGTCTGACAGAGAAAGGTTAAATAATTTTATCTACGCCAGTGAGATAAGAACTTCTTATCCCACTCATTTTAAGTAAGATAAGAAGTTCATTAACGCACGCGTTTTTCTCTGCTTTTAACCAATCAAATAAAAAAGTCAAAATGTCAAAATAACCCTAAATTAAGTCTTAGACAAAATTAATTACCGTTTATTTTTTCATTTAGAGGCGTAGATAAAAATTTGTACAATATACGTGTTATAACGCTTTATTAACGTACTTTTGCGATTGCCCAACTCGTGCTACGCACTCGTTGGGCAAATTTCGCATGCGTTCGTTAATAAAGCTCTTATCCCAATTATATCGTAAATAACTATTAACTCATCCGTCACTACACATCTGTTTTTGACGCCTAACGTTATTTTAAGATAATTTATTTTCAAATATTTTTTCAATAAGATTGTAAAACGGAAATATTACGTTTGTTATGTGAAAAATGTTTTAGTGTTTAGTTTTTATTTAATAAGATTAACAGAAAAAAACAAAGGACAAACAAAAAAAATTAAAAATAGAACTAAATTTAGTCCTTTAAAGGACCTGCTTTTTTAAAACTATACATTTTTATGTATATTAGGGCTAGTATATTCTTTTTATAAGGTATATTTACCTACCTTTAGACAGCTAACTGTTAAAGTTACAATTGTTGACATAATTGTAACTATGATAATTAAGCATTAGGTATATTTAGTAAGTAAATATACTGACACTTAATTTCTATTTGTCGCAAAATCAATCCGTTAAACGTCATTAAAAAACGTATGCATGAAAATTAGAACATTTCTTATCGGACGATTTTATTGAAAAACTGACATACGGATGACGGACAAACGGATACATGAAAATTAAGCTTTATTCGTATCGTTATTCGAAATTTGACACATTTGATTATGTTGGTACTGTATGTCAATTTACTATACTTTGAAATTTAATTGTTAGAATTATAATAAACAATGCTAAGTAAACAAAAAATTCTAAATGACAAGAAATTTTATAAACAAAACAGAATTTTGATGAAATAATTCCCAATGCAACATGAACAGAGGAGGAAAAGATTAACCGGATAAAATATATTTTTGTCCAAAAATATTATCATTATTAATGAGCTACAAGTATTAACGTTTAGTGACTTTACTGAAAGACCAAAATTAAAATAATCACACAAATCTTCAAATATTTGCGTTCCTTTTTAAAAGGAAAAACCGAATAATATTATCCAAAAAATACAGGTGTAGGAATTTCTACGCTGGAAATGCCTTAAACAATTTTTCATCAAAAGCAAAGTTATTTGATAAAAACTTATAGTTAACATTTTAAAATTTATTAAGGTTTAAAATAATCACAATTATATATATAGTCTCCATTAAATTATTTTGCTTTACTCAATGTAGCAAATTATAAATTTAGAGTCCCAAATTCTGAATAAAAACTATAGTTAACATTTTAAAATTTATTAAGGTTTAAAATAATCACAATTATAATCATATATTATATCACGAGAACTATGAATTTAATCGGGTAAACTAGGCTCAGTAGTTTTTTGTTTGGTTTTTGTTGGAAAATGTTGAATGCAAAATAATTTAATAAAATCACGAGACCGCGTAGCGGTCGAGGGGTTTTATTTTTAATTATTTTGCATGAAACTATTTTCCAAAAAGAAAAATCAAATAAAAAACTTACTGAGCATAGTTTGACAGATTAAATTTATTGGTTGAGTAATTTACGTCTAGATTATTTCTCGAATTAAAGGAAACTATTTGACCATTCATAAAATCTGACGTATGTTCAAAGTTTATAAATATTTTTTTAAAGAAAATTCCATTAATTTAAGGTATGTAATAAGTAATAATTGATATTTCGTAAACTAGATAACTTATTTTTTATTGTTTTTTAAAAAATGTTTGTTAAAACTTGCAAATAACACCATAAAATCGTAAACAAAAATCCAATATGGAGGCTAAAATTTAATCGCTGTTAAAAAGGTCTAGTGATTTAATCGCTTATTTAAACGAAATTTATTCGAAAATTCAAGGCTTTTGATTGGTTCATATTATATTGAGGGAAATAATCTCCATTAAATTATTTTACTTTACTCAATGTAGCCAATTATAAATTTAGAGTCCCAAATTCCGAATAAAAAAAACTGTATAACTTGTCCAGGAAGTCGGCATTTTATTAATAGATATATAATATTAAACATAACTATAATACCTCAAATGATACAATATATTATTGAAAACATCAGTGTGTACCTAAAACATAAAGAGCAATAAAATAAATAATTAGAATGAAAAAATTAAATTGCTACTCACGTAATTTTAACTTTGGACATATTGTTCAAAGTAAAATAAATTCTTTGTCTTTTGTCTTTTCTCATTTTAATTCCCAATGCAAAATAAAAGGCTCAAAGAATAAATATACGTCGTTTGGGGATATAAACTTAAGCTTGGACTCTTTGTATACCCAAGTCCTCTTCAAAATGTTTCTTTATTGTTACCACGACTTTGAAATATAATGTAATAATCATGTTTTTTAAACATAATGGACAATTACTACTGTTTTTAAATTTCAGTATTTTAATTTCGTCTTATTCTAACTTTTCCATCGGGTAAGAAATTTCTGGGACACCTTGATCAAATCTCATTTGCAAAGATTATTTATAAAAGCTAAATAGTTTTAAAATTAAATATAAATGAAAGTATATAATAAATCATATCAATTTCATTTTACCTCTCTCACTAAAAATCTTCGTATGCGTATTCAGCGGATTTTCTGGTGTAAAAAATAAATTTAAAGTCGTAAAAATTTAGATTGTATTTTTAATTTTAACCAAGCAAATCCAGTAGCGTTAATTGACAAATAAGCTATCATAAAATTAATTAATCAAAAGTTACTTATTGTAAGGCATTTTAAACAAATTGTCATATTAAAAACTTCTGCTGAATAAAAGTCAAATTGGTAGATTTAAATTTTAAGAAAAGAATGACCTTACTGATGATAGAACTGGGGTCTCTCGGTTGTCAAGATGATGCTTGATCATAACAGTTATTATAGAGTTACTGTCTATAAATATTTTGAATGATATGTTAAAACATTTATGTTTTAAGCTAAACTTTTTCCATCGCCCAGAAGTCCACAGCCATGATTAGGTACCTATATTTTAATTCTGGGAAGGACAGTTGTCTGACCACAAGGTTGCCTTTGAAAGGTTCAATGGAATTGTTTCAGTCCACTTGGATCGCTCCGCGATGTATTCTTCTCAAATCATATAACTGGTATTATGACTTGGCGGGTCATTGATTTTGTATTATCTCCTATACATCAATGTATCTCTTATACATTAGTTGTTCTTGGAGCTGACAAAAGACTGACAGAATTTACTAAATATTGAAAAATATAATATTATGCTAGAAGAAAATACGAGTTTTCTCGTGAAAAATCATTTTCCCAGCAGAATGCCCGAACAACTAAAATTAAATAAAGTGCTGCATATGCAGTCTTAACTTAACATAAGATACGGTATAATAGCAAAACTAACAATATAATTTTTCAATTTTTTGGCATAAACTGAGAGACAAGTACCTACAAGGAGAAACCTATTTTTTTATTAAGTTGTTATTCTGTTTAAGAATAACTAATAAATATCAAGTAAATTGGGGACAGCTTTTCTTTTTTAGGGGTGAGTGCTTTTGTGTTTAGTAATGATTTCCAAACTCTTAGGTATAAACATAAAGTTCGTTTACAATGATTATTATATATAAAAAAATATTTATATAAATTTTATTACAATTTATATATTTATAAAAAAACATTTTAACACGTAGAAAACAAAACTTTACAAGGCGGAAAGACCTCGGTCGGTAGCCTTCTTGTTTTCCTATAAATTTATTTACTACTACAAAAACAAATAATAAACTTAATTAAAATGTTATTATTACGAGCATATTATAGCATAATTTAATGCTTGTCTTGCATGTTTTTTTAAATGATTTTTCATGCATATTTCCATATTTTTATGGGAAATATAATCCGGTCTCTATTACTGAGATATACATAAAAAAGGCACAAAAAAATAACTTTTTATTTTTGATTATTTCGCTTTTGTTATCCTGATTTTCTTTGACTTTTCGTGACTCACACAGGCAAAACTTATTTTCTGATTCTAAGGATTCATGTCTTTGATAAGGAGTTCGTTTACCCTTGGACGGCGATTGTGGCTCTGATTCTTAACCATTTTCATTCTAAAAATGCATCCAATTTTGAGCACGTAATACAACACCAATACTACAATGAGTGAAAAAAAAGAGTAATGGAAATGCAGAAGCAAGAGTCTGCATTGCGTGCTTAAAACGGTCGTTTGGAAAGAACCTTATGTCTAATCTAAAAAAATCATGTTATTCGACGAGTCAAGTAAATAGTCACATAATTAACTTAAAAATTAAAAGTCGAACCAAATCTTGTCGAATTTAACCCAAATAAAGTAGGTCTTCTCTCTTTTATGTTTTTCTAATTTTTTAACACCTTGTATTAAATCTTAAATTTTTTTTTTAGAAATCTCATTTTTTAAACATCAGAAGTTTTTATCAGGCACAACTTTTCTTCTAAAAAACTAAAATTAAAATGTTTTCCCTCTTGTAACGTCAATCCGGGGACAAAGTGTATAGGTATATCATTAAACAGCGTAGTAAATTCGCAGATTGCCCAAAATGGTAGTGATTTTGCGCAATGTCTGGTAAAAATTAATCGCTGAAAGAAATATTATTTTATCTCATTTTTATATTTGAATTGGGTCACCTATTTCCTGTTTTTCACCAAGTTGAACCTTAAGGTTTCGATGCTGCATTGTTTTATTTTTTTTCTGTACATGATACATTCCTTAAAGGCCCATGAGGAGTTTTTTGTTTTACAATCATCTTTTGTCCCTCTTCTTGAATATCTTTAACTTTTGTTGAAGGTTTTGGTTTTGCTTTCCTCGTCAGTTTTCCTTAAATTGTTGCATAGGCTTTCCCTCATCTGTTTTACCGAAAAAATATCAAATGGATTGGAATTTTAGAAACAGAGTACAGTGCCTCGCCCCAGACATATAGGTATGCTAGAGACAATCCGGTACTGCAATAAACCTAGTTCTCCACAAAGTTTTTTTCTTTTGCAATGCATCCTGGGCACGGCACCAAAAATGTAAAAATCTCCTTACCCCAGGTTCGTTTAAAACAAGTTTTATGAAAAATTGATAAATTAAATATTTTGTGGCTTTGGCTCGTGATCGTCTTACCCAAATTTGGACCTCTACGTTGTGTTTACTTACTTGTTTTATTAAATGCATTGCTTTAAGAATGATACATGGGAGAACTAGGTTTATAAGAAATAAAATACAGTGGTTTAGTTTACCCCAATTTAATTTACGTTAACTTTTACAAACAAGCAAGGAATAAAAACCTGAGATTGGCGGACTAAGGGGGGGCGGTCCGCTCAGTCTAACAAAAAACTATCTAAAATTTAGGGTTTTAAAATTTCTGGGAAAATTGATCCGGCGGAAAAAAACCGTTTTTTTTCTGGTAAAAAATTGGGAAATTTTCAGAAAAATTGACTTGCATTTTTCTCATTTTATTCAAAGAGTAAGACGAAAAAATGCAAAAGTCAATTTTTCGAAAAATTTACAAATTTTTACAGATATGTAGTTTAGGGTGGAGCGAAATTTTTTTTTCCTTAGCCTGGGGGTGGAATTTGTAGTCTATAAAAAAAGAAAATTTTTGAAATAAAAAAAAAATTTTTACTCAACGTCTTAAGGCGGCCCACTGAGTTTTTAAATTAAATTTAAGTTAAAATTCTTTTGAATAAAAAAATTTTTTTTTGGCTTGTAATCTTCAAATTTATCTAAAAATAAACAAATTTGATCGTGTTCAACTCGAAATTCGCTATATTGCCTCAGAAAAGCTACTATTTTGGAATTTTTTTAAAAACAACAATAATGACCACAAATTTTTTTTAAGTTCATAACTATTAATTAGCAAGAAAGAGGACACTCCGCAGTTTCCGGAACACTTTTGAAATTTTTTTTTTATTCAAAAGAATTTTAACTTAAATTTAATTTAAAAACTCAGTGGGCCACCTCAAGACGTTGAGTAAAAAATTTTTTTTTTATTTCAAAAATTTTCTTTTTTTATAGGCTACAAATTCCACCCCCAGGCTAAGGAAAACAATTTTTTTCTTTTTTTCGCTCCACCCTAATGTAGGTACTATCTGTACACTGATATCGAGAAAAAAGTGAATTTCCGACGCTGAATATAATCATAATATCATTTTCTTAAATCAATTTAATTTAAATCAATGTTTAGTTTTATTTTTTTTAAATTAAATTGATTGCTATTTTTTTCAAATGTATATATTTTTCAAAAAAAAATTCAATTTTTCCAAAAAAAAAAATACATTTTTTAAGGCCTGGGTTTTTCCCCAATTTTTTCGTTTTTTTCGACACTTTAAAACACCTTGATTTTTAAAATTTAAATTATTAAAAAGTTCAAATATAAGTATAATTATAATAGTTCGCTGGAAAAAGCTTGTAATCAATTTTCATATCCCTGATTACATTAAGAGTGTTGCAAAGGACTTGCTAAGAGGATATACTAACAAATTTAAAATAAATACTAATAAATTTAGAATAACAAAACATTGATATTTACAAAACAATCAAATTATTACCGCCCCGTCGCGACGGGTTTAGTTTGCCATTGGGTTCACGTAAGGTTACCCATTTACTTATCTTGGAAACTACTGGAATCAAAAAAAAATTGTAAGAACAAAAGTTTAAAAACTTATAAAATGTTAATATTATATTATTATTAGGTATTTTTATTTATATAGGGTATTTCTTTTTTGCTCGGTCGTTACCAAATTTCTCATTAAAAAAAAATAATTTGCAAAAATAATCCTGAGAACCCAGGCAAAAATTACATATAATTTATATACATTTTTTTTTATTTAAAAATATTGCATTAGGCATTAAAATTTATAAAAAATACTTTTGTTTTGTTTAATTTATATTTGTTGTATTCATTGTGTTTCAATTAACATGTATTTTTAACATGTGTTCATTATTTTTCGTTTTATTTCGATTTATTCAATTACTTTTTATTCTTAATTTAACTACAATTTCTAAAACTAACTTAAATTAACAAAGAAGCAATACTTTGGTATTTACCATATACCGGTATATACCGGGTATATGGTAAATACCAAATTGAATACACCCTGAATTTACCTATTGGGTACATACCGGATACATACCATGGGTATTTACCCAAATTCAATATACCGGGTACTTGCCCATCACTGTCTGTTACGTAAGGGGTCTATTCAAGGCAAAGGCAAATATTTGACCCTAATATAAGCAAGAGATAGGTATCTAACAATTGAACCTTACAAAATGATTGAAAGTCTTGTACAGATACTTAAAATACATCTTATCTCTATAGAGACGTCTTAAAAATACATCCTTAAGACATCTATTTCATGTCTTTAGGCGTCTAGACATAATAAAGATAAAAAACACGTCTTTAAGATATAATTTCCAATAAGTTGAAATATAAGTTTGCTGAAAAAAAGCGGTTCAAAGGTTCAAAGTTTCTTTTTTTCTAGAAATATTCTTTCAAATATAATTCATATTTGTAAATACTCGAGATTTGCTAATAAAATGCCTAATATTTGCCCAAATATTTGGGCAAATAAGGCGTTTTAATGGCAAATAGGTTAGCCTACAGGTGCAGTTTGGTTAGGTTAGGCTTTTATTGGGACGAATTGATCGTTTATTGTAGGCCATCGCTATTGCACAAGAAACGTAGGAATATAAAGTCATATCCACAGATCATATAAACATATATCTTGACAAGATAATCTTTTACATTTATTGGCAAAACTTTTCCAAAGGCGAAAGGGCAATTCCTGGCCAAGTTTTGACCTGGATGTCTGAGAAAGTTTTGAACCATTTTTTTAAATAATAAAAATCTTTTCTTAAAGAGAAACTGAGACTAAGCACTGCTTATAAATTATAACTTAGTTTCTCTCCAAGAAAATATTTTACTTAAGTAAGCAGGCTTATGGGCCCATTTTATTTCGTCGCCCCGGGCCCCCGCGGGTCTTAGTCCGCCACTGCCTTGTAGAATACAAAAAGAATATAAAAAGTACTTATTCATGACAAACTGTTGACAATTGTTCTGCGCATCAACCGTTACTGTTTTTTCTCCAGTAGAGATAATCATCCTTGCATGTTAAATGTTGGTCAATTTTTTCAAGAGAAACTCTACTGGATTTGTTATGATGGTTTTTTTCTATAAATTTTGATGTATTTATTATTATTATATATTTATATTTGTCTTTATTTAAAAAATATACTCGCAGTCGGTAGGATTCGAACCTACGCTCCCAGAGGGAATCTGATTTCTAGTCAGACGCCTTAACCGCTCGGCCACGACTGCTTATAAAAGTAAAAGGAACCAAAAAACAAGTCAAAATTTATGTTAACCACATCCATTACAGCTTACTTAGAAATGAGAGAGAACCCAAACTTCGATCAAAGTACAAATAAATGAACTAATAATGTGCAGTGGCTATCATATTGGCACAATTTAAATTTTGCACCTGTTAGAACCAATGTGGTCTCTATGTTAACCATTGCCTGTTCCCACAAAATTGCGAAAAAGTAACATTTGCAGTAATTGTTGCTGCTAGGGAGCATAAGCATGTTTGTTTTACCTGACAACACACATAATTCAAAAGGTAATTAAATGCTTTACAACTTTTGATAATAGTACTTGGAAAATAGGTTAGCGCTAACGAAATATTTAGATCATTTTGGAACATAACCTCTATCAAGCTCACATAACGTGAGACTATTGGATCCATGCTTATAAACGTCCAGTATTTTTTGGTTTTTTGAAAAATTGGATTCAAGTAAACTATTTTATCTAGTCGTTGGTATAAGATCAGGCTATGGAGCGACGAGCATTAGTTACACTAAGTTCCTCTCATCAAGAGTCCCCAAGTACTTTTCGTCTGAATTCACCAAGTACATCTTCATGTTTACAAGTAACTTCTGCCAATACTTCAGCACGATCCAGCCTACGTAATCGTAGTGAGCGAACATCCAGTATACATTTTAGAAAACAAATTTTGAATAGATTTGAGGGTAAAAGTGTTCTTTCAGATGACTTAGTATCTCGATTACTCATCAGATTCAGAGAAAACTACCAGTAGGTCATTTTTGAAAATTGACCAGTGAAAATAAAAATAAAAATATGCATCACAGAAATGTCACAAGAGTATGTAGAATCAAAAAATGAACAAACTTTGAGAAATTGAAATTTACTAAAACCGTTTTCAGATAAGAATAATGACAGTTTTCAGTGAACAATTTGGAAATAAATATTTGGATTTTTACAGTATACACCATGTAATTATTTTACCTGGTCCTGAAAAAAAAATCCTTTCAGAAACGCAAAAAAAACGATTAAATTAAATATGTGGTTCGCATTTAGACCACCGCCCATCTATCATCTTATGGGCAGAGGTTTCCATTTTATCCACCATGATAAATTTAAAAAAAACAGGTGTATTTTCAAAATAATCAATAAAATAACTTAAGACATCCAAAATAGGTAGGTCTTACCAAAAAAAAAAATAACAATTAATGGATTCTGCCCTATAAAGGGTTAAACATAAGCAAAAGTATCAGGTAAAATATCCCAAATGATTTAAAAAAGAACAGTGTAATAATTTTTAAAAAGAAAGGTAGACATACAAATTATTCCAATAAAACTTATAAATTAAATGTCTTGTTATCTAAAACAATCATATTTTTAAATAAAAAATGACTAAAGTAATGTTGTTTTGAAATAATTACTTTCGTATATTAATGGTAACGATTTAAGCGACTAGACAGACTGTGAGTGTATTAACTTTGTATCTTCATAACAATTACAGAAAGTTAGTTAACTATATTGCCTTCATTAATTTCTCGTCATTTTATTTTACGTTATCTTTCATCAAACCGAGGCAAACTAAATTGAAGCAAATGTGTAAAAGCAACAATTTTAATTGAGTTTTGTAGACAAGCTTTAAAATAATATTACTTACTTTGGTACGGATAATATGCATTGCATATGGACCTGTTTTATTTATGTTCGGTTATAATAATTACATAAATTTCTTAATGTCGGCTGAAGGACTACGGTCAATAGCCTTTGAACTTGGTTTTAGTTCAATAAAGCATTATTATTATTATATCTAATGTTTATTTTGAATTACCTACGAATTGTAAAAGAAATGTGATACCTATTTCAATGATTGCAGTGGAATTGGCCTATTAGTATCTATTATCCATAATAATAATAGCCATAATAATATTTTTAATATTCATAACTTTAGAAGTCAAAGCCTTGATATTTAAATAAGCAACACTCACAGAAATATTTCCGTGGCAACACTTAATAAAATTTAACTTATAAATAAAAAAATAAATATTACTTGACGTGAGTAACTGTGAAAAGGTATAATTAAATGTGTTAATCGTGCATATCATAACAATTTTTGTAAAAAAAATTAAATTAGATGCAGAAAACCAAACTATATCACGGATTTTAAATAATTATAGGTAGGTACTATTTACGTGAATCCAGTTTATTAATATGGATATTATTTAATTATAACGTGTTGATGTTTACGAAACACGATAATTGTTTTTAAACGCAAAAGTATTTATATTATTAAGAAAGGACTGCAAACTACAACAGTAATAACCCACTTATAATGCTAGTTTTCATAAAAATATTCAGACAATATGCAATTATAAACACGTTTTACCTGACTTCCAGCATTAATTTTTTTGTTTGTATATGTAGGTACGAATATATAGAACAATCTTTTTACTGGATTATTAAACTTTTTGAGGTTTTAATAGTATATTATGTATCAAGTTTTATAAACGCCATTTTAGTTACGAGTTTAATTAAGTACGAGCGAAGCTTGCGAGCGAGTGTTTAATAAAAACGAGTGTCTAGAGAAGTTTATAAACGAGTTGCATACTATACTTTATCTACGACGACTACAAAACAAAATTTAAAGCCAATTTTATTTGTTAAAATTTTGACATCTGTCAACTGTCACCCGAATTTAACCTCAATTTTTCCCAATCTATAATAAAGCTAACTTCAGCCTGTGACGTAAAATGTCGAAAAGCCACTGTTGTTAACTTCAGCCCGTCCATAAAACGCCATAAAGTTACAGCTCGTCAATGTAGGAGTAGATAAATAAATTTATTTCATGATATTGTAAAGGGTAATCTAATTTTTTTATTTTGATTTATAATCGATACCTTTTGTTATGTCATACAAATGACCCCTATACTGTAAATTTGTTATCAAAACAATAGTTTTCTGGACACTGTTAACAGTGTTAACCATGGTTATGCATTAAGCTCAGTTTTACTAGAAATATCTGAGTCAATTTCTTCTTCAGCTGCACTTGGTGATAACGAATCGTAGTGTATATCATACATTGTAGCTTCTACAAAATCTTCCACATTAAATGTTATGGTACTGGATCCAGCAGTGTTTATTAATTTATCCAAACTACTCTCAATACTATTATTGGCCAATTCTAAAAAAATACACAAAGGTCAACAATCGGTTTTTGAATATGGGCTAATAATTTAAATTCTATTTATTTTTGTTTTGACAATAGCTATTTGTGTATAAAGAGCCCAAAGTGATATTGTCGCTCTGAGCGAGAAGTTTGACGCCCGACGCGTATCTTGCGACTATCTTGCGAGAGCGGCAATGTGACTTTGCGCTCGAATTACACACAGGATTTTTTCTACAACCGGCAGTGGCGGCTGGTGGATTTTGGGTATACCGACATCTCAATTATTAGATATGTCACCCACACCAAATTTATATGAGTTTATAAAGACATTAAATAAACAAGTTCTGCGCAAGCAGAATTTAAATTGAAGTTTGCGAAAAAAAGATAACTTTTTGTTCGGCCGTACCGGCCCCATGGCGCCCTTATTTTAAATTTTTATTATTTATTTGAAAAAAAAAACATTAAAAATTTAAAATGGTATAAAATCTGTATAATTTGGATTTTTTAAATGAAATTTGAAATTTGTCGATAAACTATGGTAAATAATAAATTGCACCAATTAAATTTATATTACATTTATTGGGTGCGCCAGGGGGCCGGTACGGCCAAGCAAAAAGTTATCTTTTTTTCGTAAACTTCAATTTAAATTCTGCTTGCGCAGAACTTGTTTATTTAATGTCATTATAAACTCATATAAATTTGGTGTGGGTCCCATGATACAAAGAAAACAAGATATGATTGATAGCAGTCTCAAATTCGTCCACTCCGCGCATGACGTCAGTGGTCACCAGTGACGTCAAAATAATTCAAATGCATTCGCGGGATAAAATTTAATATGAATCTCCGCGCAATATAAAACGCTATGGTGAGTAAACATTTAAATGCATGACGTCACTGGTGCGTAATGGGATTAAAGTTTTATAAATTTAACCTTTTATTCTATTTAATATAGGTACCTAATTTAATTATTATAAAATATTAATTTCAAATAAAAATATGAATAATTTAAATGCATGACGTCACTGGTGCGTAATGGGATTAAAGTTTTATAAATTTAACCTTTTATTCTATTTAATATAGGTACCTAATTTAATTATTATAAAATATTAATTTCAAATAAAAATATGAATAATTTAAGTTAATATAAATTAATAATAATGATAAAAATTATTTGATATAATAAATAAATGAATTTGTTTATAAAAATAATATAAATTGGGTAAAATTAATAAAATAATTATTAAATAATTATAATTAATCACATTACAGCTTGCTTATGTTTGGATTTTAATAATGTTTCATTATGTTTGATAAAAGGCATTTAACTTTATAAGATTGTTTATTATTTTTATTGTTAAAGTTTAAAAAAATCAATTAAAATTCAATTAAAAAAAATAATTAAAATTAAATTAAATTTAAAAAAAGAATTTTAAGGATGTAAATAATTAAAACTAAATGAATACAATGGAAAAAAAGTAATTTTAAGGTAAGGCTCTTACTATTCTAATAAATTAAAATAAAGATAAGTTAAAAATATGAAATTTATTTTTTTTGCAACCATATATGCAAATATTAAGATCGCTCTGCAATCATATTTAAAAAAATAAAAGTCTATTTAATTTTTTATTAAATTGTTTATTAAAATTTACAATTAAAAATATATATACATATGTGCATACAAAGATATTCAATGAACAAGTGACGGGTTAAAACTTCCCCAAAAATTAGGAAAAAGGTACATACATCAATATTAAATATGAATTAAAAAGATAGAGTCTTAAACATACATATATTACATTTAGTATCAATATTTACCAAATAATTTAATTTTTTAAATTAATTTAGATAATATATTTATTATACAGCTTCAAAATATTTTACAAACAAATCAGTCTTGTTATAGCAGGGTATTCCATACTTTTTGCCAGATAAAAATACAGCACATACAAATATTACATTTAGTATCAATATTTACTTAATAATTTAATTTTTTAAATTAATTTAGATAATATATTTTATGCACGATGACATTATAATATGACAATTATAACAAAAATTCTTTGACGTAAACGTCTTTAAAAACAATAATATATTTAAAATAATAATATATTAATCGTGCATAAAGTTTTGTATGCATTGCTGGCATAACTGGTTTTTATGGTCCTACGACGCTTTTCTAGCCCTCGCGCTAACGCGCTCGGGCTCGAAATAGCGCTTTGGACCATAAAAATCTTATTATGCCCTTAATACATAAATAACTAATACAGCTTCAAAATATTTTACAAACAAATCAGTCTTGTTATAGCAGGGTATTTCATATTTTTTTGCCAGATAAAAACACAGCATATACAATTTATTACTGTAGTTTTAGGACCCTAAACTCTTTTTTCTTTTAAAATTTAAATAAATTGCATTATTCGCGTCCGCCTTTAAAGTTTGAGCTCTCTACAAAAAGACACTTTTTAGCCAAATGACATACATTTTATCTTCAAGCCTAAATTTTATTTTTTAAATAATGTACAATTATTAAAAGTGAGAGGTGTTAGGATAGATCTAACAGTTTAAAATTGTCAGTTTATCAAATTTTCTGATTGGTTCAAAAGGGTTTTTTACAGACTAGAAGGTAAATAACTTTACCCAAATGGTCGAAATTATTTTTACAGCCTAGGCCATAATCAATCGCCTTAGTATCGAGTGTTAACAAGAATAACGTTTAAATTATAAAATGCTTAAAGATAAATTAAGTTTGACCCCCTAGTCAAGAAAAATTTAAAAAGCAGAATTACTGAAAATTTTTACAAAGGTAATAAGACTTATGTTACAATCTTAGACATTTTGCGTTTATGTGAAGATAATCTATCTTCTCTTTCTTTATTAAGAACTCTCAAGCGAAAAAACATTCGCGATCTAAAAAATAAAGTTTTTATTTTAGAACTGCAGCCTACATTTGAGGCCTGAGAGACAAG
The DNA here is from genome assembly GCA_921294245.1 of Brassicogethes aeneus. Lineage (NCBI taxonomy): Eukaryota > Metazoa > Arthropoda > Insecta > Coleoptera > Nitidulidae > Brassicogethes > Brassicogethes aeneus. Next base: position 39,005,613 of record OV121132.1, read on the forward strand.
ATTAGATAAATATTTTTTGCATATTAATATACTATCTAAATTTACTTTATTAAAAATTTGCTCCAGATATTGTAGTTCTGTCATTAACGTTTCTGAGGGTTTTTTCAAACCCCCTTCAGTTAATTCATCAACCCATGTAAAGGATTGTGCACTTGAAGTTGAGGCCGATGGTTCATCTTTTTTTAATTTGTGGCAAATGTATCCAGCTAAATTTTCCAATCCATCGTACTCAAGCTCATCAAGCTCTACCAGTAATGAATCTGTGGTGTTCTCAGTTTGTTCATTGGGATCTGTGAGCTCTCGAAAACACTCTTCGCTCAACAGTGTTTCTTTGTTTTCCAAGTCTGGTGTTTCATCCTGCTCAACATTGCCAAAACTTGAAAACGACCCCTCATTTTTACCTAAAATGTATGCCCTAAGCCGGTACTTGAATTCAAGAGCATTGGGATGGTCATGTAGGCCTCCCTTGGATCTTATGGCTCCAAAAAAATTTTCGAGGACATCTTGGTTTAAACGATAAGTTAAAATATATTTAATATTGTAGTTACTCCTTAGATCCTCAAACAATAATTTAAGTGAGGTATTACTTATTAATATACCTTTTTGAAAAGGAAGTAAACTTTTTTTCCCCTTAACTCTCATATCTGACATCATTTTACTCATTTTCTCTAAAATGTTTTGTTGCACATCTAGGCACAAACCAAATGCTTTTTTTCTGCCTCGACTATCTGGTTCAGGTACTCTGACATTTAGACAGTCAAACCAGTCATTTACCTAAAAAAATAAATTATAATTTTTAAAGCAAATGACTAAATAATAAATATTACATCTTTGAAAAATTCCGCGCATTCTATCCAATTTTCCGAGTCCAATTTTCCTAGAGTTCCACATCTTAAAATTGCTTTTGAAATTGTGTGTGAAAACAGTTTTGTAGCATATTTTACTTTTTGCCTTTGTGGCCCTTTTAGTTGTAAACTTTCCATGGATATCTTATGGGCAATATTTAAATCAGTTTTACTAGTTAGCGATATTAGTTTTTCAATAATGCTTTTATTTATATCTTTCCCATTTAAAATAAATCCCTGATCTATAAAATGATTTCTAAGCAACTTAATAAGATGCGGTACATCGGCAAAAACATATACATTTTTGTTGCTAACAGGATTAATAAAAAAGGTTTGGTTTGTACTAATATTAAGCTCCCTGTGTAGGCCTCTATTGCCTCCCCCTAGATCACTAACCATTGCAACGATGGGAAAACCAGCTTTTTCACTATATGATATTATTTCAAATAACTTATCCTTAGTCATTTGGCAATCAAACTCATAAAATATAGGCTGTTTCCAGTTACCAAACAATCCCCTTATTATGGCTACTTGGACATAATTATATGGTTTAATAGTCTCATCATTTGATTTATCATATAAATAAACACTCTTTATTTTAATTTCATCAAAAGAAAGAACAGACAACTTTTGTAAATCTGTGAGTTCTGTCTTCTTGATAATCATAAAAACCTAAAATAATAATATATTTTGTATTATATTTTTTAATTTTTAAGTTTTTTAATTTTTTTTGGACCTTCTATGGGATCTGGCCAAATATTTTACATAATAATATATTATTATATAATATCCAATTTGGATAATTCATATTATATAACATATTATGTCAATTCAAAGTCATAGAAGGTATGTACTATAAAATGGAAATTACCCTATTACCTAGTTAATTAAAATTAAAAATTTCTAAAACTAAATTTCTAATTACCTGTTTTAAAATTCCTGGCTCTAATTTTATTTTCTTACACCATGCCCTAAGAGTTGATACTGCAGGCAAGGGGTATCCTTTTTTTAAAAGGAGTCTATAAGCCCGTGCACCTGCTGAGTGTATGACAATACCTCTGGCAATGTCTTCTAATGACCATGTCACTCTTTTCTTGGGGTTTTTTAGTTTTTTTATTTGGTTTGATGTAAAAATTTTCTCAATTGCTTTATTTTCACTTTTTAAGCGTAGAATTTCTTCTTGCAATTTCAATATTGTATTATCCCTTTCATCACTATCTGTCATAATGCTAAAAATGATATACATAGATTAGTTATTATTATTTAATTAAAACTACATGTGTTTAAACTGAATAAAGTAAATAAACGAAAACAGGTCATACCCAATCTCCTTTTTATTAGAAGAATTATTTGGGGGTGACAAAACTAAAACGTTAGGGTTAATTACTGAAATGTCCCTTTCACATTCACCAATTCGACCTTCAATGTTACTGTTATCAATGCTACGTTCACCATCACATATACTACAAATATACTAAGGAATCACAAAACTTGACTCGACTTGAATAGTGGAAAGTAGGAGTGATTTATTTCAAAATACTTGCAAAAGTTGTGTGGTGTTAGAATTAAAAACTAATGAAACTTTTGTTTTATAATAAAAAAAATCCTAACTTAATTATTTACTTAAATTAATAAGATTGGCAATAGTTATCTAAAAATTATTCAAATTAGCAAATATTTCAATATTTAAATAAAAAAATTGTTTTGTCTAATAGTTTCCTGTACTCAAGTCAAATTCAGTTTTGTTGTGGTAAAAAAATATATAATAAATTAAATAAATATAAATTATATAATAAATTAAATACATAACCAAATGCTTCATGCATTCAGAGCATCATGCATCAGAGATAAAGAATCAATTACAATCTACAAACAACTTTTTATACCTACTTTATATAATATATTTATACTTTTTATAATAAATACATTTCGTCACCCTTATTTTAGCAAACATTTGTAGAACTTACTTTTGTGAAAGAATATCTTCAACAAAATTTGTATCATTTGTCAAAGTTTCGTTTTCAACTTCATGTTGCTCCTTATTTGTTGGATTCAAGGATGGTATTGCATCATCTTTTAATACCCTTTGATTCTTTGATTTATAAAGGTCACAGAGTTCAAATTTTAAATTTCTTTGGTAACTCTCCTCTGAAAAATGTTTTGAACAAATTCTGGCGTTTTTCAAATTTATCTTGTCCAGGCGGTTGCAAAAATTTATCCATATTTCTTGCAAATTGGGATCACTTGGGAAACGAAAGAATCGAGTGTCATTGGTAAAACCCTTGCATTGATTGCTTGTTTTGCAGGACACCACTGCACAACGCATTTTTTAATCTTATACAAATCTCACTAAACCCTGGAATCAAAACAGTTAATATAAATTGAAATACAATATATAAATATATAAATAACATCTTACCGTACAGAATCAAAATAGTCTATATGAACAGTAAATAGTAACACCACAAAATAGTTATCTCACTAAACCCTGGAATCAAAATAGTTAATATAAATTGAAATACAATATACAAATAACATCTTACCGTACAGAATCAAAATAGTCTATATGAACAGTAAATAGTAACACCACAAAATAGTTAATATTAACAACACAAATACACCACGAAATAGTTAATTAATACACCACAGATTATAAAGAAATAGACACAAACGCTCAAACAAACGCTCAAAACACAAAGTTTAACAATGTTTAAAGGTTAGGTAGCTACAGCGCGGCAAATTTTCCCGGGCAAAATTGTCACCAGTGACGTAGTCAATGCTCCGCCCACTATGCGCAATGTCATATCTTGTTTTCTTTGTATCATGTGTGGGTCCCATATCTAATTATTGAGATATCGGTATACCCAAAATCGACCAGCTGCCACTGACAACCGGTATTTTTTAAAATGTTTGGTAATAATAAATAATTATTGATTTCCTCAATTTGACTTTTGTGTCAAAAGTCGTAATTGTAATGTAGCTAATGTAGCTAAGCGAGCGTTTGGATTACTTTGTCCCTCGGCGAGCGACAAAGTAAAGAAACGCTTGCTCCTCGGAAAAGTGCAACTTTGCGCTTTCTTTTGGAAGCGCAAATTTGTACATTTTGCTTGGTTGTAGAAAACATATTTTTCATCCTACATTTTGATCACTTATTTAAAAATGATTTCGACGTAATATACGCCACCTACTTTAAGCCTTTTTCTGCAATACCCTTCTTATTAAGTTCTTACAGTTTCAAGAAAAACATTAATTGATTTAATGTATCAACTCGATATTTTGCACATTTACATTCGTATTATTCTGTAAATGGTTGTCTTTTAACATTTTTTATTGCAAAAAATTTTTCATTTGCACCAACCACATGGTAAATGTTTTTTTGGAGTTTGTACAACTTAATTATAAAAATGTTTGGTAATAATTAATAATATTTGATAACTTCAAATTTGACTTTTGTGTCAAAAGTCGCAGTGAATACTAGACATTTCGTTATTATGGTTTCCATGGTAACTAAGCGAGCGTTTTGGTTACTTTGTCACTCGGCGAGCGACAAAGTAAAGAAACGCTTGCTCCTTGGAAAAGTGCAACTTTGCGCTTTCTTTTGAAACCGCAAATTTTTACTTTTTGCTCAATTGTAGAAACAATTATGTTAATTATGTTATGTTTTATTTTAAATATTATGAAACATCCATAATTCGTAATGTTAACATTCTAAAATTTTATTAAAAATCATTTATTATTGTACTGTATAGGGATTTTATAAATTTTAAACAAATAATACTAAGATAAATATTAGTAGCGTGTGTTATTATAAATATAAAAAAGAAAAATACTATAGTTTTCCCGCACAGCATCCCTGAGTTTAGATGTTTCTCAGTTTACCTCATTTATATCATTTGCTCAATTGTGTATTAACTAAGCTCATGGCGTACACAGTAATAATTTATATGTATATTTAACATATTTTTGTGTCCCAGAAAGTCCACTCAATAAAAAAGTAGAGTAGTAACGCCATCAACCTATCCAGCTTACAGGCGAAGCCTATAAGGTTCGGTTCTTCAGCGGGACCTACTGTTTAACGTGGAATCCGAACCACGGTCCTCAATGAGTTAGACTCATCCACCGACTTTCAACGCGCACAACACCCAAGACTGTGACCGGGAATCGAACCCGCTACCTTCGGACGCAGTTTGTCTCGGCATATACTATAGTCGCCTAACCCACTGCGCCACCGTGGCCCCCTTCCACTCAATATTTTTAGTTTTTTTTTATTTTTAATTCTGTTAATTTTTAACACAACAAAATGTGTAAAAGACAATTAATATAATATATTAATTGTTAAAATAACCACACGATAACAACACGATTTGTTAAATTAACTTTGCAGTTATGTAAAAAAATAACATATTATGTTATTTTTTTACATAACTGCAAAGTTAATTTAACAAATAGTGTTGTTATCGTGTGGTTATTTTAACCTAAACTAATAATTAATATGATTTAAAATCTGTATAACTTTAACATAATTAAATATGTTAAATTTATTTATATTTTATTTATTTTACACAAAAAAGTGTTACTTTAACATATAACTTTCTATTGGTTTTACACAAATAGTATGTCTTCATTTATTTATTTTAATAAAATATTTAAATTAATATAAGAATATTGGTTTTTGGGCAAAAAATTAAACATGTAAGTATGTAATAATAATGATTTATTATATTACAACATAATTTTAAAAAAGGCCTGAAATGAAGCATTGGAATTCAGTAAAATTGCACAGTCCAGTCCTTTTTCTTGTAATCCAAAGGGTAAACGGTTTTTAAACATTTCTGGGGATACAAACGTTATGTAAGTAAAAAAAACATTATCATAGCAAACTTTCCTTTAAATTTTGTTAAACACTATATAAAACCTTACAATTAGGAACCTCCAATCGAATTAACTATCATCAACCGACTAAACGCGGTTAGAAGAAAAAGGGCCTGGCAGGGTACCGATTTTAATCGAAAGAAGGCGAAAATTAGCGAATTAGAAGAATAACATTTATATTTAAGTTAAATTTAATAAAAAAATACTTAATTGTTTTAATTTGATTAAAAAATATTTGTACTCAAATATTTAACAAATATTTTTGAGTTAGTTTAACACTTGTTTAGGAGTTATTTCAACTAATGTATTATATTGAAATTAACATAATTTCCTCGTAACATTAACTATATTATGATAATACAATGTACAAAAAAATTATTATTTAACATTCTTATTTGTGTACGACATTTGTTAAATCTTTAAAAATTTTAAGATTTTAATTATTATAATTTTTGTATCAAGTAACATATATCATTTATGTTATAAGCACTAGGAAGTTTATGTAAATTTTTACATTTTTTATTTAACACGCATTATTTTTAACACAAATTTTAAAAAACTTTAACTGTGTAACGGAATCATTTTGTAAGTTAATTTGAAATTAAGCATGCGCACAAAGCATTATAAAGGTCCATGGGCACATTGTACAAATGCGCAATTGGGCTTTTGGTTTCAGACATCTCACTCCGGCTTTTGGTTTCAGACATCTCACTCCGGCTTAAGCCCGACTTGCCCCGATGATCGGGCCGGGTCGAATCGCTATTTTCTTAAAACGGGCCGGGGCGGGCCTAGCCGGCTGGCCCGCTGCTAATGTCATCTTACCTGAAAGGTAGACTCCAATGCGTAAAATGGAAGGAAGAAATTTCGTCCAAAAAAATTGTTGTCCATGGAGTTCCACAAGGCTCAGTACTTGGGCCAATTTTGTTTATTATATACATGAACGATGTTACGAGCAACATAACCACCTACAAAGCAAGTGTCTATGCGGATGACACTTCATTTCTGGTCAAATCCAAGAGTCACTCCAAGAGTCACTGCAAAGAACCAAGCTTTGGATGGAGAGTAACAAATTGGTTTTAAATGAGTCTAAAACACAAACTATGAAGTTCTTTACTGTAAATGACATAAATGTGGTAAAATTTTTAGGTGTTTACCTGGACAACAGGCTACGTTGGAGTGAGCATATTGATGTACTGTGTAATAAACTTTCTAGTGCAATTTACTGTATAAGAACTTTAAAATTACATGCCAGTCATGAAGCAGCAAAGTCATCATATTATGCAAATTTTTTTAGTCATGCTTCCTATGGTATTATATTTTGGGGTTTGTCTGTTGAAGCTGGTCGTATTTTAAGGGTCATATGTAATTTAAAATTCAATGAAAGTTGTAGAAACGCGTTTAAAAATGAAATAATATTCCGAGCATTTATATATACCAATGTTTAAAATTTGTCAGAAATCATCTTGATGAATGGGCTGTAAACTCAGATTCTCACAATCACAACACCAGATTTAAGGACTCATTGTTAATACCTAGATGTCGCCTAAAAATTACCCAGCAAAGTGTGGATTACTGGGGGATCAAATTTTATAATGTGTTGCCAAAAGACATTAAAGTTTTAAATAATAAAATGTTTTTAAAGACTGTGAAACAATTACTTATAACTATGTAGATATAAAAACAATTTTGTTGTAAAGTTTCACGAAATTTATTAAATTTTGACAGCTGTTTCGCTACACAGTAGCTTCTTCATTCTGAAGAAGCTACTGTGTAGCGAAACAGCTGTCAAAATTTAATAAATTTCGTGAAACTTTACAACAAAATTGTTTTTATATCTACATAGTTAATATGGAGTTTCATCAAGTAAAGGTCGAAACAATTAATAAATTACTTATAAAAAATGTGTTTTATTCTGTACAAGAATTTTTAGATTTGAACTTTAATTTAATTTAAATTTTAATTGTATTTATTAATTAGTTTATTTGTTAGTATTAGTGTAAATTTACTTTATTCTAGTATATTTTCTTTGTTTACCTATGCACCTGACGTTTTCTGTAATCTTTATTATATGAATAAACATTATTATTATTATTATTATTATTATTATTATTATTATTATTATTATTATTATTATTATTATTATTATTATTATGGTTTGTGGTTATTTTGTAGGTTTTTATTACTTATTTATATAAAACATAAATTTGAAAAACCCAAAGTGTCTTTTTAGGTTTATTATTGCTAAAAAGTGTTATTTATTGCTTGTTTTGGACAAAATAAAATCGGGCCGGACCTAACAAATTATTGACAATAGCGGGTTCTGGCCGAATTTCAGATTTTCAGATTTTCGTCCGGGTCTGAAAAATTTAACCCATGCAGGATTCTACCCCTACACCAAATTCGATTTGTCATATTTGTCCTCATTGTTAATTGGAATTTACACTGGCTTTCAAATAAACCCATAAGAAAGTCTGGAAGACATTATATGCTTAAAAACAATAAAGAAAGTTAGCTATTATTAATTAGACCACTATAATGATGAAAATATTGTTTTACTAGTTGAACAATGAAAAGGAAGAAGAAAAATAATTTAATTGTAAACAATAAATTAGGTACCTATAAGGTAAGGTGGAATAAATAAAAAGATTGGGGTAAATGTAACATCTTGCGATAAAATTCTTACTTGAAGTAGTAAATAAAAGCAAACGAATAAAAACGCACGCTGTTGTCTTGGGTTGCATATCTAAGTAGAGAAATCCCGACAACTACTGCGCAGTACCACTTGGTTACTTAAGTACATAATAATAAATCGTTTTTTCCTTTTTGTATTAACCGCGAAGTCTGTTAATTCTTAAATAAAAAATAAAAAAAAATTTGAACACCTTATGATTATTAACGGATTCACACGATTTTACACCAAAATAATCCTATTTTTTTCCTCTTTTACATTAGCCCCATACCCACTACAAATTCATTAATAGTGTAATGTAATTAGCCGCTCACACATTTGCCCCATTTTTTGGGGCAAATGCAATATGTTAGGAACGTTTAAAAAAAAAATATGTAATTTTTTAGCCCTTAGTTCCTAACGTTTTATACTTTAGAATATAATTATTGAGTAGTTGGGCTATATAATGAGCTTTGGGTTTGGTTTAGTTTTATCACTCCTTACTTTTAATTCAAGAGACAATCCCAACTAGTAAAAAAACATATCGCAATTACCCCACCTTACCTTAGCTATTTTTTAAATACAATGATTTATACGTATGTAGGTATATAAATATAATTTTATACATTATTTATTTATTTGTAATTCAATTTTAAAGGCAAATAGAAATTTTAAACATGACCTTAAAACCAAATCATCTAATCTAGTTTTAATTTTTGATTTGATTGTGGGACAAAATATTATGTTAAACTTTTGAAGACTATGAAGTCGCATTCTTGCCATGCTCGATTCGCTCAGGGATCAAACAAAGGCTTGTTTATAACAGTGTCGTGGCCAGAGTGTTTCTGCTGCATGGGCCAAAAATTAAAAAAAAAATGATGCTGACTGACTTATCGAGACATTCTTTTTAATAATTCGTTTATAAACTTTTATGATCTTTTATCCTTTTTACTTAAGTAATATTGTGGATAAAGGCATTTATGCTTAACAGGACAGATTCATTTATACCCCTTTTATTTAAAGGACCTTAATTTCAATTCAGTATATTCTCAAAATTTTATAAAATAGAAAAAATTGCTAAAAGAACTGATCTCCTAAGACGTTTTTTCCCTTCTCGAGATCGTTTGTTAATATACTTTTATTTTTTTATCAAATAAAATAATTTGAATTAAACTGTTCTATTTATTTTGGTGCCTGATTATAGTATTAAAACTGGGGCGACTGCGAACTGAAAACGTTTTAGAACCCCTGCAATTGGTTTTATGTCAGAAATATCACGAAATATTGCAATATTTTGTCTATTGGCAACAAAAACCCTTTTAAGTTCAAAGTTCAAGTTTTGGCAAAAAGAAAAAATTGTATAAAGAACTGATCTAAGATGTTCTTCCCTTCTAGCGATCGTCCATTAGTTCGGTGCTCTTTTAAACTTGTTTTTGAAAATAACTTCTTTACGTTAATCCATTAATATATTATTAAATTCTCTGTGTTCGGCAATTTATTTTTTGAATTGAATTTGCAATAGGCAGTTTTATTACCATTTAAAATAAAATAAAAAGAAAAATAAATAAATAAAAGTAATTTGTGTATTTTGACATTTTGGATTTATCACGATAATATTTTAAAAACAATATTTTTAAAATAAACCTAAACTTTTGGCTATAATACCAATTTTTTTAAATTACCCAAATGTAAGTATTCCAAACAAAATAACCCAATCGAGTATAAAGAGAATACAATATATTGTATACATTCTTTGATTTTGTCCTCGTATGTGCACCATAAATGGAAATGATATTTTGCCTTGCCAACAGTTATTTTATCCCAAATTACAAGCGTAGAAAGGATTAAACGTAAATATTAGGCGGACTTTCAAAACAAGGTAATAACGTTCACCTAAACGTCCAATTTTACCCCGGACATGGTCATTTTTGGTTTTATCCTTTTACATTATATATACTCATTGTTGTAATTACTCACACATATTGTTTTTACGGCAAAATGTGCAATAGTTATTTTCAGAACTAAAACTTTATTCCACTTACTTATGAAAAAGGTTATGATATAAAGCCAGAAAGTGGGTATCCATGCAAGTTTGTTTAATGTATAAATTTTCGTAAATAAAAATGCCAGTCATGTTAATTTTGTAGAAATTTTGTGAAAAATTTAACTTAATTCTAAAAAAAATTTATACAAAAAAAATATTCATCAATTTTTGTTAATTTTACTGCTCAGCATAGGCAAATTAAAATTTACTAGTATTAGATAACAACTAAGGGAGGTGGGTATGTTACGTGCGTTACGTAATACTTAAATGACCCCTAATGTAATTTATTTTAATGACTACTTAACCAACATTTTACCTTACATATAAGTTAATTAAATCTACAAATAAAATAATGACAATGGGGCATGGTCTTCAATGGTACGTAGTTTTTGTCTAACTTGCCCTATCATGTTTTGGACGATGTTTTTATCAATTTAACTTATCTTTTAATATATTTTTTATCTTAATTTATAAGCATAAAAACCATAATTGCCTTTTATTTCTAAATAAGTGATATATTCTCGCTCTGAGCGAGAAGTTTGACGCGCGAGGCGTAGCGGAGCGCGGCTATCTCGCGAGAGCGGCAATGTCACTTTGCGCTCGAATTACACACAAGATTTTTTCTACAACCGCTATTTTTATAAAAATGTTTAACAATAATTAATAATTATATTTATTAATAACCTCAAATTTAACTTCTGTGTCAAAAGTCGCAGTGTATACTAGACGTTTCGTTATTATGGTTTCCATGGTAATTAAGCGAGCGACAAAGTAAAGAAATGCTTTTTCCTCGGAAAAGTGCAACTTTGCGCTTTCTTTTGGAAGCGCAAATTTGTACTTTTCGCTCGGTTGTAGAAAAAATATTTTTCATCCTATATTATGATCACTTTATTATTTAAAAATGTTTTTGACGTAATATACGACAACAAATTGGAATTTTTCTTAACTGATCCTATGTATAACGTGGACACGTACGTCTTTTATCGTACTTTAGCCTTTTTCTGCAATACCCTTGTTAGTAGGTTCATACAGTTTTATGGGAAATATTCAATTTTTGGATTTGATGTTTCAACTCGATATTTTGCACATTTACATTCTAATTATTCTGTAAATGGTCTTTGAACATTTTTTATTGCAAAAAATTTTCACAATTTTTCCATTTTGCACCAACCACATTGTAACTGTTTTTTTGGAGTTTGTACAACATGACGGCGTAAACTATTTGAGGTTTACGAAATTTTATACGTAGCTTGAGTCAAGGATGATACCTTTGGCTTTAGTAGTTATGAATATTTGTTTACCATGACTATTTTTGAACATAGGATGTCATTCGAAAACCTGATCAAAGTGTAATCATTACCTTCGTCATTTATAACGGCTTAAAATTAACATTTGACAAAACATCTGGCAACCTATTTGGTCATCGTCAACCACAACTTCCACCCACCCTGCAAGTCCATCCGCTGTACCCAAGTCAGGATGCCGCATCTGCGCAGTTCGCTTGCTTTTTTATTTTCTTTATGCCTATTATATTATGTCTAATAATTTATGTTACTGACTTGTGCACACAATTTTTGTACTGTTATTATTATTATTATTATTATATGTTTGTTTAATATATTTTACTTCTAATTTATTGTAAAAATAAATTTGAAATGATTTAAGTCTTTGTATTTAATCCAAATTAATTTTTTTTTAATATTTAGTCTGAAAGCCTTCGTTTGAAGAGATGCCAATGTGGTCTTAATTACTGGGCAATTAAATCTACAATATCTTATCTGATGACTTTAGAATTTGAACTGTCCATTTTGTAAAAATTAATAAAAATAAAAATGCAATTCTATATTAAGTATATGTTATATTATAATGGTCATATTGTTATAAAAAATTTTAGTAGAATGGAAGAATACTGATTTATTTTATAAATCAATTCATAAAATCATTTGAAATACTTTATGTTTTAGTTTTAAATCCCCATTTATTACTGAGACACCACTAATACTAAGGGCGCCGGATCCAATGGGCCAGAGGATGCAAGATGATAAATGTAGATATAAATTGTAGATTAAACAAATTCAAAATATTTGTACTGTCCGACCGAAACTTCGGCTTCGGCTAAAAATGCGACCTTTGGCCAAATATTCGGATTTGACTAAAATTGTGCCGAAGCCGAACATTTAACATATTCGGCCGAAGCCGAATGTTTGGTCGAAGGTTACATTTTTGTACACAAAGGGTTAATAAAATCATACACCTTCGGCTTCGGTCGAAGATCTCAACATAACCAAATATAATCTTCGGACAAAAAACTCTCCTTCGGTCGGATAAAATTTGTAAAGTATAATCTATAGCCGATGCCGGAAGTGGGTAAAGATGTACCCTCAAAAGTCTGGATCGACTCGCAATTGAATCCTGAAAAACTTTTTTTTCTGTTGGCTGTGATTTGTGAATTGCTTTTTTTCGAATCCCAGTGGCTTAAGTTCTAAATGTTTACTCTTTAGAGACCAAATTTTGTCAAGTTTATATTTTCGAATATCCGTCCAATTTTGTCCGTTTCCCGGAAATTTGTGAAAAAGTTGCTCCGGGACGATCATCAAATTTTGTTCCTTGAAAATGGGTCGAAAAAAAATTGGACAAACAAAAAACATGAATTCAAGGGTAGAATAATTCAGTTTAACGTGCTAAAAGATGGTTATCATTGTGTTAATTTTTTTATTAAAAAAATACCTAATTGGTTTCAATCCATTTAATTTAACGAATTTAAATGTTTTTTTTTACCCAAAATGGGTAAAAACATGGGCGGCTTTAGGCATGGGCATTATGGGCTGCAGTCCAGGGTCCCGTCCGATCGAGGGCCCCCAACGCGATGCAAATAAAACAAATATAAATTAGACTGATTAAAAAATCGACTATTTAAATAGTTATTAATAGTTGCGTAAAGGTAAAATATTGAGCCTTTTAAAATTTCAGCCCTTATTATTAAGAGGCCCCTCATCGCGATTTTATTTTTTTGATTTAAATATATTTAATTTTTTTTTCATTCTATACCATGGAAAAAAATTAAACTTGAAATTATAATTTTTTTAACGGATTAATGGGACTTAAATGAAAATAACATATTTAAAAAAATAGTTTTATAGAATATTTAAAGTAAATGCTGTTGTACAAAAAGGTCTATTATTATTTTATAATATATCTACTTGTTTAAAAGTCATTCAAGATTAAAATTATATTTAGTTTTTCTTACTTTTTCTCTAAAACTATCAGACTTATAAGTTATAACAAAACGTTATAGGACTTAGGTAGATCATTTTATATTTCAAAAAATTATGTTATTTTATAATTTTTAAAACCGATTTTAATTTCTCTGATTAAAATACTAATTAAATTTTAAAAAATATCAATTTTATTGCAAAAAATATTTATATTTATATTTATTACTGGTTAAACCAGTAAATCATAAATAAAACATATTTTTATAGAAAATAAAATTATATGCAAAAAATGTATGATCATTGCCTGATGGTTTTACCGGGAAAGTAAGAAAAACTTAAAACTTCAAAAACTTTTTAACGAGTAGATTTATCATAAAATAATATTTAAACTTTATTATGGAGCGTTTAATTCTCTAAAATAAAAGTTCTTATCTTTTTAGTCGATTAATCTGTCAACGAGTTATATAATTCCAAAATAAAAAAATATCAGGTACCGTAAATACGGGTGACTTTGCACCCCGCGGGTGACTTTAACCCATTTATGAAAAATCTTTTCGCGCTCGATAAAATTAACATTTATAATTTGTTGGTCTAAACCTGTCAATTGAGCGATTCTATTGAGTTTATATTACAGGAAAATCAGTGTTTTAAAGAAAGAAATGGGATTTATTACACTTTAAAATTGTATATATCGTATCAGTGCAAAACTCTTAGAAATACACGCGTTACAATTTCTATATTATGCGCAATCCATTGGAATGATGATCCTTGGTTAACTACAGGTCGATTTTTTATTTTTTTTATTGGTAATCCCTTGCAATAGATATATGTCGCTTCTAACACGTGTCTAATAAAAATATAATATAATATTACATTCATTTTATACTGAAAAAACACTGTGAGACAAAGTAACCCGCAACCAGGGGGTAACTTTGCACACCCAGTTTTTAATGTTTATTTTTGAAACTAAGCCCTATGTAATATTATAACATAGTTATTATGAAAGAGCAACTCAAGACTCAAATTTTGGTATACAAAATTTAATGTTTATGATTGTTAAAACCACAAAACTTTTAAGCTGAAGTTTGAAAGTGAGCCAAAGCCACCCGTGTTTACGGTACCTACTTACTTCAAATGTAAAATCGCAATTAGCGACCAATAATATGAATGAATGATCGTTAACCAGTTTAATAAACGGCACTATAAAATAATCTTTTTTAGATATTATAAAGGCCCCTAACAGCTTAACAAAGCCATTTTTATTTAGGTAAGTTGGGTTAAGTCGAATTATTTTAAACCAAGAAATATGTGGCCTTGCATTGTAAAGGTCTTATCGATATACCCTGTATAAATGCTAGAATGTTTTAGTATTTTATTTATATTTATTTTATTTATGTTATTTATTAAGAATAAGTGTTATTTATTCCTGTTTTTTTTGTTTCAGAATTTGTTGTTATGTTATATATATATATATATTAGGGTGCTTCATTTTAGAGCAACATTTTTTTGTTTCAAGTCCCACCTCAAAATTTTGTAGTAGATCCAAAAACCAAAAATTTGAGCATTTTTTGAGCTCTTAATTATGATTTTAAGCCATTGCTCAACAGTGTTGAAGATTTTCCATTCAAATAACATTATAAATCCATTTTTTACCATTTTTATCTTCCGCTCACCACGAAGGAATTTTATTTACGAATTTTGGCTCAAGGAATCTTATGAAGGACTAAATCGTCTACGTAAAAGCCCATTGAGCCGAGTCTGTAAGTCGAATATCTTCTTTACAAATCGCTCTTTAAATTGAAAATGTTATAAAAATAACAGTAAATCGTAATTATTTGCTAAACTATTGGTGATAGAAAAAAAACGTTAATGGCAATTTTGTAGGGAATTTTTTGTCCTCTAACTTTGTTTAAAAAAAATTTTTCGTATCACAAATAGTTAAACGACTGCAGCCTCTTAAAATGTAAAATGTCTTAAAATTTCTATTCTAACCTATGTATATTAGGGTGCTTTATTTTAGAGCGACACTTTTTTCAAAGTCCCACCTAAAAATCTTGTAACCGGTTAGAAAACAAAATTTTTTAGCTATTACAAAGCTCTTAATCTTTATTTTAAGCCGTTGCTATTCCATTTTTAAATATTTCACTTTAAAAACCATTAAAAAACAATGTTTTATTCTTTTTTCCTTCTGCTCGTACAGTAAGAATATTTTTTTCGAATTTCGGTTCTAAAATCTTTATACAGGATAAAATTATCTTCAAAAATGTCCATTTAAGCAAGTCTGTAAGTTGAATATGTTCTTCACAAATTGCCGTTCTACTCGAAAATCTTCTAAAATAGCAGTAAATCGTATTTGGAGACTAAACTATTGATTGTAGATAGATTATATTTTTATGTATACCAAAGATAACTAAATTTAGCTATAATAATAACAAAACATCCCTGTGAACACTTGCTTTATACTTAAAACATCGTTACATGTAATCATTTCAATAATAAAAAGTGACACTATCATTATTTTAATAATAAAAACGTACTCTATCTTCAAATTGAGCATAACAAAAGAACCGCGCAAAAATACGTTCTACAAAGAGGGCGGCATCAATCTTCTTTGGCATAAGTAAGTAAACTTCCGATGCGCGTGGACCTGTTTTGTGTAATTATTGTGCCTGTGGTTTGTTCTGTGGTGGTGATTGTGTTATTTTTTAAAGAAATAGTATTTCCGAAATACCTATTATGGAGGAATTGCTTAGAACATGGGGGTATCCTGACGAAGTAATAAATTCATTTCTACGTAAGTACCATAGTACAAAAAAATATTTGATATTTTTTCACATCATAAAGTCATTTGTATTGCTTAACCCTTTACAACAAAGCATAAATGACATTTAGTGGCTATACAAATATTTTGTTTACCTATTAGGTATTATCATTGTGTACTAAACATGTATAGTCTTATTTTGATGTATATTGCAGTAGGTATACCTATGTATAACTATAGTTTAGAGTGTATACAATTTTACTTATTATCAGAGACCCTATATAAATGTATTAAGAATTTGTGTTTTTATTTAGAAAATATTGTATTTTATTTAGAAAATAAATCATTCCATATTATTAGTTAGTTTTCATTTAAAAATAATTATAGTAATCTAAAAATAATGAAGTTTTAAAAAAAAGATAAGTATGATACACTTACAGTAAGTATAATTCAATTTAACCTAAAGCCAGACCTAATTTCAATATTAACATATAAGAATACAAGCCAAGGCTGGGCTTGTATTCTTATATGTTAATATTGAAATTGGGCTGCCCAGCATATTCTTATTTAAACCTTAAACTACATATGTCTCAATTAAAAAATAATTTTACTCCGATAAAAGACAAGCTATATTAACATATATAATAATTATTTTCAATTTGAACTTAAACTATATTTAATCTAAATAAAACCAATTCTAAATTGACCCATAAGTTTTAAATTGAAGTTAAGGCTAATATTAAATCAAGTTTAAATTTAAATTTACACCTATAACATAAGTACTCTCAAGTTAAATACAAAGTAGGTATACATTTGGTGTAAAAGTTAAAGAAAAGGAAATTTTAACGTAAGCATACACTAATCTTGCTCCTATTCATGACTATGATAGTTTCATAATGATGCTAATAGTTTCAACTCGAGATTAGATTTTTTTGTGTGTGTAAATTTGTCCTTTTTTGAAGGTCTCAATAATAAGCAGCAAATGGTCGGCTTATTTTTTGACCTAAGTCGAGCATTTGATATTAATCATAAACTTTTGCTCAAAAAACTTGAATCCGTAGGTGTACGGGGTCCACCGCTTATGTGGGTCTCCTTTTATTTATCCGACAGAACTAAGATCATTTTTTAAAAAAATGCACAATCAAGGTGTGAAAAAGTCTTACTTGGGGTTCCACAAGGGTCAATTCTGGGGCCTTTGTTTTTTGTTATGTTTATTAATGACATATCTGTCTTATTTAATGAACATGCTAAATTTGTATTGTATGCTGATGATACAAATGTTTTGCTTATGGATAAAGAAGTGAAAAATCTTTCCACAAACTCTTCATTGGTGTCAAATCAGTTTAGTAAATGGATTACTTTTAAATGTTAATAAAACAAACTTTATGCAATTTTTTCCAAAAAATGCAAGGCTTGATTCTAGCCTATACATAAACATTAATAGTTCATCAATTCCAGCCTGCGATACAGTAAAATTCTTCGGGATAACATTGGACCCAAAATTGACTTGGAAACCACATATAAATTCTTTATGTAAGAGATAAAGCTCCTTATGTTTTTTAATAAGGTCTCTTAGAGACACAGTGTCCTTTCCTGTATTGAGATTAATGTATTTTGGCGTAATTCAATCTATATTGTCATATGATATTATTTTTTGGGGTGTTTCAGCTCACTTTGAAATTTTTATTACAAAAAATACTTATCAGATGTCTAGATAGTAAAAGTCCATCATATTCGTGTAAACCGTTATTTAAAAATTATTCATTTTTAACACTACCCTGTTTATTTATTTACAATTTAATTATATACATTGAAGAAAATAAAGGTTTATTTATATAAACAAAGGATATGCATATGCATATGCATATGCATGCATAGTTATGGTACAAGAGGCAATAAAAACCTATATTTGCCTTATTCCAGATTGTCAGTCTCTCAAGCCTTTGCTTATCAGAGAATAAAATGTCATAATCATGTGTCAAATGTTATTTTATCTTTTAAAATGATTAATATTTTAAAGAAAAAATTACAAACTATTTTTTTAAATAAAATGTACTATTCTGTTGAAGAATTTTTTAAGGATTTTTTTTAATTTTATCATTAAATTTTATTCTTGTATATGTTATAGTATTTAATATTAAAGCCTGACTTATAGATTGCCTTCCTTCCTTCCTTCCTTCCTCCCGTAGAAGATGAACATTACGTAATTGTCGCCATTAACATTTCCCGTGTAGGAATTTTTAAGACTTTGTGATAATATTTTGCAATTATAGTAATAAAAAAAATCAAAGAATAAAATATTTACTTAACCAAATCATATTTTGAAGTTATTTTAATATTTTAAAGTATCAATAATTGTTAAGTTTAATTACGTCAAAAATGTTAAATCGTAGTGCCAGTTATAGATTTCCGTATCGTAAGGACGGCATTCCTTCCTCCCGTAGAAATTTTTAAGTTTTATCTTTCACCGTAAAGGTCTTTGACATGACCAATCACAGTGCTTGTTATGGACATGCGCTGTAGGGTGACAGCGCGTAGACACAAAATATTTAAAATACATTATTGTTTAGTATAATTTAAGGTAGGTGTTCAGTTTATTAAATAATTTGGGTCTCTAAATAGGATATTTAGATATTGTTTATGATCAATGTCTTTCGTTTTTAGAAACGTTGCTTTGTAAAACCCCGTAGTTTCCCGGTTCAACGACTTGTTCGATGTTTTTTTTCATTATACTGCCCTACTATGAAGAAAGGCAGTAACTACAAATGCGTTTTCTTGTGCTATGATAAAGCTATGGACATTTTGTATCTTAATTCAACAAAGAAATGCAGTAAACTATCTTTTAAGTTAAATAAATCAGTTAAATACCTACTGCTTTTTATAAAAATGTAGTTTATGCTAATTTCCCACAAATTTCTTGTCTAGCAGTTACTGCCTTTCTCGATAGTTGGGCAGTATACAACAAGCTGTCTGGGCAATTAAAATTGTGATCACTGCACTAATATATAAATGATTATCTTTCATATTTACACACAAAGGGTAAAACGCAAAATATAAACATAAATAAATGTCAACCATTTTAGGTGTCATCGCGCATGGTTACGGAATTTTACACGGAAATCTATAAATTGACTTTTTACAAGACGCACAAATCGTACGGGCACGACTACGGGAGGAAGGAAGGAAGGCAATCTATAATTTAGGCTTAAGTGTCATTATTTTTACTTATTTTTGTGTGAATAGTCATATAGGCAAAATTTACTTTGTAATTTTGTTTTACTGATGAATAAATTATTATTATTATCATTGAGTAAAGTGTTCTTTACTCAATGTTATTATTATATGTATATAATTATCGATAGGCCCCCAAAGAGCTTTAGCCCAAGCCCCCCAAAGTCAACGGTTAAAAAGCTGATTTAAAATCGATCCGTACAAAAATATTTCAAAATTTAGATATTCTTGTTTTTCTGTGAGGCTGAGTTTCTTGGCAATGCCCATATGTAATAAAATGTTATAATTTGATATTATCATTATCATAACACAGTAAAATTCTTAAATAATTAAAGCACCCTTTAAAAAAAATTGATTTCCAAACGACCGAGCACACAAAAGTCTTAGATCCCAATAAAAAGCAATAATGTTGCAGGGGATGGTCCACCTTAAAAATAAAATCAAATTTCATGGCCAACGGTCTGATTAAATCAAGGAACGACAAAAAAGGGAGGAAAAACAATAACTTGAAAATACCCGGACCACCTTCTATGATCTCTTGTTCATCCAGTGGGCTTAACGGGCGAAAAGATCCCCTGCAACGAATAAATTGAAACCTAAACCCGGTTCTGATAAGAAGAAGTTATGTCTTTACGCATCTTAACTCGCTATGCAAAACAAAATGTTAAAGTTAAATATAAATTACGTTCTGGGTTTTAGGGACTAAAGCTTTACCGGCAAGTTATTTTTCATGTTATAAAAATTGTTTCCATCGAACCATCTTTCGTTATTCTAAATTTGAAGGTAATATATTCTAAATGATAAAACTTGGCACTTACTGGATGGTATAGATATTAAAAACTTTGGCGTGAACTTTATTTGTTTAATTTTGGTTAAAAAGTAGGATCAATAGGATGAGAGAGTAAAAAAGTTAAAAAAGCGCTGTGTCCCCAAAAAAAATTAGGATGTTGGTGGGACTAGAGTCCTGAATCCGAATGAATAATCGGAATTCTGCCATCATCCTCAAAAACATAGTTTTATCGTTTTTGGCTATTTTTGAATTGTAAAATATGTAAAAAATAACTCGTTTTTTTCGATCTTGACTATAAATTCGGATTCAGCGGCAAATATTACATGCAAATGGTCTCTTTTAGTCCGCTCTGTCCAGTACAACTCGACAAATCTAGCTAGTATTTATAGTATTTATACAATTAGAATAGAATTATATGTATTTAAGGTAAACAAGAATTTCTTATAAAGTTAAGGTATCTGCGCATCGATGGGCGTGTACATTCGTACGTCTCTAGCTAGATTTGCCAAGCTGTACTTTGGTGTGGAAAAGAGGCTCTATAGAAGGGCGGAAATAACTGTTTTATTAATTGAAAGGGCCACTGTGTAAACGTTGTAAATGTCGAAAAATAAGACAAAACAAAAATTAGCCGGCTAGGTCAAAATTATTAAACCGGGCCCTCGGGCTACCTTAAAAATATTGTTTACGTGCTTTTTATTACACCAAACAAAATTTAAGTATCAAGTATGTATTTAAAACTGGTATACTGGTATAAAAATAAAGTGAAGCAAGTTCTACATAAGTACTGTCTGTCCACTCTAAGTTGGCGGAACTAAGGAATTTTGTAGTTTAGATATTAAAGAATTGTCGTACTGTGTGCTTTTAAAACAGATTTTATATTATAAATAATACTAGTACATATTATATACTAGTATTATTTATAATATAAAATCTGTTTTAAAAGCACACAGTACGACAATTCTTTAATATCTAAACAACAAAATTCCTTAGTTCAGCCAACTTAGAGTGGACAGACAGTAATAAAAAATCATTTTTTCTTTTAAATTACTGATCAGCCATTTTGTAACAGTGTAGCCAACAACCTTTCTAGGGCGTCTTATTTTTCTAAATTATTAATTAGTTGAAGCTTATCTAAGCTAAGTAAAACTAGTGTCAATAAATAGGAATTAATTTTTTTTTAATATGGAAAAGAAAGCTACCGGGCCGAGTTCTAGTAAAATGCTCATTATGTGGATCTGTGTTTAACAAGGACTAGAAAAAAATGCACGAGGAAAATATTCAGGGTGGAAATTTGGTTAAAATTAAAATTGTTACTGTTCCGGATAATCCACTTACATTGGCAGCAAATAAAAAAAATAGAGACTTCAAAAGAGCATGCTAATGGTAGGTAAAGAAATTCTTTATCTACACTTTACAACACTTTACATTCATGATAAAACTACTGAAATTTTGTATTATTACTACTAAAGTATCGATAAAAAAATAAGTTGTTTTTTTTATCGTCTCCACCCCTCCCCCAAAAAAGTGTGCCTCGGTACGCCCCTGGTCATCTGACATGTTTAAGTTTAAGGTAGTTCAACTTGAAGTAAGTAAAACAATTATATACCTATTTAAAAGTACTTACGAAATAAAAATAACTTTAAGTTACATATTCATACGTACATACAGGACAATGAAAAGTTTTCACTTTGGTTTTTTAGGTGTTATGGATATATTTAATTTAAAAGAGAAAATTTATTTTTAAATTTTCAACCCCACATCCACCCTAAGCGGGGCACGGTGCTGTTCTGAGAGGTAATTTTTGGACTTTCTGTGAAACCTAATTTTTTTTTATATTCTTGTTAATTAGGTCATAACTAAAATTTTAAGAGCAAAATAAAAAAAATTTGACGGTTAATTTTGTTTTAATTGGATGTTTATTAAAAATATGTATGCACACTTTCAATTCTCCAATTAAAACTTGCTATTTTATTTAAATATTATCATAACTTTTTAAATCAGATTAAAGATTGATTAATTTCCTAAAAAAAGGTCTATACATTTTTTATATCTTTTACTGTTTTGTTGTAATACACGTTTAAAGTTTTAAATTAAGGTTAAATGTATAGTATACATTTATTAAACAATAATTCTAAGGGTGCCACATTTTATTTAGGGCCGATTTATTCATTTTTGAATTATTTGACGAATAATTTCTTTGGATACTAGATATTGCCAAGACATGAAAGTTATCGGCCCGATAAACTTTACTAAAGATGAATAAACCGGTCCTTAGTTAAATTTCATGAATTTCTTCGTAACTTTTACTACAATTTTTCATTTTTGTTTATAAAAAACACTTTAAAAAACTAAACAAAAATTATAGAATACGTATACTTAAAATGACAATTCAAACGTCAAATAAATTTAATAGATCTAAGTTTCATGGCAACCTTTAAGGATATATTAATTAAGGGAACATAAATGTATACGTCAAAGGTTAGATTAAAAGTTTGAACTTTTATTACAACAAAACAGTAAAATATATAAAAAAAAATTGTAAAAGCCTTTTTTTTAGTTATGCAAATATTAAATATTTAAATTAAATCGCTAGTTTTAATTGGATAATTGAAAGAGTGCATAATATTTTTAATAAACAGCCAATTAAAACAATTCAAACCGTCAAATTTTTTTTATTTTGCTGTTAAAATTTTAGTTATGACCTAATTAACAAGAATATAAAAAAAAATTAGGTTTCACAAAAAGTCCAAAAATCACCTCTCAGAACAGCACCGTGGGGGGTGATGGTTACCCATACAATTTTTAAAGGAAAGAGGGGTCGAGTTACTTCATTTTGAAGACCTTTCAAATTCCTACATTTTGGTGTATTTGTTTTTATAGTCGGTTGTTTTCCATATAATAATATAGCTCTATAATTTTGCAAATGTCATTAAAAATTGTCAAATTTTGACTACAAAAGCGATTTTATTTTGTTAAATTTAAAAAACCTATTTATAGGTTTTTTTAAGGTAATTACTTTATGAATGTGTATAATTTATTTTTTATAGTTACATGAACAATGATCCTTGGTATTTGATTAAATATATTTATATTCCAAATATTCCCTATACCCATACTAATATATTACGTATACGTACAACATTTTTACAATAATAATATGAGACACGTTTCCACCCTGTTCGAAAAAATCAACCGAAAAATCGTTTTTAAAACAACAATTTAAGTATTTTAAATAAAAATAATAAAGACTAACCTAACAAACATAAGAAGTCAGGAGTTTACCAATTAACATGCTCTGATTGCCCCAAAACCTATATAGGACAAACGGATCGAAATTTTAAAACAAGAATTAACGAACATAAGAGATCGTTTAATAACAATAAAATAGACGCCAACCACTTATTTCAAGAAAACCATGCTTTTGATAATGATTTTAAAATTTTTCATTTAGAATATAAAGGAATAAAATTAAATTTATTGAAATCTCTGGAAATAAACAAATTAAAAAGAACTGATATTGTATTAAATGATAAAATTGAGACCAATACTGCCGTGCTAAATGAAAACGCCGTAACCAACAATTTTGCGATTTTTGGTTTACGGCATTTTCTACTAGAACAATTCATCCTGCGTCTATCCCCGGTACTCAAAAAACCGTATCTATATCTATACGGTATTTTGAGTACCGGGGATAGACGCAGGATGAATTGTTCTAGTAGAAAATGCCGTAAACAAAAAATCGCAAAATTGTTGGTTACGGCGTTTTCATTAAGCACGGCAGAATAATTCACCTTTATTAAATTTATTTTAATTATTTACAAAATAAGAATATATTATACTACAATAAATTAGGTTTTTCCATCATTATTATCTTTCAATTTTTGTTCAGGGAGACCTAAAAATGTTGTACCATAAAGCATTGTGTTACATAAACTCACTTAAGTTTAAATACATTCTAAAGAAGTCACTGTGTAACGAAACAATTGTCAAAAAAAATCACGTGAAACTTTTAAAAAACATAGTTGTTTTTATATCTACATAATTTTTTAACAAACAAAAACAAATTTTCTTAATTCCTGTATTATCAATAGCAAACAAATATATAGGAACTAGAAAAATATGTTTGTTTATTAAAATTTAAAAATGATTATTGTAATATTACAAAACTCATTAGATGGGACTAGGTAGTCTAGTTCGTCAGACATCCTAATTTTATTTTTTTGTGGGGCTGGGTTATTATTGCAATATTTGTTCTTGAATGTAACATTTTAAAACTAAACTAAAAGCATTAACAAATTTAAGTTAACCAACATTCGAAAATGTTTTGATAATAAATGCAAAGTAAATTTAATTCTCTGATGAACGTGATTCAGCAACGCAAATTAAAGCAAATTAAATGTAAAATTGAAACTCAGGCTCTGATGAAACTATAGAAATTTAATTTATTTTTTGTGATTAAATTGTCAAGCTATTTGGTTACATTTTGCTTGGCCATTGTTGAATTTAAATGATTTAGTGTACTTTACAATCCATTTACTTCGTTTAAGGCATTAACTGAATTTTTAGCTGCGAATTTTTTTACCTATTTAATCTTTTTTTTGTTAAGTTTGGGTTTGTATGTTCAAAGTTGCAATTGCAGCCTAATTTTAAATACTACACAATAACGTATATTTGTAAAGTGCTAAATACATTTAAGTCTGGTAAAAAAATGATATTTTTAAAAATTATTGGTGATAGAACACTTAAAATTGCTTAAAAAAGGAACGTTAAGTTGACAATTGCGACAAGGAACTTATGAACTGACAATCGCAAAAGCTTTAAATATCTTGTTTCAACGATGTGTGCGGTTTTATCTTGTCTCGTCTATTTTTCATCATGTTTATTTTATTATTCTTTGTAAAATGTTTTACTGAATAATTCATTTAGTAGGTATTTTATATCTTAAATTATTATAAAATTATACAACAGTATATACAGTAATATCCCACTTATAACCCTTAGTTGACGCGGTTAATTTGTGAATAAATAAATAAAACAGTAGATTTTCGTATTATTACTTAAGAATATTTAATATATAATATCATAGTTACATATTATATAATTGTACAGGGTGTCCCAAAAGTCGCGCACCACCTTGAAAAATCTACCGTTGTTACTTGCGTATTTATAAATTTGTAGATTTATTTTTTATTTTCATGACAACACACAAAATATTAAAAAGTTTTAAATTCGTTACTTTTATCCGAAATCGGCAGTAAAGTAGATATTTACTACCGATTTAATACTAGTGCAACCCATTATACATTTTAAGATGTGTCTACTGCTCGTCAGCAGCAACTAAATAATATTTAAAAAAAGCACCTTTACGGAGGTCGATTGGACCGTTTCATAAAATGTTGTTTAATAAAAATAATAAGTTAATTTTATTAATTAGATTAAAAAACAGTATACGTATACATACATACGTATACATTCAAATGACATTTGATTTGATCATCAAATGATATTTGATTTAATCATCAATATTAATTATTAGTATTATTAAATGTGATTTCGGATAAAATTTAATATGCACCTCGACATTAAAGTCATTTTGTATCACTCACGTGGTATTTTGCCTTGGCTTTCACCTCGGCAAATAATTTCCACATTCGTGCCTTGATACATAAAAAACTATTATTTTACGTCAGCCGTCAGAAGCAAATACAGGCAACTATTAGATTAATTTAATTAAAAAAAATTAAACAAATATTATACATTGACACACATACACAGGCTAAACGACTTGCATTTTTTAAGCATGTCTAACAATTAATTAACCAATTAATTGTTATAATAATTATAATTGTTACACATAATCTTGTATTACTTACTAAAGGACTGAATACTCGAGGAATGCAGAATTTAATTTTAAATTTTAACTGACAAATCATTGTCTAACAATTAATTAACCAATTAATTGTTGTCATAATCAATTGTTATACATAATTTTGCCCAACGCATGCGTATTGTTAAAGTAAAAATCCCAAAATGTATTTTTTTTATAAGATGAAACAGTTATTCCTGGTAGATATTTTTAACAATTTGGGATCCCAGGGGGTCTGTAGATCATCCCCCTTCGCGACTTCTGGGAAGTAATATAGTATAATTTCGATAATTTCATGTCTAATAAAATAATTATACATGTATACTTTTATGCACACATATATTATATTGTAAATTTCCAGATTAAAAAGCAATTTGCATGCTAAAAAACATTATTTATTTTATAAACTCATCTTAAATATTTATATTATAAAATGTAAAAAGAGAAATGCAAGGAAAACTTTACCGTGACGAAATAATTAAATTAGCTTTACAATGTTTGTTGAAAATTTGTTAGATTAGATTAATAAATAAATGAATAAAAATTAGGTAGCTTAAAGGCCAGCATCTAATGAGCCCTAAGAGGGCTATTATAGTTCCCATAACTCTCATACCTCTGTATCCAGATAGCTTGTGCTTACAAAGCTTGAAGAGCGTTCTCCACAGTACCTTAGATAGTACGTGTATTGGTGTTTTGTCCTCTTTCTAGAAAAAGGTTTTAAGTACTCTATGATCATTCCAGTCTAAGGAGTTTTTCCGTGAATTTGGAAGATGTCCCTTTTGTGAATCATAATTTGGAGTAATTGGCCCACCAATCGTATGATATTTTGTTTATCCATTCTTTGGGATAAGTCTTGGCTGTGGTTACTGCAACTCCACATAACGGTTATGGGCAATGTGTATACTTGATGAGCCTTTTCCGCCTAATTTATCCGCTGCTTTGTTGCCTTGTATACCTTTCTGTACTGTACTGTACTATACTCAAGCTAGATTAAGTTTGTTTGATAAGTAACTGTAAACAGTACCAAACTAGTTTTGATTTTACTTCCATGACATCTAATGTCTTTAGTGCTGCTTGACTTTCAAAGTAGATGACGATCGTTTTTTTGCGTATGGCTATTTTTTGAGCCTGAAATTCCATGGTTAGCTTGCCCGGTCATACACGTCCTACTTCTAGAGTAGATCTTGGATTCATCTGTATACCAGGTCAGGTCTGCTTTGGAGGGTGGACTTTTGTCCCATGCCTTTTTGTCTGATATTAAGATAGTAAAGTTTCCAAAGTATACGCTAATTGTGCTGTGTGACAAGTTTTTAATAATTAGCGACCTCTAATTAGGAACAAAAACATATATTTAACATGTCAAAAATGTTTACATACACACAACTTAATATAAATTTATTCAATTTGCATCAAACATTTTTGGCTAACCAGAAAGACCAGCAAAGTTGCTCCACAATTTGCAAAAGTAGTAACAAACAAAATTTCAGTATGTTTATTTAAATTTAAATTGGGTTTTAATCTTGTTAATGTAAAACATGTTGGCGCATATTTTATTATTTGATGTTCTGTGCTCCACGCCTTAACTAGTTTCATTAATTTAAATTACATTTTTTTCCAAGTTTCCTAAGCTTTTACTTTTAATATTTTTAAACAATAAAAAATTATAAAAAATATCATTATTAGCGAATGGATTAAAGATAAAATGCATATAAGCCCTTCTCTATCTCACAGGACTGTAAGAAAAAGTGTTTTTAATTATGTGGGCATTGTTTATCTAAAAATGACTTTGGCTAGGCTTCGGACGGTAAAAGTATGGCCGATATGGACAAATAAATAATATATTATACAGTGTGTATCAGCCAAATGGAATAAATTCGATAATATATACATGGGGCGTGTTCAAAAAAATGCTCGGACACATCGATTGGTATTTTTAGTTGCACATTTTTTTACAAAAACTTTTTGTACAGGGCGTGTCATGTAACAGTTGCCAATACCAACTTTCTTATTTCAAATGGAACACCCTGTATATTATTAATTTTTTGGATTCTTTAGAAAACTGTACATTTTATGTACAATGTCCTAACTGTTTCGGAAATATTAAAAAATGAACATTAAATAACGATATTTATTTGATTACAGAAATTCGCTACAACATGTTGTAACACACTGAGAAACTAATAATTAATATTTATTGATAATGTAATAAACAAAAAAATTATTAATCATGTAGGAAATGTTCAAAATGCTCGTCGTAAACGACTTGGCAACATCCTAATTTTAAATAGAAATTACTTCAATCGTTACTCAACATCTGAGGCGTGACCGATCTAACCGCCAGCGTTAATCGTCTTCATAAGTCAGCTAAGTCGAGGGGTTTGGTTTTGTATACAAAACTTTTGACATATCCCCATAGTATAATGACGTCGGATCAGGGGATCGTGCTGGCCATTACATCGATCCTCGTCTTCCTATCCACCGATTTAGACATACTGACGGACATTGATTCGGTACTCTTGCTCCATCTTGCTGAAACCATATCGAAATTCGCTACAACACTCATGATCATGTGAACAGTTAAAAATAGGATATTAGACATAAAATATGTCTTTAGAATCCAAAAATTGAATAATATTCAGGGTGTTGCATTTATAATAACAAAGTTCTTATTGGCTACCGCTACCTGAAACACCCTGTACAAAAAGTTTTTTTGGAAAAAATGCGTAACTAAAAATACCAAAGATTTTATAAAAATGTTACCAACAAAATAGTAATATTCGGTGGTTATCTAGTTTAAAATTTATTGATATGTAAAGGAGATTCTTTTGTTTATTATTGTTCGATTGTTTTAATGGTATATTGTGTATTAAGTTTGATAAACGCCATTTTAGACACGAATTTTATTTAGGCACGAGCGAGCTTGCCAGCAAGTGCTTAAAATAATGAGTGTCTAGAAAAGTTTATAAACGACTTACATACTATATTTTTTATACGACAAATACTTATTACATATTATCTAAAAATTATTTAAATTAACCCTAGTAGAAATTTGTCCAGTTTTCCTCACTATTGGTAGGGCGCTGGCTGGGTTTAGATAGGGAAAAACTAGAAAGGGAAATACTAGATAGGCCCCGACTAGAAACTATCCAGTAAAACTTGCCTAGTTGTGACTCGCCTCCGACTGACTAGTTCACATCTAGTTTTCCTCATTAAATTCCAGTCTAGGCTGACTCAAGTTTTCCTCACCATAAACTTGTAAGGAAATGTAGGGAAAATCTCCTTGTTTACAGGTTACTAAGGATTTTGACGTTTTTCTTGATTTTACATTTTTTGACGTTTAAATGCTGTGTTTGTTATATGATTAAAATAATGATAAAAGATCGATGGGTTGGTGTAAACGTTAATGAAATTAAGGCAAGTTTAAATAAATATATTTACCGTATACGGTACGGTAAGTTATTGCTTTATGTGTAAAGATATTTTATAGTTTAAACCTAACCTTAGTTTTTTTTTTTTAATTTTACTATTTAAGTATATTTAATTTACAAGGCTTCATTTGGACAAACATTTAAGGAATTATGTTTGTTTTGAAGATACAGGTTGTTTAATTAAATAAACACCTTTAACTTAAGCTAGATTTCATAAAAACTTCTTTTACTTTTGGGCAAAAATTAAGGGGTTATTTTTTGAGTGAGATTCAAGTTGATTCAACAGGCGTCTAGAAATCAATGGTCAAACATAATTTGTTGAAATTTCAAATAACTTTATTTTTTAAAAACCAAATTGAGAATTGGCGGACATCTATGCGCAGTAGGTACCAGATGGTTGAAACTATGCGCGTGTGGTATTGGCAGATATACTTTAAAAGGCTGTTTCTCTCTTATTTTTGAGATACTTGAAGTATTCGTTTGTCTACTTGATTTCTACACGCTGTTAAAAATAACCTCTCTACTTAAAACTCACCCGTTGTATTAATTTATCCATTTATTTGTTAGATTCTTCCAATGGTGCAGAAAAACTTGATAGTGATTTAACTTCAAGTCATGGTGCAACAAACAAATTTGGCTTGTCACAAGAAGTTATACCAAATCAATTTACAACCGACAATAATAATTCCAAAAGTGATCGAACGATAATGTAAATATATAAATCTAATAAAAAAATTTTAGCTTCTGGCTTTTATTATTGGTTAAAAAATTCACAAATATTCCCAACCAGTTTTAAGCTAGTTTTCCCTACCAGCTTTTCCCCAGTAGTTCCCCACCAGGAAAAGCATTACATGACTAGTCGGAAACTAGTAGGGATTCCTAGCGAGGCCCTCGTTTCATTTGGGGAAAACTAGCTAGCGCCCTACTGATTCCCCATTTAAATTTCTACTAGGGAAGTATTTGTATAGAGCGCATTTATTGGTATTTTTTAGACTCTAAAGATCATTTATATTGATATAAGTCAATACAAAATAAAAAAAAATATTTTGAGAATTTGATACTTCTTAAATTAGTCATTTAAGAACTTATCCGCTGAATAAAAAGCTTTCTCAACTAAAAACGGATTTTAAGGCTGTTTTTTAGTTTATTTTATAATAATGTAACAATGTTTAATCAATTCGACTTAGTTTCAATCGATTATAACTTAATTCTAAAACCATGCCCTGTGTTGTACGTGTAATATTCGTTTAAATAAGAAAAATTAGACTGTTTTTTTGACATACATAAGTGTTTCCAGAATAAATAAATATGGAATAGTTTAGTTTTTCATAAACAACCAATAGCTTGCAGGATTCTCAAAAACAATTGAAGATAAAAAACGATTCAAAATGTAAAGCTCCAGAATTAAAACATTCATTAAGTTACTGCCACTTTCGGTTCGAATGGAAGTGAAAGCGCATTGCAAATATTAAAAAAAGGTCACTTCGCGCTATAACTGCAAAACAAATTTCTCGATATTATTTATTCTCATACGAGTATTTTTAATTTTGTTAAAGCGTATTTTTTTTCTTTTTTGTTTTGAAACTTGTTTAATAACATATTATGTTAATTCATTAGTTTGTGTCATTTTTTATTATTTTAATTGCTTAAAAGTCCATTCTCTAGTGAGTATTGAAAGTTTTAGCGAATTCCTTATCAAAGTTTTATAAAATTTGTGGTTGCAATTAATAGTCATACCTACATTTAAACTCGCTAAAATTATTACTGTAAAAATAAATCCTCCTAAAAGAAAGCCGTGGCTCGGGCAACGCCTGGCATAAAACTAAAGTTAATTGCGTTGAATTCATAAAAAATCATTGCAAACTTAGTTTTATTACTGCAGCAGATCCATTTAAAAGGCAAAGGAATCTTTTAACGTTCACCATTCTTTAGATCCAAAATGAGCGCATTTTAAAACTGTTTAATTCGAACCAGTATATCACGTTCAAAGCAAAATTAAACGGAAAGGAATAGTAGAAATGTTATTAATGGCATCTGCCCCTTACCAGTGATTGCGTCTTCACCGTTATCCAATTGACTGAAATATATTACATTTTTCTCTAATTGTTATTTTTGTTTCGACACAAAGATTCTCTTGTTGGAGACAAGTCACCAGAGAGACACTTGAGATTAACCTTTACTTTTTATTGAATTTTTCAACTGTTATTAAATTAATGAGACTTATATCTAAAATATTATTTGTTTTAATTTGAAATAATAAAAGGCATGTTTAGGTAAATACGATTCCATTAAATGTAAAACAATATTAAAAAAACTTCAAAGCACTTCAATCCGTTAGATATGAATTGATGATACTCTTCAGTTGCAAATCTCTGTTTTCAAAAGATTAAATTTCAAATAACTAAGGGATTGATAAAACAGATTCTGGAGAAGGAAGGTCCCTTTGACTGCACGCCTTACCTCTTTCAGGTTTGTTTTTCAACATTTTAGACTCTTCAGTCGGGAAAATAAGAGGTTTTATATTGCTCTTTACCCACGTTTATTTCCATGGTAGATACCATTTCTTTATTTCTTATTGTTTTTTGTGATATAAAATTTATTCACAGCATACATTGTATATTATACAACTTATACTTTCTGCTGAAGGATATTTTTATTAGTAAATAAAAAATTCAAAATATAGATACTTGCAAACAAATTTATCAAAATTAAAGGTTATAATAGACTTGTATTTTAACAAAATTATGTTTTTTTAATTTAGCACCTTCCTGCAATGGTATATTATAGGCGGATAAAGCTTATATTATAGTCTACAGGGCCGGCTTCAGAACCCGTGCAGAGTGTACCTCTGCACGGGGCGGAAATTTTAGCACATCACGTTTTTGATTATTAAACTGTAGGATCGCGAAAAAGACACGTAACTTTATTTTCGGTCGTAGAATTTAGTGGTGTTTTTCTAAGTTAGTCATTTTCTGAAAATATTTTACATTTAAGTTTGAATTTTTTTGGTTTAATTTTTTGCTATATTGTGCAAAATTGTTAAGGAAAAGACACTGAAATATCGTTTAAAATGTCTTTATTTATTTTTAATTCATTCATACTCAATTTTATCAATAATGAATATTTAGGGAGATACAAGTTGTTGTTTTTCACTTGGGTTGGGAAGGACGGTTGTTCAATACCCGCGTAAAAATAACAAGGATAGAATTCCAAACAGAAGCCGCTTACAATACGCCCGCCTGCCGGCTCTGACCAATCAAATTCTGTTTTGCATTCTATCCTTGTTCTTTTCACGGGTATTGAACAACCGTCCTTCCCAACCCGGTCGGACTTGGGCAAGCACTGTATATACCAGGTATATATAGTAGGTAAACAATATTATACCTACTATATATGTACCTAAATACATATTATGTATACGTATAGGTAGTGCTATTAATATCTCACGGCGAATGACCTTGAGTGCGCAAAAGTCTCAAATCCGTCAAATCGCGCTATTATTCGCCGACCTAAAAACATAGGGCTGAGAATGCTGATATTTTCTGACATATTTAGAAAAATTTCTAGGCTACAAATTCTATTATTTTAATATTATATCGTCTTTCATCATTTCATCAGAATTCTCCAATTTTTTAAATAAACTTAAATATTTTTGGCCGATTCCAGGTGAAAAAATTAATTAAAAAAATAAAGAAAAATAGATCAGAAAGTGGCTAGAAATAAAATATCATTATTAGAGTTAAGTATTGAAAAAATAAAAATAAATAAGGATATTTCAAAAGAGATTTCGATGTCTTCTTCTTCAGAAATAATCAAAATAAATAAAAAAAGTGGACAAAAAAAAAACACGAAATTGAAATATCTTGAGAAACGAGCTAACCTAGAAAAACGGTATACACCACTAAATTCTACGACCGAAAATAAAATTTACTTTTCTTAGCGTGTTTTTATCTTTTCAAAAGTTAAAAATTTACTAACTGGAACTTTTGCTGACTAAGGGCCGGTTTATCAATCTCTAGTTAAGTTCCAGTTAGTCTATCTGGCGGTTAAATTTCATATCGATCGTTGTGAGAACAATGGTATCCATGGAAATTATCTACCAGATAACTAACTGCAACTTTAACTGGACATTGATAAACCGGCCCTAAGTAGTTCATAGCACAAGGTCGAGTTTACGCTATGGACCTACTTGTAAGGTTAATATCTTAACAATAATAACAAATGTATGTTTAACTAATTCAAAAAAGTTGGGGAAGAAAAAATATAAGTCCAATCTCTCAAACCAAATTTATTAATTAGTACGACCGGTTTCGCAAGTTTATTTTAATTTACTTGCATCTTCAGGTACCCTCTTTTTTAATCTACAAAAAACAACAAACTTTTTATTCCTCACCTTAACATTAAACATATATTAAAAATTTTAAAAAACATATATTAAAAACTCTTTTTTTCTAAAGTCTATGTATATAAAAAATTAAAGCCTATGTGTAACAAAATTTCTTTAACATTCTTTAAATAATTGAAAATGACAAAACACAAAAAACGTGGTTTATTAACCTATAAAAAGTTTTCAAAGTGATAAAGGCAACTGCAACCCATTCTAGGTATTATACTTACAATTCAGCATTAATGATGAAGCTATCTTATCATAGAGTCTAATTAAACAATTAAAATTCATTATTTATTTCGAAACTTATTACAAAAATTCATTTCAATGTGGTCTTGACCGTGAAGAGAGAAACAATGTCGTTGTCAGCGATAATTACGTGGAACTAAACCCCGGTGGCGCCCTCTGTTATCCAAAAAATTAATCAAAAAAACCATGTTAGAGAAAAAACCCCCCGCAAAATTCACAAAAATCTAATTTAATTTATTTATTTATTTCGAAACTTATTACAAAAATTCATTCAATGTGGTCTTGACCGTGAAGAGAGAAAACACTGTCGTTGCCAGCGATAATTACCTCGGAACTAAAACTCAGTGGCGCCCTCTGTTATCCAAAAAATTAATCAAAAAAACTATGTTAGAGAGAAAAACCCCGCAAATTTTGCAAAAACCCAATTTAATTATGTAAAAAATCCCTTAAGAAGAATTAAAATTGTTTAATATATTTATTAGAAAAATTTTTTTTTTTTTTTTTTTTAATACAAAACTGAATATAAACTAGTGTTACTCAGATTTACCTGTTGGTTTAATGTCCTAAGTGTATTATCTTTATTCAATTTGTAAATTTCCAGAGTCTCCAAGTTATTTAAGGTTAAACCCTTTCCCTGTCTATGTAGTATATTAAAATCTTTAAGAAAATTAAAATTATGTTTATTATCTTTTAAGTGGTTTGAAAAATGTGAAGTTCTGTTTTCAGTCTGTCTAAAAGCTCTATCGTGTTCCAACATTCTCTGTTTATAACTTCTAAAAGTCCTACCCACATATGTCGCTTCACAATTTTTGCATTTCAAACTGTAAACTCCACATAAGTCTAATTTATCTTGTTTGTCTTTGTTATTTACAAATAATAGAACAGAACTTCACATTTTTCAAACCACTTAAAAGATAATAAACATAATTTTAATTTTCTTAAAGATTTTAATATACTACATAGACAGGGAAAGGGTTTAACCTTAAATAACTTGGAGACTCTGGAAATTTACAAATTGAATAAAGATAATACACTTAGGACATTAAACCAACAGGTAAATCTGAGTAACACTAGTTTATATTCAGTTTTGTATTAAAAAAAAAAAAAATTTTTCTAATAAATATATTAAACAATTTTAATTCTTCTTAAGGGATTTTTTACATAATTAAATTGGGTTTTTGCAAAATTTGCGGGGTTTTTCTCTCTAACATAGTTTTTTTGATTAATTTTTTGGATAACAGAGGGCGCCACTGAGTTTTAGTTCCGAGGTAATTATCGCTGGCAACGACAGTGTTTTCTCTCTTCACGGTCAAGACCACATTGAATGAATTTTTGTAATAAGTTTCGAAATAAATAAATAAATTAAATTAGATTTTTGTGAATTTTGCGGGGGGTTTTTCTCTAACATGGTTTTTTTGATTAATTTTTTGGATAACAGAGGGCGCCACCGGGGTTTAGTTCCACGTAATTATCGCTGACAACGACATTGTTTCTCTCTTCACGGTCAAGACCACATTGAAATGAATTTTTGTAATAAGTTTCGAAATAAATAATGAATTTTAATTGTTTAATTAGACTCTATGATAAGATAGCTTCATCATTAATGCTGAATTGTAAGTATAATACCTAGAATGGGTTGCAGTTGCCTTTATCACTTTGAAAACTTTTTATAGGTTAATAAACCACGTTTTTTGTGTTTTGTCATTTTCAATTATTTAAAGAATGTTAAAGAAATTTTGTTACACATAGGCTTTAATTTTTTATATACATAGACTTTAGAAAAAAAGAGTTTTTAATATATGTTTTTTAAAATTTTTAATATATGTTTAATGTTAAGGTGAGGAATAAAAAGTTTGTTGTTTTTTGTAGATTAAAAAAGAGGGTACCTGAAGATGCAAGTAAATTAAAATAAACTTGCGAAACCGGTCGTACTAATTAATAAATTTGGTTTGAGAGATTGGACTTATATTTTTTCTTCCCCAACTTTTTTGAATTGGTAGTTACTCTCATTATGGATTTCATACATAAAGTATGTTTAACTATTTCTTTGTTAAACTTTTGCTTTAATCTATGATTGAACGTTCTGCCGGCTCAGGATTTATTTGTTAAATCTGTGATTGAACATTCTGCCGGTTCACCATTTAAGATGTTTATGTTAAAATTGTGTTTTAACGTTCTGCTGGCCACGACTCTTCTTGGCTCGTGGTGTTGGTTTTATTGGCGGAAGATAGTCTAGATAGCTGCCGTCCTGCAGCTCCCATTCCTCTTCTTCGTTCTCCCATGGGAAAACGTATTTTACGGGTGGTCGTATTATTCTGACTTCATATGCCCTGCGTTCTTCCTCGATAAGATATGACGGTGGTTCCATTTTCCTGGCCCTTGGGTTGTTGACGAGGCACCGCATCTTGTGGTACGGTAACCTCTTTGCTAGTACTCGGTGGCTGTCGTATGGACAGGTCACCATTTGTTCGGGGTCCTAAATCCCAGTTGTTGGTCGTTGTGGATCGCCTGATGATGGCTGTGGACCCAGAGCTCCTTCTTGGTGAGTACTCTAGCGTCTCGAATGCTTACCCGAAGCTTTTTCTGGTTGAAGGCTCCGGTTTGTGGTCTGGCGTAATTTCTTTCCCAATGTTTCTTGGTGAAGTGACATTTGGTCGTCGGATGGCATTTTTTGGTTGTGTGGAGGCGAATAGAGGTCCGGATTCTTTACTTTTCAGGACGGTGCTCTTCTTTACTCCAAAATCTTCTGGGCTACTGGATTAGTTTGTCCTCCCAGTGTAAGGTTTTTTTTTGTTAAACAATGTTAAACTATGTCTTTATTAATAATTTGTTGGGTTTCTTATGTCCAGAAAATTTAAACAATTTACAAAACATATCTTATTATTTGATGTTTTAGAACTATCAACTTAAAACAATTTATAATTATATTTAAAACAAATATCAGTAGCGCACTAAACAAAACATGTGTTTTTTATTGTATTTTATTCTGTACGCTACTGACTGGAACTTTTGCTGACTACGTAGTTCATAGCACAAGGCAGTGGCGGCTGGTGGATTTTAAGTATACCAATATCTCAGTTATTAGACATGGGACCCACACCAAATTTATAATAGTTTATATTGACATTAAATAAACAAGTTCGGCGCAAACAGAATTTAAATTGAAGTTTGCGAAAAAAAGTTAGTTTTTCCTGTCGCCTACCCTGCCTCCAGGCCCCCCTATTTGAGATAATTCAAATTAAAGTGGTGCAATTTATTATCTACTAT
The DNA here is from genome assembly GCA_921294245.1 of Brassicogethes aeneus. Classification (NCBI taxonomy): domain Eukaryota; kingdom Metazoa; phylum Arthropoda; class Insecta; order Coleoptera; family Nitidulidae; genus Brassicogethes; species Brassicogethes aeneus. Next base: position 39,043,236 of record OV121132.1, read on the forward strand.
AATTTATCGACAAATTTAAAATTTTATTTAAAAAATCCAAATATTACAGTTTTTATACCATTTTAAATATTTTTTTATTTTAATAAAATAAATAATAAAAATTTAAAATCAAATAAAATCTGTAATATTTGGATTTTTTGAATAAAATTTTAAATTTGTCGATAAATTATAGTAGATAATAAATTGCACCACTTTAATTTGAATTATCTCAAATAGGGGGGCCTGGAGGCAGGGTAGGCGACAGGAAAAACTAACTTTTTTTCGCAAACTTCAATTTAAATTCTGTTTGCACCGAACTTGTTTATTTAATGTCAATATAAACTATTATAAATTTAGTGTGGGTCCCATGTCTAATAACTGAGATATTGGTATACTTAAAATCCACCAGCCGCCACTGGCACAAGGTCGAGTTTACGCTATGGACCTACTTGTAAGGTTAATATCTAAACAATAATAACAAATGTATGTTTAACTATTTCTTTGTTCAACTTGGGCTTTAATCTATGATTGAACGTTCTGCCGGCTCAGGATTTATCTGTTAAATCTGTGATTGAACATTAGCAAAACACTGCTGGGAGATTCCCCCCAAAAATCCTTAGAAAAGAAGAAGGTAAACTGACAACATAATATGTATATTATATATTTAGAGATAAAATTATACTCCTAGTATTTTTGCGTTGAATCGTAAAATTTCGATACTGTAAACTATTAACTATAAAAAAAATATGGTACAAATAGTATACTTAAGGGGTCCAGCAAGAACCAGGTATACCAGGTATAGGTATAATTTTAAATTTACTCCTGGCTCCAATCAAAAAACTATATGCAAAGTAAAGGGTTTTTCAATAAGAGTGATATGTTTTCTTTCTTAAATAAAACAAAATTAAAATAAATAAGAGCAACATTTTTTTTTTATTTTAAAGTGTAATCTATGCAATTAGGTTCTAAAAAGGACATCATTCAATTGGCCGCCTCTGCTTCTCCTACAGAGCTGAATACGGTGAGTCTAATATTAGATTTCTTTATTTTATAAATTATAATGCCTCAATTGTAGCTGGTCTATTAGCATAGACTATTCTTGCTCCATAAAAATTTTGTAAGGATGCAAGCCCAAATTAAACCTTAAAATACACCATGTTGTTGTGGCAGACAGTCCCAACTGTTGAGAAAGTCTTGGAATTAATAAATTAGGGTCTTTATCAACACTTGCCCATCACTGGCATGCGAACATTTTGTAAAGAAAGATTGCGTTCAAAATTTTCCACAGTTCGACGAATAGCGAGCACACTAGGCCGATTATGACAACCATAATTTGGGAAGTGCATGATAAGTTGCAATATAAGAACGATTATTTTGATAAAAAAATGGATTATTTACAAACCTTGTTGAGGGGTGTATATTTCCATGACTATTTCCCTCGTCTTAATTTCCACCAATCACAAACGCGCAATTTTGAATTACAAATGGTTTCTAGGTGAAAAAACTGTGTGACAGCACCTGTAAGCAGTTTATTCGAGATTACCCGCGGCAAAACTTGACAGCTGTTGTCACCAAAAATTGCAATTTAATATTTTAATTGTTAACTGTTACTCATGAAATAGTCTTGTCAAATACCATTCGGGCATCTAATATTTCCTGTGAAAAAAATCGAAAAAACACAATGCTAAGTAATATTTTTTAACAAAATGCATTCGTGCAGGTGCAAAAATCCTCCTCTTCGACTCGGATTTTTGTTGCCACCAGCACTCATGCTTTTTGTTAAAATATTACTTAGCAACGTGTTTTTTCGATTCTTTTCGGAAAAATTAAATGCCCTTATGATATTACTTACGATTAAATTGTACACCTTACTTAATATAAGTGAGAGTGACATAAGATTTTGATATTTCAAATACGGCCACACTCTCGATTTAAAAACATATCACTTCTATTGAAAAACCCTTTATAATTTTATTTAAAGCATGTATGTTAATTTATAGAAGTGTTTTTCTTACTTGATATTTACTTTTATTGTTTTTGAGATATCTGGTTCTTGCAATTAAAAAAATATATATCTAAAGCAAATATTTTGCAATTAAGTAATTCTACATGATAAAATTTTAGATTTTGCCCGAATTTAAAACTGATTATTTCCCTCATTATAATATGAACCAATCAAAAGCCTTGAATTTTCGAATAAATTTCGTTTAAATTAGCGATTAAATCACTAGAACTATTTAACAGCGATTAAATTTTAGACTCCATATTGGATTTTTGTTTCCGATTTTATGGTGTTATTTCAAGTTTTAACAAACATTTTTTAAAAAACAATAAAAAATAAATTATCTTGTTTACGAAATATCAATTATTACTTATTACATACCTACCTTAAATTAATGGAATTTTCTTTAAAAAAATATTTATAAATTTTGACACATACGTCAGATTTTATGAATTGTCAAATAGTTTCCTTTATTTCGAGAAATATTCTAGACGTATATCACTCAACCTATAAATTTAATCTGTCAAACTATGCTCAGTGAGTTTTTTATTTGATTTTTCGTTTTGGAAAATAGTTTCATGCTAAATAATTAAATTATTTTGCATTCAACATTTTCCAACAAAAACCAAACAAAAAACTACTTAGCCTAGTTTAACCGATTAAATTCATAGTTCTCGTGATATAATATATGATTAAAGAATAAAGAATAAATTGCAAAAATACCAATTATTGTTTAACCACATTGTTCATAAAGTTAATGTTTTGTAAAAGGATTTAATATTGGATTAATTAATTAACACTCATAACTTATGAGTCATAAGCATATTTAGAAAGACATTATATTATTATATTAAAATAACATAAGAAGAGTGGTTCCGTCTATCGCGTTTAGCTCGAAATCAACAAAATAAAGTAAACTTATAGGTAACTGTTGAATGAATTCATGTATACATATAAACATACATATAAACGATAATTTTAATATAAGTACAGAATTATAAAATACTTAAAAAACCACATTAACTGCCTCGCTCAGATATTCAGCATCGGTAAGGCCTCGGCAGCGAATACTAAGCTAGGCTTTAATTTAATTAATTTTAAGTACTGCACATACTTTAATAAAATAATAACAAAAATAAATAAATAATGGGGATACGTATAGAAAATTATTGTATGTTTATTTTTTAACCAAAAAATTGAATACCTATATTATATTTTAAAATTACCCAATTATAACATGTTTAATTGTATAAAAACATTAAGCAAAGATTCACTTTATTTTTGTGAATCCAAAGATATAAGACGACTGTCAAAAAAATTAATTCAAAAACAATATCCCAAGACGCGAAACCTCCATTAGGGCGTAAAAAAATGGCAACCAATTTATTTTCCAGCTTTACCCCAATAAATATCATCACGCCATTAAATAAAATTTATCTACCTGTCATCCGGTAATAATTTCGCAAATGAACTTGCTCTCTGGCGAATAAAAATAATAATCTTGCTTCTTACTTACGTACAAAGACAAATTATAAACCGGGAAAATTCCTGTTAATAACGTCACGTGCCTCCCTGAGCTTTCCGTAGCACTTTGCGATGATTTTTTGACAGATTTGACCGATTAAATAAAATAAACCAGTCATTTTTAAACAATGTAACATTTATTTAAGCTTTTTCAATGATTTATTAAAATAAAAATTAAACCCAACATTTTTGGAATGATTTTATTAATTAAATTTTAATATTTTAATCAATTATACAATTATGTGTTGCTAAGTGATGTAATAATAATAATAATAATACCGTTTATTTGTTCAAAAAATACCATAATACAATAGTGTAGAACATGTCAAAAAAAAGAGAAATTAATTAATACAAAATCATTCATAAAATAAAGTGTAAATATACATAACAACAAAAAAAAACAATAAAGAAATTGTATTAAACAAAAACATGTGTTATTGTTTGTTTGGGTCGGCCTTGACATTCCATAAATCAAAAGATTGAATTTGTCGGTCATTCATGAATTCTTCAGTGTGATAATAACATTTCTTCGACAATACAAGTCTCAGACGATTCTTTAATTTTTTGAGTGGAAGTTCTCTTACAATAGCAGGTAGGTGGTTATATATTTTTACTATTTTATAGCAAACATTTTTTTGTAGATAGGAAAATAGTATTAATAATAATATTAACTTTATTAACGGATATACGATATATATAATTTTTACATTATAATCCTATAGGATTGGTATTAATTAATTTTATTTCGTAATAATAATAGTATATTATGTATCAAGTTAAATAAACGCCATTTTATACACGAATTTAATTTAGGCACGAGCGAGCTTGCGAGCGAGTTCTTAAATTAATGAGTGTATAGAAAAGTTTATAAACTTATACTTATTATTATCTTAAAATGAATTAAATCAAAAATTTGTATAGAGCGCCATTTATGAAACAATAGGGGAATCTGTGTGTCACCGTCAAATGTCAAATTTTTTTATTTCATAAACACAGATTATAAAGGTTATAAATCGAAATATATTTCTTGAAAATTTACAGTGTTTCACAGTGAAAGTAAAGAAAATGTTTTATGAGGACTTTACAGTGGAGTCCGTGTCCGAATTTAAGTTATAGTTTACTGCCGGCGAAATTAAAAGGTCAGTACAATGTTTATATAAACTTTTCAAATATTGGCGTTGAGAAACTATTTAATACTTTTGTATTTTTGAATTGAGATAATAAAATAATTTTCACATTTGGTATTATTTTACAAAAATTACACTTTATTTTAACGATTCTATGACATTTGACAACTGTCAACTAACTTAAAACTAACTTCAGCCCGTGACTAAAAACCTGTTGCTAACTTCAGCCCGTGACTAAAGCGCCATAAAACCACAACTTGTCAATGTGTATTTAAAAGGTCACTTAGTTTGATTGAAACATGTACGATAAAGGGCGTTTTAAAGGTGGGAGTAGAAAAAATTAATTAATACCAATTCTTATGTTTATTTAATATTTTTAGTAAACACATTCTTTTAATTAAAATAAATTTAGCAAAGTCTATGCTTTTTATGTTAAATAGTATATTTCGGGTCCGCCTCATTGAGACATAATTTGCTAATAAGTCAGGGCAAGTAATAATATTATTTATGGCCACTTGCACTGTAAGTTTAACAGTGGTTTATTTTTTAACACAGGTTTATTTTTCATAACTGGCTTGCACCGTAAATTAATCCTTGTTTAAAATTAAAACAGTAGTTTAGAGGTACCTATTTAAACTTTAAATACCTCAAAACTACTGTTAAAATAAACCCTCAATTTCGGGGTTTAAATTACTTTAATCCACCATTAACGATTTATAACCTCAAAAGTACTTGTCATCGGTATTCAAGATCTTTTTTTTTCGAAGATTATTTATTGACATCTTTAGCAAATCCAATAACTATAGTTATAGGTGTAGAGGTCAGCAACTCTATAATGAGTCACTAATAAGAACCAAAAATATAATAGAAAGAGTATTTGGAATTTGGAAAAGAAGGTTTCCAGTGTTGGCATATGGCTTAAGATTAAAACTATATACAGTTTTGTTCATTATTCCAGCTGCAGTTGTACTACATAGTATTGCTAGAGACATGAATAAATCAAAGCCGCCATTGCGAATTTATAAAATTTAATGTGAATAATATTTTTGATGTTTTATTTAATTTATATATAAGTATACTTATTTAAAATTAAAATTAAATAAATAGTTACTTCTTGTTTATTATTAGCTATTTTCGCGGAGCTAATCCTGAACTAATTCTGGACATCCTAGGCATGCGCTTTTTAAAATTAGGCGTACAAATTGTAAAGTGCGCATGACATATATTAAAATGCGCATGTCTAGGATGTCCGAACTAGTTCGAAATTAGCACCGCGAAAACACCTATTATAATAAATATATTAAGTTTTTCTTTTTCTTCTAAAATTTTTAAATCCGAAAGAGTAATTTCTTTTACATCCTTTTTATTGTTAATTTCCTGTTATGATTATTTCAGCCTCTTTGTTTTCAATGATACCATTGTATCCACAAGATTAATTTGAGGAGCGCCCCTTTTATTTCAGGTTCTGTATCCATGTTAGATATTCTCTCTTGCCATCAACTGAATCGGCCGTACATTAAATAGAATCGAACCACAGATGATAAAGAATCGATCCACAGATTATAAAGAATCGAACTCTTAACGTCAAAATATATTTGCCTCACAAATAAGTGTGAAGTAAGTTATTAGCACCAATCTTTTCAATTTTCAATTTCCCTAGATCACTAGTTAAATTTTAAACCATAGTTAAAAATCACGGTGCAAGATTTTGTACACTAATGCTCTGTTACCTTTTAACTTGGCAGTTAATTTAACTGATCAGTTAGAGAAAACGGTGCAAGTGGCCATTAGTAATTTAAATATAAAAATAATACCTAGTTCTGTTTGTCTACGAGTTAATAAATTTTATTGTATTGTATTTTTCACCAACTCGTAGCTAGTATTCACTGGCGAGCAAAAAATTTAGGTCAATTAAGAAATTGCAAATAATTTTAGGAATAAAATTATTTAGGGACCCATTGGTCCTGTAGGCGGTGAATCATATGTTGTATAAAAAATTATATGTGTTGTTATCTCTCCCTTATTGTCATCGTATATACGACTTTTGTAAAATGGCGTGCATTCGGTATAATTAAATATTCATATTTCGTTGTATTGTTTGCAGTGTATATTTAACAGGTCATAATGCCTTTAGATCCTATTTTTGATACAAGATGGTCGAGGACAACGTAAAACTACAAGAATTGTTCGTAAGAGCCTATGTGCTGTAAAAATGTATACCAACTCTACCTGAAGACTGGCATGATAACTAGAAGACCAGGATTCGGGCAAAAAGATTTACCAACCAGAGAGATGATCGGTTTTTGGTGTCCGCAAGCTTTCGGAATAGAACATTAAGAGGTTATAAATGTTAGTGTAACAAATGGACCGTTAGAATAAGGCTTCGTGCTAATGGATTGTCTTATAGAACAATGGCTATAGGCACAGCCGGCATTGAATTGCACGATTGGCTTTTGCCCGAATCACTTGGCATGGAATGAGAATGACTAAAGCAAGGGACAAGTTGTGTTTTTGCCCCAATGGGTCAGACGGACGTCGGCGTATATGGAGAAACCCGTATAAAGATATGCACCAGTTTGTATAGGCGAGAAACTTCTCAAGCTCGCACAGAATTGGTCTTTATAATAGCTCATAGGTACATTACAGAAATTATAGAAGATCATTTAATGCCTTTCATGATCACTATGGGCAAGCATGCCGGTTTGATTGGCCAGCACTCAGTCCAGATCTAAATCACATAAAACATGTCTTGAGTTGGGACGACGTGTCCGAAGGCATACACCAGCTCCAAGTTAGACGAACTTATTGATCCGACAATAACAGAAATTTTGGAAAACGACAATAATCTTTTCGAAAATCTGTTGAGCTTTCAACATGACAAAGCACCCCCGCATTATGCTGCTCGAGCGCGACGCTTCTTAGATCAACTTTTTCCAGGACGGTGGATAGGTAGGAGAGGTCCTGTAGAGTGGCCGCCTAGATCTCCCGATCTTACGCCGCTGGATTTTTTCCTTTGGAGATCTACAGGAATTGTCAATAATTATCAACGAGTGCCGATTGCTGACATAGGACATGTTTGAAAATGTCCGAAATTGTTTTGAAAACAGGCTGTACTACTGTACGGAGGTCTGTGGATGCCATTTTGAGCAGCTTATTTGTTAGGTTATTTTTTGTTGATCCTTTTTTTATTTTGATTTCTTTAAATGTTTAATGCTCAATTTCTCTGCTGTCAATCAACAGAAATTTAAACAAGGTACACCGTTAAATTCAGAATTGAATGTGCTTTCCAACGATGTGTAAATCGACCCCTAATGCTATTTAGGATTCTTGAAGTGGTTGCCCCCCCTCTTTAGGGGTTGAGTTTAAAATAGTAAATTTGATGTCAAAAGTAGTCCCCCCTGTCGTAGAAATTGACGTGTTATAGGAGAGTCTCGCATGGTCTCGTCTCGTTTTCGAGACGAGAACTCGAGACGATATTTGGACCGGACGAGACGATACTTTTATTGGTCTCGTCTCGAGTCTCGAGCGAGACTTCTGAAGTCTCGTGCGACAGTCTCGCAGGAAAATATTTCTGCGCACGGACTTGATCGTCACGGTGTTATTAAACAAACGTTTGACGGTCATTTTCTTTTGTCAGGCCGCCGGATCCGCCTTTGCACCCCACTTTGACTGTCATAAATAAGTAGTGCAAAATTTATATAACAAAAATATTGGTTTTCTATGTAGTAATTTTTATTTTAAATCTACCTGTGTTACATAATATTCAAAAAAGTATTCAGAAATTCCTTATGGCAAATACCTAATCAATTTATTGTTAACAATTTTATTTAAGGGGCAATATTTTAAATATGTGATTGTTTTATGTATATAATGCTATTGTATCTTAATTAAAATAGGTTTTACAATGGTGAATTATCCGATTTGATTATCGAGAATATTATCAGTATTTTTAAGTTTGTTAATTTCTAAAGACTCCAATAGATTTAATTTTGTGCCTTTATTTTCTAAATGTCCTCTCTAAAAATGAATTAGTCATTAATTACTAATAAGTGGCTGCTTTTTCACTTGTATCATGGTTAACCATGGAATACCGTGGTATCCCAAAATGTCGTCAAAAGTTAAAAAAGTAGAACACTTTTTGAGAAATGGTCAATTTTCCATTTAATATGGAAATGACTATATCTACTTCAGTCGGCGGAAAGATTGTTCTCACGTGCTGCGTTAAAACATCGAAATCGCCTTAATAATGAATCTGCACGATGTTTGTTATGCCTAAACGACGGTGTGAAAAACAAAAATATTTGCGACTCAGAAAGCTGTTAGCAGATTTGTTTCCAATTATTTACAAAATGTTAAGTTTTCGTTTTTTTTAAAAGTAATATCATTATTATCTTACTCAATGGTAATATTTCAAATAGATAGATTTCAACAGTTGTAATTTTCTCTTCCCACCCTTACATTATAGCAAGTAGGTAAGTATCCGTGATACTTACCTACTGCATCCCTTACTGGACTGGAACAAAATTATCCATGAAGGGATTTCGATACTTTTGAAAGACGTTCGTACGAGAAACGAGACGAGACGAGACTGGATGCTGCGAGACGAGACTTGATACAAGACTTTTTATTTTATCGGCGGGACGAGACAAGACTTTATGAAAGTCTCGTCTCGTTGGTCTCGTGGGAATCACTAATCGGGGGTTTTATGATTAAATTGTTAAACATTCATATAAAGATTAGGGTGCTTTTTTTCACGACTAATAGTCGTCGACTATATTTATTTTTTCGCTCCCCATTCAAAATCTTTTTTTTTAAGTTTATACTTATGCCTATTTATTTCGTTTAAAGTATTCTGTAGGACTGATATGAGTTACTACTCACGTGTAAGGTTTTGACATTTTTCTCAAAATCACCTAATATGGATAAGCCGAGTTTTGGAATGCACCTCCTCATATATCTTTTTTCTTTAAAGTTATGTTATTAATAATTATGCTTGATTGTTTAAGTTATTTATTTTTCTCTTATTACCCGACTGTAGAAAAAACGTGATTACATGAAATTATACTGACTATTTCCCTCGTCTTAATTTCCACAAATCACAAACGCGCAATTTTGAATTAGAAATGGTTTCTAGGTGGAAAAACTGTATGACAGCACCTGTCAGCAGTTTTTTCGAGTTTACCCGTGGCAAAACTTGACAGCTGTTGTCACCAAAAATTGCAATTTATATTTTAATTCTTAACTGTTACTCATGAAATAGTCTTGTCAAATACCATTCGGGCATCTAATTTCGAAAAAACACAATGCTAAGTAACATTTTTTAACAAAAAGCATTCGTGCAGGTGCAAAAATCCTCCTCTTTGACTCGGATTTTTGTTGCCACCAGCACTCATGCTTGTTGTTAAAATATCACTTAGCAACGTGTTTTTTCGATTCTTTTCGGAAAAATTAAATGCCCTTATGATATTACTTACGATAATTTATTTATTTTTTGTTTATCAGTGATAAACAATTGAAAATCATCATTTATAAAAAGTTTGGTAAGAAAATCCTGAAAAATTTCATAAAATGTCAATGTAAACGCTTTATATCTCAACAAATATCAATCTTAGCGACTCAACTGATAAGACCTTTTTTAAAGAAAATTAAATTTTCTACATTTTTTCGATTAATCCACTCACTTTTGAAATATCTAGAATTTTTCACTAAAATCATATTTAGTGACCCGTACCATCCTACAGGTGCAGATTACAGCTAGAAGAATTTTTATAGAACTTTTGATTACGAGTAAATTCCTTTTTTGGAATAATTCAATAGCATAAAATGCGGCTGAGATATAGACATTTAAACAAAAAAATCAAAGTTTACGTGTATTTTAAATGGGAAATCTATATACGCTTTAGGATAGTACTTAAATTTTCAGGGAATTTTTTTGAACATTTTCAAGAAGATTTTGAGTGGGGAGTGAAAAAATAAAAATAGTCGTGAAAAAAAAAACCCCTTAAAATAATAACACTATCTCATAAAACAAATTGGAACAGACCTGGAATATTTTATTTCATCTTTAGTGCAAAAAAGGCGAGGTCAGCCAAAATCTAATTTTCTGTTCTTTATTCAGCATCTCTTAGAAAATATCATTTTTGACAATTTATAATTTTTGTTGTAATTGCGAAAAAGAACGTAAATATTAAAAAAATGCGTATTAATACATTAAAATGTTTGTTATTAAATTTCCTAAATAGTCTATTAGCAAAAAAATATCCCATCTCTGTTGCAAAATCCCTTTTAAGACAGTGTAATTGTTGCAAAAGAAACAAACTGTAAACATGTAAAAATTAAATATAGAATTGTATTATGATAATTACATAATTTACATTACTATAATAATAATAGATGTCTCTAAAATTCGCAGTTGAAGGTTGTTTACTTGTTTATTTATTTAATGTTTTTTTTCGAGACCCCCCTTGTGCACAGGCCTGATATTATTATTCTAAAGTTTCACTTAGCTTTTAGATCAAACGAAATTGTGAAATATTGCTACTCTTTGCTTTGTAAACAAAAAGTCGTTAAAAAGTATAAAAGTATAAAATCTCATACAGACATGAAAATTATTTACTGTCATAAAAATATATGAATTATTTATTAATGTGTGTACAAAAGCACTACATTGTAAAGTAGTGAAACATGAAGTAAATAAAATATGTATTCACAAAAATATTTAAAAATTATTTTTTGTTTTGCAGATACATTTATTATTGCTATTGACATACCTATACTTATTGCAAATACATTTAAAATTTTAATAAACTTATTTTTTTTTCAAGCGGCCATGATATACAACCTTATGCGCCTTTTTCATTAGCGGCAGACAAAAAACTCAAAAAAGCCTAGGGATAGAAGTAAATCCATAGGTGTCTCAATAGACGTCAAATAATAAAATTAATTTAGCATTTCATACAAAGCAATTACGTTGTATTAATTATATTAATTATAATCGCACGGAATATTTAGTGATTATTTATTAAATTTTAATTGAAGGAAATAAAGAACAACTAGTTTATTAATATAATATTATGATGATAGACGAGTTACCAATGTCGGAACTCCAAACAAATGTCAGTACGTCAAAATTAATTCAAGCGCAGCATTTTGACAGAGCAGGGTTTATTTTTAGTTTAGGATATTTATCGGCATTGTAAGTAAGGTTTATAAGTTTTTTTATTTTTTATCAATAATTTCTAATGCTTTTAGCCAAAATTTTATACCACATGAGTTAAGAGTAAATAAAATAATTCCATTGCTTATCCTATTTATATTACGCCCTTGAAAAAAAAATTGTATATGTTATTTGGAGTAGAAGCTCTTTTTGTGCTTCGTACAGTTGCCTGCCTCAGCTACGCTTCGGCCGTCAATCTCTGTACTCACCACAAAAAGAGTCGCTTCTACTCCTTATGACATAATCTACTATTTTTTTCAAGCGGCCATGATATACAACGTTATATGCATGTATAGAGATAGTTGAAGTACGTCTTTTTCATTAGCGGCAGACAAAAAATTTAAAAAAGCCTAGGGATAGAAGTAAATCCATAGGTGACTCAATAGACGTCAAATAATAAAATTAATTTAGCATTTCATACAAAGCAACCACGATGTATTAATTATATTAATTATAATGGCACGGAATATTTAGTGATTATTTATTACATTTTAATTGAACGAAACACTAGTTTATTAGTATACTTAATATAATGATGATAGACGAGTCGCCAATGTCGGAACTCCAAACAAATGTCAGTACGTCAAAATTAATTCAAGCGCAGCATTTTGACAGAGCAGTGTTTATTTTTAGTTTAGGCTTTGTTATCTATGGTTTAGGATATTTATCGGCATTGTAAGTAAGGGTTATAAGTTTTTTTTACTTTTTATCAATAATTTGTAATGCTTTTAGCCAAAATTTTATACCACATGAGTAATAAGTAAATAAAATAATTCTATTGCTTATCCTATTTATATTACGCCCTTGAAAAAAATTTGTATATGTTATTTGGAGTAGAAGCTCTTTTTGTGCTTCGTACAGTTGCCTGCCTCAGCTACGCTTCGGCCGTCAATCTCTGTACTCACCACAAAAAGAGCCACTTCTACTCCTTATGACATAATCTACTATTTTTCTACAACCAAGCGAAAAGTACAAATTTGCGCTTCCAAAAGAAAGCACAAAGTTGCACTATTCCGAGGAGAGTGCGTTTTTTTACTTTATCTATTTTGCGTTCATAATGTCTTCATTGTAACACCGCTTTCGGTGCTGTAATGAGGTACTTTACCCCACCAAAAATTTTATGGGTTGGCTACTTTAACCTTCCGTCACTTGCGCCACGTCTTACAGACCCAGCGCATGCTTTTTTGTTCGCCAATTTGATGGGGGGCGGGGTGGGGTGCTGATATTTCGTGTACCTTTCGACAATTGCATCTAGTACGGCTGTGCGAGTGTGTTGATAAATATTTTTACAAAACTTGTAAAAAAATCATTTGTCTATCCCATGCTCAAACTTTGTGCCCCGAATGCATAACACCGCCAGAAAATGATCAGTTACTTGCGATATGAAGTTTTGACATAAAGAAAACATGTTTATTTTTTTTAAATTTGTTTACCAAATTTTTTTGTTAAATTATATAAGAACTACTGTTTTTTGCTGTTATTTTTATCTATCACAAAATTGATGTTTATAAAGGGTGTCCAATTAAGAGCGCTCTAACTTTAAAATGAAATAAAACCAACTACACTTAAGATATTAGGAAAAAAATATATTTATTTAAAAGAACATCCTATGGCATTCATTATGAAAAATAACATCTTTCAAATGCCCCCCGCAGCTGCGCTCCACAGCGCGCATTCTGCAGGTCCAATTTTCTATCACTTTTTCGCACATTTCGGGTTCGATTTCATTTACATATTATACGAGTTATGTTGGCCTTCAGTGCTTCAATTGTTCGTGGCTTACTCTCGTACACAAGGGACTTTACGTAGCCCCACAAAAAAAGTCCAGCGGCGTTAGATCGCATGATCTCGCCACTGGATATCGCCGCCGCGTGAAATGACGCCGTTGAATTTTTCATGCGGCGGCGATATTAGTGGCCACCGAGATCATGCAACTTTTTTTTGTGGGGCTACGTAAAGTCCCTTTGTGTACGTGAATAAGCCACGAACAATTGAAGCACTGAAGGCCAACATAACTCGTATAATAAATGAAATCGAACCCGAAATGTGCGAAAAAGTGATAGAAAATTGGACCTGCAGAATGCGCGCTGTGGAGCGCAGCCGCGGGGGGCATTTGAAAGATGTTATTTTTCATAATTAATGCCATAGGATGTTCTTTTAAATAAATATTTTTTTTTCTAATATCTTAAGTGTAGTTGGTTTTATTTCATTTTAAAGTTAGAGCGCTCTTAATTGGACACCCTTTATTTCAATAATAAAAGTATACAGTTTGAAAAACTACCCCAAATGAGTCATTAAGCTTAAATAATAGTTAGGGAGCTGGTGGCAGTAATTTTTAAGTCATTTGCTCGCGTGGCAGTTGAAAATAATGAAGTATGGATTATAAAAGTCTGACAACAAGTATGACAACTTCTGCCATACCATTATTGCTGCATTATTAATTAGAAGGTATGTAAATATGTAAGACATTTGCTCGAGTCTGGCATTTTTTTTAACTTGAAGTCCCTAACAAGACTTTTAGATAAATATCATCGCCAGACGTGTATGTCTGCATTAATGAGTATTTAATTTTTTTTATTATGATATATAAAAATGTAAGTGATTTGCTCGTCAATAAAATTTATACTAAATTTTAATTGGGTCATAAAAAAGCAAAAAATAAAAGTCTGCAACTTAATGTTTACTGCGATAATAAACGAACAAAATTCACAATTGTAAAAAAAAATAATATTAATTTATTTTCTCGGGTTAAATTATTTTGTTGTATGTGAGAACTGTAAATATTACTATTGCCAGACATGAGTATCGCTGATTTTTTATAGCCAGAACGCTTTTAGGTTAGGGTAGGTATTTTGGGAAAAGGCTAGCGGCAAGCGGTTTTTATTTACTTATAACGTTAAAATTTTTAAGGTCATGAAATCATGTGATCTTTCGATTTCCCAAATTTTGGTGACCCTCAGTTATACTTCCGTATGGGGTCAGAGGTCAAACATATTTTTTAAATTGTTTATGAATTTTTTTTACCTATTATGGGCAATTAAATACAGGCATTTTTTTAAATATATCCTTGAAATTTGAAATGAGGTCATGGGGTCATATGATCTTTTAACCCCCCAAGCTTGGTGACCCTCGTACAAACATGTTGTTTTTATATTATGTTAATTGTTTATGCATTTTTTACATAAAAATATTTTATTTTATTTAAAAAAAAATTTCAATTCAATAAAGCCAGTCATTAACAAAAAAGTCTAATAAAGTGCAAAAGTTTTCAAATTAGAGAAGATATAAGAATGATAAATCCGGTTTTGCACCCTTTTCCGTTGCCCAAATTATTGTTAAATTAGTAAAAATTAGAAATTATGCAAACTTGAAAAAAATGTATGCAAACTTTATAAAGTATTTTAGTAATAATATTTATTAGACATATTATATCAGGTTTGCACCCGAACATGGAAAAATTTGTTTATTAACATAACACAAAATAATTGTGAATAAATCTTCCGTTAAGAAAAAAGTAACAACTTGAGTGGTAATGGCAAAACTATTGCGACATTTTTTAACAAATTATATTATAATAAAGGAACCAATTACTTGCTATGTTTCTTTAATCGTGGCAGAGTGCAAACTTGATAAAAATTGTATAATTAATTACAATAATTATTATAAACATTTTCAGACGTCTGGCAAATGTTTTTTAGTATATAGCCAATTTAACATAAAACCTAAATGGCAGACACGAGGAAAATGACTTAGGCTGGGTATTATTTTTTACAATTTTAAAAATTATTTATTGCAAATGGATAGATTTTATTATTTGTAGTAATTATTGTTTAGTTAGGTATTTAGTTTATTGAGTGCAAAGCAATGTCACATTTACTATTGTACCGAGAAGTAATGTTAAAAAAACAATCATTGTAACATAAGTGTGAATTCAATAAAAACGCAATGTTAAATAACACGTTAATTAATTTCCACACATTTAATGGTCCTTCGAAAATATTAATGAACACAACTCATTAAGTGTAGATCAAAATTACAACAATACACAACAGCAAAAAGAAGAGATCTTCATGTCTGGCAATATTATTTTCTTATTTATGGGACACAAATGAACAATTAAAAAAATAAGATAAAGACAAGCAAATCACTTAATAGAGCATTTCTTTTTTACATATTTAAAATTATTAAAAAAACGCAGCGTCCTAGACGTCTGGCAAATGTTATTTTAGTATCAATATGGTCAATTTAATATATAACCTAAATGCCAGACACGAGCAAATGACTTAGGTTAGGTTTTATTTTTTACAATTTTGAAAATTATTTAAAAAAAAGCAGAGATACCTGAGCCTTCCACCTTATTTATTCAGTTCACAAGCACACATATCATTTCCAACGACGAGCAAATCATATACCGAAATTGTCATCAGCTCCCTATAGGCCCAACTTTAAAGGCATTTAATCTAAATGACACACTGGGACGTTTTTTCAAAAAAAGTCCCACTGACCCAGCGTGAGTTGTTATGTGCAAATAGAGGCCGCTAGTACTGGAACCAGTAAAATATAATTTTTATGATTTTTCTAGTACCTACGAGACTTTTCTGGCAATACATTTTGTTTAACACCAAAGAAAATCCTTTTTTTCTTCTTTAACATTAACAGTCGCTTATTGTAAATAAGTAAATTAAGGACGCCATGGCGAATTGATTTTTACATTGACCCTTCCATCCAATGACTGTGATACCAACAATCTAAAGTAAAATCGACCAAATTAAATATTAATTAATTAATTTTTTTATAGAATTTTTGCAAAATAGATAAAATAGCATAAAGAACTATGTCATAAGACCTTTTGTCGCACTCGTAAGTAAATTAAGGACGCCATGGCGAATTGATTTTGACATTGACCCTTCCATCCAATGACTGTGATACCAACAATCTAAAGTAAAATTCGACCAAATATTAATTAATTAATTTTTTTATAGAATTTTTGCAAAATAGATAAAATAGCATAAAGAACTATGTCATAAGACCTTTTGTCGCACTCGTCCATTACAAAACTCGTTTCTTTGTCGCTAGTTTTATAAATTGTCCTCGTGCGACAAAATTAAGTCTTATGACATAAGTTCTTTAATATACTATTGTCGCTCGTCAAAGTAACTTTGTCGCTCGCTTAGTTACCATGGAAACCATAATGAAGAAACGTTTACTGTATTTGCGACTTTTGACATAAACATCAAATTTGAGGTTATCAATAATTATTAATTTTACCAAACGTTCTTATAGAAACACCGTTTGGAGAAAAAATTCTATGTGTAATTTCAGCGCAAAGTGACATTGCTGCTCAGAGCGGCAATATATCACTTTGCGCTCTTAATACAAAAATAGGTATAGTACAATATTAAAAATGTATAATAAATAATTTCAACATGAACATCTGTGCTAATGCAAAGTTCACCAATTTACTCCTTATATACTTAATTTATTTTCTCTTTAAAATTTATATATAGTTCTATAGTTTTCTTCACCCGTTCCATAGTCAATTATTTCTCCCACTAGTCTCGTTAGTTTAATAAAATCATCTTAAAAGTGAACAAAAAAGAAAATTAAAGATTATGTAGACAAAATCAGTTTTTAAATATTTTTTTTTAATGTAATAAACTTATTTTTATTGATATTGTATTTTTTTTACCTATTAGTGAATAAGAAGGTATTTTTTCTGTACTGGTTTTTCGGTCATGTTTGATATTTTAGTGAAATAGATGATTAAATTTCGGGACGATCTAGGCCTAAGAGAAGACTATGAAAAAAGAAACTGTTTACGTTAAATGAACAAAAAGCATTAATTAATTTATCTATAACACAAAAGTACAATAAAAATATATCAGGAGTAGATATGCAGCATTTGGCTTGCAGATTAAGCCGGGTCCACAATTGTCGCAGGTCGCAGAACCAAAGCTTGCACGTCACGACGCGTCGCGGGGTGCTTTTGCTCAAGCTTATGTTCTGCGATCGAAGCCCTGCGACAATTGTAGACCCGGCTTTACAAAAGTAAGAGAAAAACAACTAGATGTTACAAAATGATTGCATACATTTTGTATTAATTTTGCTTCTACACTAAAAAAAATAGGCTGTTAAACAACAAAAAAATATTAATTCAACTCTTTATGCACTTTTAATTCAAGCAATGGTTTTTGCACGTTTACTTAACCATCCAAAAATGTCAAATTGTATTGTTTAATTGAACAACAGATATTAATCAAATGAACAAAATGAGAATATTTGTTCTAATCTGCTAATCTGGTTAATTAAACATTCTTGATATGTCAGAGTAATATTTCGAAAATGGTTGTGCTAACATTTGAGGCGTTTCTCGGAAAAACATCATTAGTCCAAAATCGTCGAAATTTAGATATTAGCACCAACTGTTTCCTAACCTCCATATATACGTATACAAATAAGTGTTTCTCGTAAAAATGCCATAGGTTCCATAATAATTAAATATGAAATTTAGCTTGTTCTTCTAAAAACATCACAAGTCCACTCTGTTTCGTCTAAGAAAGTCACATGTGCATAACATGTGACTTTCTGCATAAGATCTGCCAATACCAATTAAGAAAACAAACACTCTAGAAAAGCTTCTACCTCTTTTACATGACCACAGCAATAGAAAATTTTATGATAACTTGATAAAAGACCGGAAGACCATAGCACCTGACAGTCCTGATAACACGGTCGACAACGATGATAACAGCAGTGGATGCGAAGACTGAGTGTGGCAGTAATACAGTTTTTAGTTTTTTCATTTATTTTGTTACTCAGAGTTAATATTAAGTTTGTAGTAAGGACAATTGTTCGTTTTTTTCTTCTAAAAACCTCACATGTTCAAGTATTTTTTGTGTTTTTTTCATATTCGTTTGAAAAAAAAAAACATGAGGAATTCTGGACAAAGTATCTTAAATTTTTTTACATGTAGTGAATAGGTCAATAAAGTACTTTGGTCAAAAATGGGAATGTCGGAGAGTTTTTTTCATTTTCCCAAATATGTTAATTTTGGACTAATGATGTTTTTCCGAGAAACGCGTCATTTTTAAGATGTAAGGGTAAATTTCTTGAACTGTCCAGGTAACCTTTTTAGCATATTCACTTAACACCAATAAAATGTTAACTACTTCAAATACCTACCGACAGACAGCTGATTCAACCTATATTGGGGATCTTATCAGTCACTGATAAACAGTGTCGGCAATGTGGTGTATTGGAAGTTCCACTGTGGAACACACCGAAAACAAACAGCTACCTGAGCTTATATACTCCTATCGTAAGCCAACTTAGGCGAGATGTAAGAACATCACGTGATCAACACCGTCTAATGACGAAGTAAAATTTACAATTTGGTAAATGAACAAATTTAATGTTTTGGATTTAAAGAGCAACTAAACGTTAATTTAATAGTTTTTATAGGTAATCCCAAAAATTTCAGTATTTGATTCAACCAATTCCAGCTATTAAATCAAAATAGGATAAACATTTTAATTCAAAAAATTAGTTTATATCACAGACCACAGGTCTGTAGTTTATATTAAATCAATATTTTAACTGTCAAATGAACAAATAAACTTTGACAAACTATGACTATAATAGTAGGCAATAATTAGTTTATATTAAATCAATATTTTAACTGTCAAATGAACAAATAAACTTTGACAAACTCTGACTAAAATGGTAAGCAATAATTGCTTTGGTACCAAAATATAAATTAATCCAATAGGTTTTTTGATGAAACAACATTTTCAAAAATGACATTTAGGCAACTCAAGTACATTATTTTTTTCGGTGTAAACGCATTTTACTTTTATAACATTTATTTCAATAAAAAAGCTTACTTTGAAAACCAACCCTCTGAAAATTTGAAAAACAAACCCAAAGTCCATATACTTGAAAAATATTATTTATATGACAAAGGACACCAGATGAGAAAGCAGCGCAGGGTGTGTTATGAAAAGAAATTTCGCAATAATACCCATAATAATAATAATTTTTATGTTCCCAATTTGACAAACAGTATTTGTATAGGAATGTTCGGTAAATAGCACAATAAAAGACTTAAAGCTAACTTAAGGGCTAAACTAAAATAAAATGCATAGGTACAACTTAAATAAATATATATATGTTAATCTAATTACTGGTTTAAAAATTCAGATATAAACACAGAGACAATAAAAACTGCTTTAATTTGTTTTTAAATATATGTATTTTTTGGGTTTCTTTATAAAATGTCTCAAATTATTAAATGTTATTTGTTCTGCTAGTTTCAACCAACTAGGACTTTACCTCGGAAATTATTTTCGGATGTATCATAGCAAAAAAAGTTCCTTTAGCATTTTTTATACTTGAGCTTAAATTGCTCATTTTTTTAATTTGTAAAATATATTAAAAATAATGTATTTTAATAATAAATAAAAGTTTATGCATGCATTTTATGTTTACTTTTCATCAAAATATAAGTCATCGGCCTCTTCTTAAGAAATCAACTCTCAAAGGCCCGTGACTCGACGCTTGAGTCATAGTAGTTTTAGGTATAATGACTGAATAACTGATTTTGTTAAATATTTAATATAACACTAAGGAACACTTATTTTTTAAGTTTAACCCGTAACTGGTGAGGTGGGGTTTCCCAAACCCCACCCAGTCTAAGAATCTTTACCACCTGTGTAGCTTTCGGTCAGCTTTCCGTCAGTACTCTACCAGTGTCAAAAAAGCCCTATATTTTACTTAGTGTACGATATTACAATTTTTGTACGAATTGGGGTTTGTGTAACCCCACATCACCAGTTTTTTACTATAGTTAATAAAAATATGATTTTTTTAAAACTTTGAAGGTATGTTTTTTAAAGAATTTAAGAAACGTGTTTCGCTATTTTGTAGTTTTTTATTCTATATTTTCAGTTTGATTACTTATTGTTCTGTGGATTCCCACAGTAAAAGTTAATTATTGCCAACATTTTTGTTTTTTTTATTTTTGTTAAAAGTATGTACGCATTATAACCAATAAAGGTTACCCAAAAGTGAATAACATACGCGTTTTTTATTTTGATTTCGCAGAATCGCCGTTTTCCTTTGGGGTTTGGTAAACCCCACCTCACCAGTTAAGTAAAAAAAAGTGACCTCACCAGTTACGCGTTAAACAAAAAAATCCTGATATTCGGAAAAGCAATTAATCTGGTTTCGACAGCGAACGTACAACGAAAGAGTTGATTAGAAAATTGTATTTTAAGTAGTTATTTACCAATTTTCTGTTAAAGATTGTAGACAATTATCTACATAATTGTAATAAAATGTAAAGAACTTTTGTTTATACCCCCCAAAATGTGAAAAACAGTGTTTTGAGATTTAATAGGTACATATTTGTGTATTAAGAGCACAAATTGATACATTGCCGCTCTGAGCGAGAAGTTTGACGCTCGACGCGTAGAGGAGCGCGGCTATCTCGCGAGAGCGGCAATGTCACTTTGCGCTCGAATTACACACAGGAACCTATAAGAATGTTTGGTAAAAATTAATAATAATTGATAAGCTCGAATTTGACGTATGTTTCAAAAGTCGCAAATACACTAAACGTTTTTTTATTATGGTTTCCATGGTAACTAAGCGTGTGACAAAGTTACTTTGTCGCTCGGCGAGTGACAAAGTAAAAAAACGCTCGCTCCTCCGAAAAGCGCTTTCTTTTGGAAGCGCAAATTTGACCTTTTCGCTTGGTTGTAGAAAACAATTTTTTACGAGCTTATGATCTTTTTTGTTTTATTTTATTCTTTATTCTCAGTTTTTTTTTCTGCCTACGCGCATGCCAGGTGGTATGCCGGTAGGTTATTGAATTTTTTCAACCCACCGTAAAGCGTTGTTGGTAAAGAATATATGTAACAATATATTTTACGGGTCTTTTTAGATAAATGCATAAATAAATTGGTCAATACATGTATTGACCAATTTGTTTATGCATTCTAAAAAGACCCGTAGAATATATTGTTACATATATATATCTACATGCATGTATAGGGGAGACCGGAGAAAATTTAAAAATTATTCGCACAGCTCGCAAATAAAATTCTTGGTGGTCCCATTGCTCACAAATTATGCACTGGACTCAGTCTCCTCCAACTTTACTTTCTTTGTACGGAGTTTTACAATAAATACATAAATCATCCACGGTCCTGCTTGCCCCAATTTAAGTGGTCCTCATTACCTCAAATGTCGCTAGGCAGGAAATCACCTCGTAACATTTTTCCATGCAATAGCATTGGTAAACCAATAGGTAAGGTTTGAAGCACATTTAATATGGATCACTATTATAAACTGAGTTTTCTTAAATCCCCAGTAGTTTCTCAGGAATGGACAATATTGCGATGAAAAAGTTAGATCAACATACCATGAAATGTTGATTTCTTTGTAGCACAGCTGCTTATGGTCGGATGCCATTAACACAGCACTGACATGAAGTTTTGGCAACCTACTAACGTTAAATTTTGCGCCAAATTAAAACGTACTGTGCGGTAGACCGGTGGTCCTCGCTGCCCCGGTCTGCCCTATGTCTATTTAAATAAAATGTATATCTAGATAAAATGTATAATTTATGTTAAATTATCTAAACTTATAAGTAAAGCATAAAAATTATTATTATTTAAAATTGAAAAAAAATTCCATATAATTAAACTTAAGCATTTATTGTTTTTTCTTTCTTAAGCGTTTTTTTGTTACCACCAAAAGCAACTTTTTCTAATATAATAATAGGCGATTCGAATGATAAGGTCCAAATAAAAGCAAATATCACAGAAATAATAAAATATCCACACCATGTGTAGAACTAAAAAATAAAAATTAATGTTTAAAAATTTTTTTTTATATAATACCTGGCTCCAATCATTAAAATAAATTTTTCCTCTGGTAAAAGAAATATTGTGGATTAAAACAGTCATATGTAACAAATAAATGCAGTAACTCAATCTGCTACCAACTTGTAATATTGGTCGTGTTAAAATCCAATTTACGACGCCTTAAATAAATGAACTAAAATTTGTTAAATAAAACATGTATCATATTGTTTTACCTCCGTATCCATGAAAGCAAGAGTATACCATCCAGCCCAAACACATGGACCATAGTGGTGGCATGATGCCATTTAATATTTTTTTGGTATTTGAAGTCATATGGCCCATAAAAATATCAGCAGTTATGTAGACTATAGCGTACATGATTAATAAAGTCACGATCCATACGAGTAAATTCATAAAAGATCTCTAATGCTTCGGATTAGATATAATTTAAAAATTATTTTTTATTTTACTTACATTTTTCCTAAAAACAAAAGGTTTATCGATATTTTCTCTCATGAACGTTCCAAATATAAATCCAACAACATAGTTACACATACACGTATGGGTGCCATATGTACTAAAATATGAAGATAATTAAATTTGATTTTTTATCTACCATAATTTACTTAGTGTAATCTGGATATTTAAATGTTATAACAATAGGCAAAATAATAGTAACAATACAGAATCCAAAGAGTGACATCATAACAGCATTATATTTTTTGCCAATATAAGCAGCTGTTGGTATAAGAAATAAAGGGGACAGCCAAAACATCTGCATGTCCGCTGATAAGTACCATGTTTGGGCTAAACACTAAAATATGTAATACTCATAATTTAATTAACAAATTATAAAATACGTACAATATCAAGTTGATCGTAATTGTAATAATTTTGAAAATATAAAAAAAAAGACCAAGGATGGTTTTTACATATATTTCCATTTTGTACCATGGCTGCATAAAACATGGGACCAGATCCGAGATGTCTTATAATTGATATAGTTACCAAAAATACCATTGCTGCTGCTGGCGTTAATCTAAAATTATAAATTAATTCGCAATCAAGACGAAATGGAGCAATTAAAAAAAATTGTTTGATGTATTAAAATTAAAAAAATTATTTTTAACTTTATGGTGAGGGGAGACTGGAGAGGTTTGACACACTTAGCTTATAAGCAAGGATAATTTTTATAAATGATTGAAAATGGCAAAATTATATCAGAACATTTTTGACCAATGCTAAGAGGAATTGAATAAATTAAAAAAGTATATATAAATCTTATTGATTGTACAAAATCACGTTAAATCATTTTACACAAATAACATTATGTATACATAATGTTATTTGTGTAAAATGATTTAACGTGATTTTGTATACAAAACTATAGTTATGAAACTCAAGTTGCAAATCCACTTCAAAACGGGACCTAACATTTTTGCGTTGAATAGCAGTCATTTATTAATATTTTCGTTTCCTTTGACCTTGACTGGTTCATTTTAATCTTAAAAATGCAGAAGAAGTCAAGTTAGAACTCTTGAAACCCTATGTACTTAATTCACCCAAACTCTACGTGAAATAGACGAGTTTCAATAAATTAAGGTTCAGTTTTCAGTGTTCGCAACGCAATGGAAAAACACATTTATAATTATGACTAACCTTAAATATCTGTGTAAATAATTCATAGGAATAAATTTCACTTGCTGAACTATACCTTTGCCTTTAAATAACTTTAGGTAAGTAAAGGGTAGTAAAAATCCAGAAATAAAGAAAAAAGTGGTTACAGCCAGAGGAGCAGCAGTAATGTATTGGATGTATCTTTGTTTCATCCACTAAAAATTTAGAGTTTTATTAATATTTTATTAAATTTATTTTATAAATTACCACTAAAATATCTGCCATGTTAAATAAGGGAACAGCAATGTTTGTCCCGAAACCATGACCAGCGATTACCCACATCATACTAATAAATTTTAAGCCATGAAAAATTGGTATTTGTTCTTTTTCTTTAGGTCCAACGTGTACAAGCTTTTTGGTATTTGTATACAACGAAAATGCAATTAAATAACCTTTTTTAGCCACTAAAATATTTATTATGATTAAATTTATATTTTTATATTTAAAGAAATTAATTACATTTATTTTTTTCCTGTATAACATCGTAAGTAGTACTCACTATTATAAAAGCTAATATAATTACTAATAAAGATCTAAAAAACAAAATTAAAAAACAATCAACATATGCAGTTTATGAAATATAAGCCCGCAAAGCCCCATTATTTTGGAAAGCGTTGAGCGATTTTATTTCTTTTTTTTGGGACAGTACTCGATTTGACAATGTGGGAAAATTTTAAATTTAATTTTTTAAATCCTGCTAAGATCTGCTAAATGGGTCAAAATTTACTGATTGACCATCAGGTTTTTTTTAATATGAAAATAAGTCATGATGTTTTTACGTTTATACGTTTTTTTAAATTTCGTGGGGTTTCGTCAGATATATATCATGGCTCCAAGTCAAATAAATACTTTACCTTCTTTGTACGCATATTGGGTATAGAAAAGCAAAAAAATTAAGAATTTGCCATGCTGTGACAAACACATATAAGGTATTGAGCTCAAACTTTATGTAAAGGTACTTGGGGCACGTCTTAATAAAAAAAATGCCTAATGGTCGATCTCTAAATTTTTACCCATTTAGCAATCTTAGCAGTCCTTGTATTGGGAAAAAAATAAAACTTTCCCACATGGCCAACAAAAAATAGTAAAATCGGTCAACGCATTCCAAAATAATGGCGTGTTGCGGTCTTAAATCGCACACAATGTTATATACAGTAAATTAATTATACATACATCACGCATATATCGGCTGTGTCTAGTTCTTTTCCAGTATTTTTAGTAGTGCATATGGCATCATTAAAGTTAAAACTAATAACCCCGGGAACAGTAACCGCCTCAAAAAGCTTATTCAAATCATCCACTGTACACTTATTTGGTACACAATACCCAGCTTGTATTGCTGGTAGGGTTAAACTCTTAGGATCTTTTCCTGATATACTAATATTTTGGTTGAAAGAAAATAGATTTTCGAGCTAAATAATACAGTATTAATTATATTTATGACAAACGAATTAATAATTATTATAACCAATAAAATGTCAGTATGCCATAATTACACATTTTATCACAGCGACAATATTTTTTGTCTCACACTCACAGCTATTTTTTTTACACACAGTTGATACATACGTACATAAATATGATTTTAAACATTGTTTACATATTTGGAATTAAATTTTATAGTAAAAAGGTAATCCCAAATAGCATATAAAACTTAACCCATAATAAATAGCTTCATAATTTTCTTCAATATTAAATCATGGTTTTAGTGAGTCGGTTGCATATTATGCAATGCATAACGTCTCTTTGGAATTTAATTTGTAAAAACCAAATCTGTCAAATAATGTTTATAAAAGTTGTATTATTTGATTGTGAGACAAAATAATATGTGCAACTCGTAAAGAATAGTCAAATATAAACTTTCACTCTTGCAAGCTACGCTCGCGTTCCAATCGAATGCTCGTTTATAAACGGCTATTTTCTTCACTTGTTGCACAATATACCATTATTATCTTGTTTACACGTTACTAAGGATTTTCGTCGCTTTTCTTGATTTGTAAACTGATGTCAAACTGACAATTTGTATAACGCTAAAGAAGCATCGGATTTTCGCAACGCAAGCGTCATCTGGTGGCGCTCGATAGCTTATTGCCAGTACATGGACTTGTTGATTTGTCAACAATAATAATTTAAAGCATACAAACTTTGTGCATTTTAAAATAAATAAGTAGTTTTTTTACAAAAGAGAGGGAGGCAGAAATTTTGTTTGCAAAGTTTCAATTGCACAGGTTAACAGCTTTAAAATCTACAAACATTACTTGATTTAGCACTCGTTTTCGATTTATTATTCTTTATATGCTTTTATCTAAGTGATCATGGTGCATTATTGTATTTTTAGTTGTAAATGTAATTCAAGAACTAAACCAAAGTTGCATTTTCATTAT
Source organism: Brassicogethes aeneus (assembly GCA_921294245.1). Taxonomy (NCBI): domain Eukaryota; kingdom Metazoa; phylum Arthropoda; class Insecta; order Coleoptera; family Nitidulidae; genus Brassicogethes; species Brassicogethes aeneus. The sequence goes on from OV121132.1 coordinate 39,070,013, forward strand.
TTGCCAAAGTACCCAATTCTTTGTTGGTGCAGCATTAACTAATAATGATGACTTTACCCAATATAATTTATACTTATTTATACTTATTTAAGTTTGTACATAACTTTAAAATTAAACATTTTTATATTTGGGTTCTTAAAAAAACGCCGACAACTGCATTTTGCAATAGTAAATGATAAAAAATATCTACGAATATTAAACAGTGGTGGTAATGCTTCTTTATTCCGTTTAAAAACAAAGACGCATGCAATAAAGATGCCATATAAGACGTGTGAGGAGGGGATTTTGTTATTGGAGTGGTGGGGCAGTCTGCCTAGGGCTGAACACTTGTCACGGAGTTAGACCAGGGAATGTGTTGAAACTAGTGGTGGTATTTTTGTCGTAAAATTTTAAATATTTTTAAATATGTTTCCAAGTGAGCCCTTACCAGCCAGAGCAACAATTCAAAATGTTGTTAATAATTTTGTGACATATGGCAGTGTCAACAAATGTACCCATAATAGAGAACCGCAAGCAAGGCCTGTTAACGAAGAGCGCGAATTACGAGTGCAAGCATTGAACAGGAACAGACCCAGTCAACCAAACAAGTTGCCGAACTGTTTGGCCTTTCACGGTCTTTGGTTGGAAAAATTTTGAGAAAGCATAGGTATCATCCATATAAATTAAAGAGAGGCAATGAGCAGTTTCCTGGTGATCAATACCGTCGCATGGAATTTTGCGAAACCATGGAAATGGCGAGTCGGGATGAAAAGTTTACCCAAAATATTATTTTTACTAATGAGTCGTCATTTACTTTACATTGTAGGCACAATTCCATGAACCAACGATATTGGTACAGGACAAATTTTATCCCGCCAACACCCAAAGACCTCAAAAATTAAACTGGGAGACCATATTATCGGTCCATTTTTTATAGATGAAACTTTAAATGGTCAAAGGTATCTTGAAGGTATCTTGAACTGCTGCAAAATCAAATTTTTCGCGCAAGTCGTGCTCTGCCTGTGCCATTTGAAGACGTGTGGTTTCAACAGGATGGATGTCCCTCACATAACATGTTGGTCAGAGAATATTTGCAAAACACTTTTCCAGAACGAATTATAAGTGGTCACGGAAATATTCTTTGGCCAGCAAGATCACCGGACTTGGCTCCATGTGATTTTTTTATGTGGGGATATGCGAAGTCGAAAATTAATAAATTAATTAATAAATAAATGGTGGAATTGTGCAGCACAAATTAACATTAAGTTAACATTAACATTAAAAAGTTAAGATGAATGTAATACAATGGAAGCATTTATGTTAAATTAATGTTAATGTTAATGTTAATGTTTTAATTTGGGCTGCATAATTCCACCATAAGAAATATAAACCCTAATATGCTGGCAATTGTCCGTCAAATTTTTTTTGACAGATTGACGTTTTGTTCGGCAGCGGTTGGGCAGCTATTTAAACATCTACTTTAAATTATTTTTTCTTTATCTTCTTTAGAATACTTTTTAATTTGAAACTATTTGTTTTTGTATTACCAGAATATTTATTTTCCACATTTTCTTAAAAATATTTACAAGCTATTTTGTTTTTACCAACAAAATCATAATAAAATCTTAACATTGTTTTATAACAACCGTCGTAATATAACTGACACCAAATAAAGGCAAATCTACAAACCTATCGAGTGGTTTAGTTAAAGAAGGGGAAGTTTTATATTTCATGCGTCTTTATTACTATTTGGCTATATAATATATAAAAAAAGTCCAAAAACGGGCATATATAGTATATATGCCCGTTTTTGGACTTTCACCGTTGAGTGATGACTTTCTCAATCAACGCTTTTAATAATTCATAAGCTGTTTGCATTTGTTTTATAATTTTTACTGAATTTAAATGTTTTCAATTTACACGTAAATCATTAATAAAATGTTTATTTATTGTATATAATGGGTATAATTGATATTTAATTTTTACATTCGGATTCCCACTATTTATTGGGAAACCAGTAAAAACTCATGAGTTGCAACTCCAGATTTCCTCTCAAAAAAACACCACAACACAACAAATTGTTCCACGGGTTTTTCCGATATTTATAACATTTTCTAGCTTTATTCTTAAAAATACTCGTATGTATCATACGCGTTTGACAGCTGCTTATTAAAAGCTGCATTTTTGTTACGATGATAACGGTCTCGTGCTAGAGACATTAGCGATGCTTTTTAGCGTACATCTTAAACATTTATTTTCTCGCTAAATATAACTCGTGGTATGATAATTATAATTATTAATAGATTATAATCGATGATATTTACTCATTGAAACAAAAGCAGCACTTTGTAGCTCGGTTTCAATTCGAAAATATCATTGATGATCATACCACTTATTATTTTATAAGTGATTAATATTTACTGATTATATCATACACCCTTGCTTGAAAGGCAACTTTCCGGCATGTTTAATTTTTCAGACAAAACTAAATATTTAAAATAAAAAGATAAAAATGTTTGATCCTAATTATTAAGATAAATAAAAAGCTACCTTAACATTTTTGATATTGGATCCTATAGGAATAGATACATCAGTTCTTACTCCGACACAGTGTTTTCCCAAAATATTAGTGTCTTCATTTGTAACATCTATTGCCACACACTCATCATATATACCGTATTCAATGGGAGTTGCATATATTAATCCAGGATAAATAATTTTTGAACTGGCATCAAACACTAAAAAAGGCATAATTTAAATAACTAAAGACGCCATAATAAAATATGTACACATTTGTTTAATATATAAAGTACAATACGAAACAATTTTAGCATTCACACTTACTTGTAAATCCAGTATTAAAATCCAAATTATTTATTTGCTTTTTACACGCATCAGAAACGAGAATGTCGTTATTAATTTTAAAAATATTGGCATATTGTTCATAACTTAAGATGCCGTTTACCAAAACCAATGCCAAAGAAAAGGCATATAATTTTAAAATTAACCTCATTTTGTTTTTGTAAATACTAAACTCTTTGATTTAAATGATTACAATTTATAGGTATTTTAAATTTATAATCATATCAGATAATTAATTCTATTTGACTACTTTATTTAAAAAAAAATATTTTAGCTAATCATATTTTTAAATTGGTCATGTAATTTATTATTATATAAAAACATAATTGAGTATCAATGATGAGAAGCGTTCTAAAATTAAAACTTTATTATTGTCTAAATTCTCTGCTAAAGTAATTAATTATCGCTGTAAAAATAATTTAGACCAATCTGGTTAAAGATATTACCTCCCAGTCTCTACAAAATCCGTTTGAACCAATACAAAATTCGAGTATTGTCAGATCTACCTAAACTCACTTTGTAGTTTTATGTTATAAATTTAACATTTCATTGCATCAAGAGGGGCATTGGTATTTTTAATTTTGAAAAATGTAAATACTATATAAATAATTTATATAAATAAATGAATAATTTATATAAACAATTGTATGTGCCTTTTCCATTTTTTTAAGTTTAAATTAAAATAAAATTAAATAGTTTTAATATGATTGGAGTCACTTTAATACAGTGTTTCAAGATTATATATTTTTAAAACTTAATTAGTTGTTTATAGTTTTCTTGGGAATACCTTTCTTATCTTATTTTTATTTAATTCTTTAGCAAACACAGCTGTTTTGTTGTGGTTTAAATAACTATTTAATTTGTTTATGATAAATTGATTAGTACCATTTTAAAAATAAAATTTCAAGACAATTTTTTTAGGGGCGACAGCCCTGGGCTTTCGTTGGTCCCATTGTAATTTATCCGATCAAGGTAGCGATATTTTTTTTTATATAAATCTAACATATTTTTATATTAAGGAATTAAAAATTTATTAAAGAAGTGTACTGCTGGATTTGCTTAGAATTTTTTTATGTAATTAACTACCATTAATACTATTTCATACACTTATCAAGCCTATGCAAAAGATCTTAGGGCTTTATTATTATTATTTTATTTATTAAGGTACGACTACTGCGGTTATTTACACCAGAGTTATAATAAAAGTGGACCATGGGAGCGGGAAGTTTTGAAAACGACGTAGCTGTATTTAATTAAAACAAAGTATAAAGATAAAACGATAATTGATGGGCATTTTTATTTCCTAACAATTAAACCTGTTAAATGGTCTTCACTTTTCTCTACTCACACTTGAAGCCAAACTTCAATTCTTCAAATTCTGCATAACACGACGCATCATATCCAACTGAATGTTTCCTGAATTTTCATTTTTAGTTCCAAAAAATCTCGTGCTTTGTCAATAAAAACCTTGCTTTTAAGATAACCCCATAAAGATGGTGATCTTGGGGGCCCACTCAATGTCTCCGTGTCTGGGGATAACGCGACCTGGAAACAATCTTCGCACGGAAGCCATCGATGCTCTTACGGTATGTTAAGTAGCGCCATTTTGCTTAAACTAGCTATTGTTCTGTGTAAACATTTTCAGTTGCTGTTTTGGCTATTAAAGCCCGTTTCATATAGATACGAAATGCGAATATTCGCAAGCCCTATATGCGAAATTATCGTAACTATTTTATGGACATTATTTTCTCAGTAGGAGATGTTTGCCATACGATTTTATAAAATCGTATGGCATATAGGGACATTATTTTCTCACTAGGTGATAATTGACGTGAATAACCTAACATTTTCTATTCGTTTTTATATGAAGTGGTGTATTATTTTTTTGTATTATGACTGAACAATTATACCATTGGCGACGAAGGCGTGCAATTGCCGCTTATTTTTTCTTAAAAAGAAGAAAAAAAATAACCTGTGAAATATTTAAATTAAGGAAGGAATAAAGTGCATATCATAATTTAGTGCAGGAAATGCGTCTTAAAGATGAAAAAAATTATCATAGAATGTCTGTTGAAGATTTTGATAAAATGGTGAAAAAAGATTTACTTTTTTACTACCAGGGAAAATGTTGTACACTAGGTTCATAGAAAAAAAACGTCCACTAGTACAACTTCTCTTCCTATATTTCAGATATTTGGCATTAGGACTAAGCACTGTTTCTACCAGTGGCGACTCGTTAGGGTAGGCCTCTGAGGCCGCGCCTCACCCTTAAAATGAAGGAACGGACGACTTTTTGTATTTAGATTTTTGCCTATTACAAGTGAATTTTTACAACAGTTCTACCCAATAAAAAGTAAAAAACCAATCAATCATACTAAGCGTAAATAAAAATCCAGGCGCAAAGCGCGTCAAGGTAACGTGTATCGTTGAGAGTCGCTAGGACAGAGGCGAAATTTTCACAGCCTCGGAAGCTCTAGAAAGCGAAAATGACTCACCAACAAAAATATCGCCGGAAGTTCGCGAATAAATACCGTAGATTTAGTCGTAGATGAGGCGAAATTTAGTTAGCTTGGCTTGTTTTGATTGGTGGTTTTATCACATGACCGATGATCGCTTGTCCGCCTATGGTGGGATGCCAGTGTTCTCTTAGCGTTTGTAGAGCACGTTATTGTTTTAAATCAGATTAAATTATTTAAAACTTTTGGCTGATCTTTTATAGTTTTTGTCTCGATTAGTAAAATTTCTTATTTAATTATTGTGGGAAACACACTAAGGTAGATTTAGCAGTTTTTATTAAGCAAATTTTATATTTTGAAATAATAGATTGCATAATTCTTCAGTTAGAGACGCGGTTTGAAAATTTAAATAACATACGTTTACTTGCTTTAGTTGATAGCACAAAATATTCAAATATTTTTGACAAAGATAGGCTAAAAAATGAGCTTCCTTTTATATAGAGATGAACAATTTTTAAATTTAAGTGTTGAAAAAAGTTTAGATATGTTTTTTAAAAATTTCAAGACAATTTTTGTGGAAGCATATAAGCTTTTTAATTTAGTTTTAACTATCTCTGCAACAAGTGTATCTGCCGAACGAAACTTTTCATGTCTTAAACGAATTAAAACCATTGACTACTTCTTCACTCAACGTTAAAACCTACCTTAGGAACACAATGACGCAAGAACGACTTTCAAGCTTAGCAACGATGTCAATATAACAAAAATTACTTTCAAATCCCACTGCAGACCCACAATTTTAAGACCAAATAATATATTATTATTATCTATAGATAAATTTGCAAACTTAAAAGATAGACGTATAGAATTAATTTACAAAAAGTAGCTGTGGTATTTTATATTTTTTAATACTTAGGTAGGGGTCGACTTTTTAGTTTTATTTTTTGATTAATTTATTTATTTTTAACTTTTTTAAGAATATATTTTTAAGTTTTAAGATTAAAACGCGTCGCAGAATAATACCTCCCGGGTGACGTGAAATAATTTCAATGAAATTTATTCGTATTTAGACAAAATGAACCTTATGTAGCCTCACCCTCCTGTACATCCACGAGCCGCCACTGGTTTCAAATATTATTAAAAGCACATTCTCTGCTATTTGGAAAGCTAAATATAAAATTTAAAACTTTTATTTGGGAGTGTATTAAACAGGGATAGCCTAGAATATTTTTAGCCCCATCTTTTTTTTGTGCAAATAGTGGGCCTTAAAAAATTTAAATATAGCATTTTCTGCGTAAAAAAGGTAATCCATTAAAATTTAAATTAAAATTTTCGAATAAATATAAAATAACCAATATTTTTTTTTTACTATTTAACCAGAAATATTAATAAAAAAACACATATGTGTCGTGAAAATTCATTATATTTTCTAAAACCGTTTCGGAAATAATAATAAAAAACATCTTCAGGGGCTATGTTCATATACCATTTTCTTTCCATTTTTGGTCCTTCAAATCAATTGTAGAGTATTGCACACTATTTTCGAGACGCCCTGTATAAATACATATATGTATTTAATTAGTTTTATTTTACATTAGGTTTTAGGCACCTCAACATTCTGGTTTAGATTTTTTTAATTATAAGGAATTCTTTAGCATTATATTGCTATAGTTGCCGCGCGCGGCGAATGTTTCAAATTGCGTCATCAAATTCTGAACCAAGCACAGACATAACAATTATTGTTGTTTTCTTTTACGTATATAATCCAAGGAACCGCTAGGTTAACCGTATGTCGAGAAATCGATTTTTGACATTGATGACGCAATTTGAAACATTCGCCGCGACGACTATAGCACTTTGTGATGCAAATTATCTTTTCACTGTGGTTAACATTGGTGCAAAAGGGAGACAAAGTGATCGAGGAGTTTTTCGCAACAGTTATTTTGAAAAACAATTTTTCTCAAACTTAATTAATTTACCTGCTTTAAAAAAAACTCGCAGATGATCAAGAACCAACTCCATAATGTTTTGTTGGTGATGCAGCATTTCCCTTTGGAGTTAATTTAATGCGACAACAAAATGAAAAAAAAATTCAATTATACGTATGAATAGCCTAAATATTTTGTCAAGTATTTTTTATTATACAAAAAAGTGCTCTTTTAGTTCCACCCTTACTTCTTAAGAAGTCCCATAAGCCAACTGAATGGCTTGTGCGGGTTAGGGGTAGGAACGGACCGCGGGCTTAAAGTCCCCTCCGAAGGACTATTTTGGACTATTGGTATGTTTAGATTAAGTCGTGTAAGAATAACAATTGAAACTAGATTTCGCATTCTTGTTGCTAGATGGAGAACATTAGAAAAACCAACTATTGCAAAGCTTGAAACAATTGAAAAAATGATAAAAGCACTTCTATGTCTGCATAAATTTTTAAGGAAATCAGACTCACATAATGTTGACAGCAACAGGTACTGTCCTTATAATTTTGTAGATAAATAAACAGAAAAGGGAGAACTTATTGAGGGAGAACGGAGGAATTTAGTCCTTAATGGATTACCTAATGCTGGAAGAATGGGTGGAAATGCGTATTTCCAAGGAGCAAGTGCTATGCGCAATTAATTGACTGATTATTGTCCATGTGGATCCAATTGCACAATTTTAAAAATAAGCTGTACTACTTTGTAATGTTATTTTTTAATATGCAGAATTATACTTAAAAAATTTTCTTTACTATGGAGTAAAACTTTTAATATCCTAAAAGGCTTGATGGTGATGTGATAATGAAACAAACTATATGTATGTATGCATGTATATTACAATGCTCTGTATGTATTTCCACCCTGACAGGCAATTTTTCAAGGATAGACTGCACTGTCAATAACGCTGGTAAAATGGCCGGTGAGGTTGGTGGTTTCTCCCGGGGGTCTGAAAATAAAAATAAAATAAATGACAGCGTATTCCTTACTTAATTACACTTACCACTTGTTTTTTTCTTTTAATTGATGGGGTCCTATCAACCGAAATTCAAGAGGAGCACGATAGTGACTAAGACTTGGGTTCAGTTTGTGTCTCTTCGGGAATATTTGTATGGGTGGGTCTTAGAGAATTCTTCTCCGCCAACAAGAAGAGCAAATCAAAATATTTCCACTTTTTAATTTTTTTATCCTGGCCTTACACTGATGGTGTATATTTTCTAAAAAATTATTTATATAATTAATTGGGCTCATAAAGTGAAATAAAACTAAACTACAAATTATATAGGTTACTCACAATATTTTAAGAATGTATCTATTAAATTTCTCCACTTCTTGACCAATTGTTCTAAAGGAAGAGCCCCATTAATTTCGTTATGGACCTCCTTCCACAACTTCTCCTTGACATCTCTTTCTCGATTTCTTAAGAGCAATCTGTTTAAAGGAAAACACTAATGGTTATACACAGGACTAAGGGGAGGGTGGTGGGGACGGTCTAGCCCGGGCCCCCGGTTCAGAAATCTTAAGTAGTGTTTCTCAGTCCAACAAAAAACTATCTAAAATTTAGGGTTTTAAAATTTTCGGAAAAATTGAGCCAGCGGAAAAATCGGTTTTTTTTTCGGAAAAAAAATTGGAAAATTTTCAGAAAAATTGACTTGCATTTTTCTCATTTTATTCAAAGAGTAATACGAAAAAATGCAAAAGTCAACTTTTCTAAAAATTTACAGATATGTTGTTACTATCCGTTCACTGATATCGGGAAAAATGTGAATTTCCGACGATGGATATAATCATAATATTATGATTATATCCATCGTCGGAAATTCACTTTTTTCCCGATATCAGTGAATGATATTTATCATTTTCTTAAATCAATTTAATTTAATTCAATGTTTAGTTTTATTTTTTTAAATTAAATTAATGTTAAGTTGTTGATTGCTACTTTTTTCAAATGCATATATTTAAAAAAAAAAAAAATTTCCCAAAAAAGATATTTTTTTTCAAGCGGCCATGATATACAACGTTATATGCATGTATAGAGATAGTTGAAGTACGTCTTTTTCATTAGCGGCAGACAAAAAACTCAAAAAAGCCTAGGGATAGAAGTAAATCCATAGGTGACTCAATAGACGTCAAATAATAAAATTAATTTAGCATTTCATACAAAGCAATCACGATATATTTATTATATTAATTATAATCGCACGGAATATTTAGTGATTATTTATTAAATTTTAATTGAACGAAATAAAGAACAACTAGTTTATTAGTATAATATATTGATGATAGACGAGTCGCCAATGTCGGAACTCCAAACAAATGTCAGTACGTCAAAATTAATTCAAGCGCAGCATTTTGACAGAGCAGTGTTTATTTTTAGTTTAGGCTTTGGTTCTATGGTTTAGGATATTTATCGGTATTGTAAGTAAGGGTTATAAGTTTTTTTACTTTTTATCAATAATTTGTAATGCTTTTAGCCAAAATTTTATACCACATGAGTTATAAGTAAATAAAATAATTCTATTGCTTATCCTATTTATATTACGCCCTTGAAAAAAAAATTGTATATGTTATTTGGAGTAGAAGCTCTTTTTGTGCTTCGTACAGTTGCCTGCCTCAGCTACGCTTCGGCCGTCAATCTCTGTACTCACCACAAAAAGAGCCACTTCTACTCCTTATGACATAATCTACTACTTTTTAAGGCCTGTTTTTTTCAAATTTTTTCGGTTTTTTTTCCACACTTTAAAACCCTAGTATAGGTATAAATATTTCAGGACCCAGCTTTACCATAAAATATAAACTGATTAAAAAAAATTACCCCGGAGATTTCAAGTTTCTAAAGAATAACTTGCTATACTTGTTAATTATTAACAAGTTTAGATATAAGTTCGCTGAAAAAAGCTTGTAATCAATGTTCATATCCCTAATTACATTAAGAGTGTTGCAAAGGACTTGCTAAGATTATCTACTAACAAATTTAAAATAAAAAAATACATTAATATTTACAAAACAATCACATTATTTCATAAGCAGACTAGGGGACCCATTTTATTTTATCGCCCCGGACCCCCTCAGTCTGCCACATGATAATCTTGATTTGAGAAAATATATTTTTTTCGAAAATTTTGAATTATATGGTATATTTATTATTATTGTTTCTTGTGCCTCGTAAAAATGTACCTTAAGGTTTTTTTAAGATTTCCCTATGATTTGTTAGGTATCAGAAATAATAATAATAATAATAATAACCAACTATCAACAACTTGAATAACTTAGTTACTAAGTCTTAGGATATAACTAAATTTCTGACAATGCAACTTTTCCACTAAATATCTGGGCTTCATGTACTAGTACAGAGTACGACCCGTGTGAATCTCTTTAAGCAAATTAAATGTTTAAGTTCATATAGGAATGGTTTCTAAAGCCCATATATTTACAGGAAAAGTTGCATTGTCAGAAATTTAGTTATCTAATAAGACTTAGTAATTAAGTTATCCGCGTGTTTTATAAAACAATTATTTCGTGGAATTAGAGAAGTAAAAGAAATTTTCTCCACATTATTGCTATCTAAAAACAATTCAATTAAAATTAATCATTTTAGTTTTTAAGTACATTTAAAAAAACAAAATTGTCTTAAGTTAGATATTTATTATAAGTTATCTATTTAAAAAAATTATTATACACATTCTATATTTTTCTTCTTAGGATTTTTGTTCTGCTCTTCTCTTTAGACTTTTCCTTTTTTTAAGTTTTTTAATTCACCTTCTTGTGTTAGAGTATATAGTGCCTTTTTGTATTTATATAAAAACAATTATTAAATCGTTTAAAAATTGGCAGTTTTTAAAATCCAATGTAATAAAATCACAAAATAAATTTTGTTTTTGCAAGTTGGTACCTTTCGCTATTTATTCATTAAGCATAAAAAAACTCACCATACCCTTTACCCCGCAATGTACTGCCCAAATCTCTTTGTAAAAAAAGTCAGTGAAGATTTCGCTACGACGCGTCGCGACGTTGATAAAGATCTAAAGGACCGATGACCTTTGGCGAGTAGTTCGACTTATCGCCTCTTTGGCAAAGAAATCGCATTTCTTTCGTGTGGTCGACGCTTCCGTATTCAAATTCACAAGAGCAGGAAATAGCACCCTTAAAATCGTGTTTTATAAACTTACTTGAATGATTCCTAATAACCTCCAGCTTAGCTTAGACATATCTAGAATAAAATGTTTTTTTTGTTTAATAAATAAAAATATAAGGTACGGTTTTATACTTTAAAATAAAATTACAATGTATTTTATGAGTATTATTAATGTAAGAATTATTGCCTAAAAATAAAGGAGTAATTCATAGTAGAACTTAACAAAAACATTTTCTTGAGAAATTAAAGTACAATTAAATTAATTTAACTACAACTAACCTGCACAAGATAATCAGTTTACTTATGGAAGCTCTTTGGAAATAAAGGTAATGACCACTTACAGAATTATAATAGTATATTATGTATCAAGTTTTATAAACGCCTTTTTATTTTAATTAAGCACGAGCTACTATACTTTATCTACGACGAACTCAAAACAGAATTTAAATCAAATTTTATTTGTTAAAAATTTGACATCTCTCAACTTTTTCTCAATTTATAATAAATTTATTTTCAGCTCGTGACTAAAAAGCTTGAAAGCCACTATTTCTAACTTCAGTCCGTGACTAAAACGCCATAAAGTCACAGCTCGTCAATGTAGGAGTAGATAAACAAACTAATAAATTATTATACCCAACAGTTATTGTAAAATTATATCAATTTTTATTTTGAAAAGTGTTAATATATTAATATATATATATATATATATATATGGGTCTTTAAAAACTAGCCATCCTTAATAACTTTTGAGTTATAGTAAATATAATCTTTAGCAAAACAGGTCAAATATCGAAGTAAAAATCCAGTGTTTAACAAATTTTATATTGCACCCTTTCATCTCAAGCTACCCTTACTAAAATATTTTAAATGGCATCCTATACCTTGCGACACATCATTTTAAAGGAAATGCAGTTTCTGATCCATTGGAGAAAAAATTAAATTGCGATCACGAATTCGCGAGAGAGCTAAAAAAGTGTGATTTAAATAAAACGAAGAATTACATTAAAAATAATATAAAAAAACAGTTTTATTTGCTTTGTTTCAATTAACATTAAGCAGAGTATTACTGTAACACGTTTTAGTTAATATTTTTGTATTGATATATGAAACTACCTAAATATTAGAAAAATAGTGTATACTTTAGCATATTTACGGGTTTGATTCCTGTGCTCGTAAAACGCACGCGTTTTTAATGAGAGGCAAAAATCCAGGCAAAAACGTCAGTAACCTGGTGAAAAAATTTAGGGAAATTTGTCCAGAAAAAACACAAAATCGAGTGTACTGGATAAAGATGCACAAAAGTTCTCGGTCATTTTGCTGTGGGATCCACATTCCCATTCCAAAAGTATCTGCTTTAAAAAATATTTCTGTTGGTTCCGTTCATAAGGTTCTAAAAATAAATAAGTATTTCCCTAATAAAATTTAAAAGTACCAGCAACAAAGATGACTTTAGACTTCAGAAAAGAAATTGTGAGGAAATGACGCAAAAAATTGCCGTTGCTCCCAATTTATTAAAAAAATATTTGTTTTAGCGGTAAAACTACTTTTTTTCCAGATGGATTTGTAAATAAACACAATTGTAGGTACTGGGACCATACAAATCCACACGTTTTTCGACAGGATCATACTCAGTATCCTCAAAAAAATCAATGTATGGGCTGGTATTCTTGGGAATGAAATAATTGGCCGGCTTTTTTGAAAAAAACTTGACTGGGCAATTATATCTTGATCTTCTTGTTAGATGTTATATACCCACTTATTACCGAGTCATTACAAAATCAGATGAACGAACAAGTAAACATGTTGCTTGATGAAGGACATTTATATTTTTAACAAGTTGGAGCTCCTCCTCACCATTCTTTACCAGTCAGAGAATGGTTGAACCAAAGGTTTCCCGACAAATTGATCGGTAGAAGATGTGCTCAAGAATAGCCGATAAGATCTCCAGATTTAACGCCACTTGATTTTTTTTGCGGTTATTTAAAAAGTCTACAAAACACCACATAGAATGTAGGCCTGAAACGTTTTAAAAAAGTTTGACTTGAGTTTGTGAACAGATTATGTTATTGTTTAGCAAATATTGGAGCATATTTTGAAAATTTAAAATAATTTTTTTAATTTTATGAAAATCTTTGTTTTATTTATATCACACCTTTTTAGGCTCTAACTTGCAAATTCGTGATCGTATTTTAATTGGTCCTTTAAACTGATATATCGCAAGGTATAGGTTGCTATTTAAAATTTGTTAGGGTAGATGGAGTTAGGGAGATCGAGGTAGATGGAGGTGATAATATCAATTAAAATACGATCAGGAATTTGCAAGCCTAAAAAGGTGTGATATAAATAAAACAAAGATTTTCATAAAATTAAACAAATTATTTTAAATTTTCAAAATATGCTCCAATATTTGCTAAACAATAACATAATCTGTTCACAAACTCAAGTCAAACTTTTTTACAACGTTTCAGGCCTACATTCTGTGTGGTGTTTTGTAGACTATTATATTATATTATCGTGAAACAAAATTTGTTTATACTTCCCCATCGATATCTAAATCAACCTGTTTTTGCTCAAGATTATATTTACTAAAACTCAAAATGTATTAAATATGGCTAGTTTTTAACTGAAAGGCATGTATATATTGGGATGTAATATATTCGGGTGTTTAAAATAATTTTTTCCTTATATTTAACGCGTGCCCCGTTTTATCAAAGTCTAGCCAAAAAAATAATTTTACTTACCTACTATAAGCAAAATAGAACGCGGCTAGGAGGTCGTGGATGACAATGCCGATGGTTAAGGCCACTCCCGGAGTTTTGTTGCCGGGCCGGGCCATACGCCCGATTAGTGGAGTGCGGGACAAGAAGGGAAATCATGTTGGTTTTTGTAGAAAATTAAACTGACCCAAAACTAAGTACAAGCCTGAGTCCCCCTTAACTAAAGCTTTAGTGATAACCCCATTCATTTGGGGTTACTGAATGGGGCTAGGTTGGTTAGTACGCGTTTAGGACCTATCATTGCTGGTGTTGTATTACTTCATGTTCGTATGTGTAGTGCACTGTGCGAAACCATTTCTTCAGTCTAGAGATCGAGAACTATCGATAGATAGTTTTCGATAGTTTTTAATATTTTTTTTTTGTATTTTTGAACTTATATTATTTTATTAAAAATAATTACTGCTAACATTTTTTACTCTTATAAGCTCGCAGAAGGCTATTTTTTACTTTTGTTCGATGCCTAATGGAGGTGTAGATTGATTTATTTTGCTATGTTTATGTTATTCAGATAAACTGGTTTAGAATGTTAACCTAGTTAAGATTTGTGGGTTTATTAGTATTTTTTAAAGTCACGTCCTTTTGTCGGATGGGCTTGTTTCTAATTTTAAATCTAACTTGCTTTGCTAAAAAGGCATGAGGAATTCTTTGGTCTATTACGATGTTGGTTTGTTATTTCCTTTTTACCCCTTTTAATGTTTTTTGTGTGTGTTTTATTTTATTTTATTTTTGGTGTTTCTAAATTTCCTACGTAAAAAAGTATAAGCCCGAGGCTTGGTAGGCTTGGTGAATTTCGGAATTACGAGTTTTTAGTATTGCGAATAGCGTCATGCAAATATTGTTAAAATAAAAGGCTTTTGGGCATTTTAGTCACGGGATGAAGTTGGCTTTATCATAAATTATAAAAAAATAAAGGTGTAATCCGTTAAAAGTTGACAGATGTCAAATGTTTAACAAATTAAACTGGCTTAAAATTATTTATTGTGTTTGTCGTAGATAAAGTATAGTATGCAACTCGTGTTATGAACTTCTCCAGACACTCGTTTTTATTAAACACTAGCTCCCAAGATTTCCTCGTGCCCAATAAAACTCGTGACTAAAATGACGTTTATAAAACTTGATACATAATATTCTATTATCTACTCCTACATTGACAAGCTTTTGGAATTTTAGTCACGGGCTAAACTTAACAACAGTGGCTTTTGGGCATTTTAGTCATGGGCTTAGCTTTATTACAAATAAAATTGGCTTAAAATTTACATTTCTGTTCGTCGTAAATAAAGTTTAGTTTGCAATCTCGTTTTATAAATTCTCTAGATATTCGTTTCTATTAAACGCTCGTATTATTTTTTTAAATGTTGCAAGGAAATTTTGAGGCAGGAGTGAAAAAAAATGTAGCAACATGTGGCAAATGTGGCAACAATGGACTGAGTTGCTGCGATTAATCCATTCTCCCTTCATTAACGCGCATGTCCAAAGCTTGCGGACTTTCTGTGACTCATCCCTAGAGTAAGTTATTTTAAATGAAACGTTGCCTAATATATTTTTGGGAGCACTTTGACTAAGCGTTTACCCTCATCTGCGGGCAGCTGCCCCCCTGCCCCTACCTGGCTACGCTCTTGTTAATAGTAATATATTGTAGAAGCTTAAATTTGGTTTTGGTATTAGCGATATATTTTTAAATAATTAGTAATTAAAAACAGTAATCTTTAAAATTTCATCATAAAAAATATACAACTTTTCCAAATATTTTATCAAAATAATGATTTATTAAGAAAGTTGTCGTGCTGTAGGCATACCATCAGAAAATTTTAAATTTTTGTATACTTATTAAGGACATGACAATACAATTATCCTTAAAATTTGAAGTCGATTGACCGTCTACAACCCGATATAAATTCAATTAAAAATTGGATAATTAACGCGAGAGATCTAGTTCTGAGTCAGTTTCTTAGTTAAAAAAAAACGAACTGTCAGAAGCTTTCAAAAAACTAACAGTCTTTTAATGTATTTTTGCTGAGAATAAAAAT
Organism: Brassicogethes aeneus; assembly: GCA_921294245.1. NCBI lineage: Eukaryota > Metazoa > Arthropoda > Insecta > Coleoptera > Nitidulidae > Brassicogethes > Brassicogethes aeneus. Next base: position 39,086,222 of record OV121132.1, read on the forward strand.
AAATAATAAAAAAATTTTGACCGTCCAATTGTTTATAAATAACCGTTTAAAGTTCAACAATTTGTAAAAAACTATACATACTAGTGAGTCAGATAAAAACAACTTGGCAACGCTGTACGCGAGTATAGATATTATTTGCGCAGTAAATTCAAACGGACTGATTCAGTCTCCAGTATATCTATTGGTTGCGCATAAGCGACGTTGCCGGATTAAAACTTATGAAAATATGTGAAAGTATTACGTATATACGAGCCCTAACCACATAATGTTCGGACACTTCATAATTTATATAGAAATTTTTTTCGTGAATACTATCTCAAAATTATTAGAAGTTATGAAAAATTCAGCTTATTTTGGCATATACCCCTCGAAGCGATTTTTATTTTTAAAAAGTTTACCTTTTATTTTTAGCTTTTAAAAAAAGGCTAACTTTTTAACTTTTTTTTGTATGAGTAAAAAAAGTTATAAATGGACCCATTAAAAAGAGCATAAAATATTATACAAACCCTGAAAATTAGGTAAAAAATAAATAAGTTATAAAAAAGTATAAGTAATTTAAAAATGCTATTTTTAAAGAGTTTTTGCAATTTTCTTAGGAAACGGGAGATTTTGCAGATATATATATCGCTATAACTTTCTTATTATTTATACAATTTTTACCAAATTTTCAGGGTTTGTATAATATTTTATGTTCTTTTTAATGGGCCCATTTATAACTTTTTTTTACTCATGCAAAAAAAAGTTAAAAAGTTAGCCTTTTTTTAAAAGCTAAAAATAAAAGGTAAACTTTTTAAAAATAAAAATCGCTTCGAGGGGTATATGCCAAAATAAGCTGAATTTTTCATAACTTCTAATAATTTTGAGATAGTATTCACGAAAAAAATTTCTGTATAAATTATGAAGTGTCCGAACATTATGTGGTTAGGGCTCGTATAACGTCTTCAAGGGTAGGTACAGTCTTATTATGAATCACTAGCTACAAGCTCGTATACTTTTACGGTGCGTATAATCTAAAAATTTTTGACAATATTGTACCACGACAACTACCTTAATTGCATCTTATCACACTCTTATAAAAATGTATCGACTTATTTAATTAAATTCTTCCAGTAAAACAAAAAATTTTAAAAATATAAGTGTCATTAGGCTAGTTTTCATAAAAACCCAAATATATTATAACTAGAGCTGGAATTATATGAATAATGTTTATAACAAAATATTTTAGGATTACATTCTTATGAGATTTTTGAGGTTTTAAACGCTTTGTTTATTTTGCCATGAAACAATTTGAATAATTTTTTCTATAAATCGTTTCCAATAAACTGTGATTTAACACCTTTGGACCTCTTCTACGCATGTTTTATGAAATCTATCTAAAATAATCCAAAAAAATAAAAGATCAATTCTTTAGATAAAACGCTTGCAAACCGGCGTGGGCAAACGTGAGGGGCAAATGCTCCCAATAAATGCCAATGTACTTACTGGCTAATCACGATTTTAATTACATTTAAAAAATATACCTTATAATTATTAAAAACAATAAAACCGCTTTTTTATTATTTGAAAATAATCTTTGCATGTGTATTTTTTTAATATAAAAATATAATACAATTCATAACTTATTTTTCCAAATTAGGTTTTAGGTCCAGATAATTTAAGGTTTTCTTTATTATGCGACTTAAAACCTCTTAGGGTTTAAATAATTAAAGAATAATAAAGTTGCAAATTGTTTGCATTTCTTCACAGCTTCGTGCATTTTCAATTTGCTATACCCTTTTCCCGAATTGATTTTATGCACATCCGCTTTCTTTATGTAATTACTAGTACGTGAAAGCCGTGCCAAGTTTATCAATAAAAGGGGAGACTACACTACGGCTTAAGTTGAGAAATCTTATTGAAAATAGGGCATTAGAGTATGATACTCCTTTGTATACAAAGCTATCGTAGCCTTTTTTAAATTGGCAAAGGCCTAGGACATTCGGTGTAAAAATAATGTTTGTTATCTGGTAATACAGGGTGTCCCATAATTAGCGTGCAATACTTTAACAGCAGATTCTTCGTACAAAAATATGAAAAAAAGGACCTATAAAAATAGGTCGAGAAATGATTTCCAAGGGAGCTACATCCCCGAAAGAGGAGCCCCTGAAAATGGTTTTTATTTAATATCTCCAAAACTGTTTAGGATAAAAAAGTGAAATTTTGGTATATAATCAAACTTTTTATAGCCAATAAGTTGGAATAATATCAAATTCAAAATTTTCATAAGGGGTCAGATAGAAAGGGAGTGGGGGTAAAACTACCCTAACTTTTTTGTACGTATCTTGTGCTATGATTTGATATCAGATCATAAAATTTTACACACAAAAAAGGTCCTCTTGATGAACTTCGATAGCATGCACCGTTTTCGCTTAAAATCGATTTAAAAATTACCTTACATAGCATAAAAATTCATAATGAAATCACAACTTGAGAAAAAGATTCAGCGTAGGCCATGGACAATTTTTAAACATGGCCATGGACAATTTTTAAACACCCTGTCATATATTACATGAAACTGTCACCTGTCTTAAATATTTTTTCCTAAAGATGGCAGCTGTGTTCCATGGCCTACTCTGAATTTTTCTCTCTTTTGAATTCATTATGAATTTTTATGCTATGTTAGGTAATTTTTAAATGGATTTTAAGCGAAAACAGTGGACAATATCAAAGTTTAACCAGAGGACCTTTTTTGTGTGTAAAATTCCGAAATTTCATAATCTGACATCAAATCCTAGCATGAGACACGTACAAAAAGTTAGGGTGGTTTTAACCCCTATTCCCTATCTATCTGACCCACCCCTCATGAAAAATTTGAATTGTTATTACACTGAAAAAAATAATTTGTTTAAGCAACTAAAAAAAAGTTGCGCCAACAAATTTTATTTGTAGCTATAGCCTCAACTAAAATCTTTGTTACAACAACAAATTTTTTTTGTTGAGACATAATATGTTACTGTAACTATTTTTTTTTGTTGACAAAACTATGGCGTCTTGTTTAAAGTAACTAATATTATTGATATCTCATACAATAATATTTTGTTGTTAAAACAGTTTACATTTGTTTTAGGTAATAATTTATTTGTTTCTATAACTTTTTGCATTTGTTTTCATTATAAATCTATTTGTTTTTAAAACAAAATAATTTGTTGAATAAGCTATGGTAATGAGTAACTACAACATTGTTGTTTTGTTGTTATAACATTTAGGGCCGGTTTTTCAATCATAGTTTAAACTTGGTTCAGCATTTGAACTTGGTTCAAACAAAATATACCGTTTTTCAATCAAAGTTCAAGCTTGAATTTGGTTTAAACTAAATCAAAAGATGAACTGTCACTGTTGGCCGTTTAAACGAAGTTCAACTTGACAAAACTTAATTTTTCTCTGCTTTATTGTATATTACGTTGTTTATTTCTTGTTTTGTAATCTGCTGTTATAATAAACCAATGGATATGTTTGAGGTAGTTAGTGAGGATGATGAGGAAATTCGCGAACTCCTAAATAATATTCCACTTCGTGTGCACAGGCCACGGGTAAGACCGAATCATTTTGAAAGGTGGATTAATGATGAATTTTTTGCCAGATTTCGGTTTTCCAAACCTTTTGTACGTAGGATAGTGGATTTAATTAGACCAGTTATTGCAAGTCCGACCAATAGGTTAGTTATAAAAATAACTACTGAATAGGTAATAGATTTTAGTAAAATTCATCAAATGTAACAAAAAACGACAAATTCATTTTAAAATATAAAACGAAATACATACAAATAATTCCTCCTTAAAAAGGTAAAGTTGGCAGCACGATTTTTATCCATAATAAATAATAATTATTGTTCTTTAACAATAGTAAATTGTTTTAAAGCACCCTTTCGTACAGATTATAACTTTTTAAAACAGCACAGATAAACAAAACTCCAAAAGTAAACACAAAATCCTTTTGTCAAAATGACAGTTTTAACTACTATTAATGTAGGCGTATACTAAATTCGGTTGTACCAACTTAACGTTGACACCGCTGATCTAAGTTTAACAGAACTGCTGTTGAGTCGACATTGAAAAACTTATTTGACTGTGAACTCAGTTCATTAACTGATCTAAGTTCCCCTGAACCAAGGTTTAAACCCTAATTGAAAAACCGGCCCTTAGTAGTTCTTTTAATCACAAAAAAATAATTTTTGTTAAAAGAACTTGTTAAAGCAACTCTTTCAGTATGTAATACTAATTAATAAAAAGAGTTGCATTAACAATATTGTGTAGGTATAGGTTAATATTGTTTGATTTTTTTTAACAAAAATTATTTTGGTACCTTTAAAAGTATTTTCTAATGAAGAAAATCCCCACTCGGTTAATATTTGGTTTACTCCTTCATCCATAACGCCCAATGCACAAAAATTAATTAACGCGAACCTGCTTCCTCTAGCATTTGCACAAAAATTTTTTGACAGTGACAAATTATTTTTTTATTATTCAATTACTATGACACCAAGACTTAACATTAACCATGGCACCAAGTCGGTCAACTTTATAAAATAAATTTCAATGTCACGTCATGCCAATTTTGGGCGAAAATTGACAACAAAAATATATTTGTTATGTTTACTTAAGGATACCTATTAGCGGCGACGCATATTGTCAGTAGGGTAAACTAATTCTTTCCAACAAATTCATTTTTGTTGCAAATACTAATGTATTAAACACTTTACTTGGGTTAACAAATTTTTTATTAGGACCAACAAGAACAATTGCAACAAAAAATTTATTGGTTGATAAAACAGATTTGTTTTTTAAGTGTAGTACATCTTATTGGCCATAAAAAGTTTGAATAATTCCCAAAATTTTACTTTTTTACCTTGAACGGTTTTGGATATATTAAATAAAAACCATCTTCAGGGGCTCCTTATTTAGGGGCTGTAGTTCCCTTAGAAAGCATTTCTCGGCCTATGTTTATAGGAACTTTTTTCTTATTTTTGTACGTAGAATGTGCTGTATTGCACGCTAATTATGGGACACCCTGTATACATTTAAGGTGGCTAAGGTGGTCAATTTCAAATTTTCATTAATATAAATCTTTATTAGGCTGCATTCGTGCACAAATCGCCGTTGAAAATATGTAAAGGCGTGTTTCGTTTTTAGCGCTAAAAAATGTTAACCTTTATTACTTATTATTGTAGTGCGGACATTACGGTCTTGTTAATCGTCCAATACTGGCCGTTTTATTTAAAAATTGATGTTGATAAGCAAAAAAATGTCGTTACTGGTTACACTACTTTTGGTTTTAACTTGATGTTCATCCCTGCCCACCCAACCAAATGAGCATTTTTTAAATAATCTAATTTTGTATAAAACTTTGGCATGGTGTTTCTGGATGCTATAGTTACACTTATTCAACCATTTTTGATACTGAAACCACAAACGACAAGACACTTCTGACACTAGTTTGACACCTCTTTTAACACGCAGGCTGCGTGTGTCAAGGTAACTAACTTTGATTTCCTTCTGAAAAATTAATTGTTTTAATTAATTATTGAATTTTTTCATCAGTTAATTGTTTTGTGATTGGAGGCTCCGTAATTCTGCACTCTTGCCAATTATTAAATTAAGATATGATTTCGCTTTAAAATTAAACTTAGAAATTTCGAATTTTTTAATGGTATTCTTTAAATTAATATTATCCTTCTCTTTTGACCTGCAGCTTAATATCTTTTTAAATTCTAATTCTATTATATGGGGAAGTGAGTCATCGTTAATATTATATTTTCAGGGCTATTAAAGCCATTTCTTCAAATTACGGGGTTGACCGTTAACTACCGCTTAAGTTTCCAAAAATAAAAAGCTTCAGATGTGCATAAAGGTACAGTTTTAATAAGAAACCAAACCTTCGCATACACACTAAGGATTTACTTTTCCAAAATTTTTAGACTGGACGTTGGTTTTTACATTGCAATATACGGTTTGACGTAGTAAGCACATGGAACATCTTGCCAGACTTATTAGCTAAATTAGCTAGACAGTTTCTAGTAGATATGGCAGTACATATATTGTATAAATTTTGATATGTTCTTTTAAATTAACCTAAGCTGGCTGAGCTCAGTTGGCAATTCAGCTTCTGTTATAAAATTTAAAATGGTTATAATAACACAATAACACCATATATATTTATATGTGAAGATTTGATCTTTACGATCATAAAATAAAACAGTGCATTCAGATTTAAGGCGACGAAAATAAGTATACCTTGACAATAGCACTTTTTTGCATAGCACGAAAATGTCACTTAAAGTATTCATCCACCAACGACCAATTTCATAATTAATTTAAAGTCGATTTGACTTAACATTCGTGAAACCACGCTATTTAATTGAGGTTCTGTAATGGTTTGGGGAGGAATTTCCTTGACAGAATGCATCATTGTTCGTGGAGGAACCATGAATAGTGTACGATATATCGAGGACATTTTATCTGAGCATGTTGTCCCTTTCGCCCCGTACATCGGTAATAATTTTTTACTGATGCAGGATAACACAAGACCTCACACCGCTCTTATAGTGCAAGAGTACTTACATGAGGTGGGTGTTGAAACTTTAGACTGGCCTGCAAATAGTCCGGATCTTAACCCCATTGAGCATTTTTTGTATAATATGGGTAGACGATTAAAAAATCATGATCTCTTGCCTGCCTCCCCTGCTACGAGAAATATGGAATGTCATTGATCGAGGCGAGATTAGACATCTGGTTTTGAGTATAAGCCGTCGATGTGAAGCCGTAATTAGAAGTAAAGGCGGAAATACGCGATATTTATATTCTTTGATGTTGGTTTTATTGTTATTGTTATAATCGTTCTTTTTACATTTTTTATTAAGCTGGAGTTCTTTAATATTTAACTGTATATTTCTTTTAAAAATAAAGATAACGCGGTGAATTAAAATACAAAATTTTAAGAGAAGATGGGGCTATAGTTTGATTATATGAGAAATCTGCTGTTATAGCTGGTACAACCCACACGGCAAGGAAAATCCTTATTATTACTCTTGCACCCTGTGCAAATACTCAAAACGTAAGTTTGAAAAATATTTTAATATAGGAATCATAAACAAAGAATAAACCTACAATTTAAAATAAAAACTACCAAATTCGGTTTGACGGTTATCGATAAAATCAACTTTAAAATTGTGGCAAATTTTTGGTGGTGCGTTAAATTTGACGCCTGAGTGCCTAGAAAAGTTGCATACTATACTTTGTCTACGATAAATACTTATTACTATCTAAAAATGATTAATTAAATACTTGTCTAAAGTGACATCTATAAAACAATAGAGTAACCAACTTGAAAATCTCAAATGACAAATTTTTATGTGTAAATCAAAATGTATCCCCTAAAAATGGACCGTTTAATCCGATATAGAAAAACTTTTCACAGTGAAAGTAAAGAAAATGTTTTATTGGCACTTCACGGTGGAGTCCACCCAAAGTTAGGTTAAACTAGTTTACTGTCGGCAGTACAATGATCATATAAACTATTGGCGTTGAGAAACTAATTAATACTTTTGAATTTTTGTATTTAGATAATACAATAGTTTTCACATTTAGTATTATTTCACAGGAAGGGCACTTTTTTTTAAAGATTGTATGACATTTGACAACTGGTAAATATGTTAAAACTAACTTCAACCCGTGACTAAACACCTGCTTCTAAGTTTAGTCCGTGACTAAAACGCTATAAAGCAATGTTTATTAAAAAGGTCATTTGGTGTCATGGAGAAGAAATATTTTATAAAATTTATATAATTTTCCTTCATGACAAGTTTATATATAGTTTATTATATTTTATATATTATTTGTATATTTATTATAAGTTTATATATAGTTTATTATATTTTATATATTATTTGTATATTTAATATAATCGCGGTTAAAACGCTTTTTAGGAGGATGTGTTTTACATTTTAAACATAAAATTAAAATTTAAAAAGTGATAGCATATTAATATTCTTCACAAAATAGACTTTTTGGACTTATTTGACATATTATGTGTGACGAAAAAAAAAAGAAGAAGAAAAAAGAAAAAATAAACTCACATAATTAGTTAAAAGATTAACTTAGGTATATCAAAAATAGTTATATCACAATCGCAATCTGTGATTCTAAATTGTTTTATACCAGTCATAAGGAGGTATACGTAGGTAAGCAACTAGATGGAGCGTTTCAAAACAACACAACTGCAAAATCGATGGTAGAAAGAATTTTTCAACATTTTTATGGCAGTAATTCACCACTGACAACTGGTTTATCAGCATGAAACTTGTGGAAAGTTTGACAAAAAATAAATAAACTACACTTTTAGGAACCATTCGAAAAAAGAAAAGCCAGCTGGCTTTGGAGTTTGTTCAATCTACTGGTCGAACAGTTGGTTCATGTATATTTGGCTTTACAAATGATGCAAAACTGGTCTCTTAAATTAAAAAAAAAAAGTAAAAATGTTCTACTATGTAGTTTCAACAATGCATTTCGGTGATGACATCAATTTTAAAATCCAGAAATCCCATCAAAGGAGGCGAGGATGTGGGGGACAAATTATATGCCACAAATAATTGTGCCCGTGCCACTAGACGATGATTATCTTTCATAGTACTCTGAATGTAGGTGGTATAAATGCATTCGTCACTTACAATGGAAACAATCCTGAATGAAAAATTCCAAACAAATAGTTTCTATTAAGACTCTCTTATGAGCTTTTAAACGATTACCTGAAGGAAAGAGCTGTGTCTACTAATATATCAAAGGCAATACGAATAAGATTACAGGAATTATGTGGTCTACAGACAGAATAGCGCTCAATTAAAAACCCTGGACCTATAGCCGCTAAATATTATTGTCACACGGAGAGAAAAGTATATTACTGATTACCATAATTATAATACCCTTTACTATATTATATATTACTATTTGGGACAACTATCTTGTATATTGCCAGTTACTATGCATATTTAGTAATTTTTAAATATCCATGTATATTAAACCTTAAGGTTATTATTCTCAACCAATTTTGTTTTTAATTCTTATTATAATTAGATAGTAAATTTTAAAAATAAATATAATAGATACGTAACCCATACAGGCCCGTTCCTGGGGTGTCTGGCGCCTGCGTGCAGCATTCGTTGGTGCGCTCCTTTTATATTTAAATATAAAACATTAAATACTTGAATTTTAAGCCGCAAAATTTAAAAAATATATATTTTGCAACAAACTGGCAATATGTATTGAAAATGTAAAAAACCGCTTAAATTAAGTATAAAAAATATTTATTAAATTACCAAACAAACAAGAAATATCATAAGGGCATCTATTTTTTCGAAAAAAATCAGAAAAACACGTTGCTAAGTAATATTTTAACAAGAAGCATGAGTGCTGGTGGCAACAAAAATCCGAGTCGAAGACGAGGATTTTTTCACCTGCACGAATGCATTTTGTTAAAAAATATTACTTAGCATTGTGTTTTAACGATTTTATTCATAGGAAAAGTTAGATTCCCGAATGGTATTTGAAAAGACTATTTCATGAGTAACAGTTAAAAATTAAAATATAAATTGCAATTTTTGGTGACAACAGCTGTCAAGTTTTGCTGCGGGTAAACTCGAAAAAACTGCTGACAGGTGCTGTCATACAGTTTTTCCACCTAGTAACCATTTGTAGTTCAAAATTGGGCGTTTGTGATTAGTGGAAATTAAGACGAGGGAAATAGTCAGTGATAAAAATAATCTAAAGAAAAAAAAATATTCTAAACAATATAATAACTACAACTGGTTTTTAATGACGTACTCTCTAAAAATGACTAGTTTTCAAAGTAAAAAAGCAGTCACTAATATCTTTAGTCCACAGCTATTTGTATACCGGGCATTTAATAGCTTATTATTATGTAAAATTGTCCCCTGAACCCGAAAAAATTATAAAAGTAAAGCAGTTTTTAAGATATAGTCAATACCATATTATATGGAAAATTTACTAAATCTCAAAAACGTTCTACTTTTATAACTTTTGGCGACATTTTCGGATTCAGCGGACAATTTTACATAGGAGTTGACTGCTAAATATCCGGGATACAAATTACTATTGACAATAATTATTAGTCGCTGCTTTTTCGCTATTGCAATTAGACTAATTGAATAAGTCATTTTTGACTAATTTTATTTTAGAGAGTTACTAATTACTACTGTTAAACTGTGCTGCAACTATCAAACAAATACTAAAGATAATATGACCATTTCTCTCCTTTTATTTTGATCCTCATATTAAAACAAAATAAGCAGCCAATATCAAAGCGGCAAAAGGAGCTTTATAGCGACCGAAAAAAAGAGCGGCCGACGCAAAAAAGGCAGAAACCTTTATCCAATGTATGTTTAAGTAACATATGCAAGAAAGTTTATCGTTACAAAGTACTGATTGACTCTTTGATTTTGCGCCCCCGAAATGTTGCGCCTGCGTGCGTGCACGCACTGCATGCTCGCCAGGAACGGGCCTGAACCCATAAGAAACTAAATAGTGTATTTTATTATTTTGTATAATACATTTAATTAAATCATATAGTAAATATTACTATTTGTAGATAGTAAAATCAATTTACTATACGAATATATTCAAAATTAAAATACGTATTATACATTTTTGATCTAATAATATTGGTGTTGTAATCTTTACTAAAATTGTATAATAAAAAATACTATTTCGTATTACAATCTTTATATTTTACTGACGAATATTTAATATTGTTAAACTAAACATTTTTTAAAGTAAATTTTAATATATTTTTTTAACTATCTAAAATTTACTATACATTTCTCTCCGTGCAGAGCTGCACCAAGAATATATGCTTGGATCATGTAATGTGCAATGAATGTTGTGAAAAATTAAATTAGATTACAATTTTAACTGATTTTTTAAATTTAAACATAATAATTATTACACGGAGAGAAAAGTATAATGCTGATTACCATAATTAAAATACCCTTTACTATAATTTATATTACTATTTGGGACAACTATCTTGTATATTGCCAGATACTATGCATATTTAGTAATTTTTAAATATCCATGTATGTTAAACCTTAAGGTAAAATATTATTATTCTCAACCAATTTTGTTTTTAATTCTTATTATAATTAGATTTTTTCCATTACTAATAAGTATAGTAAATTTTAAAATATTATGTTGTCATTTTAAATATAAAATATTTTAAAATCGAATATTTTTATATGATAACAATTAAAAATTGTAACATATTTATTGTATTTTTTAATATACAGGGTTCCCCATAATAGACTACCCATTTTATTTTATTAATAAATTCCCTACGAGATAACTTAATAAGTTGTTCTCTATGGGAATATCTTCTATAGAAGCCTATATATAGGCTTTGGGATTTAAGTTAATTATTAATCAAGTAGGCGCCTGTCACAAATAAGTTTTAAATTAATAATTTCCTGGAACGTCATTTTTTCTACGAGAAGTTTGTTAGTTTTCATCAATAATTATTTAAATTATTTAATAATTTTGTTGCTTTGAGACATTATTTAAACATCCGTTTGAACTTTCATGGATTACTCAGTCCAACAACGTGGGTTTTGTGTAGAATCTTACATAAGAAGCAATTCGATAGAAGAAGTTAGGCGTGAATTCCCGCGTCAGTTTAATAACAACAATAGGGGTCACGCGCCAAATCGTAAAATTGTTAAGTTATGGGTTCGTCATTGGCGTAAAAATGGTTCTGTACAAATTTGAAGAACATTTCGAAGAACAGTTCGTACACCAGAAAATATTGAACGAGTTAGAATTGCATTTACGACTTTACCACTTTTTATCTAATATTGAAAAATGTGTTGAAGTTGGTGGAGGTCATTTAGAAGACGTGATTTTTTAAAGTTAAAATTAAATTAGCCAAATATTTATAAGTTATCATAAATCCCAAAGAGTTATCTGTAATTTAGTATAATAAAAAGTTTGTTTTGTTAACTAAAACATTTTTAATTCAAATGTTAAAATGGGTAGCCTATTATGGGGAACCCTGTATAAAAATGTTATGAGACAAAATTGAACCTACACCTCGCCAAAGTTTTTTGTTTTGAGTGCGTTCCATCAACTTCAAATACCGACAGACAGGTGTTTTGACCTATATTGGGTATCATCAGTGTCGACACGACACTGTCGAGCAACTTGTAGTAGTGGAACACACCCAAAACAAAGAAATACCTGAGCTTATATAACATGGTTGGTAAGCCAACAGAGGCGAGATGTAAGAGCATCACGTGATCCACACCGTCTAACGACGCGTCGCGACGTGGCCTTTGCCGCAATCGGTACATACTATGCAACCAAGTAGGTTCAATTCTTTCTTATAAGTATTACCAGTATTGGGTCAAGAAAGTTTATTGAAGAAACTAAGAAAATTGAATGTTTAAAATGTCATGAGTTACTATATTGTATATTATATTTAAATATATTGTTTATTTACCTTAAACATAAAAGTATCTTTATTTTTACTATATTTTTATTAATGTGTAATATATTATAATATTAGATGTACACCTTACATTTGATTAAATCATATAGTAAATATTACTATTTGTAGATAGTAAAATCAATTTACTATACGAAAATATTAAAAAATAAAATATATATTATACATTTATGATTTTTTGATATTGGTGTTGTAATCTTTACTAAAATTGTATAATAAAAAATAGTATTTTGTATTACAATCTTAATATTGTATTGACGAATATATAATATTGTTTCTCTTAAATTTGTTAAAGTAAATTTTACTATATTTTTTTTACTATCTAAAATTTACTATACATTTTTCTCCGTGTATGTTATTTTACTTATAAATAAATAAATTTAAATTTAACATGTTATTATTTTAGCTTTAAAATGGTTCTTTAGTAAAAAGGATATTTTACTTATATTTAAAATAAAAAAATAAATAAAAATGTATGTAATTATTAATATTCAATCTGGGTCTTCTGGAAAGTGCGCGAGCATCTAAGTTCAAAAATTTAGCGCGAGTAATGAAAGGGTAAACATTTCCATCTCAATTTTACAATAAAAATAGGAAGTTTTATGCCTAATTGTATGAGTAATATTACTGTATTGTATTCAACCTAAACTTTTTACAACTGCACGATATAAATTTCCTATTATTTTGTTTATATTTATAAGTGAAAGGTTAGGGGTCCGTGTACCTTTTAATATCTCACACATCACACGGTATGTTGAAAATGCGTTTAACCCAAGAACACTAAAATTGTATGTGTCTAGGATCATTTTAAGCCCAAAATTAAAATGGATTGTAGGTCATCCCTTCGAGGAAATTTGATTTATGAATTTTTTTTTATTCTCCAAAAAATTTTAGTATATTTTATTATGGGGAAAAATATTTATTTATTAACATCCCAAATTAAAATATTCCCCCATAAATTATTATTTTCTATAGCAAAAATAATAAAACAACTTTAGATGGTACTAAAGTTACAGTTTAGAACGAGTACTGAATAAGAACAAGAATACTGCAACAAGTGAAATTGCAGATGAAGAACAGCGTCTGGAAGTTCGCCGTTTATGATACATTTGTCCAGCATTGTTGAAAAAGAAGACAAAATATTTATGCATTACTTGTAGAAGAACGATCTGTCTGCAAGGTTCTCGAAAAATTTGTTTAGGATGTTGGCAAAACAAAATTATATATACAATATTCTAGTAGGCTTATTGTTTGTTTGCTTTTTACTTTTTTTATATTTTTGTAAATAAAGTTTAAGTTTTTTTTATTAAAAAGATATTTTCGTATACCTACCCTTTCGTTTTATTAAAAGTCTGTTTTAAATGTAATGACACTTTTTAAAATAAAACTATGTATTTTAACTTTAGGTTGGCTGCCGCCGCCGACCGTCGGCGTGACCATGTGCACTTTGTAGCGGTTAAAGAATTTTTTTTTATTGTAGCCGTTAAAGGTTAAACAGTTTTGATAACCCGATCTTGCATTTCTGTGGGTAAAAGGCATAAGGGGATAAGTCAAAAAACGCAATTTTTCAATAGAGCCTTTAACGTGTTCGCATTAATTTAGGATATATATTTATGTTTAGCGGGTATACGCTTTTGTTAGCATATGATATGGGCTAACAAAAGGGTATACCCGTTAACCATAAATATGTTTCCTGAATTAATGCGAATACGTTTAAGGCTCTACTGCTTTTTTTGACTTATCCCCTTATGTCTTTTACCCACAGATTTAATAAATCATCTTTTTCTTAAGACTCAAACCCAGATCAATTTAAAGCAAAGGAACTACCAATAGGAATTTATTTAATATTATATTCCAACGTTATTGTTTTCTTCACTTGTTATGAACAATAGTTTTAAAAATATTGAAATAATATAATGAAAATCATTTGGGACCCAATTCACACATTATTTAGAATATAAAAATTATAAAAGTATCTTTTTAGAAGAGTAAAATGAGTATGAGTAAAAACAAAGTTTTACTAATGATAATCTCATAAATTTGGTAAACATGACAAAAAATCGATTGGGACCAATCTTTTACTAAACCTATCTTTTGAGAGAATATTTTTTCCACCAAAGTAAGTATTTCAAGTGTGACCCGTTAAAAGTCAGATTTTTTTAAATACACTATAATTATATATGCATAATATGTACACTTTTGCAACCTTTGTAAACATATGCATTGCATATGTTACAGTCAATTCTGTAAATGTATACATTTACTAGCTAATGTATATAAGAACTGATTTGGATACGTAAATTTATTATGAAGCGCATTAACTTACTTAACTACTTACTAGAAGATGTTTACAAAGGTAGCAAAAGTGTACATAAACTAAAACTAAGCAACCCAACCAACAAACCATCCAAACCAATCAACAGTAAATGTACGTATTTACTAGTAAAAGTACACTTTTACTAATTTATACACTAGCTTGTTTTTGTATACATCAACTAAAATGTACACTTTGATTGTGACATATATGTTTTTTGTATATGTATACATATAATAATAATAATCTTTATTGTCCAACAGAATAAAAACTCCAATAATAGGACAACAATAAAGTAATAAGTAAGAGCTAAACTAAAAAATAATTATAATAAATTTGAGGCAGAGCCTAACTAAAAAAAATAAGTACAATACCCAAATGTAACAAACTAACAAAATAAACTAAAAAATAAAAAGGAAAAAATAAAGAAAGACTACATAAAATATACATATACCTATGGGTGCCGATCAAAATCTCGACAATTAAAATCCCGACAGTTATAATCTTAACAGACAAAATCCCTATACGTATTAAATTATTGAAATGTTTCAAAAAACACCTTTATAATTAATTACTCGTGCGGTGTACACTGTACAGTGTACAGTACAAGAATTGTTAGACAAAGATTAGGTGTACAGTGTACACCTAATCTTTGTCTAACAATTCTTGTACAAAGTACATCAGCGTGTGTAATTAGGGATTAAATATATTTAATTATTATTATTTTGCGTAGATATTATAATAGTATATTATTTCGATTATTATTATAATTTATTGGTTTGTTATTTCTATAATGCAACCATTGTATTTTTCAGTTGACAATAAATTTGAATGTAAATAAAGGAAAACGTACACCAATTATCATAAATAACAGATAGTGTATACAACTTGTAAATTGGGGATAAATATATTTAAACAGTACATACGGAAATTTTGAATATTCGAATAAATTACTGCATGAACTGTCCGCAAAACCAACAAGTTATCAATAACCAAGCAAAATATGTTATGTTAATTAAATTTAATGGTCAACAATATTTTTGTTTCCTTTATATATGCATAAATATTATGCTGTTTACATATGCAGATTAATTTCAATGCGTTGCAAACCTCACGCAAACACTGTGTTTGAAATACAGAAACTATTCGATTTGCAACAATTTGCAAATATGGTTGATGTTTATGGAGAGAATCACTGATTCCCGACTTATACAATATAATCAGAAAATTGTTCAATGCTGTCGGAACGATTGATGTTAATCGAACTTTTAATCGTTTCTTACTTTAATAAACCAAAATAACAATTGTTCCTTATTATGAATAAAATAGCAATATGTTAACACAGTAATGTTATCCTTGCACGAGTATATGAGTACATTAGATGCACAACTCTGTATTTGCAGGTTAAGTGATTTTAAGAAAAACATGAAAAACCGCTCATAAGATCATTTTTGAAAAAAATAAACCAAAATTGTATAGACGTGCTTTTGGATCATTTTTAAATCAAAAGATTTAAAAACATATAAACATATAGTTTTGCATCTTCCTCGTTCAAAGACCAAGTTTTGCAAGTGAAAAGTGCAAATACCAAAAAATAACAATTAATCAGGTGATTGTCCGTAATCCGTATACTAGCGACGTGATTGGTCAACAGCAAATACCGAGTTTTGCATTCGACAGGAAGAAACAAATACCCAGTTTTGCATCTGCGTTAAGTTTTTAAATGTATTTTATTCTACAAATATTAACCTATGCATCTGGTTTACTTAGGTATGCTGTAGGCAGTGCAGTAATGTACATAAAATTTATGTCATAAATAGAATAAAATATATATTTTTTAAAAATTTGCAAAAACCGAGTTTTGTATCTAATGTACTCATATACCTATTATTATTATTATTATGTACTCTCAAGGGGCTATGCACGCACAGTTCAGAGCACCTAGCCGATGAGACTCTTGTACTCTATCCCCCCCGCATTACCTTAGGGCTGCCGAAGATATTAGCTTAGCTTCCTAACCTGCTCCGGATGGATCTCCGTCTGCCCAAACACCGCGAATCTGGTCCTCGCTAGTGCTACACATTTGCACAAAAAGTGCTGGGAGTCTTCAATCTCCTCCTCGCATCTTTCACATCGTGGAGATGTCGTCTTTCCTATCACGTATCTGTGCTTGTTCAGATTGTTGTGGCCGGAAACGATTTCCACAACAGCCCTTATTTTTGGTCTGCTCAGCTTCAGGAGCTCTACCGACCAGGTTTCTACACCGCTGCCCATAAGGGTCTTGCCTGTGTTGCATCCCGGGCTTTGCTGCTACTCTCTCGCCTGTTGGCGCTTTGTCCATGCTTTAATGAGGTTTACGCCCTCCCTGAACGGCATGCCCACTACCTTCTCTTGAGAACCACATAGAGTGGTGCCCTCCTTTGCTAATCTATCGGCTCTTTCGTTGCCTTTCCATCCGGCATGACCTGGAATCCAGGCAAGGTTGAGCCGATTCCCTCTGGCGACTCGCTGGAGTGCCAGGATGGTTTCCTCTATCAGCTTGGATGAGAAAGACTCATTAACCAAGGCTTTTAGAGCAGCTTGACTGTCTGAGCAAATCCAGATGTCTCCACCTGTACCTCGTTCAGACAGAACCCTCGCGCATTCTTTTATGGCGAGAACTTCCGCCTGGAAGACCGTGTTGTGTCTGTCAAGTCTGTAGACAAAGCTGTCCACCGACTTTTGACCACAGAACCCGGCTCCCACTCCTTCCTTCGTCTTTGACCCATCTGTGAACCAAATGCTTCCATGTTTTGGGCCAAAGCCTTGCTCCCACTGCTCTCTACTGGGGATATGTACCTTGAAACACACCCCTTCAGCTAGCTGGGTTTTTATCCTGTCCTGCGGCATATTCCATATTTCTTTAGGAAGGCTTCTCTAAAGCTTCAGATGTATGAAGCTATCTCTCCATTCACCCACACATTGATGTCTGTAAGCCGCTCGCATCGCCGCAGCCTTGCTTTCCAAAGCCAGCGACGGAACGTCTAGTAAGACTCTTAACACTGCGCTCGGGGTGCTTCTTCTCACAGCGCATATAGCTCTGAGAAAAGCTGCTTGTACCTTGTCCAGCATTCCGCGAGCGGTCTTTAGCAAAGTACGCTTCCACCAGACCGGTGCTGCATAAACAAGCCTGGGAACAATGATTGCCTGGTAGATCCACATCATCTGCTGTGGACCAAGGCCCCACTTCGCTCCCATAGCCCCTCTACACTGCCAGAAGGTGATCATTGCCTTTTGGCATTTATCCTGCAAGTGTTTCCCCCATAAGAGCTTTCTATCTAGGATGACTCCCAGATATTTGGTCTCTTCAGAAAAGGGAATCTGCAGCTGACCGATCGTAACGTTTGCCAGTTTTTTGAGTTTGTATTTCCTCGCAAACCTTACGACCGCTGTCTTTTGGGCCTGTATACTAAGTCCCTTCTCAGCACACCACCTCAGTACCTTTTTAAGAGCCCCTTGGATTAGGTCCCTAACTTGGATTAGGTCCCTAAGTGTTTCCTCATGTGGGCCTCTGACCAGGAGACAAATGTCATCTGCATAACCAATAGCCCGTATGCCGTCTTTGTTTAGCAGCTTTAACAAGCTGTCTACAACCAAGCACCACACTAGTGGGGATAAAACTCCGTCCTGCGGACATCCTTCTGTTGACCTTGCCAGCTAGTGCTAAGAATTCTACCCGATAGTGCTGACATTATCCATTTGATAATCCCCTCGGGCACTCCATGTTCCTCTGCACCTCGCCGTATGGCGTTTTTTGAGGTGCGATTAAACGCCTCCTCAATGTCTAGAAAGGCGCCTATGCAAACGCCCTTCCATTCCAGTTGCTCTTCTATGTAGTTGCAAACCGATAAAAGTGCCGTGTCCACGGATCTACCCTTCTGATAAGCGTGTTGTTCCTTGTGAAAGGGCAAGCCTTTCAAAGGACCCGCTCTTAGAAACCTGTCGATCAGTTTCTCTAGAGTTTTCAGGAGAAAGGACGTAAGGCTAATTGGTCTGAAGTCCTTTACACTTGTATAACCCTTTTTGCCTCCTTTTGGGATAAATACAACTTTGGCTTTGCGCCATTCTTCCGGGGTGTGTCCGACCGCTATGCACCCTCTATACCTATGCCTAAACCTAAATTAATATAATACTTTATGTGAATTATAATCACTTTAGTTGATGACTACTTTAATTAATTTAAAATTTTTGAAAAGACATTAAAACGCCGGGGTACGTAAACCTACTTTTTGGGCGTAGAATCCAGTGATGTGATATATATATATATATATATATATATATATATATATATATGCCTATAATACATATAGCACCTCGTGAAATGTATGCACGGTTAACATATAAGCTTTCTTCGCCTGGTCCTACTATTAACTGTTTTGAAAATAAATGGTAAAAAATCAAGAATCTGTATAGGTTAAAATAATAGGAATGGCTGTATGAAATGACATGATTTTGTCAAATGGTGAGACACGGATACGTTTTTGAACCTTTATTTTAAAAATCTGTTAAAATTTTTCATGGGAGCAAAATCGTGTTGAACTGTGTAATTACATATTAATATGTGTCGCGTTTCTGTCGTAACGCTCGACTTAAACAATTAATAACTATATCAATTTTGTACATAAAAAAAAGTCTGTACCTTTCGAGGTATCGTTTAGCAATCTTAAAATATTGAAAATCTCGAAAATTCGTTTTTGGACACTAGGTCCCTTTTTTGGATCGCGTCACATGTAAAGTTTTTTTCCCATTATTTGGTATTGTTTTATTTGGTAAACATTTCCTTAGAATTTTAGGTAACCACTCTTTGCCGGTATTTTCTAGATACTTAATCATTTCACGGTCAATTGTGTCGTATCCACTTGATTTTTATATTATAATTTTGGTGACGGCTTTTTTTAATTAACCCATTGTTGTTTTCCTTCTCCATATCACTGCCTGTTCTTCGAATATAATTTGCCCATACTTTTAAGATATCTTCTTGTTTTTCTTTAGCGATCAAATCGTGTTCCAGAACTTTGTGGAATTTGTAAAGGTTTCATTTATTCCTTCCCCAAACTCATCCCAGCTATCCTTATTAGCTTTCTTAACGGACTTCTTTACAATTTTCCTTTTTATGATATAATTTTCTTTATCCGTCTGTTGGTTAGTTTGTAAAAAAATTTGCATGCTTTTTGTTATAGCCCATTTTGTATTTTACATGTTTATTCCACTATTTTGTTCATTTTATGTGGTTATTATATGTTTTAATTTAACATATCTTTACAGCCTTGGTGTAGTTAATTTCTAAATATTTGCCATCTTTGTCCATGCCCTCCCTTTATGTTAAAACTTCTGCAATAACTTAAAAATATTTTTTACTAAACAGCATTTTTTGTTAACGATCCAAAGTTTTGTGTTAGTTTTCACATCATGCATTACCTATTTAAGAATTTTGAGTAAATTGCAAGCTAAACATAATTCAAACAAGAAAATTAGCGGCAAGAAGAAAATAAATTGGCAAAAGGTGTAGGTGCGGCATCTTTGTTAGCGGTAGCGAGTGCCGCCTTCGAGGAACATCTCCCGGAGTTATTAATTCAACCGGTGTTCAGCCCGGGGTAGGTTAATTACCAGCTTGTTTATTATTTGGGAAGTAGGCCACTATATTCCTAGCAACCATTTTAAGCTTAAATAAAACAACCTAGCTTACTTGGTAATAACATTAGTTATAGGTATCTTTATTAATTAAAAATTTAAGAGCGTCTATGTACCCATCATCTTTTAAAATTTACTGTTGTTCTTTATTATCGTGATTTAATGCTTTGAATCCTAAAATAATCAAATTGGAATTCCACAATATTTTCAAAATACCAAAAAATAGGAAAAATTCGTAAATGAACCTTAGTAAGGTTTCTTGTCATGTCTTGTCTTGTCAACATCATTACTCGCGCGTGTACTTTATACACAACAAATAATATCCAGTTTTAGGGAATAATAATATACATACGTTTTTCTCATTTAGTTTCTATCTTTAAGACGTAATAACACAGCATGCTGTAGTAAAAACAAAATCAAAAACATTCACTGCAATGGGCCGCACTCGAGTCATTCCGAAAGAGGCAAGCCTCAAATTCTGCATAAATTCGCCGATAGACCGTGTCCGGTTGGCGGCGATCGTGTATCAACTCTCTTAAAATGAATTAGTCAAAAATAACTAATTACACAGAAAAAAATAATTACATATTATCAATGTATGCCAAACATTGACCATTATTTTATTAAATTAATGTAGTTATACATAAATAAAATGTATAAATACATTAATAGAATATTTAAATTTTATAAGCTCATGACCACGTACATTGATATTATGTATAGCATACATTAATATAATGTACAATTTTACATAATATCAATGTATTAATACATTAAATTTATGTAAAAATACATTTAACTAAAGTATATATACATTAACTTTAGCCAAATCATTAAACGTACATTATATTTATGTATAAATACATTAACCAATGTTTCAGGTTTATTAATTGATGTTTTTAATACATTATATCAATGTATAAATTCATTAATCAAGGTAGATTGTTCATTATTCAATAAATTAATACATTGTATTGATGTGCAAAGTTATAAACGCCTACAGAGTATTAATTATATAGCTTCCCGCTTTACTAGCCAACAGTGCAAGGACGTATTTGCTTCTGTTCCAGAGCCCACACCCTAAGAAAAAATTGAAATTATTATTCTTTTGTGTTTGTGAGTCGAATTAGGTGGTTATTGTGAAAGAAAAAAGCAGATAAATAGAAAAAAAAAGGTAAGAAATATCACTTATTAATGTAAAAAAGTAATATATTATAATATATGAAAATAACACTTAACGTTAAATGAGTCGCCGATGTAGGTATTACAATTATTGTCAAGTATTGACTACAACCATTGTTTTTAGAGGTTGGGTTGGTAGGTACCACTAAAATCAAAAAACTAAAATTAACGTTTCCTACACATAACAGAAATTCAATTTGTATACAATGTAATTAATCATAAGCATAATAAAAACGGCTCTAACCCAGCTATACACTATTATTATAATAGTGTATTAGCTGTGAATCTAACATTATTTTAACTCAACTTCTTATCTATTAGATACAAACTTTACACACAAAATTTAATTTTTAATTATTACTTTTTATTTTTACAATTGCGATACACACTTTTTATCGAAATTACCTTAGATGCTTGTGAAATAATATTGTTGCTATTGTTTCAGATGCACGAGATGCAACAATTTTTCTGGTAATCCATGGCAATCCAACTGGCAAAATAGTCAAAAAAAGATAACACAGAAAAAAAGGTGACAACTAAATTTACGATAAAGGATTCACAAGACGCATCTTGATCATTTAAAAAAAGCAAGTCAATGCACAGCCGTTTTATTTATTTTTTGGATAGGAAAGGATGAGATAAACATTAAAGAAATCTATCTTTATTTTGATTTTGTCTGATATACCTAAATATTTTAGTGTATTAAGGGCAGTAGATATTTGCTTTAAATGTATTTATTTGTTTAATTTAGATTTTTAGAATTAGTAATGATTTATAATTTCTTAGAAAACTTTTTTTTTTAATTTAAGACGACAAAAAATTTTGGTAAAGTTCATTTATTAAAAGAGTATTTAAATAAAAAATCTAATATGTATAAAAATGTGGTTTTTTTCCTTATCCAAAAACACCCTATACAGTGCGGTTCACAAAAGATTGGCGGTCTTAGGAATGTGATGCAATTCTTTATTTCTGTATAACGGCCAACTCTTTATTGATATCGGGATAGGGTTTATTGCATACGTTTGCCTGCAACGGCTGCAAATATATGCAAAACCCTAGCATTATTATTATAATTAAAAGTTATATAGAAATTAAGGATTGCATCACATTCCTAAGACCGCCAATCTTTCGTGGAACGCACAGTATAATTATAACAATCAAAATCAAAATCAAAATCAAAATCAAAATCAAAATCAAAATCAAAATCAAAATCAAAATCAAAATCAAAATCAAAATCAAAATCAAAATCAAAATCAAAATCAAAATCAAAATCAAAATCAAAATCAAAATCAAAATCAAAATCAAAATCAAAATCAAAATCAAAATCAAAATCAAAATCAAAATCAAAATCAAAATCAAAATCAAAATCAAAATCAAAATCAAAATCAAAATCAAAATCAAAATCAAAATCAAAATCAAAATCAAAATCAAAATCAAAATCAAAATCAAAATCAAAATCAAAATCAAAATCAAAATCAAAATCAAAATCAAAATCAAAATCAAAATCAAAATCAAAATCAAAATCAAAATCAAAATCAAAATCAAAATCAAAATCAAAATCAAAATCAAAATCAAAATCAAAATCAAAATCAAAATCAAAATCAAAATCAAAATCAAAATCAAAATCAAAATCAAAATCAAAATCAAAATCAAAATCAAAATCAAAATCAAAATCAAAATCAAAATCAAAATCAAAATCAAAATCAAAATCAAAATCAAAATCAAAATCAAAATCAAAATCAAAATCAAAATCAAAATCAAAATCAAAATCAAAATCAAAATCAAAATCAAAATCAAAATCAAAATCAAAATCAAAATCAAAATCAAAATCAAAATCAAAATCAAAATCAAAATCCAAATCCAAATCCAAATCCAAATCAAAATCAAAATCAAAATCAAAATCAAAATCAAAATCAAAATCAAAATCAAAATCAAAATCAAAATCAAAATCAAAATCAAAATCAAAATCAAAATCAAAATCAAAATCAAAATCAAAATCAAAATCAAAATCAAAATCAAAATCAAAATCAAAATCAAAATCAAAATCAAAATCAAAATCAAAATCAAAATCAAAATCAAAATCAAAATCAAAATCAAAATCAAAATCAAAATCAAAATCAAAATCAAAATCAAAATCAAAATCAAAATCAAAATCAAAATCAAAATCAAAATCAAAATCAAAATCAAAATCAAAATCAAAATCAAAATCAAAATCAAAATCAAAATCCAAATCCAAATCAAAATCAAAATCAAAATCAAAATCAAAATCAAAATCAAAATCAAAATCAAAATCAAAATCAAAATCAAAATCAAAATCAAAATCAAAATCAAAATCAAAATCAAAATCAAAATCAAAATCAAAATCAAAATCAAAATCAAAATCAAAATCAAAATCAAAATCAAAATCAAAATCAAAATCAAAATCAAAATCAATATATTTAAAAATTAACTAACATTGCACAAAATGAGATATAGCGGATGTCATAACAAATACCAAAATATTGTTAAAGTTGAATAGGTATATTGTTTGTGTTTTGAGCCAAACTGTTTGCATCTTTGTTTCTTCCATTTAACCATGGAGCCTATATGCATTTAACTTAAACAATAATTCGAAAACGATTAAAGAAATTAATTTCTTTTAACTTTCAGAAACAGTCAAAGATGATGACTTATCTTAAATTAGTCAAACTTTAACTATTTAAGTATTATTATTTAAAAATAACTATTTAAAAGTGAAAACGACTATTTTATTAGTACCTACACAATGCTGGTACCAATTCAAATAGTGGTTAAATTATAAAATGTATTTAATTAAATTAATTGATGATAAACATTTTGAGGAAGCTAAGCGTCCCTTGGAATTCAAATCTGATTTTCAAAAGGTAACACAAATTTATTGGTTAATTAATTTATTTAAAAATATAATATTTAAGCCTCTGTCTAATATTTAAAAATGCTTTACTGGAAAAATTAAGTGAGTAAACCAATTAACAAACACACAAAATTAAAAAAAATGAAATGGTACTGCAATTTTAAATATTAACCAAAATAATTTTTTATACAACCCACCTGAAATTCCAAAGACATATTTTTGTTATTTTGATAATTTGATTTAATGTAAATGTATTATTTTTTTATAGGCCAATACATATTCTGTATATTATACATGCTTAACAAAGGCGGATCCACGGAGGGGTTCCAGGGTACGGATCCCCCCTTGAAGAAATCAAAGTTTATAATTGTATTGCGGGACAAAAAATGCTATGTAAATAGCACAGAAAATATTATGACTGGGTATTTATTTTTAAAAAGAAAGATAGGGACTAAATTTATTACAAAAATGTTACAAAAACGTTTACACATGAGTAAATTATCGATTTTTTTTTTGAAAAATTCTTGTAGGTAAGTTCAATGCGGATATTCAAAGAAGCAAGGCCATTCAATCGGTCCTGGCCAAATGTGTGTCACAGGTAAATTTTAATCCTTCTTAAGTAGAAAATTATCGTTCCGTGTTGTCGTTACAGGCAATACTGCTAAAACTCTCAGGACTGTATTTAAATTTTTCACATTCACATGTCTCGCTGTTAATTAACTAAGAAATACCGAAAAATTGAGATTTTTTACATGAAAAGATTCTTAATAAAAGATACTCACTGATAAAGCATCAAGTGCATTTTTGATGTTCTGATCATGGATTCGTTGTCTCCACATTTTAACTTCTGACGTGAAATTTTCCTCTGAACACTCCAATATTTCTTTATAAAATTGATAAAGACCTGTGCATTTCCTTTGATCAAATACTTAAATATTTGGAATCGGCCAAACCTTTTCCTGTTTTGAGTTGTTTTACTTAAATATGTCGCATTTTTGGGCAACGACATAATATTTTTTCCACGAATTCATCATTTTCAGCTCGATGCCGTAGAATAGCACAGAAATTACCTTCGTTCATTTTTCCTTTTTTATCGTTTTTGGTGTTAGGTTCATCTTGAAACAAAGTTTTGTCATCTCTATGACCACGAATAACGATTCCTTGTCGTCCACACAAAAGAATTGTGCTTCTGGTTTTTCCTGTTTGGAGGTCAATTTGCAGATCAATTGATTTACTTTTTCCAAGCTCAATATCGCGTAGGTATTCGATACCCAAAATGGATTTTTTATGGTAGTTATTGTTCTCATGTTTTCGGGACGTCTCCTTTGCATGCTTCCATGTATTAAAAGGTTGCGAGTCAAGCTTTCCCAGCTTCATATCACCTATTCCACCAGTAGAAACTCCAAAAGCTACGTAATACTTACAATATACACCATCCTTTTTGGCAGAATATGATAACCAGCGAAATTCTTCCAACCATTTTGTTTGGAAAGACAAATTCTTGAATCATTACCTATTTTTAGTATTTCACATGTCATTTTTCAAAAAACGCAGAATATTGTCTTGAAGATGAGTCGATGCACTTTTAGAGGTCTCTTGAATATCAGGAATCGCTACACTGTGGGTCGTTGAAACGGTGTCCGGGACCAACTCTTTCGATGTCGAATTTTCAATCTTGTTTAACGAAATATTATTTAATTAGGTTGGAAATGGTTTTTGAATCTAGATTTTAAATTTTACATTCTCGAAATATGATTGTTTCAGTATATTTTTTAACTATTTATAAAGGATTTTTTAAAGGTTAAACTATTCAAAATGCTAATTTGTTCTAAAGATTTGTTATTGAGTAAAATTAAGCTTGTAAAAGACAAAGTGTCGATTTAACACAATAAACATTTTGAACTCACCGATTTTTATTTTTTTATTTTATGGATCGGATTCCGGATCAAGCCGAGTAAAATACGAAAAAAAGTCCTCGTCATATTGCAAGATAGATTAAGAACCACACAGAAAACTTATAGCTTTTTTCGATGAAAATTTGAAAAGATACCTTGATCGATGACAATGCGATAACACACGGTGACAATATAACAAAGTAGAATGTTTTTAAAACAGTAAAATTGGCTAAAAATTACGCACACATTTAATAAACTATATCTTTTAATCGAACAAAAAAATGTATATTATTTTTTTTTAAGTTTAAATTACACCTTAATCTACATATACAAAAATTCCTATATAAATAAAAAAATAAAAATTAAAAGTTATAACGTTTTAAATACACATTGGAAAAATTAAGAGAAAATAAATTCATATGTCCACGTTGATATCTAAATACGCACATATGGAAAAGTTATGAATTTTTATTTATCGCGAGCGCTCGTACCTAACTAAGACATTGTCTACGCACTCAAGATTTTCGTACCCACAGATCATAAGTTTTGGTTGAATTTATTAAATATGAATATAATTTTTTCCGATATGATTAATAATTAATTACCTATAGGTATATTCATAACAAATTATTAGGTATTAATTAATAGATAATTCTTTGCTTTGTAAATATCTTAAAGGAAAAATATTTTATAAATTAATTAATAATCCCCTGTATGGCAGTTATTGAATTTTATTGTATTTTCGCAATAATTTTACCAAAAATACAACTAGGGAGTTTGATTCCTATTGTCTATTGTATCAACAATCTGTAAGATTTTGTTGTTAAATAAATGGTAGTTGCCCATTTAGTGTTTACTATACATAGCAAATTTTATCTTCTGCGAATAGTTTAAGAATAAATTGGCAAATAACATATATTTAACAAAAAATCTTACAGATTATTGAATTTTGTAGATGATGAATTTGTCCATTTTGTATTTGGCTTTACACAACAGTTAAAATATTTAACCAAACTTAACAAAAATTTAAATATAGCGGGTGAATGGTCCAGACAATAGGAACCAAACTGCCTAGTTGTATATTTGATTGCCTATCTATGGTTTCATGCGCTGCCACTAGAGTTCGATTTCTACCTTCGGGGTTTTCTAAGCAGTTAAAACATCTATAATATTTTTTGCTGCTTGGCCTGTCGGCGCCACCACTAACGTAACATTAATTTCGTATATTGACGCGTTGGCCCAGGATATATTTATATCACAAAAACCAATAATACGTTGTGTTCTTTAGAGAATATAAATGAAATATATGTATTTTCTAAATTTAGAAGTTGGCTTAAGAAAGTCACTTGGTAGGACTTTGATGTGTCAAGCATAGTACATGTATTTAAATTATGTATTTTTTTATAATAAAAATAAATTTCCTAGATTATCACAAGACATAACCTAAACTAAAGACTACTTAATTAACCCGTAACCATGGGCGCCGGCAGAGGGGGAAGCAACCCATCCAAAATAATAATACTATACAAAAGCGCATTTAAAGCTCATTTAAATGTTTAAACAGACATATACTTGAAACTGCACGTAATTTGTTTTGTCCCCCCCTAAATCTAACATTATAAGATTATTTCAAAGCGTTTGACACCATAGTCATAGACTTATGTTGGCCAAACTTAAATATTATGGGTTTGACGATCTTGCCTTGAGACTGTCTAGGTCTTACTTGAATGACATATCTCAACGGATTATCTGCAATAGACAAACATCCTCTCAAATGAACATACTGTCTGGCGTTCCTCAGGGTAACGTCCTGGAGCCTCTCTTTTTCTTAATTTTCACAACAAGTATTTTTAAAGCGACTGCAAGGCCCAGGCATATGCTGACGATGGCCAGATCTATTGTCATTTTGATATAAAGAACGCAAAAAATGCCGAACTACTAATTAATTATGATTTAAATAAACTTCACAAGCTTTCTCTAGAACATAACCTAAAATTAAACGCCAGTAAGTCATATGTCCTCTTATTTGGAACAAAAGATAAAGTATCTATTTTAAAACAGCAGCTTACTTTGCAAATTGATAATATTCCTCTAAATGTCGTCGACTCCGCTAGAAATCTTGGAATCATACTAGATACTGAGCTGAGATTTCGTGAACAAGTGAAAAGATTAAAACAGTAATCGTTTCTAAGCCTTAAACTTCTTTACTCAAACAAACATTTTCCCTAATAAAACACAATTTATGTGAAAGTGTGGTGTTATCGAATTTTAACTATTGTGTCTTTATTTATGGCACATGCTTAGATGTACGTATACAAAAAAATCAAAATAGCTGCTTTAGACATATTTTTTACTTTTAAAAATACGATCGCGTCTCTAAATTGTTTGAAAAAATTGGTTGAAGATGGACAAGCGCATGAAACTTCATTTGGTGAAGTCCACCCCTCTAAAATCTAAGCAGCCAAACGGTAACATAACGCGGGCCATAAGCGTGCCATAAGCGTGCCACAAGCGTGCCGGCTGGGGGCAAGCTGAACTGCCTACACAAAGAAAAGTAATCTCTTGATTTTACTATATCTGTCTTGACTCAAATAAATTATTTATTTCGATATGATACGAGAATATATTTATTTAGTGGAAAACTTTTATTTGACTTTTTAAACTGATGGTTTGTTTAATACAAGTAAATATTTAGTTGACTTTTTATCTCAGGTTTAGTAGAATCTTACTTAAAGAAACAAAACATTTACTTAAAGTAAGTAATTCATTTTTTTAAATTAAATGTGAAGCTTTCTTAAAGAAACAAAATATTTACTTACATGAAGAAAACAATTTATTTCAGACAAATAATTAGTACCTTTTAATATTATAATTTCACGAAATATATAGTGATTGAACCAAACAAATGTTTGCTTGTTTTAATACTATAATTTATTTATTTTAATGTTGTTAATTACTTGATATTTGGTCGGGAAAATTAATTCAAAAACGTTTATTCCAATATTTTTTATTTGAACAAAACAAGTGTACACTTGTTTTGTTGTAAATACGTACCTATTTACAATAAACAATAAAAACACACAATATAAAATTAACAATAAACAAAACATATAATATATGAGCGGACAAAAATAGGAACAAAAAATACTTCAGTCACTGAAGTTCAGTGTAAATATTAGTGCACGGCATTAATAAAATACACCAAGTCTGTGGGTAAAAGTCATAAGAGGATAAGTCAAAACAAGCAATTTTTCAGCAGAACCTTAAACGTGTTCGCATTAATTCAGGAAATATATTTATGGGACATTTGAACATTTTCAAAAACTTAATTTATTATTATCAGATAGGTATCTTTGTTGAAAACACCTACCTAGGTAGGTACCTATAGTTTAAAAACAAATACATATAGTTTGCCAACCAAAATTACTTGCACTTGTCAAATACAAAAAGAAACGGTTTATTTTTAGTTTATGGCCTGTAAGTAAAATGTGCAATTATATTTAAAAGTAACAAGTCAAGTCTGAGACATGCATGATCCAAAATAAAATAGGTACCCATATTATCATATAACTTTGTAGTTCCCAAACTACCTAGGTACACAAAATTTTAATTAACTAAATCACTTTTACTTACCAACAAAACTAAAAAGCAAATGGGTTAAATTATTTTCTTTGAAGAATTCTTCCATACTATTAATCATAAGCACTTAAACACAAAACTATAACTGTTGATTAAACACCTCCTTCTCTTAAGTTAAGAGTCTTTGCCAAGGACGCTCTGCGAGTTTGTTTGCAAATGCTGCCGACAGCCGGACAAGCGCCTTTGTCAAATGCTCTAATTGGCTCTGCGAGTCACGTGGACATAAAAGCAAATAAATATGTATTTGCTTCAAGTAAATGTATTTTTGAAACAAACAAATCACGTGTTTACGTTAATTATATGAAATACATTTTATCAATTCTATTATTTTGTTAAAATAAGATATTATATGCTTGTATTAACATTTTATAAAACTAAATCCATACAACCTATATCCAAACAATTTAATTAATTGCTCTAAATAAATATTTCTTTACAATTAATCACAACAATAAGTTGTTTTCAAGAAACTCATGATTTACAACCAAATAATAGTATTTTCTTATTGTAAACAAGAAGTTACTACGAATAAGACAATTTTACTTTATACAAGAAAAACTGTTTCAAATAAATGCATTTTCTTAAATCAAGAGATTACTTTTCTCTGTGTATGCCGAGCGATAGCCGACTGTTTAGTGCTTAGTGGAAGCTAAGTGGAGCAAAAAAATTAAATGTCGAGGTCATGTTGAACCCCACGGTAGTAGTTTCAAGTTAATATAAATGATAGATTAAAAAAATAAAATTGTTTTTAACATCTAAATGTTAATGATATTTTTTACCTAATGGTTATTGTAAGTTTTGTGCTTTTTAGTTTTAGGTTTAATTTTTTGTCTGTATTCTGTATTCTATGGAAATAAATGTATTTTTTTTACTAAACACTTTATAGGTTTTACTATAGGCTATCGACTTTTGTCTTTTTGCCTAGTATTATTATAATTATAATAATTATTATTATTACTCATTTTATGATAGACTTGTTTTTCTCTTTTTTAACATGACTCTTTTTATATAATATTATTTGTAATTAATTATGATTGAAAATTAAAAAAAAAGATCAATAAAATTAGGACCGTTATGTATAAATTATTCAAAGGGAGTAAACGAAATTAATTATATAAAGGGTTCCTATTTAATCGTGTCACACAATTTGTGTGAGTAAAAATAATTTTTGATGGTGACTAAAATCTCCAGTCCCAACCTCTCCACTTTGTTCTGACCACTTCAAAGCCCTCCATTTGTATGATTCGGGACAGTTAAATTCTTCGATATTCAAAGAGTAGTTAGAAATTTAATTAATTTTCCAAAAGTTTTGTTCTTTACTTTTCAGCGGTAGCAAAGTTTATGAAGGTGTATGTAAAACCGACAGAGTAAAGAATTAAAAAAATTTTGTTAAAGTTTTACCTCGTTGAATGATATGCTGTCAAACGAAAATTGCATACAAACTAGTGTTTGAGCTTTAAAGTAGATACCAACGTCATAGACCCGGCTCGACAAAGTAATACAGAAATAAAAGGGTTTGTTATTCAGACTTTTACCAAAGCATAATTTCGAAACAGCAGCCGGAATAAAATAAACTTTTATCCCTTGACATGGTTTGTATTTAAATATAAATGGCAAAGCTAATTCTTCCATACAATTTTTATTCACAGAAATTGTATACTGGGAAATAATACAATAAATCATGTTTGAACTCCCCTGTTTATTTTTATATAACTATCTCTCATAAAACCTTTCAAAATTAGGGATTATGGGAGTAAGTTAAAGGTATAAAACAAATAACAAATAATAATGTAATTTATTTGGATAAAGCAACAACAGTAACCATAACCCAAACGACATTTAACTTATTTTCTGAAAGAGAACTCTGAAAGAAAGGGACATCCTACAAACCCTTAAAACCATACAAAATCTCCATACTACGACCAAAACATACGATAAAAGATGTAAGCGCGTTTCAAAGCGGCAGTGGTTACTACGCATAAATGACGTATGTTACGAAATTTGTTAAACATACGGCAAAATGCTTTGTAATTTTTAAATAACCTAGGCACATACGTGGTCTTTTGACACATACGGCTTCTATTCTAAGTAATATTTTCTTAATACAAACAAATCACCTAATTTTTGTTTTTTTTTTCTAAATAGTAAAGAATTTGATACAAAAATTGAAAATATTTATCTTTAAAAATCTAAGACACAAAATCTTATTTTTGAAAAAATAAACAACGGTGTTTTTTCGTTGGACGGCAGATTAGTTGGTTACTGATAAAAAAGTTCTTTCTACATTGTCGGGAAGCGCGAGAAGCGTGCCGGATCCGCGGGAAACTTTTTTTAAAATAGTTTTGTAGGGCGAGAGACATTTTCGAAATTGGCCGAACGAAATACACGAATCGACGGGTAAAAGACCAAAGTTTGACATACCAAAAGATGAGCTTTATCGAATGAAAACTAATCGGCCAGAAGCCTGTTTAATTTTTGTTGGGTATTTAAAAAAGTTAACCAATTAAAATCCCCAAAATAAAATCAATAACAGGGGGATCCAACAAAATATTAGGTAACAATGCTGCATTGCCAAATTTAATTGCGGTGTTGCCAGCTTTTGTAAAACTTTCCCAAAATAAAAAATATAATTAATAAAATTATACACAGGGGAACCCAACAAAGTATTCAACAACACAGGTATGACAGGTGTCAAGTGAACAGGTGGCAGATGAAAGGTGACAGGTGCCAGATGACAGGTGACAGATGTCAAGTTGACAGATGTATATGTACAAAGATGACAGGTGACAGATGACAAATAGCTGATGACTGATGACATGTGACAGATAAAAGGTGACAGATATGACAGATGAAAATTAACAGATGACAGGTGACAGATGACAAATGACAGATGAAAAAGGTCAGATGACAAATGACAGATGACAAATGACAATTGACAATTGACAGATGACCGGTGATAAATGACAATTGACAGATGACATGTAAGAAATTAAAAATTTTCTTTAAAATTACTACTCAGTTTAGGTGGAGCGGTCGGGGCGCGATTCCAACCCGCAGCGATCACCAAGCTCAGCTTGTTTATTAAATAAACATATAAATAAATTTTATTGAATACATATTTATTAAATGTAATCAATTTTTTTTTTAATCATATATTATATCACGAGAACTATGAATTTAGTCGGTTAAACTAGGCTCAGTAGTTTTTTCTTTGGTTTTTCTTGGAAAATGTTGAATGCTCCCGCTACGCGGTGGGTTTTATTTTTAAATATTGTTACAAAATTTAAAATATACATTTAATTCTACCTTAGTTACCTTCAGTAATTAAGTGAATTACGGCGCATTGGCATAGAGAGACAGACCAGCCCTAAACCTAAAACAAAATAAATATTTATGAGCATTTATGTCAACTAATAAATAACGCGTACCCCTGGTATGAGCTCAACCAATAACAGCAAACGGATAAGTCATTAAAAACAAATCCCCAATAAAGAGTCACCAACATACAGCCCCAAAACTATCTGGAGGGCCAAGATAGTTCTGCGCCAAGCCAGTTTGTTAACAACCAGCTGGAAGGCCAAGCAATACTGTTTAACTCAGTGGAGAGCCGACATGAGCTAGGGCAATACAATATTTATCATCTAGGTTATGCAATAGACTTGAGGGAGTACCACTCCAAATCTAACCTCGTGTAATTCACAAACGGCGAACCGTAAATTGGGACAATGTACTACTATTCATTAAAATCAACTACGCTAACAATAAATACTCAATAGGCTAATAACCTACCTCTTTTCCACGGTCTTATTGGCTTTGTTATCTATGATTGGCACCTTTTCAACAAAATTTATTTAATTCACTGTCAAACTAATAATGACAGAATGCCGGAAAATCACAGAACAAATGGGTAAAAACACGGCAAACGTGCTTATGTTCCTTTGCCGCTAGATGGTGTTATGTGCATAATAAACTCAATTTTATTAAAGTATTTTATTTTAAAAGTTAAACAAAAATATCTTGTTACATTCGGCCATCCTGAGATATTGCTTCGTCCCGAAGCACTTCTTCCTCAGAATCGCTCAGAACCACTCCATCTTCATTTTCGGCATTAGGTCCATCTGATTCATCAGACACTCTACTTAAATAACAAAATAACGTTTCAGGAATTTGATAACTGCCAGCCTTCGCACCCGTCCTTATTACGACATCAGAAATCCCACCAATTATACATGAGACAGCATTACTACCTGTTATTTCTAACTCATTCAATAAGGACAATTTACAATAGTAATAAGTAGTATAGTTTTCTTCTGGTTTCTTTACACGAGCCATCATACGTTGCAACAGTGCATGGTAATCGGTCTGACTTGGAAATGCCGCCTGTAGTTTTGTTTTCCACTCCTGCCATGTTAGCATCATAGTTGGCAAGCTTTTGTACCAAAGATTAGCCATCCCCTTGAATTTTCTAATTGCAAAGAAGATAGTAGACTCCTCTGTCCAATGAAATACAGCTTTACACTCATCTACCTTCTTACACCACTTTTCGCTAGAAAAATCTGGCTTACTTGGATCAAAATCGGGCAAGGCTTCAGATCCGATGCTGGCATTGCTTGGACGATGATGTGATGTCTCCAAAAAGTTGGCCATAACATCAGTAAACTGACGAAGAACATCTACTGGTTCAATGGCAGCATCGGAGCTTGGTGTGCTTGCTTCAGATGTTCCAGAGTTCTCATCGTCTCGCTGTGATTTTGACATGATCAGGCTAGCTTGGGTTACTGCACTTCTTTTCATACCCCTCGGTGGCGCCATTTCAACGTCACTTGCACTTTCTCTAATCACAAATTATACACAGGTAATATCACAAATATCTTTGCCAAAAACAACAAAACAAATGAAAACTGCGCAAAACAGTACAAAGTACGTATACATTTAGTTTACGAAAATAATGAATGCTTAAGGTCAATGCCAGTCTGAATCTGTCTATCCCACTTCTGAATTGTTACAAAATTTAAAATATACATTTAATTCTACCTTAGTTACCTTCAGTAATTAAGTGAATTACGGCGCATTGGCATAGAGAGACAGACCAGCCCTAAACCTAAAACAAAATAAATATTTATGAGCATTTATGTCAACTAATAAATAACGCGTACCCCTGGTATGAGCTCAACCAATAACAGCAAACGGATAAGTCATTAAAAACAAATCCCCAATAAAGAGTCACCAACATACAGCCCCAAAACTATCTGGAGGGCCAAGATAGTTCTGCGCCAAGCCAGTTTGTTAACAACCAGCTGGAAGGCCAAGCAATACTGTTTAACTCAGTGGAGAGCCGACATGAGCTAGGGCAATACAATATTTATCATCTAGGTTATGCAATAGACTTGAGGGAGTACCACTCCAAATCTAACCTCGTGTAATTCACAAACGGCGAACCGTAAATTGGGACAATGTACTACTATTCATTAAAATCAACTACGCTAACAATAAATACTCAATAGGCTAATAACCTACCTCTTTTCCACGGTCTTATTGGCTTTGTTATCTATGATTGGCACCTTTTCAACAAAATTTATTTAATTCACTGTCAAACTAATAATGACAGAATGCCGGAAAATCACAGAACAAATGGGTAAAAACACGGCAAACGTGCTTATGTTCCTTTGCCGCTAGATGGTGTTATGTGCATAATAAACTCAATTTTATTAAAGTATTTTATTTTAAAAGTTAAACAAAAATATCTTGTTACAATATTTTGTATGAAACTATTTTTCAAAAAGAAAAATCAAATAAAAACTTACTAAGCATAGTTTGACAGATTAAAGAAAACTATTTGACAATTAATAAAATCTGACGTATATATAAAATCGTAAACAAAAATCCAATATGGACGCTAAAATTTAATCTCTGTTAAACTGTTCTAGTGATTTAATCGCTTATCTAAACAAAATTTATTCGAAAATTCAAGGCTTTTGATTGGTTCATTTTATAATAAGGGAAATAATTATTTTTAATAATATATTTAATAGTTTTTCGAATACAATTTTTTTTATTAATATTATTAATATTAATATAAATGTACCTACATAATATGTACTACTAGTTTTTTACACTTAACATCATATACATATTATGTATATGATGTTAAGTGTAAAAAACTAGTAGTTTAAAGTAAGTGTTTTAATACCAATAAATTAAAAAAAATCGAACATATTTTTTAAAATTTATTGGTAAAATTCTAAATTAAAGTTGGCACACTTAATCGTTTATCACATATAATTAAACAAAACAGGTTTTAAATTTTTTCAACCAACAAATTTGTTTTTATCTTTTTACTAATCTTTCTACTATTCTTTACACCAAAAAGGCCCACTTTGAAATTTGAATAAGGAACGCACCCTCATAATTCTAAAATTGAAGTAAAAATGAAGTAAGTGTTATACATGCTAATATTATTAATATACATATTTTTGTGACATAAATTAAAGCCTTTTTCACTAAAAATAAATGTTTTATATTATTTTAAGCAAATGAACTGTAAATAAAAAATGCTCAATTATAATTTCTTTTGTTAACTATACTTTAACAGATACTCAATTCTTTGTTAAATGTGGCCTACAGTTTCTAAATAATAATTTTCTGAAAAATTTCTTAAAAAATAAGTGACAATATTATAATTATTAAAAAAAATATTTTAATTATTTTGTTGTCAATTTAACAAAATTAATATTAAATTTTTAATTTTATATTGACTATAAATAAAAATAACTAAGAAAGAGTTTATAAATGTTTTTCCTCGTTTATAATTTGTTTACCAAGTTCTAGGGAGTTATAAACCATTGCAAAATAAAGCAATTTATTTGCCAAATTAAAAAAACTAAAAAACCATTATAAAACGTTTTTAACTCTCGTCCAAGGATAAAACTAGAGAAAAGGACAAAAATTGGCTGTGTATTATTCCTGCGAAGAAGATCAGATGCTGCGAAATACCCCCACTTCTCAACTCTCTCCCACCCGTTTGTCATTTTGCATCGTCGCAAATGTGAATCCGGCAACCTCGCCTATCATTCCTGCAGACAGGCCCAGTCCGGATTCTATCGCTGCGTCCTGCAGATCCTTTAGATTTCAGCTCCCATTCTATTCTCATCTTCTAAATGTCCGTGTTTATTCCACCAACACTTTAAATTATTCCCCTTATACACATTAATTAACAGACTCTCTTTAAGTAATTTATATGACATTTTGAACTATAGTGCACGATTTTGTAAAACATTGTGCATGTAAATACAAAAACAAACTTTTCTGTGAAGTTTTGATGATAACGAAGTAAATGGATTATTTAATCCTGTAGGACACTTGTCATTAGGTAAAAGTTAAATTACATAATCATATTTAATAAAACAAACATACGCCTGTCAACCAATTCTAAAGAATGATTTATATTTATTGTGTATTATGTTAAGAGAATTTAAATTATTAAACTTTTAAACTAGCAAAGTCATAAGGTTAATAATTAAATTTACATATTATTCAAACCTTCAATTTATTCTTTTAAAAGTTTTGCCCGCATAAATATACACAAACTTTCCGATTATTTATAAAAGACCTGTATAATAACAATTGTAGAGGTCTTAAATAAAATAATACGATTAATTTTGTAGATTGGTTTCATGTTAAAATTATCCATAAAAATGTTTCCTTAAAACACGCGAGCGGCAGGCATACAGCTAGCCAAACAATAAAAACAGGATATGACATCGTGACGTTATTTTCCTAAAACAATACAAAACTATACAAAATCTATGATTTTGAATATTGATTAAACATCCTCGTTGTTTTATAATTTCTCCACTTATTTATTTAAAACTTCACTGCTATTTTAGGTTATTTAAAGTCAAGGACTGGAAAGAAAAAACATAATATGTAGGTTCGAAAATTTTTTGTGTACATAGGTTCTAAAACAAGATTTCAATGCAATTTATTGGTATGTTGTTGTTGATTATAATTATCAACTACATGATGGAACTACTTTTCAAGGATTCTGAGGCTGGTACAGTGTAAATAAACTACAAGAACTACAATTGTTTTTTTTAACAACTGTTGATGTAGGTCCTAAAAGAAATTAAAACATACGCGATTCCCTCATGAAGTTGGGATATTTTTTTCGTGTTTAGGACACCTGAAAAATACGAAAAAAGGGGAGGTCGGCCGAAAACCTTGTTTTTACTGTATTTTACTTTTTGGTCGGTTTCTTGGCGGCTCTTTTGAAGTTGACGGAGTGGGCAGTGTTTCTTCTTTTATGATTTCATAATTTTCTAGTTTTAAATTATATTAATCCACCACTGATTGCCATCTGACAAATCAGATTCTTCATCCGTTTCTGATTGTGGATGTTCATTACCACCTTTTTTTCCATATTCTTCCTCGCATAAACTAAAAATAATATTTACTTTGTAAAAATCGTAATTGGATTTATTAGATCTGTAAAAGGAAAAATAATGGTACCTCAAAGTGCTCATTGGCAACTAACCTTACCAGGTATAATTGTAACAATGTAAAACATAACAATGCTAAATTTTAATACGAAATACAAATGCCTTGTCGAGTCTTGACTGTTGACAATAAAGAATTTTAACCCTGGAGTGGTCGAGCGTTTTAAGATCGGGTGGAAAAAGGGCGGGGGTGCAGATATATAAAACAGATTATATATATTATATTATATATGTATATATTATCTCTAGTTTGCGTGCTTCCTGTTTACCTCGTAAAAATGTTTTCCCGGTATGTCTCAAACATGAAGAATTTCATTGCCCTGAATGTGTGGCTCCACCGCAAATTTTTTTATAATCTAGTTCCTTAGGTGCGTTTTAGGAAAAAAATATTTTTTTAGTTTTTTTATGCTATAATAATACATTTTTTACTTTTGTTTACCTCCGATGTTTTATTTGCACATTATAGCCATTTTGTATTTTTAGGTATTTTTCATTTCTAAACAATTAAACTTGTTCAAAAATGGATAAATACATTTAAAATATATCCAAATAAGAAAAACAATAGCTAAAAAGAAAACAAAATATAATAGTTACTGAAATTCATATTTTTTAAAATTGAGTCTGTCAGACGCCACCGTTCATGTTCTGCTAAGAGGCGCCACCACTCTGGATACACTCCAAGTTTACCTTGCGCGTTCGATTTCTCTGGTATATCCCTAGATATAAGCAACTGTCAACTGTTCGAAAACAGCAAGTATATGCCCAGAGTGCACTCTCGGTTATCTAAGGCTTTAAGCTTTAGACTTGGTTAAGTTTTACCCGTCATGCGCATATATACCCTATAGGGTACATCAAACAATAATTTGTATTTACCTTCATATAATTCAATAAAACAAAAACGAAAAACATTAAAATAATTATTTTAAAAGAATTTATTTAAAATAAATTATTTAAAAAATATCAATTCTAAAAAACAAAACAAAATCTATCACAAAAACTTGAATAAATCATATAACTAAAGGGTTGAAATTCAATAATTTAATATTTGTATGTATGCAATTAACTAACAAGCAAAACCAATTGATTTTAGAACACTCCAACATAAAGTTCATACTCTCTAAAAATGAATTAGTCAAAAATAACTAATTTAATAGTTAATAGTGGCTGCTTTTTCACTTGTGCTATGGTTAAGCATCAAATACCATGGTATCCCAAAATTTAAT
Source organism: Brassicogethes aeneus (assembly GCA_921294245.1). Classification (NCBI taxonomy): domain Eukaryota; kingdom Metazoa; phylum Arthropoda; class Insecta; order Coleoptera; family Nitidulidae; genus Brassicogethes; species Brassicogethes aeneus. The sequence continues at coordinate 39,126,055 of OV121132.1, forward strand.
AGCCAATTCTTATGTAAAATTGTACTCTGAATCCGAAAATACCTTCAAAAATTATGAAAGTGGAGCAGTTTTTGAGATATAGTCAAATCCATATTAAATGGAAAATTTACTATATCTCAAAAACTGTTCTACTTTTTTAACTTTTGAAGACATTTTCGGATTCAGGGTACAATTTTACATAAGAATTGGCTGTTAAATTTTGGGATACCATGGTATTCGATGGTTAACCATGGCACAAGTGAAAAAACAGCCACTATTAATTATTAAATTAGTTATTTTTGACTAATTCATTTTTAGAGAGTAGGTATATGCTCCGCGGCGTTCGAAAATAACAAGGAGGTCAGGTATAATGTAAAGTCATGTGATTATCCTTATACCATATCCAAAGTACACTCTCATTTCGAACGCACTCTATAGGGTTAAATAAAAACCTATGTAGTAATATTTATTTTATATGTATACTTACATTTTATAGATTGTTGTTGGAATCGCAGAAATTGAGTAAAATTACAATGTTTCTTTTGTGATTTGTTTTAATTGTCTCGTGGATCAAATAAACACTCTTGTTTCAATAACAAAAATAATTTATTTGGTAAACAGTAGAAAATGATAAAAGTGTACATAAAATAGTCAACTTTATGCGGTCAATTCTCTCAAGCTACATGTTCTATCACAAATTTACATTAGACTAGTGTTTATGCTACATAAAACTACCGGTAACAAATTCACTAATTAAACATGTCACTAAATGCTATTTAAAAAGTATGCCAACTGTGGTTGCGAATAAGCTCTAATGGGTTAAGAAAGAAAAATTAATCTTACATTTTTCTGTTATATAAGATCCAGCCTGATTTATCAATTGATTTGTAATATTTTAGAAATAGGAATCACTTCCAATAAAATATAATTTGTTAAGTGAAGCCAAATAGCAGTAATAGATAAGTTTCATTCGTATAGTAAAATAGAAAAAGCAATATAGTACAATCATCAAAGGCAACGGCCGATAAAAACATCTATTAGTATAATATCTACTTCTAAATTTATTATTTACATTACGTTAAAAGCTTTTTAACTTAAACATATTTAGGTTTTAGATATAATAATAATGTAGTTTATTGCCATAATAATTTATATAAATAAGTACTTAAAAGCAGAGACTACTACTTTTTGTATAAATTGAATTGAATTGAAAATTCAAAAACTTAAATTAAGTCCATTAAAATATGTTTATATTTTGTTTTAAATATTATCTAATCTATGTTACTTATTTTAAAGTATGAACATAAATAACATTGATATATCTATATCATTATAACGTCCATAAATCCAATCAGTTCCTGGTAAATTTAATTTAAAATGACCGATGGCAAAACTTTTGTTGTATGTTTTCTTTTGTCGAGAAAATTGATGTTCACTGAACATTGTTCAGTTTAAATAAATATTGCAAGAAAGAGTGGAAATAAAGTTGCTGACATTTGCAAAACCTCACAGAATGTAATTTCCACAATTTCCGCTCTATTTTCATAGTAGGTACCTACGTTTTCAAAATACATTGGATTTTCAACTTGCTACCATTTGAGGTTGTAAAATTTTAATCGGCATAAATACTCGGATATTAAAATCTTTAAAGTTAAAACGGGATTACATTAAAATATTTCTATGTAATTTTATTTTTCAAGCGTACAAAAATTTTCATATTATAACAGTAATAACCATATGTAGGAATACTTCATTTTTGTACGCAGTTTAAAAGTCAAATTATTAAACACCGCCGTACAATAATGAATATACATTAAATTTACATAGGAAGCGTGGTTCCATCTAGCGTTCCAAATTAGCAGAGAAAATGTTAAATTACAGGTCACTAGAATAAATTAATGTACGTAACCTATAAAACAATATATGTCAAACGACCAACCTAACAAAATGTCGCAAACTCGATAATTTTAATGTAAATAAGTACAGAATTATTAAAAACTTAAAAAAAAATGTAGTATATATACAACACGGCGAAGAAAGCATATTAACTGTCTCGCTCAGATCTGCAGCCTCGACAGCGAACACTGAGCTGGATTTTAATAAGCGCTTTCTCCTCCTGTTGTATTACCTATTACCTATTAAATGTATACATTATCGAACAGATGGAAAAAGTGCTTATATTATACGCAAGCTCAGTGTTCGCTGCCGAGGCGTTAGCTGCACGTTATCTCACTTTTATTTTACTTTTGTAGTAAAGTGACTTTGACTAACTACAACAAGGACAATGTTATTAGGATTAATATTAAATGAAAGATACATACCACTACGAAATGGTATACTCTGTAAATTAAATTTACCACTACTTTATAAGTGGAACGGATTATAACAAAATAGTAAAAAAATTTAAAATTCTGCGTGATGGTTAATTTTATCATTACAACTGATTCCTAATAAATAGCTTACCATTACAAATAGTACACCCCACATTGGTTCAAAATTTAAAAAAAATAGAAAAGAAATAGAAAATTTATAATGTGTTTTTGCTGATTTTTTTATTGAGTATAATTAAGGATATTATATTATATATATATATATATATATATATATATATATACAGTGCTTGCAAATTCAAGTCCGACCGCGTTGGGAAGGATGGTTGTTTAATACCCGCGTGAAAAGAATAAGGATAGAATGCCAAACAGAAATTGATTGGTCAGAGCGTCAGGCGTGCATATTGTAAGCGCCTTCTTCGTTATATCCTTGTTATTTTCACGCGTCCTTCCCAAACCGGTCGGACTTTGCAAGCACTGTATATATCCGCCGACGCACACTGGGATATTTGGACACCATGAAGGGACAAAATTTATTTTCAAAATAGGTTGAGAGTTTTAAGTCGGAATAGGCTTTAATATCCTGGAAATATGTTGACAATAGTTATTACCTTAAAATTATGGAAATATATACAGGGCGTTTCATTTTCAAATTAGGTTGAGAGCTTTAAGTTGGAATTCCGACTATTAATAGGCTTTAATATCATGGAAATATGTTGACAATAATTATTAACTTAAAATTATGGAAATATATACAGGGTGTTTCATTTTTTGTGGTTTATAAAATTTTTTACTACTTATCCAGTATGGCTTCAAGAAAAATAAGAAAACATACCAAGAAGGTAGTTAAACCTATTTTTGCAGTATTATTTTATAATAATGTTGAAATTTTGCACACTTGACAATACTGAATTGCATATTTTATTTACTAAAACGGTGAAAATTAAATAAATAATTGCTGGAAAAAATACAGAAATCAAATTTTTTTTTTAAACAGGAATATTTTTTATAATCAACGATTTATTTTCCGAAAATGTAACAAACTGGACTAACAACATACTTATTTTATTTTAACTATAAACTTTTAATTGTCAAATGTGGAATGTGGGTCTCCATCAGTAAATTGCAATTCTTCATGAATATTATTATCTTCACCAGGAAGCATCATTTCTATAGCCTCTCTGGAAAATTTTTTTTTGTTTATTGTAGGAAGAGGTGACATTGCAGTCAGCAAAGGGTCAGATGTTAGAAGTAGTCTGTTAAACACATCAACATTACACGCTTTTCTCGATATTTTTCGGGAGAGATCTTCACGATATTTCTTGAAGTGTTATTCCTACTTTCTGCCGACTCTTCAGAGAGCTGTCCTATTGGTAAGGGAGCATGATCGATTATTGTAGATCCGTGAATAAGCACCTTAGGTACTGTAGGCGGCATTGGGTACCATCCGTATAATTGTACATAAAGTTTGGCCGTTTCCATAGTAAAATTCTTAAAAAGATTTGTGTTGATTTTATGTCCACTGCTTATAGTCTCTAGAATAACTCTATAGCGTTTAATTATCTTAATATCAACACCTGTTATTCGACTAGATGTTTCGGGGTTTTCAAAAAATCTCCTAGATAAATTCCCAGTATTGGTGTTGCCAAAGCCTGATTTTGGTACATCCACTAGCATACCACATTCTTTTCTAAACTGAACTTGAATTTTTTTTTTTTTTGGTTTCTTGTACATCCTCTTTTTTTGCAGCATTCCTTGTTTGCCATTTTCCTATTGGTATTTTATAAGCAAGGTGTAAGAGGCTTTCAAAAAATCTGATTCTGGCGTCTAAAACTGATATACCAAACTTACAGTTTTCTTCGTTTACGGGATATTCTATAACTTTCCTTAGGTTATTAAAATCCTTACTTGTAGCTCCACACACATAACACCTTTGAGTAGAGGTTGTGTCAGTGAGGCAGTTACATACCTTTCCATCTACCATAGTAAAGGTTAATATGTGTTTTACGAATATCATTTTTAACAAATTTTGATGGCAAAAGAGATTCAATTTGGCTATTTATATGACTGGATTCCGCTTTAGTTTCTTCAGTTGTTTCTTCAAATCTAAATCTAATTGGCCGAAAATACCTTGGCGATGAGGGGCGTGGGTTTTGCCAGACAGTTTTTTTCTTGGTTGATGTTTCTATGTAAAGCTGTATTGGTACAAATGAACATAAAAAGAGACTACCGTCATTATTGGTTCCTGAGTCAAATTTTTGGTGATATTAATTTTTGGCTGACCCATTTTTGCAATCATCAGTTGACAAGTTCCCCAAAGCCTCCAATATTGAAGTAGATAATTGATCTGCAGTTAAATCAAGCAAGGCTTGAAGAGGTACTTCAACACTAACATCTGTTATTGAATAACTTGACTTCTCCGGGTAACATGTTAATTTTTCTCGTTGCACCAAAGAATAACATGGGTAAAGATCTTTGTGATTTCGTCGAATTATATCGTACTGATTTCTAGATAATCCTGCTTCCACTATCAATGAGAGGGCTTCTGATGGATTCATTTTTTGAGGAGATGTTTGCTGCTTTTTCTCTTTGTTACGTTTATATTTCCAGACGCTCTTAAACCCATACACGTGGAAAACGAAAGTTCTTCAACCGAAAAAGAATTTCTCACATTTTCAGTTTTTCGTCTTTTGGATTTCTCACATACATCTTTGAAGTCTTTTTTTCCTCGTCCAGGACCCGGTCTAGAGATTTTTGTTGGTGTAGGAAAAGTAACATTAACTGAAAGCCATTTCTCATTTCTTAAGAAAATATCTTTCCTTCTTTTGCATCTAGCTCACTGGGTTTTGTAATCTTGTATTAAGTGTGATATTCGATGTTTTAGAATTTTTATATCATTTGGTTGACACACCGTAATTTCTTGGACTCTTTTAAAGAGATATTCCTTTTTGTCGGATAAACGCCTTTCATTACTATCTTTTAGAATGTTGTATAGTTCAAGGCGGCTCCTGTGTTGTTCCATTCTGATAACAACCTGTAATTTTTTTTGTTAGGTAGTTATCAAATAAGTTATTTTCTAGCTGTTGTCTAGGAGTTTCGAAATAAAAAAAGCAAAAATTCTGAAAACCCATTGTTTTATTTTGGCAAAGTTGATAAAGCTAAGAATATTAGTTAATCGATCTTACTCTTTGGGTTATCAAAACAGATATTTTATTCCGCCATATTGAATTTTTTGAATTTGTGAAAAATATTTCTTTAAGTTTACAAACCTACCTAATAGATTTTTATTGACATCGGGATAACAGTTCATGAATTATAGCCAATCAAAAATTAAAGTGGCCGCCATTTTGATCTGCCATGTTGGGGTTTTTAAAAAAACTAATCAAGTCTGTCTGTTGTTGTACGTAAGTCGCCTGCCCAATTTCATCAAAATTGAATCAATACTTTTTGAATTATGCTGACCAAAATAATTTAATTAATACATTGGTATTGTGCAAAAATGACGTGTTAACTGCATTTAACATTATATTCAGGGATTTACGGAATAGCAAATATTAGCAATTTTTTTTACGGTTTCATAATAAACGATGATTGGCCATTATTCTGTGATGAACTATTCATTTCGAAAACGCCCGGAACACAACTATAACCTCTGCCAAAATAAGCAAAAATTAAAAGAAAACTTCTAATTTGCGATACTGAAAAACAACGCTCTATATAAAATCAATGGACATATTAAATTAGTATGTGCCATTACGGTAAGAATCTAATGGCTTACCTAAATATATTTTTGCCAAAAAACTGGAAAAGTTCACTCTTCGCTTTTCCTAAAATGACTGTGAAGTTTTGAAAATAAATTTAGAGTAACTATGACAGCAAAGCGTTCAATCAACACTGATATCTTTGACATGCTGTCACCGCCCGTTTTAAGTGACAGCCTACTAGTTTTGCTTGCGCTAGTTTAAGCAATGTCTTTAGTTTATTTTTGCATCAGATTTCTAACAAAATTAAAAATGTATGTTTTTTTCCTTTTTGTCCCTTCGATAGGCATCCATACTCCAGTGTGCGACGGTGGACTAGTGGTTAGTGCTTCTGACTGAAGCCGAGAGGTCGTGGGTTCGAATCCCACCAGGGGTTTGGCTGCTATTGTATATTAGTCCTTCGGAGGGGACTTTAAGCCCGCGGTCCGTTCCTACCCCTGACTCGCTCGAGCCATTCAGTTGGCTTCTGGGACTTCTTAGAAAGTAAGGGTGGAACTAAAAAGAGCACTTTTGTATATATATACCAACAATTATCTGTGATATTGTAATAGTTGAAAATTTACTTACAGTGTTTTTTATTTCAATTTTTCGTTTTAAATATCAAATTAAAAAAAAAATCAAAATAATAAAAGACTACACAGAAAAAACGGTATACCGTTAGCATAGCATGAAAGGGTGAGCCATTAAACCAATGGGATCTTGTGATCAGTATTCCTGAATAACAGTTCCTATAATACCAATAGATAGCACTTGGTTTATAATCGTTTACCGTTTATAAATTAACAACAAAAGTTATCGCTCCTAAATCTATTGATATTTATATTTATATTAATATTTATTTTCATTTAATCTTAGAATGTTATTGCATTAAATACTAATTTGATTTATTTAATAACCTTACTACATTTAACATAATACATTCTTTTACATTTAGGCAAAATATTTCCCTATTTTGGTTTAATAGTAATTAACGAGCAAATAACAATTTAGATTGCTTCAATTTTAATGCATTCAATGAGAGCGCTGTGCTTGGTACTATGTTCGATTTTTTATGTGTATTTAAATATAAGTTATTTTGAGCATTTAATTTAAAAAGCATCAAAAGCTTTTCTATATTGGTGTTTTGTATATTGTTAAACAATTTGTTTATTTATGCTTTCTTAGTTTATTATATTTTTGTTGATTTTAATTTAATTTTATATTTATAACAAGAAAATATTAATATTAATATAATTATTAAGTGTTTTTTAAATGTTAAAAGCGTCACGCTTTAAGCGTGTAGTAATTTTTTTTTAAATCGTTCTCCTAAAATATGTATCTTTATTAATTAAATTATCTAAAGCCATAAATAATTTTTCTTGAATTTTGCATATAACAACGTTTTAAGCATTCCCTGTTTGTGTCAGAAGTAATTTTTACATGCAAGTTGCAACAATGCGTTTTTTGAAAAAATAATATTTTAATTAAGTTAAATCGAATATTGCAAAAAAGCCAATTCATTTTTGAAAAAAAAATCGTGTAATTAAAATTGGAGTTTGCATACCGATATCTTACCAGGAAAAAAAACCTTTAAATTCGGTTAAATTTAATATAAAGCTCATTACCAGGGTGTGTAAACAAGCATTTTAAGCTAAGTCCGAGCTTTGAATTTATGTCAATAGCAGAACACTATTTTGTCGGATAAAAGGTTTAATTATATAACTTTTACGGCTGATGGGTAAATATCTTCTCCTAGCCTGAAACCTATTTACCTATTGACTATAGCAGTCATATTGTTACGACATGCACTATGCGGAATATATTCACACAATGCATAGCAGTTTTATTGAAAGTATTTTGTTTGATATAGATATTCAGTTATTCCAGGGTATAAAACAAATGATTTGAATGAATTATCAGTCTGCGGGGTGTCAGTTTCACTGGTCGATACCTACATTAAGCCCGTTTCATATAGATGCGAAATGCGAATTGCGAAATGCGAAAAATGCTCCCATTGGTCCATTTGATTTGGCGGGAAAAGCGTTTAGACGTTGCGACAGATCCTGCGAATTCGCAAGATTTGAAATCTGGGGGGGGGAATCTTAAGATTGGTTCAATATTCTTATGGCTTATGGGATATAAGTCCGTTTCATATAGACGCGAGATGCAAAATGTTCCCATTTGCAAGTCCTATTTCATATAGATGCAAATTTTCGTAACTATTTTAGGGACATTATTTTCTCACTAGGCTATGTTTGCCAAACAGAACATACAATTTTAGGGACATTATTTTCTCACTAGGTGATAACCTAACATTTTCTATTTGTTTTTATATGAAGTGGTGTATTATTTTTTTGTATTATGGCTAAACAATTATACGATTGGCAATTGCAATATTACCATTGGCGACGAAGGCGTGCTATTGCCGCTTATTTGTTGTTAAAAAGCAGACCAAAAAGAAACAGGTCAATGGGAACCTGTGAAATATTTAAATTAAGGAAGCAACAAGGTGCATACCATAACTTAGTGCAGGAAATGCGTCTTAAAGATGAAAAAAAATTTAGAAATTATCATAGAATGGCCATTGAAGATTTTGATAATTTAGTGGAAAAAGTTTCACCTTTTTTACGAAAAACATTTATTTCCCGTGAACCAATATCGCCTGGGGAAATGTTGTCTGTTACACTTAGGTAAGTAAGTTCATAAAAAAAATGTCCACTAATACAACTTATCTTCCTATATTTCAGATATTTGGCATCTGGTGAAAGTATGCGAAGCATTTCATATAGCTATAGATTAGGACTAAGCACTGTTTCTAATATTATTAAAAGCACATGCTCTGCTATTTGGAAAGCTTTAAGTGAAGAATATTTACCATATCCCACAGAACAAAGTTGGAAAAAAATTGCTGTTGATTTTGAATCAAAGTGGAATTTTCCCAATTGTGTGGGTGCAATTGATGGAAAACATGTGAGAATACAAGTAATTATAATTTTATATATATATACAGGGTGTCCCAAAAATAATGTGCAATACTCTGCACATGGTTCCTAAGGACAAAAATAGAAAGAAATCTTATGAACATGATCGGTAAATGGGAGCTTCAGCCTCTTAAAGGGGATTCGCCTCTTCAAGAGGCCCCTGATTCAGGGGCCCTGAAAATGTTTTTTTATTTCCAAAATAAAATTTAATATGCTTACTTATATTATGTTTTTAGGCACCTCAACATTCTGGTTCAGATTTTTTTAATTATAAAGAATTCTTTAGCATGATATTGCTAGCAGTTTGTGATGCAAATTATCGATTTACTGTGGTTGACATTGGTGCAAAAGGGAGACAAAGTGATGGAGGAGTTTTTCGCAACAGTACTTTTGGAAAACAATTTTTCTCAAACTCCATTAATTTACCTGCTCCAAGAAAACTTGCAGATGATGAAGAACCAACTCCATACTGTTTTGTAGGTGATGCAGCATTTCCCTTTGGAGTTAATTTAATGCGACCATACCCTGGAAACTTTCTTCCACAGAATGAAAGAATTTTCAATTATAGGTATGAATCATTGGCCTAAATATTTTGTAAATAGTATTTTTTAATAGAATTTTTATGTTACAGATTAAGTCGTGCAAGAAGAACAATTGAAAATACATTTGGCATTCTTGTTGCCAGATGGAGAATATTAGAAAAACCAATTATTGCAAAGCTTGAAACTATTGAAAAAATGATAAGTGCACTTGTATGTCTGCATAACTTTTTGAGGAAATCAGACTCAGATAAGGTTGACAGCAACAGGTACTGTCCTTCTAATTTTGTGGATAGAGAAACAGAAACAGGTGAACTTATCGAGGGAGAATGGAGGAATTTAGTGCATAATGGGTTACCTAATGCTGGAAGAATGGGTGGAAATGCATATTCCCAAGGAGCCAGTGCTATGCGCAATTCATTAGCTGATTATTTTATCCATGTGGATCCAATTGCATCACAATTGTTAAAATAAGCTGTACTTTGTAATTTTTTTTTTAATATACAGAATTATATTTAAAAATGATTTTTCTTTACTGTAGTATATACTATACAGGGTGTTTCATAATATATGCGCAGGACTTCAGGATGTGATAGCTCATCCAAAACGATGAAAAAAGTCGCTATTAAGTTACGCTCTAAAATGCACAATTTTCGAGATACAGGGTGTGTAAATTTTAGAAAAAAATTCGTTTTTTTCGAATATCTCCGGAACCATTTATCGTACAAAAAACAGCTTTTGTAAGCATTTTCTACTCAAAATAAGCTATGTTTTGTGCTAGAAAAAAATTTTTTTTTCCTCATAATTGATGGAGATTTTGAAGGGGTAGCGGGTGTTTTTCTCCTCAACTTATACGCCCCTGAAAAAAGTACGGTTTTGAGAGGCCCATTCGAACCGCCAATGTTTTCTACACAAAAAAGGTACTCCTGGTCATAAGCTCTAAAGTTGACCGTTTTCGAGAAAAATTAACTTTTATGTTTAAAAACATGGTCAATTTAAAAAAAATATATATTTTTTTTTACTAATTAAACAAAATTTATTTTAACGTTAGGACAAGTAACAAAACCAAACCATAATTGCAAAATAAAAAATGATTTAAAAGTTGTCTTTGCTTAATTCTCCAAACCGTAAAGGTAACGCATTTCGCACATTTCAGCATTTGAGTAAAAAATCATTAATATTTGTTTTTTAATTTTGCAATTATCGTTTGGTTTTGTTACTTTTTCTAACGTTAAAATAAATTTTGTTTAATTAGTAATAAAATTTTTTTTTCAAAAAATTGACCATGTTTTTAAACATAAAAGTTGATTTTTCTCGAAAACGGTTAACTTTAGAGCTTATGACCAAGAGTACCTTTTTTCTGTAGAAAACATTGGCGGTTCGAATGGGCCTCTCAAAACCGTACTTTTTGCAGGGGCGTTGAAGTTGAGGAGAAAAACACCCGCTACCCCTTCAAAATCTCCACCAATTATGAGTAAAAAAAATTTTTTTCTGGCACAAAACATAGCTTATTATGAGTAGAAAATGCTTACAAAAGCTGTTTTTTGTACCATAAACGGTTCCAGAGATAATCTAAAAAAACGATTTTTTTTCAAAAATTTCAACACCCTGTATCTCGAAAATTGTGCATTTTAGAGGGTAAGTTAATAGCGACTTTTTCATCTTTTTGGATGATCAATCACATCCTGAAGTCCTGCACACATATTATGAAACACCCTGTATATAGAGTAAAACTTTTAATATCCTAAAAGGCTTTGTGGTGATGTGATAATAAAACAAAATATATGTTTTTTCTATTCACTACAATGCTCTGCATGTAGGGCATAAACTTTATTTAAAATGTCTATCTCTGCCTGCATTCTCACCCTGACGGGCAATTTTTCTAGGATGGACTGAACCGTCAACAATGCTGGTGATATGGCTGGTGGGGCTGGTGGGGCTGGTGGTTGCTCCTGGAGTAATTGTTGAAGGAGGTCATCATGTTTGTCTGAAAAATAATAAATAAAATAACAGCATATTCTTTACATAATTACACTTACCACTTGTTTTTTTTCTTTTCAAAGATGGGGTCCTATCAACCGAACTCCAAGAGGAGCATGAAGGTGTTGAAGACAAGGGTGCAATTATTGCCTCTTCTGGTATATTGGAATAGGTCTGTCTTGGAGCATTCTTTTCCGCCAAGAAGTTAAGCAGATCGAAATATTTCCACTTTTTGGTCTTTTCATCTCTGCCTGACCCAGATGGTGTATATTTTCTAAAAAATTATGTATATAAGTAATTGGGCCCTTGACACTGATAAAGTGAAATAAAACTAAACTACAAATTATATAGGTAACTCACTTGGAATATTTAAGGAACGTATCCCTTAAATTCCTCCACTTTTTATCCAACTGCTCTAGTGGAAGAGCACCATTTATTTCCTTGTGGACCTCCCTCCACAACTTCTCCTTAATATCTTTCCCTCGATTTTTTAAGGGCAATGTGTGGTCCCATAAGGCAGGTCTGGCTTGAACTGCCTCCACTAATTTTGGGACTATATCATTTGCTTCGGCATTGTCAGCGTCAGGAATTGTAGGATTGCTGTCCTGAAGCATCCTTAGTTCCTGTGGTTCCCTGCACTCATGGTCATCACATTGAGTTGGATCAATAAGTGCCCCACAATCTGCGCATTCATATTGAAACTAAAAATATACTTAAATAGTTAGTAACTTCTAACAAACTATATAATCTAAACAATGTACCTCCAAAAATTCGTTGTTCATTGCAGTAAAGAACACAGTAAAACGGTACAAAAAAAGCACTATTTAAACTATTTAAACTCAACGAATAAAACACTATAATAAACAATGGTAAACAAACACTTTAAATGGCGGACAAAAACACTTGTTTATTTGTACGTAAGCAATGCGCATGAGCGTACACATGCGTGTCACGTCAAATTCGTGCGATTTTCGCAAAATATTGAATCAATCTCAAGTTTCCCGCCCCCCAGATTTCAAATCTTGCGAATTCGCAGGATCTGTCGAAACGTCAAATGGACCAATGGGAGCATTTTTCGCATTTCGCAATTCGCATTTCGCATCTATATGAAATAGGACCTGCGAATGCGAACATTCGCATTTCGCAATTCGTATTTCGCATCTATATGAAACGGTCTTTACATATTGTAGTAATGCGCGCTCCATGATGCTTTGCATTCTCTCTATGCTTTTTATGTTCCGGATCTGTATAGATCTATGGATTAATATAAATATAAATATGTAAATATGTACATACATTTTAAATTGGTTTTACATACTAATTGAATTGTTTATTAAATATTTTTAGATATTAAAAGATAAATATTTATGCAATGTACTCATTTACAGGATTAATGATAAATAACAAATTGTAGTACTGTTTTAACATAATAAATTTTTTTATATTTTTATAATTAAAATATAGCTTAAAGACTTTGGATTACAAAATCACAGTCGACAGAACCTAATAACAAAAAACTCATATTGCTTTGATTAAGAAAAAAATAGCAAATACATATAAAGGTATATAGATCAAGAAAAACAATAAAATTTATATATAACCTTGAAATAAAAAGTCTTTAATATGAGTGTATACAAATATATAAATAAGTTTGTAAAATTGTAAAAATTGGGTTTTTGAAGATGGAATTGCATTGACAACATTGATATCCACTTTGAAACATATGGGTATGAAATGGGCTTAAACGTTGTGGTTAGAGGAGCACGATAGTAGGAAAAAATTCTGGATACCTTTGCAGATTCACGTTGAAAATCGCTTCTAGCTTCTCTTAACTTCTTAATAAGAAGTTCTTATACAATATTCTGGTATTTAATGATACAAAACAACTTGAGATATGAAACTTTTTAACTAATAGATTTAAAAAGCATTAGCAGAAAGTACTTTTAGATTGCACACAAAAAATATTTTGTGTTTTATCATGAAATAATTTTCCAGCAGGTTTTAATACTTTTGGGTTAGACCTACCCTGTATAGTCTGATTTCTGTTACAGAAAAGTCAAACTTTGTCGGCCTGTGTAATTACAACAATTTTAAAACATAATAACAACCGATAACAATCGATCAAATTAACCTTAAATTAGTGATACATATTCAAGGTCAAATCCTGACAGGGAATGTGTTTTGTCTCGACGCGTCGTGGGTTTGTATCGAGCTTCATCTGCTCAGGCGTTAAATTATGTATGTATGTAGATTTTGCTACTAGAATCTATATATTAAATATAATATACACATATATATCTATATATATATTTATATAAAATATAAAATGTAAGGTAACTTTTTTAATAATACAAATCATAATAAAATTGCATACAAATTGTAACCCAATTGATTTAACCCAAGGAAAATTAACATATATATACTTACAAAACATTAAATATATTTAATAATAGTGAACTATATTTAAAATTTGAATTTTCATAAAAGCGTATTTATAATGAAATAATTTGTATGTTAAGAAAAGACACGCTCGTAAATCATCGTAACTAGATACTCTAACTCTATCTAATTATGATTATGTTTGATAGAAACAAAACGCCACTGATTATTATACGATGTGTGTTCAGAAAATAACGGAAATTGTTAAATTTCGCGGGTTCGGAGGGTCCGGTTGTCATAAAATTTTCTTTATTATGTTGGTATACATGCCCCCGAAGTATGATAAAAACTTTAGCTGTTTTCATTGTTTACTTTGTCTGTGGCAGCTGCTAAGGTTAGACGTGTTTTATGAGCTCGGCGATTTTTCGTTCATTAAAAGAAATGGATCAAAGAATTTGTATCCAATTTTGCCTAAAAGATGAAATAAATTCTGTGAAATGTAAAAAAAGGCCTATAGTGAGTCTGCTATAAGTAAAACAAGAGTTTACAAGTGGTATAAGAGTTTCCAAGATGGCCGTGAAGACGTTGAAGATGACGAACGCTCCGAACGCACAAGCACATTAACAACCGATAAAAACATGAAAAAAGTAGAATAAATGGTTATAAACCATCAGAGAAGTCGCTGAAGATGTTGGTATATTGATTGGCTCATCCCATAAAATTTTTTCGAATGTTTTGGGTATGAAACGCGTGGCAGCAAAATTTGTTCTAAAATTGTTAAATTTTGAACAAAATTTTTGGCCAAAAACAATAATGTAATGATGCTCCAGCCTCCATATTCGCCAGACATGCCTCTGTCTGACTTTTTCATATTCCCGAAAATAAAAAGAACCTTAAAGGGCCGTCGTTTTGCAAGCATAGATGAAATTAAAAGCGCATCGCTAAAAGATCTAAAGGCTATCCCAAAGATCGAGTTTTAGAAGTGTTTCGAGTATTGGAAGAAGAGCTGGTACATGTGCATAATATTAAATGGGGACTATTTTGAAGGCGACAACATTAATGTAAAGTGTATTCAAATCCAAGCTGGACTAAATGTAAACACAATCCTCCGAATCGACCAATAAGAACTCACAATCCGAGTCACACCATCAGGATCGACCAATAAGAACGAGTTATCATGCGTCTGGGCGTTTTTGTTTAGTCCAGCTTGGATTTGAATACACTTTAGACGAATAAATAAATATTTGTTTTAAAAAAACGGAAATTCCCGATATTTTCTGAACACACCTCGTATAATTTAATCACGATGATTTTCGGGCGTGTCGTTTCTTAATATAAAATTTACTTTGTCTTTGCCACTAAAAAAATTATTTCATTATAAATACGCTTTTATGAAAATTTAAATTTTAAATATAATTTACTATGCCTAGGTTTATTAATAGGTTTATATGTTTTGTAAGTATATGTTACTTTTCCTTGGGTTAAATCAATTTGGAGAAATGGGTTACAATTTTTATGCAATTTTATTATGATTTGTATCATTAAAAAAGTTACCTTACATTTTATATTTTATTTAAAATTATCATTATCTTATTTTATCATCTAACTAAAAACCTTCATAATTTATATGATGCTCTACTAAAGGTAAAACTCTTAAAAACCGATTTTTAGTTATAAAATATATAAACTTACAAAAAAATTATATAGAAAGATTCTAATGCTAAGGGTCAGGCCTAGGCAAATAGTGGGGAAGCAATGCATAGCCCAATTTGTTTAATTTCGGCATTAATTTAATTGAGGAGCGAGACCGTGGCTTTTTGTAATAAAGCATAATTCATTGATAAATGTTGTCATTTAAACAGTCCTTATCCTTTTCAGTTATTGTTGTTAAATTTTTAACACATAGAAGATTAAACCACGTACCATATGGTATATATATACCTACTCTGTAGAAATTAATTAGTTAAAAATGACTGATTTAATAGTTATTAGTGGCTATCCCAAAATTTAACATAAAATTCTTATGTAAAGTTGTCCCCTGAATCCCAAAATACCGTCAAAAATTATGAAAGTGGAGTAGTTTTTGAGATATAGTCAATTCCATATTAACCCTAGATAGCCAACCTACGTAAAATGTACGTAAAGTTTTTTTTTAATCTGAAATAATTTACCTAATATTGGCATCCTCGTTTCGCCGCTCAAGCAGTGCTTTCCCTTCCATCACTACTTTTGGCAGCCGACGTGTTTTTGATGTGGCAGGTGTGGGTTGTCAGTGACTGAATATAGAGTGATAGTCCACGCGTAAATTTTACGTATAGTTGGCAAATTCGTATGGTTGTTATACGTATATTTCACGTATATTATACGTATATTTTACGTAATCTTGGCAATAAAGTAAGTCGTATGGTTTGAAACAATTTTTGCACATATTTGTAATATATACGGTAAAATTTACGTATTGTTGGCATCAAAGTATAAATTTTGAACGTTGGCTATCTAGGGTTAAATGGAAAATTGAGTGTATCTCAAAAATTGTTTTACTTTTTTAACCTTTAACGACATTTTCGGATTCAGGGGATAATTTTACATAAGAATTTGCTGCTAAATTTTGAAATACTATGCTATTCCATGGTTAACCATGCATGGTACCATGGTACAAGTAAAAAGCAGCCACTAATAACTATTAAATTAGTAATTTTTGACTAATTAATTTTTAGAGAGCACATGCCAAAAATACTGACCGAGACCTTTTCTGTCGATTTTTGCATTTAGGGTATTTTTATATATTTTTTATTTTCATACTCCCAAATTCATTAAAGTGCGATCAAAGATCTTAAACATTGCCTATTTTATTTGCAAATAATATTAATACTGATTTCTTTGACATCTTTAGGGCCTCAGCTTTTTCACTCAAAGTTTGTGCTCATTTTAAATCCATACGAAAAATTAGGTTGGTGTTTTTTAGAGTAATTTCCTTAATCGGTGCTTGTAAGCCACATTTAAATTAAGTTAATCATTTATAGGAATTTAATTTTCAAGGCCGCCAATGAGAGCCCCGCCTTTTAAGTCACGTTTGTTTTTGTTTACTTTTTTCCAATGATATAGAGAAGAAACACCGGTGGCTTAAAAAATAAAATAACCCCTGCAATTTTGGAAATTCAAAAAAATGGTAAAAGAAGTTTTGTCTTAGATTTTCGTAAGGAATCGACCCTTTTGTTTCGTCGGGTGGTTTTGGGATACCCTGTATATTGCTTAATTTTGATCATTTTGAAAATTGTTAAAGACAAAATCTTGTAATAATTTCTTTTAAAAATCGATTTTTATTTAATAGCACCATCCTTACCTTAATCTAAATAATGATTTAACTAATTTGAGTATTTAAAAAAATACTTCATGAAGTATTTTATAAAATTTTATAAAATCTTCTTTAGCACCTGCATTTCTAATAGATACTTTTCCAAGGTACATAAAACCTTTTGAGATCGACTTTCCCTTTGAAATAATTAATTCAAACGTAAATTAGGGAATTCCTCTTCTAGAAGGGGCGTTAATTATCCTATCTTTATTAATTTCTGGTAATTTTTTATAACGCGAGTAGGGTAGGTTTAAATGAATTATAACTCAGCGTTCCGTGGTGTTAATAAGGGTGCCTAAACAATAAGTTTGTAGCAGAGTTTCAGAATATCTAAATTCATGCATAAACCAGCTGCTTTATGCCCCCTTTAAGATTGATGTTTTGTTAAGGTCAAAAGTTAGTCTTAGTGATGCAGGAAGCTTTAATAATTTTCGTTTAATTATTTAGCTTAAATTTTATAAACTTCATTTTATTTGGGTCTGTTTGTATGAAACAGCAGTTTTAATGTTAACCAATTTACTATAAATTTGGTAGGTGCCTAGTATATACTTACCTAATATATTAGTTATTTATGTCATAAGACTCAAAAGTGAGTCTTTTTGTGCTGAGCTCAAAGTTTGAATTCAGACGCATTAGCGGACGCCTATAATTGAGCCAATCACAAAAAGACACGTCTCAGCCGAATGGCAACATTTTATCTTCTAGGCCGTTTTATTTGTGAAACGATACATAAAACGTACTAATAATTGTAATTAATAAAAAGTGAGGTTAGTTAGCTTAAGATTTGTCAGCTATAATAGAATTTTATTATTGGTCTTAACAAGTCTTTTACAGACTAGAATGTAAAAAACTTTATCTGATTGGTCTAAATTATTTTTACATCCTAGAAGATAATCGAATACTGGTAGTGAGCGTTGACAATAATAAAGCTTAAATTATAGAACGCTTGATGTAAAAATTAATTACAGTTACAATGTTGGTCGTGACTTAATAATATAACAGTATAAGATGGAAATGCTGGATAAGGCGACAAAAGAACTTTATGTTCCCTATATATAATAGTACTATTATAGCATTGCAGCAATTGATCGTTTACATTTTATTCTAAACAGTAATTTTGATTTTAACGAATATAATAAATTATCAAATATTTTTAAATTTGTTTATTATAGCCAATGTCATGCAATGCCAGAAGAACAAAATAACTCAGGTGGTAACAAAAAAACTATAAACCTTCTTCTTCTTCTTCTTCTTCTTCTTCTTCTTCTTCTTTCAACTAGGGCGGATTTATGACTTAACCACCGCCCTTATGGTCCTAGACAAAAGTCCTTATTAACCAGATACAAGTTTTAACGTCCAATGATTTCAGAAGAACCAAAAACCATTGGACAACGGTTGTCTAACGAACACGTGGACACAAATAGGTTATGTAACCTAAAAATTTATAACTTTATATAAATTCCTCTTATCCTTTGTAAAAGGACTAATCGAGGAATATTATCGAGCAACAGGAATATTTCTATTCCGGGAACCCCATTTTGCCCCTACCATGTGCAGAAGTCACTTATATTTCACTACTTTTTCATAGAGCAACCACATTCTACGAGATTCAAAATGGAACTCTCCTATAAACCTTCAGTTTTTAAAAATCATATTAATCCGGCGCATGTTCGGAGAAAAATAATGACTTCTAGCGAAGAGAAGTACTGAAAGAAACATGTTTGTGCTTGAAACATGTTTGGGTTTACAGACAAAAATGTGCTGTAACTAACATCTAATATTTTGTTATTTTAGTTTTATGAAGTTTACGAATCTAAAATATAAACAAAATATTTGCCACAATTTATGTTTTGGGTACTTTTAACAAATAAATTATAATTATATAATAACAAAATAACTCATCGTTTTGCATTCATAATGTTTATAATGTATTTCATTATCAGCTGGCCAATAATGGTGAGAGGTTTTAAATAGATTATAACAAAACTTCAATACCTACTTAAATTTTTTAAAATCATATTAAAAAATTAAACATCCGGAAAAATTTTTTCATACAAATAATATTTTCAAGATATACAATAGTCTTCAAAACTGGACAATAAATTTTTTTTAGCGTGAAATAGCAGCCATTTATTCCTAAATTTTTTCTTGGTTTGTCATTGTTAACCCGATATTTTAAGCATCCCTAAAAACAAAAGTCAAAAGGAACTCCAGAAACGTTATAGTTTGCAAAAAAACATATGACCTTGTTGTTGTGTAACGGTCAGACATCTTTTCACAGGGGTCTTTATGTAACTTAATTTAAAATAGTAACATTTTATCAAATACATGGTAATACAAAAAAAAGGAAGTTTGACTCATATCTCTGTAATTGAGATTTATTAACCCTATAAAGTCTTAGATGAAGAGATATTATTAATATTTATTTATTTATTATTTGATTCATATTCAATTATTACTGTTTATATTTGTACAGATCAAAGGCCGTTAAGTCATTTTTTTGTAATATTTTTAATTAATTAATTATTTTAAACAAATAAGACATATCCGTATGTGACTTTTAAACTTAAATAATTAATAGTAACGGATTTACCAGTAATTTAATGGTAATGCGATTATTTTGTTAATTCTGAAGCTTCATTGTGGCGCTAAATTCTAATATTAACCAGATCGCAGTAGCTACTATAAAAATTGATTACTTTATAATCTTTAACAAACTTATAATGGGCGAAGTTAGTCGAGAATAAAAAGTTACATCAAAAGCCCAGAGGCGTAACTAGCCGTGTGGGGGGCCCGGCGCAAGGGCGTGAATTGGGGCCCATAAGTAAAATTGAAAAAAAAAGTTAAAAAAAGTATGTAGTAAAATTGTGTAAATATTATTTAAACTTAAAAAAAAAGTCAAGAAAAACAGTTTAAAGCTGATTTATAGCATTGTCATAATACTTTTATAAAAATTGTCGCATGACGCAGAAACATAGGTTCTTAATCTATGCGCAGAAACATTCTCGGTTGAACTTCCACGACTGCTCAAGGGTAAATACAAAGCGGTGTTGCCGGCTGTTGAGATGTCAAAAAAGAGGTTTGTTCCAATAAAACGGTTTCTGTCAAAATTATATCAACAGTCGGTTTGACATAATATGTGAGGCAAATTGTTAAAAAATGGAAGAGGATCGCCTTTTAATATGTTTGGTTGATCAAAACTAAATTATTTATGATAAAAGATCTGGTAATTATACGGATTTTTTTTCTAAATACATTAAAATAATTTTTTACGTCCCCTGTTTTGGGGGCCCCTACCCCGGGGGCCCCGGGGCGAGGCCTCGGCTGCCCCAGTCTAGTTACGCCACTGTAAAAGCCTTGAAAAATATAATGACTTAGTTCAGCTTTTCCGTTTTTCAGCTTTTTTTAATTTACACATGTGCATTAATCGGAACAGCCAGCCTAGCTAACAACTGATCTTTAATTTTTCAATGGGTTTCTTACTTTTTTATATATCGATACTCATTTGTAGATGCCTAAATTAATTGAAATTCGAGATGCGAATTTCCATTTTATTGGTATGTGTTGAGATCTTTTTGGGTCTCGTTCATATCCTATTAGACAGAAAGTTTCGCTTGTATCAAATTCACGAATACGAATTTCAAGATAGATATTGATAAAAATTCTAGTCATGTTTGGACTTCTTTGCTTTATTTTCCGCTTTTCTAAGTTCGTGTAATAATATGAATTATATACATCAGCTTTTTATATTTCAGTAAATCGACCGAAATTGATGGCCTTTTTCCAAAAAATCTAGATAAAAATATATCAAGCAAAAAGTGAATGAAAAAATATAGTATTAAATTTTTAACGGTATTTTTTGAAATTATTGATGTGTTTTATATTATGATTTTGGTCATAACAAAGAAACCAATTTAACAAGATTAATGTCATAAAATATAATCCTGGGCGTAATTCATGGATAATTACAAAGTAATCCTGCATTACCACATTGATGAATAATGCATAACTGTTTGCAAATTGCCTGAAACGTTGAACCTTTTTAGAAAGACGAATCTATAAATTGGAAACCGAGTATACTCAATATGAAACAGTAACAGCACGAATATTATCCAGCATTATCTTTTCCTGATGCCTTTGGTATTTTTCATAAGGAAACGAGACAGTGAATTCAAAAGGTAAAATATAGGGTCCTAGGATTTTATAAAAATGCTCGAGTTTAATAAGAAACAAATTAAAAAGCAACAAGTCAGAAGGATAAATATAAAGAAATACTTTGTTGAGTATATTAAAACAGAGTACGTATTCCAAAAATTCACTGTAATTAAAACAAACAACTATAACAGCCTTTGTATTGTAATTTTTTATTGTTTTCTTAAAGCCATACCTTACTGGTTTAAAAATATCGTGGATAAGAATGAAGGATGATATATGGTGCTAAAGAAAGACAGAATTTCATTTATTATTCACCTAGGAAAAACATGAGAAATTGATATTCTCACAGGTGTTTTCTACGTTGAATTTTCATCTACAATTCAACGTTTAAATGATTAATGGTATTCATCCATTCGTCATAAAGGTGTTTTATTTTAGAGGCTTCTCTTCAAATTTGAATCATTAAATAATAAGTTCTATACTCAAAAACTCCATTAAACTAAGTCTATCCCTATAAAACGAACAATAAAAGATGAAACAAGAAATAAATCCTCGAGCAGTCCAAAGGTGTTAATCATTATTAGAGGTTCATTTCTCGAAACTTACGTTTGTAATGGTTTAAAAGTTTTAATTATTGCTCTAAAACTAGTTGTAAATGCCTTTAAACCTATATGTTTAGGTATTTAATAATTAAACCTATTGTACTTATTAGCATATTTTATCGTTAAACAAAATAAGAAGACATTTTTGCTTCGGTTTGATTTTTTGTAGAATACATTGTATTCCAAACTTATTTAGCCAGCCTATAGTTTCTTAACTGTTTGAAATATTTCAGTGGAATAAATGAAGGTGCTTTAAAATAGCAGTAAATAAAAAATTCTTCCTTAAAAGCCACCCCTAAAAATGTAGCCCTAAAATTTTACAATACAAATTACATATACATGTGGAATTCAAAACTATCTATTTAATACTTTATTTTGATTAAAAATTAAAAAAAAATCATCTTTCGATTAAGAAGGTTATTATTATTTATAAAATAAAACAATATCTTGCAGTATATCTTGCACCGACAGACGGCCTGTTTCGGTGTTTAAATCTCATTAGTGCCGGATAGCTGTGGTGTGTAAGCACAGTTGATACACGCTGCCCAGCGCCATGGTACAAGGTATGCTATTGCGCAAGGTAGCGCTGTCTCTCTCGCTCCCTGTGACGTCAAGTTCGAGGGCGGTATTCCACTTGTACCAATGTAAGGTAACGTAATTTTAAGGCGCGCGCTCAAGTTTTATCGACGGTTAAACCACTGATTTTTAAAAATTAAAAATCGCTTACGAATTAACGGCTAAGGATAACAATAACACAAATTCAGAATTTTTCAAATTTATTTTATATTCTCTCCGGCAAGCGATTATCCATTGTTTTGCCAAATCTTCAGCCAAAGCTGAAGTATTTTATGTCGGTACTCTTTGTAGACTTATTACATCTTTTACACTTAGCCACACCACAGTTCGGAATTGTGGACAATGCAAACATAAATAATATTTATTAAATATAAATAATTGCAACGTTAATATATTAAAATAGGTAAGTTTCTAACCTTAAAATATTTGTGTAAACGTATGATACTACAAATTTCGACGTTTTTAAACAATATGCCGCTCATTTTCTTTATATTTTCCGCACATTTCATAATATGTCCGGCTTTGAAAATCCGTTCACCTTTAAGAAAACTTCTTTGTTTTGGATTTGTTCAGGCCCAATAACAAATTGCATTAATCATTTTTCATTACTTTGAGAAGATTGCACCCAAAACTATACCCTGTATTTAAATGTTCCCTTAACACCGGCATTCCCCCCACCCTTATCTAATTCCACTTAACAAAACAACCATTTCAATTTCTTGTAAACGTGTCATAACTTGGCGCCGATATAAATCACGAATTGACTTTAATTGCTTTAAAGCAAACGATGATGTGTTAAATAGAAAATTATTTATTGATAAATTGGTCATTTCGTGTTTACTAATGCCCCTATAAATAATATGAAATGACTTTTATGTTTCTTTGACAAACAACGATTCAGGCTTGGTTAACCGATTTGGTTTGAATATTAAATTCTGTTTTGCATTTAAAGTAGCAATGGAAATTATTAATTAGGATAAACGATTTTAAGCATACTGTGTTCTAATGAATCCAAAGCGCAAATCCGCCAATTTACATTATTTATTTAACATTGTTTTAAAATAATTATACTTTTAATAAGTTGTAAATATTAATAATTAATAAAAAAAACATTTCCAATACACGTATTAGAATTGAGGGGCCTAGAAGTAAAAGGGTTTAAGTGCATTTTTGTTAGTTCTGAGATAAATGGCTTTAAAGTTAACTTGAATTTTAAAATTCTAGAAAAGAGTTTCAAAAACTGTGTGAATATTTTAGTTTTGTTTAAAGACAAAAAAGGATTATAAAGAAAAAGGAATTTATTAATTTCGCTTTTTTGTTAATTTTTTTTACAAAAATGTACTTGAATCGTCATGCATGTAAGACAAAATTAAGTGGTAAAATGATTTAAATGCAATTACTGTACTAGAACTAAACTTTATTTTTTAAAATTTGGGTAAGTTTTATAACAAAAAGTATTATTCATAATCAGAATCTAATATATTATTCAACGTTTTCTTCATCTGAATTAGCTGGTCTTGGTTGGGGTTGATCTAAATTGGATTTTTTTGGCTCAATGCTATGGTCTGTTTTAAAATACTTGTCAAGGCTTTAGCACCATAGATAATAGCCTATGTTTAGCAGTAAAAGGTGAACTTAAATCGTTTTACCAAAGATATATTTTAAAATATTTTAACAGGTATTTAAAGACGATAAGAAATGGCGCCAGGGAATGTAAAATGTACTTAGATAATTTTACCACTAAGTTAGAATATTCTTTAGGTGTAATATTCTGCACTTAGACCATTTATTTAAAAAAGTGCACTTGAACCATTTTACTTTCAAGCCCCTCAATTGCAAATATAAACCGGACTGATTTTTGTAATCTGGAAAGGTACTGATTATCAGGCCCGGACTTAATGCAAAAATCACTCACTATAACCCGGCCCGAGCCCGCTATTGTCAATAAATTGTTAGGCCCGGCCCAAATCCATTTTATCTAGACCGGGCAATAAATAACACTTTTTAACCGTAATATATTAATATAGCTAAAACAATACACTTTGGGATTTTTTAAATCCATAAAAGATTGATCTGAACGCTTAATCATTAGCATTAGCGGGATGGCCGGGCCGGCCCGGTTTTAACAAATCGCGGTTCGGCCCGGCCGGCCGGGTCCATGCAGGGCTCTACGGATTATCAGGTAGCCTATTTAATTTGTTCAAGTCTATTTGGTTTAAAAAAAATAAATTTATCAAAAAAATGTAAATCCAACAAAAATTGGTTGAAGGCCCAGATTTGAGGCGGAGAACGTCGTGGTGGTGAAACTTACCTGGTAGATCCGCAGTAATTTGATTACTAAGGCTATATGCGTATATGTGTTTATTCGTATATATACGAATCCAAAATTCGGTGACGTAAAAAAAACATATGTTTTTTTAATTTTTAATCATTTTGTATTTACTTTTGCCCAAAGCATCCATTAAAGTTTTAATTTTAAATTAAATGATCAATTACTTTGTAAAATAAATCGATTAAGCAGTGGAACTGGAACTTTAATATTTAATAAAAATAACCTTAAGACCTAAATATATTCCATACAAATAAATTACAAGTTATACAAGGTGTCTCTAAAATGCCTTTACAAAATGATACCACATATTCCTGAAAACAAAATAATGCGGTTTTAAAAGTTTTGTTTAATAATTTTTAGCTACATAAAAAAATTCAATATTCTGTACATAATTGCCTAAAAAACTTAACTACACTGTGTGCGATTTACTGTTTCTAATAGGCTTTTTTTACTTTCGTACGCTTTAGAAAGGATTGCGTGCGCGTGTGCACCTTATGATAAATGAAGACCTACTGAGCTACATCAACTTCATGATTTAAAATTAAATTAATTTTTTTAAACCCACGTACCGAAGTTTGGTAATTTAACAAATCTAATCATTTAACATGTTAATGCTCCACATATTATTTTCAACCTCCAAAAGCATTTAGTAAGAGCACACTTCAATTCCTTAAACACTTTTTTGCATACTTTGCAGACAACAACACAACAAAAAATAGCAAATTATAAAAAACGCATTCAATTTATTTTATAAAATACTTCCTATAATCATTTTTACATCATTACAATGCGTGAAATTTTATATGAGGGTTGGTTTAAAAATATATCTAGCAACAGCCAAATGGACTATTAAATTGTTATTTGCAGTAATAACGTATGCTATTATTAAATTATCCAATTAGTAGCTTGTGTAATCGGATTTTCTGCTATTATTGGCTATATTTTATAGTTAGTATAGTTTTTACCATTAATTTACTTACTTTAATTATATGCAATCCTTAAATTAAATTACAATTTGTTAAAGTTTATTCATAATTCCATCTTAGTAGACTTCTTAGTAACCCGTTTAAAGTTGACAAATAGGTTATATTTCATTATTTTTTGCAGAATTTAATTTCCTTCATTGCAACGCGCTTAAACAAGTTTACTTTTAATTAGACTTTTATATTTAAATACCCAAATTATTTGTATAATTAACTAATTGTATATTTGAGACTAATTATACGCAGCTGGGAAGAACTTAACTATGATTTCGCGAAAGAATCGAACGATCGATTTACAACACATCTCAGATTTTTTTTTAATTTTAATATTTTGTTTATACATCCAATTTAACACTAAATCTAAAATTTTTCTTTCATCTGACTTAAACTTTAGCTCCTAGAAACCATTTAATTTTGCCTTTCACAAAAAGGCCAAATTCCATTATTTTGGCATACATTTTTTATTAAAATACTGAATGATTTGAAATTTGGCCCATGTATGACCCCTATTAGTACCTACAATTCTGTCAAAAAAAAGTTTTAATTTTTTACATACAGGTGGCGCTGCAATTTTTTTTTCTTCGAAAGTAGACGTTTTTTGAAGACAAAAAATTCTCTTAAGCAACAATGCTCAAAAAAACTAAATAGCGTACCAGATAATATAGATATTCCTTTATAATTCGACATATAAAAATTTACTTGCAAATGATGTTGCCGCCCGTAAAGCCAACTTAAAGTTTGGTCTACCGCATTAAAAAAAATTGAATTACACTTTCAACTCTATCCTTATTTTTAAACTAAGGAACTCCAGGTGATGGCTTTTATTGGTAACTAAAACGCAACAAAAAAAAGTTTTATTTTTTTACATACAGGGGGCGCTGCAGCCTTTTTTTCAAAAATAGACGTTTATAAAGACCATAAAGTTACTTAAGCAACATTGCTTAAAAAACTAATGACATTATTTATAATGTATCAGATAAAATAGATATTCTTTTATTGTTTGACATATAAAAAATTATTTGCAATAATTAATGCCTGTTGTAGGGACGATTAAAATTATAACTAGTGCACGTACCCGCATATTGTTATATAAACGCCTTTTTTCGCTTTTATTGTTGGATGCGGACAAAAGGTAACAAAACCAAAGAAATTTTAATTAAAAATGGTAACAAGTATTTCAGTGACTCTATAGTAATAGTAATATGACCATTTGTTTAAATATATTTTAGTATATTTAGAGAGGCAAAGCATTCTTTATTATCGTATCGTAATTTTAAACTAGTCAAGCCTATAGGCTGGGAATCAAGTTACCCCAACAGTTGACAGTTACTGTCAAACGGTAACCATAATAACATTTAAAATTTTGCCGTTATTACAAAAGTTGAAATTGGAGAGGGAAAATATCATGCTTTTAAAGGTACGCAAAGTTAATAATTTTTCTTTAAGTAAATCAAAATTCTAGGAATTGAATTTTCTTCTGGAGTAAACATGAAAGTTCCTTGGACATCATCGAGTCGACAAAAGGAAAATCTAAATAATTTAAAAGCAATTAAATATAGGTGCGACGAATTACTTTGCAGTAAGGTTTTTGAAAATGAAGATGATCTTCTAAACCACCTTAAATTTCAAAATCATAAATTTCCTGAAATTAGACAAACTATAGGTGATGTTGCTAGAATGGAATTTTTAAAACAAAAAGATGTTTTAACTGCAACTAGTTCAACAATATCTACCGTCAATATATATATGCCCAAATGAAGAAGATTAAAATACGTTTTTTCGAGTATATGCAAAAGGGTTCGGAAGGCGCAAAATTAAAAAATGACGTTTTAATGAAAAACAAAAAGATTTTATTGGCAACCTTTTTGAAGAAGGTGAAAAAACTAAAATTAAATATACGCCTGAATATATAGCAACAGCTTTACAAAATTATGAAGTAAATGGCAAATTTTAGTTTTCTTCAAACGAGTATATGCATCCTATTTAGATACGCGGCTTATTATCAAGATTATCGTCAGATAGAAGGTTAACCCTTATGTGCATAGAGAATAAATATACTGATACCGCACAGATAGGTACAATTGTACCTTATACTAGAAAACATGTATTTGTTTTGCAAAAGCAAGTTTTTGGAATTGTTTAATGTTTTGTGTTTTGGTTAGTATATCTCTCTAAAGAATTAAAAGCTTTGAAATAAAAAAAATTATATAAAAAAATAGGCGTAGACCGTTTTGTGGAATTGTTTATTTTGGTTTAAATTCAACGCATTGAAATATTTTAGTATTGATTCGGTTTTATAAAGTGTTTGAAGACATGGAGGGCCAAAGGGAATTATGTCGTCATCACATAGCCGAAGAACTTTTTTTTCGCAATGGGTAATATTGAAAAACGCTCGCAAATGCCAAATGTTGTAAACAAATTTTCTACCAAAAATTCAATAGAATCGATGATGGGGCATCCACTGGTACCATTAGGTTCATCATTTGCTACGGAAAATAAACCTCAAGAACTTTTAAGTTATAAATAACCCTGGTTAAAATCTCTAGACTGATTCTGAGAATCGCTCTAGAGATTTGAACCAGCCAGTAGGATATAAACCAGGGTTATTTATAACTAAAAAGTTAGCGAATATACCCCTTAGAGCCCAACAAGTTTAAAATTTAATGTAAAGGTAATAATTATTATTATTATAATAATTATTAGGATATATCTTTATTATTTAATATATGCAAATCTTGCAGATAAATTATTATGTTAAATAATAAAGAAATAGTAATATCAATAATAATAATAAAGAAAAACATAATAAATAAAATAAAGAACAAACCTATTAAATAAATAATGAATGGAATACGTAACTCTTTATAATAAAGGAATACATAACTATATTATCTGAAATGCTATATAGTTTTTAAAGAAAAAAGGCTGCAGCGCCCCCTGGGTGTGAAAAAATAAAAAAAAATTTTGCTGTGTTATTGTTACCAATAAAAGTAATCTCCTGGAATTCCTTAGTTAATAAATAAGAATAAAGTTGTAAGTGTAATTCAATTTTTTTTAATGCGGTAAACAAAACTTTAAGTTGGCTTTACGGGCGGCAACATCATTTGCAAGTAAATTTTTATATATCAAATTATAAAGGAATATGTATATTATCTGGTATACTATTTAGTTTTTTTGAGCATTGTTGCTTAAGAGAGTTTTTGGTCCTCAAAAAACGTCTATTTTTGAAGAAGAAAAAATTGCAGCGCCACCTATATGTAAAAAATTTAATTTTTTTTTGGTAGAATTGTAGGTAATAATAAGGGTCATTTATGGACCACATCTCAAAACATTCAGTATTTTAATAAAAAAATTATGCTAATATAATGAAATTATGGCTTTTTGCGAAAGGTAAAATTAAATGGTCTATGGGAGCCAAAGTTTAGGTCAGATAAAAGAAAAATTTTAGATTTAGGGTGGAATTAGATGTATAAACACAATATTAAAATACAAAAAAAATCTGAGATGTGTTATAAAAAAATACCCCAAAATCGTTCGATTCTTTCGCGAAATCATAGTTAAATAGGTAAATAAAAAGATTAATTTAGGTTGATTATTTGCTTGTTGGTTTCAGTAAATATTTGTAAGAATCCAAATATGTCGTCTTAATTAAAATATAAATCGTAACTTAATTTTATTTTGTAAACATTTAATGTTTTAATTACTATAAATTTAATATAAACGAAAAAATATGTAAACACAACAACAAGGCAAACAAATACATTTAGATCTGGAAAAAGGAATCCCAAAATGAAAAGTTGACAAAATTAAAATTACTACTAGTGTTGTAATAAAATAATGTATTTTACATGTTTAGTCATGTATACTATTATTATTATTTAGGCAACCGATTGGTTTTATATTTCATTTAATATTTGAAGCAATTAATATATTTATTAAATAATTTTTTTTAACATAAAACAAATAAAAAATCGACCAAAAACAGTTAATCAAGAAAACGCATTTTAATGTAAAAAGGTCGCGAGCAGATCACTAGAAACCTGCCGGCCAGTACAATTTCAGGTACAATCTCAATATTTTTGGAGGAGCTCAGGTAAAGTAGAGAGACTCGGGTACCCTTTTATATCAATTTTAATCACAATGGCAATGAAAATACCCGAAGACACGGTTCTTTCGAGGAGTTTTAATAAAGCATATCTTCTTGTACACTGGTTTACAGCGAAAATGTACATTTGATGTCATCGAAGTTTTTTTTTGTCAAGAATTAATTTAAATCATCGAAAAAAGTCTATTTTCAAATTATCTACGTTGTAATTCCCATAAATGCCCATATTTTGAAAAAGTATTAACTTTTTCAAAATGTTCGTTAACATTAGGCATATTTGAGTGATATTTATCGGTCAGTGTAAACCTTTTGCAAATACATTGGCTGTTTCTAAGTAGGACCCAAATTGTAAAGCATAATAAAATTTATATCTCAAAAATGTAAACTAATGTTAAAATTATCAATTTTTGTGTTGTCGGGATGATTTTTTTATTCAATATAACAAACCCATTATTATAATTGAAGAAATTATGATAACATATCATGTTCTTTGAAATTTGATGAAACG
The DNA here is from genome assembly GCA_921294245.1 of Brassicogethes aeneus. NCBI lineage: Eukaryota > Metazoa > Arthropoda > Insecta > Coleoptera > Nitidulidae > Brassicogethes > Brassicogethes aeneus. The sequence goes on from OV121132.1 coordinate 39,156,599, forward strand.
TAGGTACAATGAAAAAAGGAAAAGGGTAAGATTAATTTGAATGTACTATTCATGGATGAAAATAGATTGTAATAGATGTAATCAACTCTTTATTATCATACGAAAAAGTTCCAAGTAGGTATTTGGAAAACATCTGTGCTAATTCCAGTACAAAAAGTGTCCAATACTAACACCGTACCAATATAACTTTTGACGGTATTTATGGATTCAGGAGACAATTTTACATAAGAATTGGAATTGGAATACCATGGTATTCCATGGTTAACCATGGTACAAGTGAAAAAGCAGCCACTAATAACTATTAGTGATTAATTCATTTTTAGAGAGTAGTTTCATTGTAAAAACTCTAATTCTTGTTTCCGGTATTAAACATACTTATGCCACTGAATTTCAAACGATTTCACCATATATCAGCAAATATATTTTAAAATCGTATATTTTAGAATAAAACGATATAAATTTAAAGAAAAGTTCTAAAAACAGATACCATAATCCCATGAAAAAATTACATTGTACATTTTTAGTGTTGCATATAAAAACAATTTATTTCAGAGGCAATTCGATTGAAATAGTGTACTATGACTACAAAACAATTGGTCATCGATCGAACAAAGACGAATTGTTATCCGGAGTAAATGGTCTCTTTTATATTTTGTACATGCCATTTTCCCTTATGATGAATGCGAATGATTTATAGAATCGAGATGCGACTGATTTTCCACTCCTGCTTTATTGACTGAGATTTTTTATGGGCTTATATCCGTAGGGTGTGCGTCACATCAACAACTCTAATAAATATTGGAGAGTTGCGCTTTTAAATAAATAAATTTTGAGTTTAATGTTTTCGCTGATAATATTCTATGTAACGAAAAATTTTGATAGCAGTTATTGCAAAACCAATAAAAATATTTATACAGATACTAAAGAATCTAATCTGGTATTTATGACTTATAGTTCCCAGCCTTACAGCTTTTTACGAGTTTCTGAATTTTCTGATAATTTAACTTAACACAATATGGCTCTGTTTTTAAAACATAAAGTTTTTATCACCTAAACATGAACTGATGACCGGTACTAAACTTTTTTTAAATTTTAATATGCTAATTGTAAAGGAGACGAAACAATTTTTTGTCAGGGACGTAGCGAAGATTCCGATAATGTTTTTTTATTGAAATGCTGACTTTTTACAAAATTTCGCAGACTTTTAAATCTTAAAATTGGATAATTTTAAGAGAGAGCATTTTGTCAATCTTGTATATAACGAATAGAGATAAATAACAGTTAACTGTTTTGTATTGAAAGCAGTTCCTGGGAAAAAAGATAGTTATTTATTTGATAAGGCTGAGAAGTGAGTGTTTTTGTGCTGAGCTCAAAGTTTGAAGGCCGACGCGTTAGCAAAGGCCTACAATTAAGAGAAGCACAAAAAGACAGCCGAATTGCATGCAAAATTTTGTCTTCAACGCACTTTTTTACAGACTAGGATGAAAACAAATATTTACCTGATTGGTCTAAATTCTTTTTACAGCCTACTAAATAATCGAATACTTTGGTGGTAAGCGTTAACAATAGTAAAGCTTAAATAATAAAACGCTTGAAGATAAATATATTAAATATATTTTAATCGAAAGGCTGCTAATGCTTTTACTTTTGACTTTTGGTGACAGAAAGGCTTTTAAACGACTAATAATTGATTATTATTATTTTTTATATATCAACCCTTTTTTGCACTTGCAAAATGAATACCATGGCGTGCCAGTTAAATTTGCACCAACGTTACTTATAACTTATAAGAATCTTGAGTAGTACTTAAAAACAATTAAATAAAAAAGTCATTTATTTTAAATTTAATTTTACATTTAGTTAACAGAATAGCCACAATAAGGGCCGGTTTATCAATCTCTGGTTTAGTTTCAGTTAGTCTATCTGACAGTTAAATTCCATGTCGATCGTTGTAAGAACAATGGTATCCATGGAGATTATCTGCCAGATAACTAACTTTAATCGGACAGTGATAAACCGGCCCTAAGTCGACTAATATTTTAGTTCAACTCGAAAAATTAAACTTACACTGTTAAAAATAATGGTTAACTTACTAAATGTTAACTATTGAAAAATATATATATATTATTATTATTATTATTATTATTATTATTTTCTAAACTAAGATTTGTTATTTTACCATAGTAAAATAACAAATCTTAGTTTCGAAAATAACAATTACTATACTGAATTAGGATATTTACATTATGTATTGTAGATATTACTATGATCTTTGTTGTGAATAACTTTTAAAAGTTTAGATAAAATACAATAATACTACAGTAATATTATTTATACAGTAATATTATTTATAAAACTTTACAATTAAGACAAAAATTTTAACAGTGTAAACTCTATATATCGAGTTTAAGTTAAAATTATTTTAAGTTATGGTTGTTGCAAACGTGCCTAAAAGTTTTAAAAATTTTTAAGGGTCAACTTAAGTTTGTTTTTACTTTCCAAATTATTGATATTCGTTTTACTAGGTGGCCCCATTAACTTCTTAAAAATGTTTTCCAGATTTTGGCTAGATTATAATTTTTTATTGTTTTTATACTGTTAAAAATAATGGTAAATTTAAGTGTTTATTATTAAAACGTATAGAAAAATTACAAATCTTGGTTAAATAGCAGCTATTCAGTAAGAATATGTTAATGAAAACATAATGTTAACTGTCTGCTATGAACAAAAATAACATAATATCAGTCAGGTTTTTGGCATAATATTATGGAAACATTGTTATTGACATTATATTGCTAACAGAGCGCAAATGTGCTTAGATAATAGCAGACAGATAACATTATGTTACTTTAACTGTAAGCATTATGTAGCATGCACATTTTATGCTACGATTTTTAAGCAAAGCAAACCTTTGTTTTCACATTTTTATACTCAATTCATAAAATATTTTGTTTAAACATTTTTATCTTGGAACGACACCTAATAGATTATTCTTAGATTATCTGCAAAAAAGTTAATAGTTAAGATTGTGCAATACAAAGCTGTACTTACTAGGTTTGATATTCAATTTATTTTGCAATAATTAAATACTAATAATTTACAGTTAGTCGATGGCACGATTGATTATTATTGACTGTTATACTATTTTGGTCAAGTGATTTACGTTTGTTGATGTTTACATACTGAAGATGTAAACTTTTTGTTGGCAGACGTTGTTAGTTTCTTTAGTCAATTATGTTATTTTTAATTTTCATTTAAATGCTTACATTTCCAAATCTTAACCTCACTAAAAATTAAATGTCAAAATTCGAATTTGATTTCGCAGACAACTTTGCCTATTCAATTAGCGCCATCTAGCTTGATCCTCTCGGAAAAGTATATTTTGTAATAACTACGTTTATTTTTCCTTCATCATAAAAAGGATATTATGATTGGTTTTCTTTTGATTTAAGTCAATTATTAACGGTTATCGTGGTTAGTAGACCATTATCGATTGTTAATAATTTTTCTGTTTTTGGTTTTCCAAGTTGGTATTTGTTTTTACGGTTGCGTTCTCTTCCTTCGGTCATTTATGCCTCCTTCCTCTTTTCAATATCGATGGAGGCGGTGTGTCGTTTTGAAGCAGTTTTAAATTTAAAGTTTTTATCTTTAAAATCCAGTACAGATGTCAATAATTTTTTGAAAAAAATTCTAAAAAGGTACGTTTAAAACTGTCGTGGAACGACACATTAATACCTGAATAAGGATATTACCTGATTTTGACGATTTTACCTGGACTTGACATTTATAGTTCTCTCCTGCATGATGACAAGAATGTCTCTACCTACCTAAGCCAGATTAGAAAAATCTGTAAGTATCCATAAATTTCTTGGGAGGTTCCTAAAGCGTTCGTTTAGGGTTTTTTTATTTATATTTAACTTTACCTTATAGGCCCCGAAAAATTTGAGAAAACATTTTCTTGAGCCACCGACCTTCTAGAGAACGACCTCCGTTTGCTTTTACTGCCGGAATGTCACCGCTGCATCAACTGAACAAGGATTAGAACTTAGAACTATATTTTTATTATTAGTTTTGTATCGGACGCGCGAGCTGCTTAACCGTTTTGCGTTTTTAAACAAATATGATCATCACAGTACTTTGTGAACCATAGAAAAGCATAAGCAATACTTTACTCTTGATAAAAATTAAATCTCACCGTAATTAAATTAAATTTTTCTTTCTTTTAAAACATAACATCAAACCTTTTTCAGTGCAGTCTAATGTTAGATTAAGTGATCGATCTAACTACTCTCTAAAAACGAATTAGTCAAAAATAACTAATTTAATAGTTAATAGTGGCTGCTTTTTCACTTGTGCCATGGTTAACCATCGAATACCATGGTATCCCAAAATTTAATAGCCAATTCTTATGTAAAATTATACCCTGAATCCGAAAATGTCTTCAAAAGTTAAAAAAGTAGAACAGTTTTTGAGATATAGTAAATTTTCCATTTAATATGGAATTGACTATATCTCAAAAACTGCTCCACTTTCATAACTTTTGACGGTATTTTCAGATTCGGAGTACAATTTTACATAAGAATTGGCTATTAAATTTTGGGATACCATGGTATTCGATGGTTAACCATGGCACAAGTGAAAAAGCAGCCACTATTAACTATTAAATTATTTATTTTTGACTAATTCATTTTTAGAGAGTAATTAGAACTCTTTTTACATGGTCAATTGGCGCCCACAAGGTAAGTTATTGACTACAATTTGAAATTATATGGAATAAACAATGGGGAATACACAATTTTACTCAGGTCTCCGTACAATTAAAAAATGAGTAACCGTTCGCAAAATTTAGATATTAACAAAAACCTTCACTCCACAATCCTTAACATTTACTTAGAGAGAATAACACCATTAGTTTAAAAAATGACAATTACTTTACTGAATCTGGATGTTTACATAATGTGATCGTATTCTTAGTATTTTTTATGTAAATTTACAAGATCAATTTGTAAAACGTTTAGAAAAATACAAAAATACAGTAATATTATTTTTATAAGTAGGAATAAAACTTTTTAACAGTGTAGGTATTTTATAATTTTTTGTGATTAAATAATTTTATTTATTATTTATAACCTAGCTGGGAATTTTTGTTTTACATTTTGATTGCTAATATCAATAGTTTGTCTAATCCAAAAACTACTTATTTAGCAAAAAAAATAAAAGTAATATTTTCAATTAAAAACTTATTGTTGTTAACTTAAAAGAATAGTATCATACATTTTACTTTAGAGTTTATAAATTAAAAATAATAAACAAAGTCAAAGGCATAATTAAGTAGGCCAAGCCGAGAAAATCAATTTTCTAATTACCAACCCATGCAAAACCCTTTGCCCTATTTATGACGTTTAATAAAACTTGCCTTAGCAAAAACGTATGATTGATTAATATTTCAGATTTCATAACCATAAATTTGAAAGGACAAGAACAATATCCATTTACCATACGATTGATCCTTGCGTAAATTTGCAATAATGAATGGTAATGTAAGCTTTTGTTCCGCCGCTTTTGTGACTCTAATAGCTTTATCTTAGGATCAAGCTGCACTGCGTTTGTTTTAGCTTTGTGTTTATTATGCTGTTTTGTTTTCTATTCTGGGACCACGCTCGCGAAATACAACGACATGTATTTATATTAAGCGCAAATGCCCCAGCTAATAGACCCTGCTAAACTGGCTCGTCATATGTAACGGTTTACGTAAATAAATTGAGTTTTGTGGTTGTTTGCAATAATGAGAATATGAATTTGTTATCGTTATGGTTTAATTTTAGGTTTAAACATCAACACACGCATTCTATTTAAATTTAGAAATCCCTAATTCAAATCATGTAAACACGCCGCAGACCAGGCTTGTGTTGGTTACATATTTTGATATTTTATTCAAATCTGCTGATAACATACCATTACGAATATTTTACTTTTATACTTAACCGGTGAGATCATATACGACCACATCAATAATAAATATTGGGAATATTTTAAGTCAGTGGGATTTACAGTACTAAGTGTCAAGATAGTTATTGGTAAGCTGCGGGAAGGAGCTTACCAATAACTAGCAAATATTCAATGGTATACGTAAAGACCCCACGTAACCGTTAGTGTTGTTTCAACTAAACCTTTTTTAAGTATGGTGCTGCAAAATTTAAGGACTGTACCGCTCGTTCCCTCGTTCAGAGCAGTCGATAGTAGTCTGCTTCTAAAAATGTATGTCATAACCACAGACTTACAATTCAAACCAAAAGTAATTTAGTGATTATAGGGCAGTATTATGGATACAGAGAAGTGGAAAAGTGATATAATTCCCCGAACCTGGCTATTACAACCTGTTATCGCTACCTATGCATACCTGAAGATCACCGTGGGAAACAAAAGCGGAACGATGGAGCAAGGGACTCTTACAGAGGCTGATAAGTACATTTAAATAATTACATGACCAATTGCAATTACAACGCATACAAATTTAATTAAATAGCAACGCAATTTGGTCAACTTGGGCCAGAATCTAAACTAATAAATAAACCTACAAGGGCCATAAATAAAGTACCTAACTAAAGTGGCCTTTTCCATAAGGAACGTATAATCTCTTATACAAACGCACAGTGGGGTAAAATAAACTATATGCATTGATTCGTAATTCCAGCAAGTAAACAAAGACTGTCCAATATGGCTGGATCTTCTCTGAAGTCAGACATGGAATGAGCAGTTGAATTCCTACAAAGTCAGAGCGGCAATACGAACAACCCGCCTAAGACAGCAACACTTTTGTACTAAAGTCAAGAAACAGTTTTCGCACACTGGGGCAAACTAATTGGGTACAGCGGTTTCCAAATTTTAAGCCAAATAATGCTACAAGCATTATTAACCAACCATTCATGAACCTGAATTGAATGTGGGTGTGGGGATTCCAGATTTGACTTAGTCTTGGGTCAGTCAATCGTTCCCTGAAAACGTAAATATTTTCCCTCCTTGTCCAAAACTCCACCAGCCCAATCGGGCGTATAGTCCGACCCAGCGACAGAACTTCGGGAGTGGTCTTAACCATCGACATTGTCGTCCACGATCTCCCAAGGAAAATTTAACAGCCAGGGTTAAACTTCGTATCCATTAAACAAAGGTAATGTTGTGCAGTTAGGGGGATACGTATAAGAACCGAAAGGGGGTAAAAAATAAGTATGGGAGACCAGTGTATGATGACGCTGATGGGGCCAGCTATACGTTCCTTATACTCATATGGTGATGCCAATTTAAACGAAACATGGTTAAACGAATTAGATATAGACTGTAACGATGGAAAATAAGTGTTACGTCGAAAGACAAGATTTTACTAGGACAGAAACAATCGAAGATACATATGATGCGAATGAACCGATTGCATCAGAAAATAGCTTATAACAATAAACAGAAAATGTTCAAAGAAAATCTTTCTATAAAAAATGACAAAAACAATAAAATGGATAAACAAAAGAATATGTTTAGAGGGCTAAACAACGAGTAAAAGTTGAAATGGTCGACAGATATGTCTTAATGTTTTAATTTAAAAACGTATTAAGAAAATTGTTTTCTATTCTTTTATGTAAATAAATAAAACCATAAAATTATAAAATACAATTTAATTTTTAAACCCAAAATTTTGTAGCCAAAAACTATCAATAGGAAAATGTGTAAGTAAATATGTTATTCTTAAAATACAGCGTATGCCACCATATGTGTACCATCTTCAGGACACACTGTATAACAAAATGGTTTTAATTTTGTTTAGAAAATTAATAGTTACAAATTAATATCAATAAAAGATTAACTTAAACACCATTTGTTTAAAAATATTGTTTCTATGCATTACATATACATAATAATAATAATAATATTTTTAACCTTTCCTCTAAGGAGGTGTTTTAAACTTTTTAAATTGACAAACATTTAATTAATGTCGCCACAGATTAGTTGCAAATAAAAATTCTTTGGACTATTACCTAATATAATGTAATGAAGGTAGAGTATTACATTATTATGCACTACCTTTATTACATAACCCTGTACATTCCAAGTTAATGATACTGTTAACAATTGTTAACAATTTACGTAGCATTCGTAGATCAAAATATTTAACTAAATTTGTGACCGTCACATTAAAAATAAATAGAACCACAAAAAATTAATATATTTGAGTAAAAGTAATTGTAATTGTAATTGTAATTGTAATTGAATATGTTTATTTAACAATTGGAAATTGTAAATCCTTCAAACAGTAGAATTTTAATAAAAAAATGTTTGAGCCTTTTGGCGGTCGAATCCAAAAATGTAAAGTCGTTTGATAAAATAAAAAATGTTTAGCATGCTGGTTTCATTTGTTTTAAATGCCAGTAAACTACAAACGAATTATTGGTGTTGTGTGAATTGATAATAGCTTTCACGATTTCAACGCGGATTTAATCTGTTTTGTGCAATAGGTCAACGAGTTGGTCATGTTTATTGTGAACAAGACATGTTGGGACGTACAGGGCTTATTAACCCTTAAAAGCTTTTAATTCATACACAAAATGTCTTTACCAAAAATCCTCAATTTACATAAATAAGGGATTCTTATCAAAATAAAAAAAATACACTTGTTATGTTATTTGGTAGCAAATATTTGTAAATGTAACTTTGTAAAAGCCCATTCATCATATTGGCACTATGGTTTAATGGCCCATAAATAAAAACAAAGATGCAACAAGTTTAGCTCAAAATAGCAACACAAAAAATATATTCAACTTTAAAATATTATGAACAATTTTTATAGACAAATAAAATTGATTTTTATAAAAGTGACTTATAGCGAATTGGTTATGACATCAGTTTGACAAGCTTGACAAGCGACAGACCCGAGTTCAAACCCCGGCTGGGTCAGAACTTTTTTAAAATTTAAATCTACTAATTTGACTATTTCATTCAGTAGAATTTGACTAATTATTAGTGACTGCTTTTTCGCTATGACCATTTGTCAAATATGACTTATAATTAGTTATTTTTGACTAATTTATTTTAAGAGAGTATACCTACTGTAGTAATAATAACCCAGTTTAAGGAAACAGTTTTTATCGTTAAAATATTATTTACTGAGTTTTTTTTTAAATTTTGAAAAAAACCTCAGTAGTTAATATTTTAACGATAAAAACTGTTTCCTTAAATTGGATTATTACTACAGTATTACTACATATGTAGTAAATATGTTAATATCTTAAGTTGATAATACTCTTTTCTTTTGTGTCAGATAACACAGTAGGTGGAATATTAAAATCATCCCAAATTCTGTCCAACCTAGCTTAAATAATTGTCAAATGCTAAAGAATTTTCAACAGGTGTTTATATGTCTGATCCATTCAACGCATCTGAACTTTTTTCCTTTAAAAAATCTCAACTACCGACGAGGTAAAAGATTTCACCAACAAATGAAGCAAACTTCATATTAATATAATAATAGGTTTCATTTAAAATATAAAAGTTTTTTACATTTAAAGTGACAAAAAAGTAAACGCCCTGTCAAACATTGTAGAATTTTATTAATTTATTTTGATAATATACTCCTTTTTGACGTGACAGTCAGGTTCCAGCACTTGAGAAGGCACCAAGCGAAAGCGAGAGGTCTTAAAACGTAGTAGTTTAAAGATTTAAACCAACAATAATTTTTAAAAAGTGCAAACCAATTGTAGTGAAACAAACAATTTTTATAGAGTGCAAACTAAAATGGTGTAACGGTCAATGAGGAGTAAAGTGTTAAGTGATATGAAAGAGTTAAGTGCCACCTGTCATTGGACGCTTTTCACTGGACAAACAAAGGAGGTCAAACAAGAGGGGAGGTGGCCATCCGCAAAAAATTGATAAGTAACCTTAAGCAAATATGCATGACCTAACACATAATCTAATAACACGGCAGATATCTTTAAAACCCTAAGAAAGGCACACTGCGTAGAACAATAAATCTGTCAACAACAAATGCGTAAGGCAAACCCAAAACGAGACCAATAATAAACACTAGGCACACAGAATAAACTACCACATTAATCATTATAACCCTAACATAGTAAAAAAAAGCATAATAACCAAACTCTACTGGATTTGTAAACACGTAAACATGTAACTAATAAATAAATGCAATACTTAATTTTGGAATTTAACAAAAAAAAGACAAAACTCTACCACAAAACGTGCTTGGGACAAAAAATTACGCAAACTTGAACGGAAGATCATTACACTACTAACGACAGACTTACCCGACTACCATCACCAACATCCCCGCGACCTGGTAATGGGCAAAACCAATACCAAAGGGGTAAAAATAGCCCAATTAAAATACTGGGCCCACGTCACTCGTAGGCAACGCAACAACATACTACAAGCCACCCTTAAACTAGACCTTACAGACAAAAAAGTCGGGAGACCATGCTTCACATTTCATGACACGTTAGCACAAAACATGCACTTCTCACAAATTAACAAGACCAGTTGGGAGCAACTAAGCAACAATAAAAATAGAATAAAAAAAAAACAACTGACACACTTTAGCAAGTGCAGGAACTATCTGACCAGGACATGGACAATGACAATAACGAACAAGACGAAGACCTCGACTATGAAACTACACCCCTACAGCGAAATAACTCCCCAACTCCAAATAGTAATCCCAAATGTTTGGAGTAATACTAATTGACTGGTCTAGGGGGATCCCGCGTCGTACTTAGTTTTAAGTCGGCGTAATTGTTCCCCAAAAACCAACAATCCCTCCCATCCCTCTTCCTCTATACCCTACTGGGCGTATAGCATCGGCTCGGTGAACCTGAGAATGGCTATTAAAACTATTCGCATGTTGCTCTCGAGCCCCAAATAGGGGACAGTACGGAAGGCAATGGACATTCGCACCCAGCAAACACGGGTGAAGCCGTGCAGTTGTTGGGGGCGAACCAAAATCGGCGTAAGTAAACATAGGCCTGTACGGGGTCGGGAGTGATAAGGCAATGGGGCTGGTTATACGTCTCTAATACTCATACTCACACTCATACTCCTTTTTTAACTTGTATACCAATAATTAACTTTTCAACATTACTATTGTTGTTAATTCAGACATTTTAGTTAGTCAATCCATCCGTCAAAATTGTTTGGAAAATTTAAATATCTCGAAAACAATTGAAGATGACAAAAGCTCTGTAAATTGATTGCAAAAAATTACAGTTAAAGTATAAAATAAACAAAAAGTTAAATTTTGTACTTGTACGGTCATAACTTCTTTCAAAAATATTTTATTTTCTTTCCAAAAGTTTGGAAGTAGATAATTACAAAATGGGAATAATTCGATAATTTCCATTTATTTTTGGCAAAATGGTAATTATAGCATTCTTATTCTTGTCAAAAACCACGACTATTTTTAGATATTGGGCCCATTGGGCACTTATTAACTGATTGATAATAAGGACACCTTACAAGCCTTACGAGATATGTTCGAAATTGTAAAGCTATTGCAAATAAATGAAAAAATATTAAACATTCAAATTTCTATACTATACTATATTAAATTTATTTGTTAACTAGAGAAATTTAGTTTTTCACATTTAGTTGGAGTATTGGTCATAAAATCGCGTGCGCTCTAATTTAAGGACAAATTATACAGGCCCATAAAAAAGAATATAGGGTAATCATAATATTTCTATGTTGTTTTGCCGGGTAAAACTAAATCTGAAGTCTGTTTAGCCCCTATACGTCTGGATTTTTGTCTACAGTGTCCCCGGATCGTGTTGCCAAAAAAAAAACTTTTTACAAAAAAATTATTTGTCATAAAAACTTCTGCTTGTTTAAAAAATTTGATTTCCATTAGATTTGTTTGAATCAGATTTACAGGGTGCCCAGAAATTAAGAAAATGTTTATAAAAGAAAGTCGTTGCCATTTCAAATTAAAGTCTAAATACTAAACTTTTTTTATTTAAACATTCAATTTAATTTATTTATTTATTTTGTATTTAGACTTAAATTAAAATTGTCAATGACATTTTATTATAAAATTTTTCCATAAAATAATAAATAAAATTTTAATATCTTAAAGCATTTTAATAGGATAATTTTTTATGGGAATCTATTTTTTTAACAATGAGGAGTTTTAATAAACATTTACTTCTCCCTTGAAGCATACTCATACTAACAATGAGGAGTTTTAATAAACATTTACTTCTCCCTTGAAGCATTCTCATACTTTCTTAATTTTTGAGCACCCTGTACATTTGGTTGAAATTTGTAATTCTTTATTGGAAATTACTAGTACAAACGTACATGTAAACTTTTAAAAAGATTGGAATCAAGAAGCTATTTAAGAATATTGTTTTTAGATAGTAAAATAATTTCAACATTTAGAGGCATATTCCCTTTCTTGCTGTTCATAAACATCGATTTCTTGACATGTATGTTCACCCAACGGCAAACCAAACATTACCTATGTTTAAGGCTATTCTGCCCTACTATGGAGAAAGGCAGTAACTGCTAAACAAGAAATTTGTGGAAAATTAGCATAAACTACATTTTAAAAAAAGTAGTAGGTGTTTAATTGATTTTTTTAACTTATGAGATATTTGAATGCATTTCTGTGTTGGATTCGGTTACAAAATGTAAATAGCTTTACCATAGCACAAGAAAACGCATTTTGCATTTTTTTGCAGTTACTGCCTTTCTCCATAAAAGGGCAGTATTCCGTTTATCATATGGAGTCAATCCAAATGAAAACACCAAAAATGAATTTAAAAGTGCGCTGCATGATTTTTTATTGTAATGAAAAAATTTGAGGATGATCTTTTAGGTGTCAAATATGAAAATCCGTTGCCGTTTTCATTTTTTGTTGCTTTACTTTTATTTGGCACCCCTTATAAGTCTGAAATAGTGTCAATTTCTTACTCTCTTATAGTGGGCCAGAACTTTTTTTCTGTGACAAATATTGAAATAATTTTAATTTTGGTTTCACTGTCCAGTAAGTGTGTTCGATATAAATTATTATTATCCAATTAGTTAATCTCATAAAAGAATGGTAAACCACTAAAGATTCATGATAATTTGCCAATTTTTGTGATTTTTTTCTGGGTCCTGTGCCTATTCTACTGAATTTAGAAGGTTCATTTTTTTCAGGTATAAAGTACTTATACAATAGAAAACGTAACTATTATTTTAAGTTTCTAGACTATCAATTTCTTTATTAAAAAAATTATTAAAAATTGATCATTCTCAAAATTAGCCAATTTTGCCCTCATTATGTTGAGGAAAAAATAAAAATCTGAAACTTGAAACATGAATTGACAAAGCCAAAGCCATCTAAATTTTAAATTATAAATAAAACTAACAATATCGCTACTAAACGGCCATTAAAAAAATTAATATATCTTTTAAAGGAATAAAAATAACAAAACAAGACTAACTGGACTGAAAAGATGAAGGTGGGGACTACATTTCCTGAAATTCAGTAGAATAGGCACAGGAGCCAGACAAAAATCACAAAAATTGGCAAATTATCATGAATCTTTAGTGGTTTACCATTCTTTTATGAAATTAACTAATTGGATAAAAATAATTTATATCGAAAACACGCTTACTGGACAGTATAACAAAATTAAAATTATTTCAATATTTGTCACGGAAAAAAAGTTCTGGCCCACTATAAGAGAGTAAGAAATTGACACTATTTCAGACTTCTAAGGGGTGCCAAATAAAAGTAAAGCAACAAAAAATTAAAACGGCAACGGATTTTCATATTTGACACCTAAAAGATCATCCTCAAATTTTTTCATCAAAATAAAAAATCACGCAGCGCACCCCATTTGGTGTTTTTATTTGGAATGACTCTATGTTAAAAGTATTGACCTTAAATCTTTATAAACAGCGATAAATTTTTCTTGGACAGAAGGTATCTTAGTTTTATAACCTAAAAGTCGCTGATCGTAAACCAAAATTTTGTTAGATAATTTAAAAATCATGATATTTAATATATTAAATGAACTTTAAAAAATCCACAAATTAGAGGTTTTAAAAGGTATCGATAAAACCTAAAATATATTTTAAAATTAAACCAAAAAGTTTTAGCGTTCCTTTAAATAAAAAATATTAGAAGAGTTTTAGATGCATATTTTTTTGTATTTTATTAGTTATACTTTTGTTTGACTAATTTTTTGTCTATATTTTTGAGTAATAATCTTACATAGGTATTTGATATTTTATATTTTTTGTATTTTTTTAATAAAATATATATTTTTTTCAAGTTATTTTTATTCTACCAATATATAAAGTTTTTAGAGGTCGTTTTTAGACACTCTGCCCTCCTTGTAACATATATTGTCAAAGTCTTGACCTCCCTCCCCCCAAATTCTCACTTCACACTCAGATTTTTGATTTTTTGGTTTTTTCTAAATAAATATTTATTATTATAATAATAAAATTAATATTAATTTTATTAAAAAATTCAGTAAAGAAAAATTTGTATTCTGGTATTATAATTAAGAAATACATTTTAATAATGACAAAAACAAATTCTAAAATATTTTTAAAATTACCAAAAAATGTATTTTTATTTGTTTGGGTTAAAACCTTCTGTGATTTGTCCTATTCTTATTTATAAATAATTATTTATTATTTATAATTATAATTAATTAGGTATTAATTGATTGATAATGATACTGTACTGTATACTGTACCAAACATCGTCGCAATTTATGATTAATGCAAGATAAAAAACCTCAAATAATGGCTAACAGCAACTCTCAGGCAAGCGTTCGTAAACATGCGTTTTTAAACATCATGTATGTTCACCAAACAGCGAATTTTGGAAACGGAATAGCCATTTAGACACCGATGAAGTTTATAAAAATGGATAATTAAGAAATTCTTTGAGCGCATGCGTCTATAGAAAACATAATTAAAGGGAATAGTCACATATGTTACGAAACATATGTAGTTCATGAACATGCATGTTTAGCGAAAGGGCCTCTTAGTATTATTTCAGAAAAAAACTTTATTTTGACGATTGTATGGCATTTGAAAACTGTTAACTAACTTAAAACTAACTTCAGCCCGTGACTAAAACGCCATAAAGGCACAGCTTGTCAATGTGTATTTAAAAGATTACTTTTTGTCATGGTACATGTTCCACAATGGGCGTTTTAAAGGTGGAAGTAGAAAATATACATTAGAAATTTGTGTTTTAACCTTTTATATTATGTCAACCATAATAGGATCATCTCTCTTATTTTGTTTGTTTCCATAACAACATTAAAAAATGGGGTCAAATTCGAAAAAGCAATAATCAAAAGTACGATTTTTTTCGTGACTTTAATTTAGCTGACATGGAAATGCAAAATATGGACCATATTGCATTAACAATGTTCACCAGGACAATATAGAGCACCAACAATTGTTTGCGTTGGTAAATTCGATAACATGATTGCTTAGTTGGCACAAATAGAGTTTTAATTTCGCTTTGTTGACATAAAATACATGTATTAATGCATGGAAAATAATGGTTATTTACTTACTAAAATTTTAATTAAAAACTATTTCTGCTCAAATTAAAGTATACTTACAATAGATAAGGGGTGAACTGCGATATGTAGGTAAAGCCAGATAGGTTTAAACATGGAATTGTAACGGTATGGAGTAATAGAGGACTACAGGACAAGCCATTTGTCTCCCATTATCCTTCGCATCGCCAACTGGATTATAATCGTAAAGTCGCATGCTCTTTATCAACCCCCTGATTGATCGCTCCGTGTACTTTCAGGGATTTAGAGGTAAAACCAATAATAACTTCCTAAAAGATTTTTTTTTTTGTTTTAAAATACCCCTCTATACTAAAAGATGGGTTTGAGCAGTGCTCAATTGCAAGGTCAGATCTGCCAAAATCAATTTATAAGTAATAATAATAATAATAATAACTTATTTAAAACAATACAAATATTTAGAGTATTGTTTTAGGAGTATAAATTTTGTTAAAAATATTAATGCGTACCATTGCTTTGTGATTAATTTTTAGTTCACTTTGTAACAAGTTTTATAAACGCCATTTAAGTTACGATTTTAATTATGCATAAGCGTAGCTCACGGAGCAAGTTTATGATAACGAGTCTCCTTAAGAAGTTTATAAAACGAATTGCATACTGGTATACAATGTACTATACTATACATACTTTCAGTAGTTTGCCGCGGGTGTAAGGGCGGAGGGAGCGAGCTGTCAAGTCATTTTTTTATTTAATACAATTCAGGGTTTTAAAATCAGGCACTATGGTAAACGAACACTAACAATAATTATTTCGCTACGCTCGTGCGGCCACAAGCTAGTGGAATCTCCTTTTTTACCATTAGTCGCACACAATATTTTATTTAACTACCGCAAGCCAATTTTATTTGATATTTTATCAATTCTTGGCCTATCAATAGAATTTAAAGAAGTGAAAATAATAAAACCTATTAATTTTTTATAACCAAATTTTCTTTTCATCAATAATTAAAAAGATTAAATTGCAAACAAAATATTTTTTTTTCTAAAGCCAGAACATCAATAACCAAGATCATTAGCTTGGAAAAATCATGAGCTAAAGCATATAAAAGGAAATTTAATATTAATTAGTTATACGTCATTTAACAAAATATGTATTAATATACAGTAGGGTGGATCGAAAAATCGAACATTATATATTTAGTACACCTGACTCTGAAAAGTACGGGGCACTTTTAAATGATCATTTAAAAATTAAAATAAAAATTTTTTAACACCCCCTTCCACCGCCCCAAGCCCTTTAATTTTATTTTTCACATTTTTTCGTTGTGGTATCGTATATAATAAAAACACGTGTACATTATTTTTCTCGAATTGTTTATTTTACAAGTATTCGCAAGATTGGTGGTTTGTTGACTTGTTGAGGTTGAGTGTTTTCGATAAAATGTTCAGAACAACAGGCATGCAATCAAATATCCAGTTTTCGGTTCACCAAGTGAAATATAAGAGAACGTCAGTTCCTTGAAGATCAAAGAACACCTAGAAATATGATGATTGCTACAGTAGATTATAAAACAGTTCATCAAGAAAGAAAGAAGAAGAGCAGAAAGCAAACAGAATATATACAGTTAAATCGTGCTTTAGAAATCCAGGAATTAAATATATCTTAAAGTATTTCTCAGTGTACTCAGACTATAGTATAATAAGTAATGAATTTACTCAAAATGTTATTGACCATAATAAAATAAGAAAAGCAAGACAAAAAAATAGAAATGAACTACATTCAAGTTCTTAGGCGATAATTTTGGAAGCCCTTTATTTTGATGGACGAAAAGACAAGACGCTCAGTTTTACAAAAGGTAGAAAAAGGACAATAGTGGAAGAACATGTTGTTTTTGTAGAAGAACCTGGGTCAAAATATATTGGTCACATATCCCTCACTTCTGGATCTGCTTCAAGTATATCAGAAGCTATGATTCAATTTTTTAAAAATCATTCTATTGCACTGGACGATCTGGTGGTAATCGGTTGTGACGGAACTAATACGAATGTAGGAAATAAAAATGGACTAATTACCAGATTAGAAAGAAAGATAAATCGTCCTCTGCAATGGTTAGTTTGCATGTTGCATGCTAAAGAGCTTTCGTTGCGACATCTTTTATTACATCTCGACGGAGAAACGTCTGGTCCCAGGGCGTTTAGCGGTTCTATTGAAAAACTTTTGAGTTGTTGCGAAAAACTGCCCATTGTAAAATTTTCTGAAATGGACTCTGAGTTACCCAATATGAATGATGTAGAATTAAGCACAAAACAAAGATATTTATATGATATATCTGTTTCAATAATAAGTGTAAATTGCTCCGATGGACTGTCAAATCGTGATCGTGACAGAAAATTAGTTTTCTCCCGCTGGTTGACTACAGCAAACAAAGTTTTGCGCTTATACGTAGCGACATCAAATCCGGATCAGAATTTGGGATCATTGACAAGCTTTATCATAAAAGTCTACGCGTCAATGTGGTTTTATATCAAAAGAAGTTCTTCTTGCGTTATTGGTGCAAAACATTTAGGATGATTAAATTCTGCGAGTACCTACTAGCCAAATGAACTTAAACAAGTGGTTTATAAATCGAAATGGGTTCTTCGATGAACGAAAACATATTAGAAAGGTAGGGTTTCTAAGAATATTAAAAGCTAGAGCCAGAGAAGATTCTAAGCAGGATATTTGATTTTTTACCAATCCGGCTCTAAAATTTGACGCTAACAACTACTTTGATTTAATTGATTGTAAAATATAATGAACCGCCGATAACCAATAAGCTGACAGTTGAACAAATAAAGAAAGTGGTAGAAATCTCAGAAGCTTCGTTCTTATCTGAGTTTAGAAACTACCCCTGCCATACCCAAGCAGTAGAACGGGCAGTAAAGGTGGTTACTGAAACATCCATTGCGGTTTGCGGCTAATATACAGGTTGGCCCAAAAGTTTGGAATATTGAACTTTTAAAAAATAAAAAATATTAAAAAAAGATTTTAATAAAAGTTGTTTTAATAGTTTATTTCAAATTTCGCGGTGATATTATTAATTTAAAAAAATTAATACTAGCCCCCAAGGGGGCCAACTTAAAAAAAAAATAGTAACCCCCCTTTTTTACAACAGAATTTAAAAGAGGTTTTTTTCTGATTACAACAGTATATTAATATTAGTATGTTACATAGGGATATTTGAGAAGAATGGCCTAGAAATGAAACAACCGTTTATTTAAAATAATGCATAAAAACAAGAATATGATTACAGAAAGTACTTAAAGAAGTAAGATTTTAAAATGTTCACCGTTAACGGCAAGAAACTATAACCAAATATAAAAACACTTTTATATAAATTTAATTAAAAAGTTGAACCGCAGCTAGCGGGTTCAAACCCGAGTCGTTGGCGGTTCGACTGGGTTTGGTTCGGTGGCCAATTCCAAATTCCAAATTCCAAAAAAATGTATTTAAATATAATACATTAAAAATTTTGTAATCAGCCTAACTATGGTATAAAGGTATACAAAGGGAATTTAGAGAAATTTAGAGAGTTTAAAGAATTTTGAGGCAATCCTGACAAGGATAAGTAGACGAAAAGAATATAAAAAATATATATACTCGTATAAAAATTAAAAGTGAAAAATGAGTGGAATGTTTAAATTTTGTGATGACAAGAAGGTTAAAACTTAAGTAACGATTTGGGAAAGGTACTCAGTAAATATTTCAGAGAAAAGTAATTGGAGATAAGGTGAAGGTATGAATAAATAAAAATTGTGAGTGATTTGAAGAAAAAACAAATTAGAAAAAAACCCTCTTTAGAATTTTGATATTTTTCAGAAAGAAGAAAGAGGGGATAGTACAAGAGGAAAAGGAAGAGTGGAAGTGCCGAATATGTCTAGGAAAATTTTGAAAAACCTAATTCTGAATGTAAGAGGAAAATTAATTAATGAAAAACCTCGTTGTGAATAATAAATTTGGATTAAAGGCAAGCGCGACTATTGATAAAAAATTGGAAGTTTCCTGTAAATAAGGCTGTGTTGTTATTATCGATGCGTCTAATGCGTATAATTTGTGAAGTTAATTCAGAATTTTGAATGGTTCGGTGGCCTGGCCAGCTGAGCTATCATCGGTGTGATGTATACTATCGAAACATCCGCTAAACCTTGCAAAAGGTGTCAAAAAATTCCAAATGTGTTTTTGAAATTCATAATATGCGAATCAGTAATGCACCCTAGCTGTGCGAGAATAAAAAATGTTAAGATCATCAATCAAAATCAAATAAGGAAATAGAATGCTGTAAAATCAATGAAGAAACTACCCAAGATGTCCCAACGACAATATCTGAAGATGCCTTACTATTAAAAGTTTTTTTTTTATCTCAAAGAGATTATCAAACAAAAAGATTTAATAATTGTTAATCAAAAAGTAGCAATTGATTCGTTAAGTGATCAAATTATATTGATAAATAAAAACAATGATAATATTAAACCACTAGAAAATCAAAATAACCACACAAGTAAACATAAATATAATGAAAATACCAGTAAAAATGATATAATCGTCAATGACACAAAGAAATTGTCTTCTAACAACCCTATAACGGAAAAAAATGTCTCTACAGCTTTATTGGAAGTAACAACCAAAAACACCAGGGATAAATTTATTAATATAAATAAATCACTTAAAAAAATTCAAAATAATACCAGTATTGTGGGAACCCTCAAAAATTCAAGTACTTGTTCTTTAAAGGTTATCCCTAAAAAATCTTTTCTTTATGTATCAAGGCTTGATCCCGCTACTAACAGAAGTGATTGATTACACAGTAGGGTGATTCATTTCCGCAAAAGTTTTTTTTTTTCGGTGCTCAAGCAAAATATTAATCTACCTATAGAAAAAAAAAATGTTCACCAAGGTAGAGCTTTTAAGTACTACTAGTTTAAATTTAAAGTTTTCCCATTGAAAATGCATGTAAAAAAAATGTTTTTTTTTTCAAATTTCTAATGCTCGCCCGCTCTTTACAATATTGTGAATCGGTTTTATGGACCTTATAGGGAATTTCACGCTCTTCAAAATTGTCTTTGTGTTTTTTTGTGTAACTCGTAGTGGTTCGCCAGTAGGAGTCATCAAAGTTAAATTTTTTGAATGAACATTTTTTTTGCAATTTTTTTTTAACAATTCGCAAAAATAGTGAATCGTAAAAAATAGTCTTTTAACAAATATTTGATGAATTTACGGCCATTTTTATATCTAAATATTAACCAATTATGCTATTTAAATTAAACTTTCTTATTTACTATCGATATAATTCTTTACAACAATAACTTTTTCAGAGTTATTATGATTTCTGAGTAAAAATAAATATAAACATAACACATCAATTCATAAAAAAAAAACAACAAAACTTTAATCAAAACAAATAACAGATTACATTAGATAATATATTGCAAATTTAATAAAAATCTCAATAGTCATAAATAAACAAGTTGATAAATATTAAATTATTTCGACTTTTATACAAAGCAAATTAAGATTTTATTTTATGACGTAACTAACGTGCCCTTAACATGTATACATGTACAATTTATTATTATATTATTGTTGTGCCGCCAATTTTAAATTAAGCGGCACGGCAGTGATGACGTTTTTTATCTATTACGTCACTAGCGTGTCCGTAAAAAATAAATTGCAGGCACTCTAACGTGCACCTAGTCACTTCGTACTTTGTTCTCGGACTAATGACTAAATACAACAAACAATACATTTTGGGGTTAAGTATAACATAAAACCTCAAACCCATTTACAAAGACAATAGAGTCGCTAACGTCATACTAATTAACTAACATAAAATTGTAACAGTTCTTTTCCCAATCAAATAATTATCATTATTTTTTTACTTATGTTCGAATATGCCATCAAAATATTATTTAGTGCAATTATTCAAATAGCAATTTCTACTTATACAATATTGAAGCAAATGAAGTTGACAATAAAAACAATTTACTTTTTCGTTAATTTAAGATTTTGTTAAAAAAATTGAATAACCTTCATTTATATTTATTGCTATATTACGGAAATGTTGAAAAATTGCAGAATCTAAGTTGCAATTGTATATTTGTTGTTTTTTTATAAATTAATGTTTTTTTTATATTTATTAAGTCAAAAATCATAATAACTCTGGAAAAGTTATTGTTGTAGAGAATTATATCGATAGTAAATAAGAAAGTTTAATTTAAATAGAAAAATTGGTTAATATTTATCAATTACTTACGTTTTAAGATATAAAAATGGCCGTAAATTCATCAAATATTTGTTAAAAGACTATTTTTTACGATTCAGCTCTTTTTTTCACTATTTTTTGCGAATTGTTAAAAAAAATTGCAAAAAAAAAAGTTCATTAAAAAAATTGAACTTTGATGACTCCTACTGGCGAACCACTACGAGTTACACAAAAAAACACAAAGACAATTTTGAAGAGCGTGAAATTCCCTATAAGGTCCATATAACCGATTCACAATATTGTAAAGAGCGGGCGAGCATTAGAAATTTGAAAAAAAAACATTGTTTTTACATGCATTTTAAATGGGAAAACTTTAAATTTAAACTGCAAGTACTTAAAATTGATATTAAGAGCTCTACCTTGGTAAAAAAAAAAATTTCTATAGGTAGATTAATATTTTGCTTGAGCGCCGAGAAAAAAAAAGTTTTTTGCGGAAATGAATCACCCTATTACACAGCCATACAAAAAAACCAAAAGTAGCTGGATCTGGGTATGTCAAATAGATTTTTTTTATGTATTTTGACGTGCTGAATACGAATCCGATGTCAAAATTCACCTAACCTCAAAAAACTTTTTCTGTTCTAGGGTTGAGGTATATCAATAGTTATGTTTTTCAACGTGCTAAATCCAAATTTGTTGTCAAAAATAATCTCACACGTCGTCCTTGAACCTAGGACTCTTTATTTCAGAGTTCACGATTTTTCTTGAGTAGTTTTGGAATCTACATCAACATTATGCCAAAATCACTAATATTTTTGTAAAAAATGTATATAATGTATATAAGTTACTTGAGGTTGCTGATGATGCATTATTGCCATGTGATGCCTACCATCCAGCTATATGCTTAAAAAAATCTCTAGTATTTGATGAAAGTGAAATAAAATTTGAATATTTGTATTTTGATTTTAGAAATGCAAATTTCATATTTCTTAACGAACATGTATGTATTGTTAATTGGGAGATTGATTTTTCTAGTCATGATGTAAATATCTATGTTCTTTTTCAAATGACCCCATACAAAAAGTCCAATGGTGATAGGTCTGTAGACCTAGCAGGGCACTCTTTTGGCCCTCGTCTAACAATCCACCTGTTCGGAATTACCTAGGATAAGTATCTCCTTACCAAAATGTTGTGGAGCACCGTCTTTCTGGAACCAAATGGTGTCGTCTACTTCATTATTTTCCCCAGGATACAATGCCCTTACTGCTGAAAAGATATCTGTCTGGAAAAGGTTAAAATATTGTTCTGCAGTTAGATTGCCCTCAATAAAAAATGGTCCTATTATTCCTGCCCATACATTTATCTTTTGAGGGTGCTGTGTGTGTGTCTCCTCTTTCCAATGCGGGTTTTGTTGGGACCAGTTGAAGCAGTTATGACGGTTAACAAAACCGTTTAGCATGAATGTGGCCTCAACCGAAAATAAATTTTTTCTTTGAAATTTGGATCCTCATTACAACGTGCCATCAAAATTTCACAAATCTCAGCCCTACGATCAAAATCGGCCTCACTTAATTCTTGCAACAAATGCACCTTATAGGAATGCATTTTTTCCTTTGCACCTTTGCATTGACGCATAACTAATATCGTTGTCTCAAGCAACCCCCGACAAGAACCTGTAGGTACTGGACTTGCAATAGCTTGTAGTCCTATTTTACACACTTCCGGTTTCAATTTTTTTTTTTAGAATTTTACCTATGCATGATTGTGTCAGAGGCTCCTTTTTCGGGTACGTGGCATTAAATAATGCACATACTTCTTGCCAAGTCCCATACCATCATTAAAATTTCAACTCTTTCTTTTTCAGTATGCATTGTTTTTTAAAACGGTAGCTATTTATTTTATTATTAGCACACTATTACATGTGAAAATTGCACTGAATGTCGAATTAAAAATGAATTGTAGTTAAACAAAATACAAATTTAAACTTTTTTAACGTTTAACGCTTAACCACCTAATATTATTCCTATATCGGTTCAATATTATTACACCGTTGTAATCAGAAAAATAGCCTCTCTCAAATTCTGATATAAAAGTTGTAATTAAAAAAAAAAAGTTGGATTCCTTGGGGGGCTACGTATTTATTTTTTTAAGTTGGCAATATCACCGAAAAATTTGAAATGAGCCACCAAACAACTTTTATTAAAATCATTTTTTAATATTTTCTATATTTCAAAAGTCAGACTCAATATTTCAAACTTTTGAGCCACCCTGTATATATTTTAATAATGAAGTAAATTTTAATTAAATATTTTCGAGAATGAGCCTCATTCAACGAGGGATATAATAATATTTTAAAAGAAAATAAACCTAATACATAATAAGCTATACGTGGAATAGTATAATAATATTATAATAGAATATAATATTAGCAAACTATACTATGTTTACTTTATTGTATAATTAATAAGTAAGGTTTAAACTCAAACGTTTTACTATATTACCACAGCACATTTAATTTTCCGTATACAACTTAATAAAAATGTAACAAATTTATAAACTAATTAAAACATTTTGAGCCAACCAACTAATATAATTTTTAGAAATTTAACTTGGCAAATTTAATTTAAGGAAGCGACTAGACTTGCATCTAATTTCACCGCCTGAATTTGTATATTTCCACGCACTGCAGAAGCTTATCTAATATGACGCATACCTAAAGCACAAATGCATAACGTAATATATTAGTTCTGTTACGGAATTACGCCATCAAAGTAACTGATTTAGATGGGCTCCATTGTCTCTTATCATATACTCCATTGTGCCCACTTATGCCATTATTCAGCAATTACTGATTTAATTAACGTCGGATTTTTTTGCAATACTATTCGGCCATGCATAATATTTATAGGAAATGATAAACCTTTTAACTAAAAAAATTAGAAATATTGTATTAAAAAACCATGACATATATTTTCCAAGTCATATTAGATTTAAAATGCTTGCGATATGTTCTAGAACAGCACCTGTGCTGTGTTATGTCTTGTAATATTTAAAACAAACACTTATCATTGTGTTATTTTAGACTGTCGTCATCCTTGATTTATTAATTTTACTACGTTTTTATTAGTGGTCTCTATTCGTCCTCAGCTGATAATGGTACAATATTTCTAACCTTCTACTTGTATACTAGTTGTGTTTATCAAACAAGGACGATTAGATACCACTAATCGAAAAGTATTGAAATCAATACCATTGATACAATTTGGTTTCAATTTTAATTTAAAAAAAATTAAATAAAATAAGTTTCACACTAACGTTATAACATAACATATAATTAATAAAATTTTCTTTGGGGGATGAGGCAGCTTCCGTCTTTGACTATGGAATAATATAAAACGACTATGAAACTCGTCCTTGATTTTATATGATGATAATCCCTGCTGAGAAAATTTAAAAACAATGTTATTAATAATGTTAAAGTGAATCCTTAAATTTAGGATTCTGAAAACCTAGACTCTCTTGTGAATATTACATTCGGTAATACATACTAAAGTAGCTATCCTGATTTATCAGAAGGCGATAAGAAAGGTATTAAAATTTATCGCAGGCAATACATCCTTTTTACTGTACAGTAGCAAGCCAAAAACTTATGTTATAGGAAAGTTTTTAAGCCACGAATGTGTTAAAACATATTTTATTAATATAGTTTTATTTAAATTTAATTTTAAAGAGAATAAGCCAAGTGGGATATAAATAAATGGAATCACGATATGGCAATATTTATTCTTTTCTAATTATTTTTCATATGCGTAAAAAAGCATTGCTAGTGGCACCACCACGTGGCTGTCATCATCGTAGCAAAACTACAGATTTTTAAGCAGCTGTCAGACGCGTACCTATGTTACAAACGAGTTTTTATTGAGATTAAGGTAGAAAAATGTTAAAAATATCGAGAAAAACGATTTGTTGTGTTGTTGGGTGTTTTTCTAGAGAAAATCCGGTTTCCCAATAAACAGTGAGTATCCGAATGAAGAAATAAATTGCATACAGTCCCTGTAAATATCAATTGTACCTATTAGATACAATAAATACACATTTTATTAATGATTTACGTGAAAATTGTAAACATTTTAATTCAGTAAAAATCATAAAACAAATTTGTCTTATTTGACTTATAAATAAGTCGTCTAAATGCAAACGGCATTAATTATTAAAAGCCTTGATTGAGAAAGTCTTCATTCAACAGTATAGTCCAAAAAGGGGTATTACATTACAATATTATGTTGCCATGAATTCGTAGATAAATTACTTTTACTATTTTAAAATGAAGTCGTTGGCGTTTTTTTAGAGGACCCAAATATAAAAATGTTTGATTTTAAGGTTATGTTTGTAGAACTAATATTTTTTATAAGATTTCTTAAAAATGTTTAAACTTAAATTTATTTAAATAATATTAGGTTATTATATTATTTAGTTATCATTAGTTAATTCTGCCCCAGCAAATATATGCACGGAATTGGATCCTTTGGCAAAACATAAAAATACAACTTCCGATTAGTTCTTGAATTACATTTACAATTAAAAACACAATAATTCACTTTGATCACTTAAAATACATATGCAAACGTAACTATATATGCATATAAAGAATAATAAATCGAAATCGAGTACTAAACCAAGCAAAGTTTTTCAGTTTTTTTACTTGCAACGCCAAACCCAAATAACTTGCGCGTTTAGGTAAGCCTCATTTAGAACCTCGTAATTAGTGGAAAAAATTTGTGGTTTCAATTATACTTATAATTAACACAAAACGATCATTCACAATGCGCAAAATTAACATCTAAAATTAAGGGAATTTGCTAAAAGATTGTCCATTTTTCTTAACCTGACATATATGTCAGGTTAAGAAAAATGGACAATCTTTTAGCAAATTCCCTTAATTTTTTTTATAAACAATATTAATTTTATTAAATTAATATTTTGTACAACCATTACAATAATATTTATATAACCTTAACATCACTGGCAAATCTTCAAACTTTTTGCTTTTGACATAAAAAATCCGCGCACATGCATGCATGCGCAAAGCAGCTTTCCAATTATAATTAGTGGTAAAAGTTAGAAGTTTGCAAACTTTTTCCACTAATTGAAAAGTACTACCACTAATTTTTTGACAAACTTTTACGTTAATTGAAACCACTAATTTGTTCCACTAATTACGAGGTTCTGAATGAGGCTTTAAGCTGTGCATGAAAAACAACTTATTTATTTAAAATGATTTTTAGTTCGTATGCTTTAAATTTATTGTAATCCAATAATTCTATCGAGCACCACCAGATGGCGAGCGCGTTCCGAAATCCCAAGGCTTCTTTAGCGTATTACGCTTAAGTTTCTTAGTCATCCAAACGTCTATTCTAATGGATTTTTAAAACTTAGAGCAGAGCACTTACAATATATATCATATCGTTAAAGATGTAGCTTTGTACATGGTTTTTACAATAAGAGGTTTCATTTTGAGTAGCCCGCTATTTTGTCATCCGTCAAAAAATGTGCCGTAATTTTTTGACAGATGTTAAGTTAAAACTATGCTTTAATAAAAATAAAACCATACACGATCATCAGCAGAGTCCTATCTTTGTTAATTGGGTGCTAAAAATGCATGATAATAATCCAGAATTTCACCGAAAAATCATTTTAAGCAATGAAAAAATTTGCGGAAACCCAAGAATGATAACGTGTTTTTTTTTCTAAAATGAAGCGGGTGTTGTTGTTACAGTAAATGGATTGCGCTATCGAATTTTTACGACCAGGACTTGATGGTATGGATGTTGACGATGTTTATATCCAATATTATTATATTATTTCACATACCAGGGACTTGTTTACGATTGCTTTGTGCTTTACTCTTAGACAAGCTTTTTTGACCATTTAGTGTTAAAGTAAAAAATCGTCTGTTGCTGTGTAAAAATTGCTATAAAAAATAAATACATTTTCTAAAATTGACCATATATTCTTATTGCATTTTTGAAATATTAAAATGATTTTATTAATAGATTTGCGTTTAATATTATTAACCAAAGCAATATGTAATGTTAACCTTTTTCGCCGTTCCTGAAAAAAGCGTGAGGTAAGATTAATTAAACATTAATTTTTTTTAAATTTATCTGGGTTTCCTTACATGTTGGCAACGAAGAAGCTGATCGACTGGCAGCAGAAACAGCAAACAGCAAAAGAAAACGGAACATCCTCGATGGAAAAAAATCCACATAAAGACCATGTCACTCTTATTAAAAATTATGTTAACCCAAAATGGCAAGAACTTTGGTCGACACAAAACATTAAACAAAATAATTTTGCGCCCCCAAAATGTTGCGCCTGCGTGCGCTCGCCAGAAACGACCCTATATATATATATATATATATATATATATATATATATATATATATATATATATATAACAAAATATGTTGTATATGTAAATGTATATTGCTAATAACCCTTCGTGGTTGATGCAGTCAAATTATTGTAAATAAAATTTTTTTTATTTTTTTTTGGTTTGATTTTAAGTTTCATATGTGATAAACATCGTTCGAGACGTTCAATTGACGAAACAGATAATGCATTTTTATATTATTTTCTAAGGATTTCTTGACTTATCATCTAATTAGACGATAATATTTTTAGGATATTCTTGTCCACGATATATTTATATATTCCCATTATCTTAAGTTTTTTACTTTTCCTAACCTTGTTTGGTTCATGTATTTTGCGTAGTAGCCTTAAAGCCTTCAAGGGTATTATGCAAACTTCAAGTTTAAGGCTTTATACTGTAATATACTATTTATTTATATTAAATAGCTTTACTATGGTATGATATAGTGTTTAAAAAACTTTTTTTTTTAAATAGAAACAAATGATCAATTAGACCGAAACATTTAATTTTTGCTCAAACAATATCCTTTATTATTATTAGGATAAAATTATTTTGCAACCTCGCGCATTAGCTACGAAATCCATTGCACATACTTTTACAATTTAATTAAACCGAAGCAAAGGTATCTTTTATGCAATGCTAATTACATGTCACATACCAATGCATTGAAATTAAACCATGTGATTCATAACTGATATTTTGGCGCGCACCGGCCGCGGTTTACTAATTTCAAACCGCTTATCATGACCAAGTCGCACAATAATATCAATTAATCGGATTTAACAATAACTGCAACATTATATGTAAATTACAAAGTCATGAATCAAACATTACGGACGTACAGATACTACGTGTATATATTAATGCATTGCAAATGTGGCTCATGTGGTCAATATTTCCATGATCTTCCTAAATTACATATTCATTATTAGAGACCAGATTTATAGGCATCAAATATTAAAATATGGTTTTTAAAACAGCCCTACACTGTTATAAAAATCAGATTAGTTAACACGAGTTTTTGTATAAAACCAGGGTTTGTAATTATTTTAACAAAGAAAAATATTTTACGGAAAGTTTTGTAAAGGTAATTAATTAATGTTTAACAAATTATTTCGTTGATTCATGATTTCAGGCAGACAATCAAATCCCACTGACAATACTCATCAACAATTTCAACTGACTTCAACGTCTGCAACTTATGTATCTGCTTATTTTTATTCTAATTCGTGTTCGTAATAACTGTCCAAAATGTTTATAATATATTACCTAAAATCTGTTATTATTGTTATTAGGATTCCTTAAGGAAGTATAATTATACCTATTAAACGGGTCTGCGAAGTGAGAAGTATCCGAAAAAAGATGCCATCACTGGTTTTAAACTGAAATTACGGGATATAGTGAGGTGGGTTAAAGTAACGAAATACATCAGTAAATGTTGTAGTAGTACTGATACTGATAGTACTGATCATTTCAGAATGGTGTGTTATGTAATTGTGTGTATGTTATATTTGTGTTTATTTATTTATGTATTAATTTTTAAAATTATTAAAAATATTTATGATATAGTATCGCACAAAATAGTTAATACATATTAATCATTTGATTTTTTTATATCATGCATTGGGTATTTTGGTTTCATTTTATGATGTTTATTTAATTTTACACAAAAAATGTCTAAAACTAATGTTTTTAAGAAAAATGTTTGGTTATGCCTTATGAAGGTACCAGCACCTACGTTTCTTTAAAGATGCCTCTTAACATTTACATTTTATTTTTATTTTAGGTGTACCTTAACTTATAATAACCAACTCACAACAGTTAACAAATGCAACTTTTCTGTTGTAAACCCGATATTGACATATTATCTTCCAGTACCCATATCTGTTTAATTGTTCATCATATTTTTAAAGCGATTTTTCTTAAAAAAATTAGTTTTAGACTTTTTTTATGTAAAATTAAATAAAGTTAATTTAAAAAAGATAAAGGAGGCGATGGCGATTTCTTTGAAAAGAAATATTAAAAATTTAAAATGGTATAAAATCTGTATAATTTGGATTTTTGAAATGAAATTTGAAATTAGTCGATAAACTATGGTAAATAATAAATTGCACCAATTAAATTTATATTATCTTCATTGGGGGCGCCATAGGGCCGGTGCGGCCGAGCAAAAATTTATCTTTTTTTCGCAAACTTCAATTTAAATTTTGCTTGCGCAGAACTTTATTTATTGGTAATTCAGCCAACTGAAAATATTCCTTAAAAAATAGTAAGCCTTGTTATTTATTAAACAGGTTTTAATAATAGGAATACCAATAATAATAATAATAATAATATTTATTGCTTTACCATTGCAAAAGATTAACATCAAAGAAAAAAAGGTACAGTCGAAACGTGTTGAAAAGAAACAGTATAGAAAATCATGTCTTATTGGGGTAAGACTATTAAAAAATAAATAAATAATAAATAAGTATATAAAAAGGCATTAAAAAGTATATAAGTAAATACTGAAACCTATCTAGTTTTTTAGTTAAGCCCTGCACTTTTGTTAAAGCCCTGACACTTTTGCATTAATAAATTTTACCGCCAAATAAGACCAACATTTGCTACTCGGAGCATCAAGGTATTTCCGTCCCATCCTTTACAGAAGCTAAGAATGATTCATAGACTACATATCTCATTATTTTCTTGTACAAATTTATAAAAAGTTACTTTTAGTTACTGATTAATTATTTCTAGTTACTGATTCGTTAATGAATAGTTACTGATTAGTTACTAATTATTATTATTATAGTACTATTTACTACACTCAGAGAACTGTTTGAAAACTATTGCCGAAAATTTAGTAAATAAGGGACAGCTTGAGTATTTTTAGAGTGAGTACTTGTGTGTTCAGTAACGATTCCCAAACTCTTGAGTTCAAATATAAGAGAATCATTACGAACAGTGGCGTAGCGCGGACTAATATAGACGTGGGCGAAGTCGCATCAGCGAGGCCCCTTTTCTTTCGTTCCCAAGATAAAAAATATTTTTTAAATCCCCATTCATTTTAGGGCAAATTTGATTTCTTGACCATTTTTCGTACGACTAACGGTTTTCGATGAAAAAAATACAAAGCCTTTAATGCGAAAACCGTTAGTCGTACGAAAAATGGTCAAGAAATAAAATTTGCCCTAAAATAAATGTGGATTTAAAAAATAATTTTTATTTTGAAAAATAGCAGTGGCGTGCATAATATTTTTCCAAAAATATCTAGACCACATCCTGTACGGACGCCACTGGTAAAAAAAATAAAAAATCTTCTAAATCAAAAACTTACTGTTAATGATTAGAAGACGTGTGCCAAATTTTATAAAAATATCTAGGAGATATTAAAGTTATGATAAAAAAAAGATTTTTTTCTTAAAACTTTAACACCCTGTAACTTAAAAATTAAGAGGTTTAGGTCATAGGTTTATTTGAACTTTTTTTTTAAATCAACCAAGGATTCACACCCTTAAGGTTCAGCATCTTATTCTGAAACACCCTGTATACAGTGTGTCGCGCTTTTCATATCTCAGTTTTTGCGATCTTCTTTAAATTTTGGTGGTGATTGTTTGTTGGAGACACTTAATATTTTCCATAGTAAAATTTTTTATTTAGGTATCATTGGCGTACGGTGTTAGGGGGTAAAAACTTATTTAATCATATTCAGCAAATAAAATTTCTTTAAGATTTTAAGAATATGGATTAAGGGGTTTTTGGGGATGCTGAATCTATATAGGATTAAAAAATTTATCTAAAATAAGCCCTAATATCCTTTTGCCGAAAAATCGACCCCCTAAAACCGTACGCCAATGATAAATAAAAACTTACTATGGCAAATATTTCATTTTTTCAGCTTACAATCACCACCCAAATTTAAAGAAAATCTTATTATTAATAACAGATTGGATTTATGAAAAGCGGGACAAATTATTAAACCAAACAAATGTGGCCCTTTTATTCGGCAAATGAGGCATACACTATTCGATTAACTGTTTAATTCTACTTTACTTACATAATTAAACTTAAATAATAATTAAGGAACAATCATAAATGTTCTTAAACACATACAGCAAATTAAATGACAGTTATTTAAATCGCGAAAGGTGATATCTACATTACCTACAAGTTGTAGGCCACAACTTGGTATTTGTTTAGAGTCCTAATAGGTGGCGTATTAAAGTGAAATCCATTGTAATCACTATTTCTGTGATTGTAATCGATTAAAATTGATTAATTATTAGTATTAATTATTAGGATCTTAAATTTACATATTTTTTTGGTTTTTATTTAATTTAAAAATAAACGGGGATTTGAAGTCTGATGGCATCGCATTTAAAGAGGCCTCGCGAGGCCCCTTTAAGTGCGAGGCCATGGGCGAGGGCCCACTTCGCCTACGCCTAGCTACGCCACTGATTACGAAATACACAAGCGTTTACTCTCAAATGCCCAAGCTGTTGTCAATTTACTTAATTTTTCGATAATAATTCCCAAACTAGAGAACTTCCCTATAGTTACTGACTAGTTACTCACTACTAGTGAGTCACTAGGAACTGCTTAGTTATAACTAATCAGTAACGTTACTAATTAGTTAATGACTAGTTATTGTATTAAAAATTTTGAAAATTTTGAAATTTTTAAAAATGTAAATTTGGAAAACAATTTGGAAATTTTTACCACTTACCTTTTCGTTTTCTAATTGTCAAACCCTTTTATTTGATACCCATGTCAAGAAGGTTGTGAATAAACTGGTGATTTGCCATCTTGGAGCGGCGGAAATATTGGATTATTTTATTTTCATCTCTCTCTTGCTTATCCATTATAGGTTATTTACAGGAAAATAAATTATCTAACCTCTGCGACTTCATGCTCTCCTGATACTCACGGTAGTTTAAAAGCGTTTAATATTTGCCATGACATATTTTTAGTGGCATATTTTTCGCTTTAATTTTTCGGACTTTGTAAAAAAAGTTTTACTTCAAAAAGCATACAAACTAATTTGAAGACCTTATACAATAGCCTAAACTATTTCTAAATCTTCTTTTTGTACGTATTTTCTTAGGAAATAAATATATTTTAATTGAAAAGATACTTTTGTAAAAAATATATATGTTGGGTAACCCAACTTGGGTTAAATTGTTGTATTAAATGTGTCGATAGGCATTTTGCCTATAGAATCCGGTTAACTATTTATTGTTTAGCTCCGGATTTTTACCTCGATAGACTAATTTCAATTAATAAAACATCAAATAATCGGTCGGAGTTGGAAAGTTTTAATTGAAAATCTACTGTTAAATTGTTAATAATACATTATAAAACTTTGATTGATGTAAATCAGAGACTAAGCAAAGTTAATAAAGTTCTATCGGTTATGACACGTTTAAGAAGACATGGTCTGATATGAGCGCGTTCGTCAGTTCGTTGTCATCATAAATATAATCTACCCAAATCAATTATCATTGGGTAATTGGTAAATTTGTTCACTAATTGGATTTACAGATTATGTATTCATAATAGATTAATACGGCCGTGGTTTTGATATGGGAAAGTCCAATTAACAAAAATAAAATTTAATTGAAGTTTCCAATGAATTATCAAAATCGTTTTGGTTCAACGTTTAAAACTGTAATAAAAAGTTATATTGCTTTGTTTAATTTTGTATATTCTCCTCAAATATAAAATTCACAAAATGATATATCATATATCTATAGATCGGAAATTGCATTGGTTAATGCCTCTTTTAAAAATTTAATGTAAATACATAATTTAATTATTTATATTTCAGTTTTGTATCTAGTCGGCCTAATTCCAAAACCTCATAACTACCCTTTTGGACAAAATTGAATAAGGAGCACTTCTTTGCTAAGTGGACTGATTTCTATAGTTAACCTAATAACATCACAATAGTGTTTATTGTAGAGACTTTTTTAAAATCTGTTTTCCCGCGAACGTGATATTAAAGGCTTGAAATTCTGTATCGACCCTATAGCGACATGTATTGAAAATTAAAAAAAAAAGCGTATATTTTATTGCGCGCTAAATATTAAAAAAACGGTTAAGTCGCTGTATTGTAATGGCTGATGATAGCTTGACAAGTGTTCCAGAATTTTGTCAAAATAAAGGTAAGCATTATTAAATTAATTTTTAAAATTATTGAATTTTCTACTAAACAATAAATTATGATTAACTGATTATAATATTTTTTTATCATAGGTAAAAGAATTTAATTAGCAACCTGACACTGTTATGACTATTTGATTAAAAATAATTTGTATTTTACTTTTTAGAATATTCTCCTAACGAACAGCCAAAATATTGAATTTGGCCAATGAAGCTGCTGCTAGTAGGGCTGAAATTCGGAGTTAACCCATTAACGCCCAAAATCTATTTATAGATAAAACATGGTAAAAAATTGTATTTATAAGATAATGATGAGTATGAGTATGAGTATAAGAGACGTATAACCAGCCCCATTTCCTCTTGACTCTCGAACCCCGTACAGGCCTATGTTTACTTACGCCGATTTTTGTTCTTCCCCAGCAACTGCACGGCTTCACCCGTATTTGCTGGGTGCGAATGTCCATTGCGTTCCGTACTGTCCCCTATTTGGGGCTCGAGAGCGAGAGGCGAATAGTTTTAATAGTCATTCCCGGGTTCGCCGAGCCTATGCTATACGCTCAGTGGGGTATAGGAGGAGGGACGGGAGGGTGTTGGTTTTTGGGGAACAATTACGCCGACTTAAAACTAAGTACGACGCGGAATCCCCCTAGACGAGTAGATTAGTATTACTCCAAACATTTGGGATTACTATTTGGAGTTGGGGAGTTGTTATTTCGCTGCAGGGGTGTAGTTTCCTAGTCGAGGTCTTTGTCTTGTTCGTTATTGTCATTGCCCGTGTCCTCAGTATTGATGCCAAAAAACATCAATAGATAGTTCAGTAGCTGGATGTTTTTTTTTAATTGTTTATTGCCGCAGAAGTGCGAAATTTCTAACAATTTTTTTTATTATTAGTTATTGTGTTGCAATTATTCTGTTATCTAATGTTTACAAATCCAGTTGTTTGATTATTATGCTTTTTTTTAACTATGTTAGGATTATAATGATTAATGTTAGTTTATTCTGTGTGTCTTCACTCTTCATTGACCGTTGCACCATTTTTGTTTGGTTTAGTTTGGTTTGCACTCTATGAAAATTGTTTGTTTCACTATAATTGGTTTGCACATTTTAAAAATTATTGTTGGTTTTAATCTTTAACCTTTTACGTTTCAAGAGCACTCGCTATCGCGTGGTCCCTTCTCAAGTGCTGGAACCTAACTGTATTTATAAGATAATGATATAAAATAAATAACAATTTTGCAGATAATAACTCTGATGAGCTGCTGATCGAATACGCGCTAAAAGTTGATGAAGCTGGATTATTACACAGAGTTAGCCACTTCTACTTACTAGATTTAAAAGAGTTAGATCGATTGTAGCTGGAGCGACTGAAATCAAAGCGGATCCATGTATTGTGTCTTTAGTAACATGTTTTGAGAAGTTCTTTCATTAATATCATTTAAGTGCTTCTTATAATAAAAAATATTCTTTAATTAAAATATTGTTTACGTTATTGTGTTACCTACGTAACTATTAAAATGATACAATAAAAATGTCCTGAACTTAATATGAGGGATTTAAATGAAATGAGGCAGTTTTGCTACTAGGTCGATTCTGTTAATTTAATAGTGATAACAAACATTACAAATGTAAACTAATACAAAAACACTAGGTTATTTTCGCACACTCATTTTAAATGCTTAATTATTTAACTTCATAAATAAATTATAATAAAAATGAAATTAATCAAACACATATGTGACGCGATCCGAGAAAAGGATTTTTAAAGGGGGATGAAAAGAAGAGAGGACGGCAGCACACACGGAGAATGTTTAAAGCGTTGTTATATGCCAAATATTCGTATATTATAATTATTTTTAACTTTGACTTCAGATAATAATTATTAAAGAGCAGTCCTTAATAAATATAACACCTATATTTAACTTATTTATCCAAATTCTAAATTTAGAGAAGAATTAAAAAACGACACAGAATAAACAGAAAATTTATGGTTTCGCGTAAAAATCGAACAAATTTTGGACATTTGTGTGCAAGTGATGTCAGAATTGAATATATTTTTTAACCCTGTTTCTACATCTAAATGACACATTTTTTTCGAAATAAAAATTTCATCCATTGACCGCTGTGGTTTTCAGGCTCTAAGTCAATCAATCTACTGTGTTAAAAATAGATAAATTTCGATATTTTGTAATAACATTTTTATTTAAAAACGTATCAATTTGAAATTAAGTTAAAATGTAGTCCTAATTAGTGGTAATAAATCCACGTATTATTTGTTTTAGATTTTAACATACAGGGGCGCTGGGGACAATTTAATTTAAAATTTTACCATTTTTTAAGGGTTAAAAAGTCGAATAAGCAACGTTGTTTTATAATTTTGAGTATATCACGTTAAAGTACTGATAATTAACTATTATTTTATATTTAAACTTCTACATGCAAATAATGTTTCTACGAGAGACACCATTTTTTAGTTAGGCCTTCAAAGAGCATAATACTAACGTGTTACAAATTATATATTCTTTTATCTAGTTTTATAAGATAATGTATTATATATTAAATATTAAACATTATATATTACATAAAATATATTATATATAACTTACAATTCTTACATATTTATTTAAAAAAAATCGCCATAGGTGGAGCTAAAATTGGTTTTATTTATAAATTTTCAAGTTTACTAATTTTGATCATAGTAGGCATCATAGACTTTTCTTTATGGTAACCTACCATGGGAAGCATAAAAGATAATTTGACAGTTCAGTTTATAAGTTGCAAATGACTGATTGCGTTTCAATTTATAAATGTACTATAAACTAAACAATGAATAAACTAAATAATAATTACAGACAGTGTCAGCAAGTTAGAAATTATAACCTACTTTAATTTTATTTTTTGCTCCACAACCAAGCTTTAATTTATTTTTTACTCAATAAGCAAGCTTCAATTTTAATTCTAAACTGAGGAAAGTAATATTTACCCAATAAATAAATTAGAATAATGACTTTATTTTGTATGTTGTAATCGGCTATTTAGGTATATCTATATTTTTTCGATTTTTTGTAATTAGTTATTTTGCATAATTTTAAATTTTATATAATGCTAAACAGGGTGTTTCTGGAGAAACGCAAACGATAGGGATTTGAAATTTTAATAGCATATACAATTTGATTCAGACCATAGGTATCTAAAGTCAATAGTTTTCAAGATATTAATTTTTTTCGTTAAAATTTTGCTAAAAACACGTTAATCAAAAATAGCCTCTAATTTTTTTGTTATTATGTTTGCAACATTGTTTAAATAATTTAATTTTAAAAGGATTTTCAACAAATACCTACCGCACTCCGATAACACTGTGCGACAAATTTTGACCTTACAATTTGAACTGGGATGAAATGTGGAAAAATCGAATCTATGCAACCCCCAAAACTAATCTTTAAAGGGGTTTTGCTAGTTTAGCTCGAATAATGGAAATATACAGGGTGTTTCTTTTAACTTGAGACAGCTCAATATCTCGAGAAATACGCATTTTACGGAAAAAACCTTAAATAAAAGGTTAATGTGACCAAAGGGGACATTATTTGGTGCTACCGCTAGCCACCCCCTACCCCTCCTTAAGGGTGAAACTTTGGAAAATCAAATGGAATGACCCGATTTTCACAGAGTTTGGTAGTACATAAAAAAATGAATAACTTTTATTTGAAAGTTTTTTTCAATTTATCAACAGAAGGCGCTGTAATTCAAAATTTAAGAAAAAGGGGTTTCCTTGTAAAATGTATTATTTGAAACGTTTGAAAAACAAAAATTAACATTAAATCAACAATAGTCGGCTCTGAAAACAATTTATAACAAATGTTCGAAATGTCGTCCTTCCATTTCAACACATTTTTGAATGCGGGTAATGAATTCTGGCACACAACGCGCCAACATGTCGGGCGGTATCGCATTCCATTTGACTTTCCAAAGTTACCCCCCGTTTCACCCTTAAGAAGGGGTAGGGGGTGGCTAGAGGTAGCACCAAATAATGTCCCCTTTAGTCACATTAACCTTTTATTTAAGACATTTTTCCGTGAAATGCGTATTTCTCGAGATATTGAGCTGTCTTAAGTTAAAAGAAACACCCTGTATATCTCCATTATTCGAGCTAAACTGGTAAAACCCCTTAAAGGATTTGTTTTGGGGGTTGCCTAGATTCGATTTTTTCAGATTTGATCCCAGTTCATTTTTTGTGTTGCACAGTGTAATTATCGAAATCCCCCGGGAATACAGGCCTAAAAGGAAGCGGGTACATGTGTAAGTCCGCTGGACCTAGCGCGCCCGTCAATCTTTGTAATTTTAACAAAGTTAAAGACATTTCCGGTAAAACAGGAAGTATTATTTTGTTCAAAAT
Source organism: Brassicogethes aeneus (assembly GCA_921294245.1). NCBI lineage: Eukaryota > Metazoa > Arthropoda > Insecta > Coleoptera > Nitidulidae > Brassicogethes > Brassicogethes aeneus. Next base: position 39,195,352 of record OV121132.1, read on the forward strand.
AATTTAGGAAAAAAGCGAATAATTTACGCTATTAAAATTTTAAATCGATGTCTTTCGCGATTCCCTAGAAACTTCTTACGGACTACGTACGTGAAACACCCTGTATATTAAACGTCATTTATGTGTTATGCTATACCTAATTATTAATAAAGGATACAACAACATTTGTATAAAAATGAAAAAATGTACTAAACTAAACATTTATGAATACTGGCTACTGCTAATTCAAAACTGATCCTGGCCATAGAAACATCATTTGCATAAAAAAGTTAATATATCAAATAATAGTCAAATATCAATACTTTAACGTGTTGTACTCAAATTTATAAAACAAAGTTGCTTCTTCGATTATTTACCCTTTAAAAATTGTTGTTTTAAACTAAATTATCACCAGCGCCCTCTGTACGTTAAAATTTAAACTACATTTAGTCCAAATTTCAAATCGATAGGTTTTGAAATAAAAAAGTTATTTAACACAGTGAAGAAAAGAATAAAAATAAAAACAAAGTTGTCAATGGACGAGATTTTTTTTTTAAGTACTGCATTTAGATGTAGAAATAAGGTAAAAAAGTTTCAATCGATTTCTTGAACCCTTGCAAATCGACCGTTCGATCCTTTCGCGAAACCGTAGTTAAAAACTAAAAAACATTATACCTTGTAGCGACTTACTTTTAAACATTGCATTCTCAGAGCTACAAAAGACAGTTAATAAAAACTAAACCGTCATATACCTTTATAATGCTTTGTAAAAAAATTTGGACTATGCCGACGCGTCACGTCGCGACGCGTCGGTAGTCAACGGCATGTATCGCGACTTTATTGCTGTTTTGTACTAAGTCGGTTTTATATAGAGGCGAATGCTGATTGCGAAATACAAATATTCGCAACTCCTATTTCATATAGATGCGAACTATTTTAGGGGCATTTTTTTCTCACTAGGCTATATTTTCCATGCTATTTTAGGTACTAAAATAGTTATGGTAAGTGACTATAAAGGTAAAATAAGAAAGATTAATGTACCTCAAAAAACTTCGTCCATTATAAAAAACAAAAAAAAATCAAAAACTTATTTAAACAGTAAATCTCAACAAAACAAACATTACGATACAAACGAAATAAACATAAATGGCGTAGGTATAAAGAATAAAACAGAAAACAACGGGTCTATTTTAATAACTGTCTTTCCGAAACCAAAATGATACCTTATGGGGTGCCTCAAGGTTCCATATTGGGTCCGGTTCTATTTATAATATATTTTAACGATCTTTTCTTTAATTTGCTACCTAAAAAAGCGTGGCTTTCGCTGATAATGTCACAACGATCGACTCAAATAAGCATTTAAATTTACTTAAAATATCTGCTAAAAATTCCGAAACTACTGCATTTGATTGGTTTACGCCTAATAAATTGGCAATGAAAAATGATAAAACACAGTTTAATTTTATCAAATCGTTCCATCGAAACCAGTGGGCAAAAAGTAAAACTTCTAGGTCTCACATTAGACGATAAATTAGACTGGAAAGCGCACATTGAACAACAGCAAACAACTTTCCAGCTCTATTTTTGTAATTAGGCAACTGTCCTATAGATTGTCTTTTGGCATCCTTGTCACTTGTTACTTTTCATTATTCAACTCCCACCTCAGCTATGGTGTAATTTTATGGGGGAATTCAGTTAATTCCATTAAAATATTTAGACTTTAGAAAAGGGTGGTTAGAGTTTTGGCGAATGCAAAAACTGACGAGAACTGCCAAACAATATTTAAATATCTACAAATATTACCCCTACCGTGCCTTTTTATATTATATTCTTTATTAGAAATTCATAACAGTAAATCAAGTTTTATTGCAAGCCATAATATTCACAACCATAATACTGGATACACAATTTTTTTAAGAAACCCCCAATTTAGGCTTACAAAAACTATTAACCCTTAACTACTCGCGCCAATTTTTGTAACATAAGTAGTCGCGCGGTGCACTGAGTGCTCCGCTCCTTAAAATGGCTATATTGCTGAATGTTTTTAATTTTAATATTACTTTTGGTTATATTCCGATGAATAAACTCTATTTCTTAAACACAATATTTATTAAAAAATAAAACAAAAAGCAAATAACAAAAAAGTTATTACTTCTACTCAGAAGAGAAGAAATCAGAAGGAAATTTAGCCGTTCTTTTTTTAATTGTGTTTTCTTATAAAAATGTATACCTTAAAAACCATTATGTTTTAAATTCCATATTTTGTTGATTTAGAAATATTTTGCATTACAAAAATTGAAATTTAGTTACGTTTTAGTGAAGTAATTCTAAATCAATCTCAAGTTTTCTGTCCATAACTTTAAAATCAATAGTTTAAACTAAATTTGCCGTCGACAGTGCATGGTAGACACATCAGTCATAGGTTACATGGAAAGGGCATTTAATTCCAAGAAAACGACAAAAAGTTATAGAGGTTTTAATAAAAACGGAGCACTCAGTGCACCTGCGCGACTAGTTAAGGGTTAAAAACACCTTAAATGTCAATTTATATAATCACTTACCTAACAAAATAAAGGAACTAACATCCAAACGCTTTAAATCAACAATAAAAAACATATTATTGGAAGAATGTTTTTATTCAACTGAAGAATATCTTAGCTTTACTTTTTAAAAACCTTTTGTTTTTTAAACAGTGCTGTCTTTGTTTGTTTATTTATACAACTTTTTGTATGTATTTTGAATTTCTTTGTTTATATACACTCACATAAGTCACATCTATTCTTAACAGTTTTGTTTTTGGTTCACCTCGATATATTTATTTTTGTGGAAAATATGGATTTTTTTAAAAAACATTGCAATTTCCAATATTTTTCCTGTATGAAGAACTAAGGTTGCTATGGTCCATCCATAGCCTATGGAGAATGACAGTGACAGTTTTGTTGAATCATCCCATACTTGGACATGTCATATACAACTTTCTAAAGCTATCAAATTGTTTTTTGTAAATTAATGTGTTAATTTTGAGGTGTCTTTTTACTTTTAAAAATGTCTCCGACTGATGTTGCCCTTTGTACTTTACTTCTTATGACGTTTAAAACACTTGCCACGTAATACTGTGACCGTCCATCCTGGATTAAATTAATAGCTCTGGCAACATCAGTCGGAGACATATCCATTTTATAAAGTAAGAAGACACCTCAAAATTAAAACATTAATTTGCAAAAAACAATTTGATAGCTTTTGGAAGCCGTGTATGACATGTCCAAGTATGGAATGATTCAACAAAACTGTCACTGTCATTCTCCATAGCCTATGGATGGACCATAGCAACCTTAGTTCTTCATACAGAAAAATATTGGAAATTGCAATGTTCTTTAAAAAAATCCATATTTTCCACAAAAATAAATATATCGAGGTGAACCAAAAACAAAACTGTTAAGAATAGATGTGACTTGATAAATAAAACTTAATTTAGAACAATATACGGTTTTGCCACTCTACATAGTGTCTTAAACTTATGGTAAAAAACATCTTTTTGTTTAAACCTGTATATTATAAACGTACGTCTAGTATTTTTTTAAAATGTGGGAGATTGTCCATTAATTTATCTACAATATTCTTTAATATTCGTTTAAATCCGACGTCAAATAAAAAAGTTATTTGCGATTGAAATTCATCGAAAATTTGTGTGGATCGATTATTTTGCACGTGAGTGTATTTTGTAAATCTTGTTCTATTTGAATACTTTTATTTGTGACTTGTCACAAACATTTTTTTGTATAGCTGACCAATAAATTATTATTATTATTATTTTAGCAAGATAAGCAATTGCATTATTGAGCATGCTAAACGCATGGGCATCACGCCAAATTAGTGCGATAGTGCAGGATCTGTCGAAATGTCGAAACGCTTTTCCCGCCAAATCAAATGGACCAATAGGAACATTATTCGCATTTCGCATCTATATAAAACGGGCTTTACATTTGTCCAACTTACGGGTACGACACCGCCACAGCGCGCGAGGAAAGTTACCAGCGCGCTGGTACTTCCCCTGGCACGTAATGCTGAGTCAAGACGGGTGAGAAAAGCAAGGAAAATGACATCGGGATTATGACGCTGGACCAGACAGTCAAAGTAAAGCACTCATCAGAGTAATTTCAGTAATAAGAAAGTTAAATAAAACTTGTAAAGTAAAAAGTAGTAGTAGCGCCAAAAAAGTAGTTTTATTAAGGAAAAATCCCTTAATGTTTAGTATATTATACAAGTCAACATGAGATTAGGGTATGCAATTATTATAAAAAAAATAATTTGTATTGTGTTTTATATTAAATTTATATATATATTAAAAAAAAGTTTAAAGCGAACCATTTTATGTTATGTTATGAAACCCCAAAAATATTTTTTTATAGTACTGGATAACAGATAATAGTTCCATAGTCATCTATTTGTTTTTAAATTTGTGTAAATGAGTGGGTAGAACTTTGACTTTCAGAGATATCCTGCAACCCATAATTTTGTTTTTACTAAAAAAATCATCAAACTGTCTGCAATGAATAAATGAATGTATACTTTAAAATTTTATAATTAATTATAACACTTTTTGGAACCGATAATGATCAGTTAATAAACTACTAGATGTATTAAAATACATCTAGTGGTTAATAAACAAGGTTGGAATTTACAAATAGTTATTTATGTCATTAGGTTGAGCTTAAAGTTTAAGCAAAGCACAAAAAGAGACTTCTCCGCTGAATGACATACAACATTTTCATCTTCAAGGCATAATTTTATTTGTTAAACAATACATAAAACGAACAATTATAATATTAATTATTAAAAAAACAAAGTGGGGTTAGGTAAATCTGACAAATTTTTCATTGGTCCAAAAAGGTTTTTTACAGACTTGGAGGTAGGTAAAACATTTAACCTGTGCATTTGCAGGATCTTGAAAACTGCTTTCCTGACAAGTAAAACAGAACGACGAACAAAAAGTTAAGGGAGAGTTGGGTAATCATGCGCGGCGGGTAATCGTGCGCACCAAGTTATTTCAAATTTCGCGGTTTATACGAGAACTCAACCAGTGCTGCACTCTGCCATGCGTTGGCTGAATTGTTTGTACGCCCATTTGTGAGGTTAGTTCTCGAAAGAGACTTGGAAAATTGATTTATTGATTTTTTAACGAATTTTTATAAATTTTCGACTTCAGAAAAAAAGCGGTAAGTCCACAGTTTTTATTCAATCGTTTTGAATGATGTTTTTTTTTAAATATAGTATTTAGCGAATGTTTTAGCACATTTGATTGATAAAATATGACGTTATGACAGGCATTATATAAAATAACCCTCATGTAAATAAATTGTAATAAATTTATATTTTGTTCTCCGTTTTTAGATGCCTAGAAATTACAATCAAGACTACCATCCTTTCTTACACAGCCGAAGATCTTGGAAATGCATTAGATGCAATAATAAATGAAATGAAATTAGGGAAACAGGAAGATGTTTTAAAATACCTACGAACCCTACGAAAACAGCTTTCAGAAAATCATCTAGGTCGTAAGACCATATTCCCACAAGAAATTGAGGCTGAATTAAAAATATTACATTTTACTACTTTCAAAATTGTTCTTTGGCCTGACACCAACTGGGCTAAGAAGGCTAGCATTTAGATATGCAGAACATACAAAGGTTGGTCATAATTTTAATCGAGAAAAGGGATTAGCTGGAAAGGCATGGCTTTATGGGTTTTTAAAAAGATTTCCTGAAATAAAACTTAGGCAACCTGAGGGCACCAGTTCAAATCGGATTGCATCCTTTAATAAAGAACCTGTAAAAACCTTCTATTCTAATCTTCAAATTGTTATGGAAAAGTTTAGATTTGAGCCAAATAGAATTTTTAATAAGGATGGAACGTATATTACAACCGTACAAGCTAAATGTCCAAAGGTTTACGGAGCCACCCAACTAGAAAAGTTGCTTTATAATTTTTAACTGTCGCTGCTATTTTATTTTATAACTGCTCTTCGAACACCATTTTGTTTTATTAAAATTGCCAGTAAAATATATAAGCTTTTGGAATAATTTTGCTTTATAAGTTAATCGTAAGAACGTTCTTAGAGCAAAAATACAAAACAGTTTTACGACAAATTTTAATACTGTTTTATAAACGCTTATACAACAGATTGTATACGACATTTTAGCTTACCAAACAAATTTGTTTTATAATAGATTTATACCGGTGCTATCTGATACTAGGTCATTCGTTTGCGAACGTCTATAAAACTGTTTTATTAGAGCCATGCGAAAGATATATAAAATTATTTTAATAAAGTATTATTGCTGACTAAAGCATATTTGCACTCATATGGTATCTTTAAAAAACTGTTATATAATTATCATGAACGATGTCATAATAAAAGCTTTATTTAATAATTATAAAACAAATAAATGTTTTTGAGGATACAAACACATTTCTTAATGCATTTATAAAACTTAGACATTTTTGCACCTCATTATTACTTTTGTCGGTACTATATGCATATAGTTAGCATAGCCTTATTATGTCAAATTCAGAAATATTGAAGTGGAAAAAAATTAAAAGAAGTGGTGCATTTTATAAAAAAGTTAAGAAGCGCTACCAAAATATCCTAGATAATTAAGTTATTGGTGATACCACAGAACATACACTGGAATACACTATAAAGGAAGAATGCCCAAAAAAACAAGAAGTTTTTTCTGCTGATGTACCAAGTAATTCCAATGAAAATGCTTTTATTCAGGAGGTTGAGCCAAGGAGTCTTGAAGAAGATGAAGATGTAATAAATAATTGGGAAGTGGAAGTAGATGATTTGGATGAGGAAAGTTATTCTAATATAATTAATGAAGAAAAAAATACTGAGTTTGCAAATGGTATTAGAACGTGGGCTGTGTCTTTTAATGTCCCGCATGTGACGCTAAGGGCTTTATTTCAACATATAAATAGTCGCTTTCCCTATACACTTCCCCGAGACAAAAAAAAGTGCTCTTTTATTTCCACCCTTACTTCTTAAGAAGTCCCATAAGCCAACTGAATGGCTTGTGCGGGTTAGGGGTAGGAACGGACCGCGGGCTTAAAGTCCCCTCCGAAGGACTATTACACAATAGGACAAACACAAATAAACAGCCATACCCCTGGTGGGATTCGAACCCACGACCTCCGGCTTGTAGTCAGCAGCACTAACCACTCGTCCACCGTCGGCGATTAGACCCTAGGACTCTTTTAAAAACCTACCAAACAGTAACAATAACTAACAAATAGAATAGAATAACGTTTGTAAATGAGGTTAGGTTTTTAAAACATAAGCAATTGCTTAAATGTCGCGCTAGACACAAATCAGCTCTGTTGTTGCTGCATCTATGACATATTTGAGAGGAAATTATTTTATAACTGATGCAGCCGGAGCATTTATACAACATAGACATAACCGTTTTGTTAATGTTTTTTAAATGTACTTTTCAGGATAATTAATTCGAATAAGCTTTGTGTGCGCGGCTGTTTACTCCTAGGCTTATGTGCCATCTGGAGAGACGCATTAAAACTATAAAAACGAAAGCAAACACGATTTGAGAGTTCAGAGGCGGAAAATTTCTTATATACAGTAAGCGTCCTTTTTATTTTTGTTATTTTGTTTATACTGTCAGGTAAGTGTTGGCAGTAAGAGTGACCAATAAAAGTCGTCCAAAGGGTGTGTACTGTACCATAATTTCAAAATTTGCTCGTTAATAATATTAATACGTCAGTTTCTATTGAAATAACAATAACAAAATAATATTTTTGTCAGTTTTTTATCACATACCTACCTTTTATTGGCAACTCTTACTGCCAACAAATGAATTGTGACCAACTTATTAAAAAAATCGCGGGGAGTGGTTTTGGATGTCAAAGAAATCATAAGTTGTTAATATTTTCGAAAAAATCTCAAAATAAAAAAACTACTTTTTTGTTTTTAAAAATAAAAATACTATTTTTGTTTTTTGAAGTGATTTTTTGCCAATAAGAAGTGTACCGATGGAATAATCGCCTTCAATAGGGTGGTTACGCTGGGTGCACCCAACCATGGTTGGGTGCTGGGGCTGGTTTGATTTTTTGTTTTCGTTCAAATTCATGCACACAAAACTTATTTATATTTTTTGCCAATAAGAAGTTTACCGATGCAGTAACGCCTTCAATAGGGTGCTTACGCTTTGTGGTTATGATGCCTATTAATAGTAATTAATTAATTAATTAATTAATTAATTAATTAATTAATTAATTAATTAATTAATTAATTAATTAATTAATTAATTAATTAATTAATTAATTTTTAATAATTTTTTTATCTAGGTCTCCGATCAGGTGACGTTAAGTTATTTTTGCATTTCTTTTAGAAATTCTTGTATCAAAGATATTTTTGCTCTCTAGAGATAAATTTTTGCTATCAGAATTTATTAATTTTTGTTAAAGTTTAAAAAATTTAAAATTTTGTTTTTGTTTTATTATATATTTTTTATGTGTTCTACATGTGCATACACAAAAATTAATTTTGTTTTTTTACATTAAAATAAAAATTATTCACATGTGATTCATTAGTGTTTTTACTTCTCGAGATTAATCCCGGGATCCCGGGATTCAATCTTTTTAGTCCCGCCAATCGCGGGATCGGAATATAGCTCTGGGATTGCAATCCCTAACGTGTATTCATGGTTATTTTTCCTGCAGTACGCCTCTGTTTAACTAATATGTACCTATAATTTAAATATTTTATAAAAATCTTTCAAAGAACCAAAACAAAATTGTAAAAGAACTGCCAAGGTGATAAAATTATTTTTTTATAACGTGGAAGCCATGTTTTTTGTTGTTCCACTTCGCCTTTTGACGTCCATTTTCCATATATTAAAGAAAATCATTTTTCCAATAGTAAAATGCTAAAAATAACTACTTAAGTATTTAGAAAATGGTGTAAGATGGTTTCCTTAAACTATTTTATTACAATACAGGCCAAATGAGAGAAAAACACAGCATGATATTTTTAACCTTTTCTCTTAAAACTCAAAAATAATTAATATATTTGTGGCCCTTGAATTTTGTTCATTATATATCCCATATATTATACAAAAAAATTTCTTTCGCAGTAAAATATCAACCCTCAGATTGCAAATCGAATTTCTTTCATTCTGGTATTGGGTGTACATATTAGAACTAAATGCAAAATGGCTGATGCATCATACATGTATGTATGTATGTATGCATCATACATGCATCATACATGTATTTACTCAGACATATTATATTTGTCACAAAAGACGCTTTTTGTTATCTTAAGGACCATTAAAAAATAAATTATTCTCAGTGGGTACAATTAAACAACAAAAGCTTACTTTTATAGTGTTAGTCAAAACAAAAAAGCTACCTCTAATGTAATAAAAGTACTTTTATAAAACTGTTTTATTGTAGCTCGACAATAGTTGTATAATTTCTATATCTTTAAAATACTATAACTGTCTTCGATAAAACTGTTTTATAACTGTTGCTAACTATATTTTATAATAATTTTGTAAATGTTTATATAATTGTTCGGTAAAAGCTATGGAAGCCATAATAAAACAAATTAAAGAACTAAATTGCTGCACAGGAGTGCGCCCTTTTTGGTTTTGTAAGCGTTGTATAAACGTTATTAAAACGTTTTTAGCGACATTGTTATTTTATAAAAATAGTTCTGTAAACCTTCTTACGATATTTATAAAACAGATAATTGTTAGTTGGGCAAGGGAGCAAAGAAAGTCGGCTCCGCTATCTCACCTGAAAGAGGGAGGACTATAACTGGTGTTTTTTCTATGAGTGCGGCAGGAAATTATATTCCAAAAAAAACGGACCTGTAGGTGCTTTCTACAAATGTTGCAAGATCAATTCTGAACTATTTTTGGAGTGGTTGTCTCATTTTTAAAAGCATGTAAAGCCTACTACATCTGACCTCATCTTTTTGGTTCTAGATAACCATATTAGCAATTTTTTGATTTCGGCTTATAATTTTAGTAAAAAGATAATATTCATATGGTGTCTCTTCCACCCCATACATCAGCTAATCTTCAGCCATTAGACAACATTTTTTAAACATTTAAAGAACGCTCTTTACAGAGAATGCGATCTTTACCTGTCCACTTCTGGTCATCAAAAAAATAACAGAGTATGACGTCGCTAAATTATTAAACAAGGCATTTATGAATGTAGCCACAATGGAGAAAGCTGTTTCAGGATTTCGTATGACGGATGACGACGATTTTGCTCCTTCCCATCAACTAAGAGATTTTAATTTAGAAGATGGTTTCGATGATCACACCTTATTAAGACCACAAAATAATGTTGCATTGCCTAATAATCAACCAAATTCATTAGTCGATTATCAAAATTTTCAGCCAAGCACATCTAAAGAAAACAGCTAAGAATTATGTTAAAAGGAAATGTAGGGAGAAGCAATGCTCCAAAATCCTTACAAGCAAACCTGTCTGGAAGGAACTAGAAGCGGTTCAAAAAAAAAGTAGATTAAGTGAAGAAAACATAAAGAAGAAAGAAAAAGATAAAGCAAACGATAAAAAACGGTCCGTAGATGTTTTAATGAAGAAACACCAGACACAAAGAAATTTAAAGGCAAACAAAAAATGAAGAGAGAGGCCACCCCTGAGACCTCCGACGAATCATTAGAGGAGGGTTTGTCTGACATATGTGTTGATGACGAGTTTTTTTATAACAAGGATTAACTAACTAATAAATATTATTTATAACAAGGATTATCTTTTATTTTATTTATTTATTGCCCATGATTACCCTTCGGGGTGGGTAATTGCGCAAATGGTATTGTTCTCTTTTTACAATGTCCCTACTTTATACTTATATTTTCTTCAAAAATTATTTTTTATATATAAAGAAGAATAAGTACCAATTCTTATTGCATTTTTAAAAGGAAGAAATTTGTCATAGTCTTGCCACAAACTCAGTTTTGGCTTAAGTGCGCACAATTACCCAACTCTCTATGTTTTTTTTTTAAGTTAAAGCCAATTTTATTTGACATTTTACCTGGCGAATAATACATACAAAGTATTTACAATTATTGTAAATACTTTGTGTTTATTTAAACATGGAATTAATTTATTATTATTATTATTATTATTATTATTATTATTATTATTATTATTATTATTATTATTATTATTATTATTATTATTATTATTATTATTATTATTATTATTATTATTATTATTATTATTATTGTTATTATTATTATTATTATTATTATTATTATTATTATTATTATTATTATTATTATTATTATTATTATTATTATTATTAGCGGTTTAACCTTACTTTTTACCAATCATAGCAAAGACGTCATACGACTTTTACATATTATTATATTTGATTAATATATTTTTTATTACAGGCATTCACTATAAGAATTAGTAGCAAGCTTCAAGGTAAGATTTTCATATAAATTTTTATTAATAAATTGCTATAAAAAGCTTTAATATCCAATCACACGACGCGTATATCTTGACCACAAGCAAAAAATCTTTATTAGAAAATATTAGGATAAAACGAAAAAAGGAAATAGTTATCCAAAGCGAAACCTCATGGGCAATAAATTGCTTTAGTGTAATAACTTAATGAAATAGAATAGAAGCTCAGCCGTTTGATAATTATCGGTTTTATTACGAAGATATTACTATAAATCGTACAGGACGATTTTCTCATTTCCTTTTGATGGGTCTTTTTTTTAAGCGGCCGGTGCGCAACGGAGCAGCCATATTTGAGAAGGAAACGTATTTATTGGACAGTATTTTAGGGAGAATATCCCAGACATTATCTTGCACCAGACCGATCCCAGGACATGATCGCAGGATTAATAGGCGTGGTGATGCACAAGACAAATGCATACCACTATACCATCGGAAATGGACCTAGAACAATAATGATGTTACTTACAACTTTGTCCTTTATATTACACTTCACAAAAAAGAAAATATATGTGTTGTTTATTTTGCATTTTAGCATGGTTTAACTAACAATTATATAATATTTAATATAGTTATTTAGTTATGTTTTTAAAATTAACAATTAAGTCCTTATTGAATACATTTAAATTTTATTTTATTTTAACTCATTATGTATATAAGTCGTCTCTTGGAATGTTATAATTACATTTCAAAATGCAAATATACTTAGCAACAATAGTAAATACTATTACTGAATTTTATGTTTTTCAGAATTTTTTAGTTTGATATTAGTCAAAAATGATTAATTTAATAGTTATTAGTGGCTGCTTTTTCACTTGTACCATGTTTAACCATGGAATACCATGGTATCCCAAAATTTAACAGTTAATTCTTATGTAAAATTGTCCCCTGAATCCGAAAATACCGTTAAAAATTGTAAAAATGGAGCAGTTTTTGAGATAAAGTCCATTCCATAACAAATGGGGATTTGGGAAATTTTGGGATACCATGTGCATATTTTGTGCTACCGTGTCATGAAACGTAAAGCACGATATTCCGACTTTTTTTATCTAGAAGGTAAAGTTTTACGGTGGCTTGTAATATTACCTATTGTTATTGTTTGTTACAAATAAAAAAACAAAACTCTTAAGTAAATTTAATGTGTTGTAAAATGTGAATACGCTATATTAGAAAAAATCATTTGTTTTTAACGATATTGTTTAAGTATAAAAATACGCCAAATAAAATATAAATTTATTTTAAACAATAAACAATAATAAATACAACAAAAACGGGTATTAAGCATCTTTAACATCTATCAATGTTTTTGGTTCTTTTATGTTCAAGTGACAAAAATTTAAGGTTTGACTATTTGATGTAGCATGGATCTTCTTTGAGGTCTGTCAATTCTTGTCAATACAACAAAAATGATTCTCAAACTTCTGTAATGCAGGCAAAATTTGTATTTTTTGTTCTTTAATTTTTGTAGGGGGTCTCAGCACTGCTTTTGGCGGCATGGATGTATGTAGCGAGCCTATTTTAAATAATGTTTTTTGATTTTAGGCCTTATAACGCAATAAGCCTTATTACTCCCGGGTTCGTTTTATTATAATTGTACATAGGTAATACTTGTATATTATATTTGCATAATAAATGCTTTTACTTAAATATTTTTATCTAAAGACATCAAAGGTAATGTAGCGGTATAAAATTTGTAAATTACCTCCCCTTATAATTTAACACATATAAAAAAGATTTTAATTTTAGATACTTAGGGAGCAGATGGACCGAAAATAAAATGCCTTTTTTGCTCGGTTTTAAAATAAAAGTTCTGGGTGTAATCTACGTCCTAATTCAAGGACACCTTACACTAATCACATCCTTTTAGGTTCGGTCCTTTACACTTTGGAAAAAAGGAACGTGGATAAACTTAATTTCGTAACAAGCAATTTTAAAAGGTGGAAAGAAAAGGGCCGATTTGATTTTTCTTGGAGATTTATTGCTTTATTTGTAAAGGACCTTTTTTAAAAAATATACGATAAGTTGTATTTCAGATACTGTCTTTGAGTTGGGATTTTCTCTTACTGTGCAGAGGTCGATTATTTTGAATAATGTCTTATAGAATGATATAATGAAGGCAAGATAAGATTCTCAATTTCCTCGGATAATTGAGAACCGTATTACCAAACTGGTTTCTACATACCATTTAAATCGAATACGGTTGTTAATTCCCTCATGTATCTTATTCGCTGTTGTATTAATAGATAACACTTGTAAATTCAGTTAAGTTATCGTTGTAAATTAAAAAATAAAATAGTTTTATACAGTGTATTCTTAATAATCAGGACTACCCTGTAGAAAAAAAACTTTTGCGGCAGTTTTACCAAGGATTAGTTTCTTCTACAACATGGGCCCCGCTACATAGGGGCAGGGGGGGCCCGCCCCCCCTGGAAATTCATACCCAGAAATTCCGGTACTCCATAATTTGACGGTAAGTGCTGATCGTTATCATTTGTTCCTTATATTTTAATTTATCATAATTTGTATAGCGTATGTATACATAAGACGGCTGTACTACTAGAGGAGATTCCTCGGCTATACAATTTTTTTATATTTATATATTTACCAAAAAACTGTGAGGTATTTTATGTACCAATATAAATAAATAGGTAAATTAGGAAATTCATACCCAGAAATTCCGGTACTCCATAATTTGACGGTAAGTGCTGATCGTTATCATTTGTTCCTTATATTTTAATTTATCATAATTTGTATAGCGTATGTATACATAAGACGGCTGTACTACTAGAGGAGATTCCTCGGCTATACAATTTTTTTATATTTATATATTTACCAAAAAACTGTGATGTATTTTATGTACCAATATAAATAAATAGGTAAATATACATATAAAGATGATATGTTATTTGACTTAAGTTTAATGTGAACTTCTACAGTACAACTTGATTATAAATAACATCTATCAAAATTATAAAAAACTTTAAGGCCCCCCCTAGACGAATTCCTTCCTGCGCATATGTTCTACAACAATGTCTAGAAATTTAAGTTTTGTTTTATCTACTTATATAAAACTTTATACAGAAACTTGTATTTTATGGTGAGTCTCATTTTCGACTTAATAGGTAAAATTGTTGTTATTAGCAGCAACATTTTGCCACAAGCGGTACACGAGGCTGCAAAGAATCACTGTTTGATATCACCCTATTATTTAATGAGAAGAAGCGTAGGTACCTCTGAATGTACTCTTTTAAAATGAAATTGACAAAATTCCACTATTTTAATTAGTAACAGCTTTTATCACTAATAAAATATTCATTTTAACTTTTTACTAATTAAATATTTAAAGTTTGACTAATTTAAGATTGATTAACAACAACAAACTATTGTTAGCGTTAAAATTTAATGCATATGGCCGCATGCTAAAATAATAATATAATAATATAATAATAATAATAATAATAATATTTATTTACCATATAAGATTTACATTATTAAAGGACTTACAAATAGAATAATAGGTAAAATAAATACAAAATAACCCCGTAAGTTCTGAACTTGTCTGGGGAAATAAGTACAAGAAAAAAATAGTATTTAAATAATAATAATATCATACATACAATCCTAAAGCACAGAAAAAAAAATTTAAACACACAAAACAAACAAATACGATTAAGTAGTAAAAACATAAATAACAATTATGATAATAAAAAATTCTATACTCAATATCAGTAGAACTAGTAGTGGCTAAAATGTATTTCAGGTACGGTTATTAATTAATTCATTTACTGAGCCTTCTGGAGTGTCAATGAGGAATATTTTTAAATGTTTTTTAAAAGAATGAAAGTGTTCAGTAGGTGTTATATTACTCAAAATATAATTAAGAAATTTTGGACTTAAATATGCAGCAGATCGTTGACCAATTACTTTGTTCATTTTTGGAACCACATATTTATTCATACGGCGAGTCTCATAAGGATGTTCTAACACAGGTAAGTAATCTTTCTTTTTAAATTGATTTAAACATAAATTAAAACAGTATAACTTTCTCACACTTAAAATTTGTGTCTCAGAGAATAGCAAGTCAGACGGATAGGTTAAATCTTTATTAAGCATTATCTTAAGAATTCTTTTTTGCATTTTTTGCAGAGGATCCAAATGAACGTCAAATAGTCCCCCCCAACCAATAATTCCATATGATAGGTGACTTTCTACAAGGGCATGGTATAGGATTTTTAGATCACTGAAGGCTAGTATTTGTTTAAGGTATTTTAATTTATAAATTATAATTCGAACTTTTTTCAGTACATGTTGGATATGCAATTCCCATTTTAAATGTTGATCAATCACTATTCCAAGATATTTAATTGAGCTTTCCTGGTTAATTTTAAAGTTAGTTTCTCCAATTTTAATTTCATTAAATAATGGAAGATTGTAATTATGGCATGTAAATGGTATGTAACACGTCTTGTCAAAATTTATCAAAAGTAGCATATCATCAAACCAATTTTTAATACTCATTAAGTCATTTTCAACCATGTTTTTTAGATTATTCCAGTTATCTACTTTATAAAATAGTGCTGTATCATCGGCAAAACTGACTATCTTTGCAGCACTAGGCACTGAGAAAAGCCCATCCATGTATAACGTAAATAAAACTGGACCCAGCACAGTCCCCTGGGGAACACCATATTTTATCTCTCTGAATCTACTAATGGAATTATTAATTTTTACACATTGTAATCTATTACTTAAGTAGCTTTCAAAGAGTTTATATGGCGTTCCCCTTATACCTATATTGTATAGAATTTTTAAGAGAATCGGGTGACTAACTGTGTCGAATGCTTTGGCTAGGTCCAAAAATACACTTATGGATGGAGTTCCTTCATCTAGGCTTTTATAGATGTTTTTTGTTAGCAATTCGATTGCGTCTTGAGTCGATTTTTTAGCCTGAAATCCAAATTGGTTTGGTGATATTAAGTTAAATTTCTTAAGATAATTATCCAATCTTTTTTTTATCACTTTTTCAAAAATCTTAGCAAGACATGTTACTAAAGATATAGGCCTATAATTTACGATCTCACTGTCATCGCCACTTAAGAACAGGGACAATAATGGAAGTCTTAAAAACTGATGGGCAGTGTCCAGTTTCTAATATTTTATTTATAATATGAGTGAGTGGGGTAGTTATATTTTTACTAATATTTTTAATCATTTCAGTATTTATTTCATCTATTCCCGTCGATTTTTTATTTTTTAAAGAATTTATAATATTTTGAATTTCTTGTGGATTTGTTTCTTGTAAGTAAATTGAATTGCTTTGCGGTGGTCTCATTGTAAGAGTATGATTTTTGTTTTGTTTAATTTTTGAAGCTAATAATTCTGCAACTTTAATGTAATGATTATTAAATAAATTTGAAATTTCGTCCGAATCATAAATTAATGTATTATCGCTTTTAATCGATTTTATTTCCTTTTTTTTGGTATCACAAGTTATTTCTTGAATTGTGTCCCATAATTTTTTAGTATTTGATGTGTTTTGATTTATTTTTTGTTTGTAATAATTGTTCTTCGTTTCGCGAATAAGATTAGTGAAAAAGTTTTTATATTGTTTATAATTTCTTTCAAGTTCCAAATTATTGGGACAACTTGCAAGCTTTACCTGCATTTCATTTTTTGCATTAATGGACTTAATAAGGGCTGAAGTTATCCAAGGTTTTCTTTTTCTTTTTTTATGATTCAGAGTTTGAATATTAGTACAGAGATCAATTTTGTTTTTTAGTGTGCTAATAAAATCATTTGTTGCTTTTTCAACACTTAGGGCCGGTTTTTCAATCGTTGGTTAAGTTTAACTTACGGTTAACTTTCTTAGATACTATTGTGTTAACAATAGTATCTAAGGAAATTAACCGTAAGATAAAGTTAACCAACGATTGAAAAACCGGCCCTTACAGTTCTATATACTTCATACCATGAGGTATGTTGTAAAATATTGTTAAGTTTTTTAAAGTTTGTATTAAATATATGATTTTTATATTGTGCGTTATTATTATTTTTGTTTATATTTGTAATTTGTAAAATAGTTGGGCGATGGTCTGAGATGGTTGATTTTATTATTACGGGTAAGATGAAATCTGTGTGGTTTACTTTACTTTTAAGAAAAATGTGGTCCAAACATGCCGCCTCTCGTGTAGGTAAGTTAATTGTTGATTGAAAGTTGAATTCACTAAAAGTATCTAGGTATGTGGTTACATCATTATTATTTTTTAATAAGTCAATATTAATATCACCCGTAAAGATATGGAAATCATCTGTATTTTTTGTAATATTTTCTAGATATTCCTGTAACTCAGTTATGAAATGTTTAATATCAGATGCAGGCGACCTATAAATACATGAAATTTTCATATTTTCTGTGTTCATACATAATTCTATTTCAATTAGATTAGAATAATTAAAATTAATAATTTTAAAACTAAAATTAAGGCAATCTTTAACATAAACAATTACCCCGTCATTTTGATTATACTTTCCTTGATTGTATATTAGAGTATATCCAGGGATGTTATATAGTGACGTGTCTTCAACATACCACGTTTCCGAAAGAACAATACAATCAAAGTTAGTTTTAATACTTTCCAGGTAGACAATAAAATAGTTAAAGTTCTTAGATATACTTCTTATATTCGTATGAAATAATGAGAAGGAACTTACCCCAGTATTTACTCCAAGAACCTCGCCACATTCATAAGTTGAATTTAACAAGTAGGTTTGGTTGGGATATTCTTGAAAATCTCTTATATAGGGGTTCATATCAAATATAATAATTATTTAAAATTTTAGGCAGGTTTATGGCAAAATTATATACGGTTCAGACACATACTAGTTAAAAAAGAATCACATTAATTTGGTAACATAAGAAATTCAAACTAAAATTATTATAATAACAAAGTTACAAAAAGGACTAATATTATTTGACAGCACAAAATTAAAATTAAATTAATTAATCCAGTATCCGAACACGTCAATCAAAATTATTATAAGTACCTATTATATTGATCTTACCTGTACATTTTTATCTGTTAACAGATAAAAATGTACAGGTAAGATCAATATAATAGGTACTTATAATAATTTTGATTGACGTGTTCGGATACTGGATAGATTTCCTTTGGTTTTTTTGGACTCCGAAGATTCTGTTTCAGGATTGTCTTCATCCAGAGGTCTTTTTTGTAAGGAAGGTTTAGGTTCAGTGGGGATTTCAATTAGATCTTTTTTAAGTTCCTTTACAGTGTAGGTATCTTCTCCGAATATCAAATTACTGCCTCTTATATAAGCTTTAAGTCCTTTTTTCTTTGCTGCCTTTAAATGTTGTACTAAGGTCTTGTTAATTTCTCTGTCCTCTGCAGAAAGATCCTGAGAAATTGATATTCCAGAAGATTTGAGTTTAAAGGCGTTTTTAAACACAAGATCTTTTTTTATACCAGAAATAAATTCGACAATAATGGGCTTAGTCTGTTTATGCTTTGGTCCCAGAAAATATATACCTCCAATGTCTTCCTCTTTTATATCTATATTGATTTTTTCGCTGAAGAGTGCAAGAGTTTCTTGTTTTAAATTTTTATAATCCGTTTCAATTCCAAAAATAACTATATTATTTTTTCTTATTCTTCTATCTAGTGCTTTGACTGTTTCTCTTAGCTGATTATTTTCACTTTCCAATTTTTCAATTTTTTGCTGGCAAGTACCCAGCAATTCGTTAACTTCCGATTTAAATTCTGTGAGCTGGGTTGTGATTTTGGTTTCAATATTTTGTGTCATTTGTGAAAATAATTGTTTTAAATATTCTTTTTGTCCCTCGCTAAATTCCATAGTAATCGTGGATGGAAAGCTTTATCTTTATGTTTGTTCTGTAGTTTTTATATGATTTTTTTATATTGAATATTATTTGTGTTTGTTTACGTACTTGTTTGATATTTGTTTATAGCACTTAAGTCTTTCAGATTTTTTTCACTAATTGTATTATTAGCACTGAGGCATATGATGTATACAAAAAGAATTGCATTTATTTCTTGTTCATCCTGCTTAATTTACTAAATTTGATCACACACTTTTTCTCTTAAACTACTTTGCTAAGGCGACCATACACAAAAGGTCCAATAAAAACAAACAAATATAAGCAAAACGTTTAGCTTAAAACAGCAACACAAAAAAATATTCAACTTTAAAATATTATTAACAATATTTATAGACAAATGAGGAGGTGCATTCCAAAACTGGGCTTATACATATTAGTTGTTTTTGAGAAAAATTTCAAAAACCTTACACGTGAGTACTAATGCATATCACAATAATTTAAACGAAATATATAGGCATAAGTGAAACATTTATAAACCTTGATTAAAAAAGATATAGCTCCAATTTAAAATAATTTAAAATTACATATATATGCCGAGTTCTGCATGATATAACCAATAACCCTTTATAGGTTAAGGGTCTCTATGTTAACCACATCCATTACAGCTTACTTAGAAATTAGAGAGAACTCAAACTTCGACCAAAGTACAAATAAATGAACTCATAATGTGCAGTGGCTATCATTGGCCACAATTTAAATTTGGCACCTGTTAGAACCAATGTGGTCTCTATGTTAACCATTGCCTGTTCCCACAAAATTGCGAAAAAGTAACATTTGCAGTAATTGTTGCTGCTAGCGAACAAAAGCATGTTTTTTTACCTGACAACACATATAATTCAAAATGTAATTGAATGCTTTACAACTTGTGATAATAGTTTAGCGCTAACGAAATATTTAGATCGTTTTGGAACATAACCTCTATCAGGCTCACATATCGTAAGACTATTGAATCCATGCCTATAAACGTCCAGTATTTTTTGGTTTTTTGAAAAATTGGATTCAAGTAAACTATTTTATCTAGTCGTTGGTATAACCGAAGATCAGGCTATGGATTAGCGACGAGCATTAGTTACACCAAGTTCCTCTCATCAAGAGTCGCCAAGTACTTTTCGTCTAAATTCACCAAGTACATCTTCATGTTTACAAGTAACTTCTGCCAATACTTCAGCACGATCCAGCCACCATAATCGTAGTGAGCGAACATCCAGTATACATTTCAGGAAACTAATTTTGAATAGATTTGAGGGTGAAAGTAACACTGATGCAGATGACTCAGTAACGCTATTACTCATCAGATTCAGAGAAAACTACCAGTAGAAGGTCCTTTTTAAAAATTGACCAGTGAAAATAAAAATAAAATATGCATCACAGAAATGCCACTGTAATATAGTCACAAACACAAGAGTGGGTAAAATCAAACAATGAAAAAACTTTGACAAATTGAAATTTACTGAAACCGGGGCGTTTCCAGATAAGGATAATGACACAGTTTTCAGTGAACAATTTGTAAATATTTAATTTTTTAGAGAATACCCCAAGTAACTATTTTACCTGTTCCTGAAAAAAAATAAAAACTAAAATCCTTTCAGAAACGCAATAAAACGATTAAATTAAATTTAGACCACCGCCCATCTATCATCTTATGGGCAGTGGTTTCCATTTAATCCACCATAATAAATTAAAAAAAAAACAGTTGGATTTTCAAAATAATCATTAAAATAAGTTAAGACATCCAAAATAGGTGGGTCTTAACAAAAAAAAAATAAAAATAACATTTATTGGATTCTGCCCTATAAAGGGATAAATAAGGCAAGTCAATTTGTAAATAAATTTTAAATGGAATAAGGTGAGTTTTAGAATATTATGAACTTTTCAGGGTATAGGGGGATACATGTTAAATGTACAGACACCACTAACTCATTTTTATTAAAAAGTGGATAAGCCGAGTTTTGGAATGGACATCCTCAAATATATAATTGCTATTTAAAGAGGTGTCGGTGGCGCAGTGATTAGAAATCCGCTCTCGGTCTGCACGACGCGTCGGCTGTCGCCGTTTTTGGTGACAGACGGCATGCGGGTTGAGGGGTTTGTGTGCGGTCGTTGGCCGTAGAGCTGTCAACCTCAACTTTTACACACCCTTCAAATTCAACCGTTGTACCCAAGTCAGGGTGCCGCAGGTTGTTTTCTATTTTACTTTCTCTGTGCTTATTTCTGTTTGCAAAATTTTTTAAAGGGGTTTTTTATTTAATTTTTTTTTCTCATATTTTCCTACTGTGGTTAATTATTTAGCTTACTGCTCTTACCTGAACCAAGCGGGCCCCATATTCGTGAGAAAAGACCAGTATAATTCTATTAAAAAAGTTAAGGGACAGGAGATCGTCAGGATCCTGCACTATTCGTACCATTTTTACTAATTTAATTTTTTCATTCAATAAAATTTAATTAATTAAAATTATTGGTGAATAATAATAATTAATAATGATTGGTTCTTTGCTATGACAATTAGTCAAATATGACTTCCAATTAGTAATTTTTGAATAATTCATTTTAAGATAATATAATGTTATAACGTTATCGGTCCATATTACAAAATTACAAAATTTGATAATTTTGCTCTGGATGAAATTAATTTTTAAGAAGACTTGTACCACAGCTGTCATTACATAGGACTTATTACCAGTGGCGTGCAGTGCCATTTAAAATGAGGTATGCAACAGAATCTAAAAATTCTTTCTTTGCCCAAGAGTAAGGATGGCAAACAATACAGTTTATTTTTATGAGTACACCCACAGAGCCATTTATAATTGTCATATATTTTTTTATTAAAATATCGACTATATTATAAAAGGCACTAAAACTATTCACAAAATCTTTCTAACCAACAAAACTAACTCACAATCAGGCGCGTGCTGAGATGATTTTAGGGGCCGGGAAATAATTCCCTTACAGGGCCCTCCCACGCCTTAAATTGTGTGTCATTTAGAGAAAGGGTTGGGGAACTGGTGGGGGTGTTGTGTTTATGATTCAAATGTTACGTCGCGTGCTGGGGCCGTCACTACTCACTAATAACTAGTGACTTGTAAGTTACAAGTTGTAACGCATTTTTGTTACGGTATCCGACAGGGTATCGTTCTTCAAGTAAGGATCTAAACTAAATTGAATCGAAACATGCGTCCCCGAAAATGATAACGAAACTTTGAGAAATAATACTTAATAGCACCAAAACGAGTAACTAAATCTTGATAACGGTTAAAAAAATTGTAATTGAAACTGTTTATAGCGAAATCTGCAGGTGCGCAACAACTACCGAAATACGGGATATAGAAACGAAACTGGTAACACTAACTGAGTAACGAAATTGTAACCAAACACTGAATTTTAAAAATCGTTTACAAAATGCACATTAATACAAAGTCTTGGTAAATATATTCTTGATCCGTCTACTAGCTGTCAAGCTGTCATGCTGTCAAGTATTGACATTGTCAATAAAATTCATATTGGGTAAAAATTTTAATAAACAATATTGTACAATACGTATTATATTAATAGTATATTGTGCGACTTCTGGGAGAGAAAGGAGATTCCTCCTGATATATAAAACTCATTTTTAACCTCACTATTTTCCAATTTAAACCTAAAGCTAACTTCCCACTAGTGCACTATAGTGGCGCGAGTGAGTCACGCGGGTAAATCGCTCAATTAGGACGCGTGGGAAAATAGTGCGGGTAACTCACGCAATTAGGTATACCTGATGACCATGTGGGCAGGAAAGAATATATATTTCTTGCGGTAACTGAATTAATCATTGTTTGCGAATTTTGGCGTGTTACTAACTTCACGTTCGAGGAATCTCCTCTTTCCCCCACGAGTCGCACAATATTTACAAAATTATAAAGGTATTTTATAAGTCGGTACACTGCTTCATTTATTTATCAACAGAAAACGTTACTAGGTACTTAATAGTTTTCTTCGATACACGAGAAACGTTACTTTAGTTTGGTTTAGTTTCTGTACCAAGAGGCTTTGTTACGATTTCGTTACTCACGTGGCGTTGCTGATTTCGTTTCCATACCCGGTGTTTTGGCTAGTTTTGTTACCTTAAGTGTCGTTACTCTTCTGCACGCGCCTGCTCACAATCAAAAACAAAACAACAATCCCTTGTACTAGGTACTAAATAACTTTCAAAATAATAATTAAAAGCTCGGCGCGTGAAATTACAATATTACACAAGAATAGTCATAGAAATTTTCTATGAAAATATAACTCTGGTGTCTATGAGAATAGGGCATAGAGAAACTGAAATTATTCATATTTAATGACCGGCGTTGTCAGACACCAACAGTTGTCTTGTCGGGTTTCAGTTTATTACAAAAATGCATGACATTTAAAGGATATAAATATTATTAAATAATAAAGCTTTTTCAGCAAACCCTGTAATGATGTAGCCTGTACTCGCTTTCTAACTAATTAGTAAAGCATAACAAATATTAATTAAACAGAGCACATTTTGGAAACGGTGAATCCAGTGGATTTCACTTATCGTTGCCGTCACGTGGTTTCGTCTGTTTTTTTTCTATTTATGGATGGTTTCATATCTTTTTTTCAGAACTGCATTGCGCCAGTATTGACGGTTTAAATCTATGCCTTTAATTTGTTGTTTGATGCTTTTTAATGTAGCAGATTGCGATCGGACGTAGCGTAATTAATGAGCAAAGACCGGATTTAAGGCCCTTAAAAATTGGAAATTAGGACAATACGCACTAAAAACCCTCATTTTAGTCCGTTTTAGGTCGAAAGTGCCTAAAATATTCCTCAACCGCCTAAAATAAAAACAACACGATTAAATATGTAGGTATGTCTTTATATAAAATACATAATAAAAATAATAACACAAACTCTTGCAAACAATTGCCCGTATGAATAAGGAAAAGGAAAACCTTACTATAATATATATATATATATATATATATATATATATATTGGAATGAACAGGCGACGCTGAACAAAAAATACAAACAAAAGCACGATACGTTGATTCCAACTGTTGTCAAAGTTGGCTTTAGCCATCTATTGTCTAATTATCTACCACCTGTAAATTGTGGAGAGTTATTTAATTATATGTAATACATATATGAAAATTACAATAAAACATATGAAAACAAAGTAAATAATAATTTTCAACCATTATTTTACAAACTTAATATAATCCATAATTGTTTATAATTAATATTTAGATAGCAAAAACACAATTACTTTTTTATTAGGTTTTCAATAGTTTTGTAATTTGTGGTCCTCGTACTCGCTAAGGGCGTCTAGGCGACATAAGAGCATGAAAGCAAAGTCTAATTTACTTTTCCGCAATGAAAAGTTTTAGGCTATTTTAGGCTCATAAAAATGTCCTTTTAGGACAATAAATCAAAATTTGGCCATTTTAGGCTTTTAGTCAAAAACAAAGCTTTATTTTTTTAAGTTAAGGTCCCAAACAAATGCCTTAAATAGAAACAAAAAGGCATTTTGCCTAAAATCCGGTCCTTGTTAATAACTGTATGACTGCAGTCACATGTGATGTTTTTCTATGATATAATTAATATTTTAATTGGCGGTTAAGATAAACTTTTTAAATTTTTATTATACCTTTTAATAAATTTATAATTTATATTAAGGGAATTAAAATTAAATAAGACAATATAAAAATGTCAAAACGTCATGGTATGCAATGCATTTGTGCTTTAATTGTATGTACGCCACTGCTTATTTCATTGAATACTATAATACAAATTAAAGTTTTAATAAAAAAATTATTAAAAACTAGTGTTTTCTAAATATGTAACATTTTAAGACGTTATCTTATCTCACAATATCTTTCAGAAATCTTCTTTCGTATTTGCACATCCAGTAACGTATTCTCCTAAAGGTGTCTAGAGGAATTGCGTTTTGGGGACTTTTGGATCCTTATATTATTATTATAATTTATAATATGTTATATAAAAATATTTTTGTTTAAAAAAAATCACACAAGTCTATTAATAAATATTATTTTTAATCAAAAAACCTCCTAGGCAGTAAAATCAATTTAGACCAATCGGGTAAAGTCATATCTAATTTAACCCCACTTTTTTTACTATAACAATCCGGTACTGGGGCTGCCGATCATATTATCCAGGGCGCGAAATTCTCAAATACATCTCTGAGCTCATCTCACCCTGTAGACAAACATTAAAAGAAATTAATTTATTTTAACGTGGAAAATTAAAAGCATATACTTTTGAAATCTAAATTTATTAATTAAGATATTCAAAGTAATAAGGACTTATCTTTAAGGGTATTTTAATTAAAACTTAGTTGAAGTAGATGGTCTAGACGGTTTTTTTTAATATGAAAGAAAAATAAAAATCTATTAAACTGTCATAAACATTTTCTTCTGCGTATTTATCGCGTTTGTGCTCCTTGGACTGGTAAAAAAGTTTTGTCTTTGGAACAATTCTCACTGTTAACCAATAAAGTATTGAGAAATTATCGGAAGGTAAAGAAAATAACTAATAATTTACTGACATTTTTAACCTAATTAAGTGTTCTTTATATTAGTTATTCAAAAAATAACGTCAAACTATTATTAATAACTTAAAGTTAATTAATAATAAGGTTCATATTTTTTTATAATATACCATTTTTGTATAGTTTATTCTAATAAATATATTGATATATAAAAATTATAAATTCTAATATACAGGGGGCAACAGCAAACATTTAAAAATAATTTTCCCAAGATTAAAAAAAAATAAAAAAATCGTTATATTAAAAGTATACTGAAAAAATCATTAAAATCCATTTTGAAACAAAGAAACTTCAACAATTTTATTTTCTCTTTTAATAAATGTCAAAAGTAAACTTTAAAGAAACGAAAACAGATTTTGTCAAAATATTTTTAGTTTGAATAGGTTAAGATTTTTTCCATGTTTAAAAAAAAAGGTAATCACTTTTGTATTGTTAATATCTAATTCTAATCCAAATATAAAATTTAAAATTTTAAATAAGCATTTCTGTATAGTACATTTCTGTCCATAGTACATTCATACATAAATGGTTGGCCGCAAATGTGGTTAAATTTTGCGCGGTGGAATTTTAATAAGTTATTAAGGGAATGAACGCAAGGCAAACTAATTAAATTACGCACGGTAACGTTAATGTGCGTGATACAGAAATGTGTTCCGTTATATGCTTCACTGTTATAATGCCTTCCGGAATAATAAATATGTTTGGAACTGGATAAAAGTAGATGCCTAATGCTGTATTATGAATGAAAGATGTTTTTAAAAAAAATATTATGCTGGAAAAAAAAGTTTAAGATAATTGTTATATAATAGGAATTCCTTATGCTTTTCTTAAATAAAAAAATTAAAAGTTGAAATTGTACCATACAACGAGGAAATTTCATACAAATATTTACTTAGGGCCCTATAAACATTGTTTAAAAAATCAATAGTTTTTAAGACACGTATACTATAGTGTTTAAGCTTCGACAAAAATGTTGAAAAACTTAGTAAAAATGGTTTGTTTATAAGAAGATAATTATTTAATAAACAGTTTCGTTTACATAAATTGCCATTTGCTTTTGTACTCCAAAAATGTTAAAAAATTAAGATAAAATATTAACAAATGGCGTTACAATATGTTTTACACAAATTATTATTTTTTTTTCATTAAAATCGATGTTATTTTTTGTTTTTAAGGTAGCTGATTTTAAATAAAAAATATGAATCTAATTTTGTTTTATTTTACGATTAAATGGAGCTTTAACATTAAATAAGACTCGTAGGTGATTTAAAATTACTTTAACTATATAAGCCATACTATTTTCTTATACTAAGATTTAGGTGATATCTTGAATTATATATACGAATTATAATGAGTATATGAGTATGAGTATAAGAGACGTATAACCAGCCCCATTTCATCATACTCTCGGACCCCGTACAGGCCTATGTTTACTTACGCCGATTTTTGTTCGCCCCCAGCAACTGAACGGCTTCACCCGTGTTTGCTGGGTGCGAATGTCCATTGCGTTCCGTACTGTCCCCTATTTGGGGCTCGAGAGAGACATGCGAATAGTTTTAATAGCCATTCCCGGGTTCGCCGAGCCGATGCTATATGCCCAGTAGGGTATAGGAGGAGGGACGGGAGGGTGTTGGTTTTTGGGGGACAATTACGCCGACTTAAAACTAAGTACGACGCGGAATCCCTCTAGACCAGTCGATTAGTATTACTCCAAACATTTGGGATTACTATTTGGAGTTGGGGAGTTGTTATTTCGCTGCAGGGATGTAGTTTCCTAGTCGAGGTCTTTGTCTTGTTCGTTATTGTCATTGTCCGTGTCCTGGTCAGATAGTTCATGCACTTGGTAAAGTGTGTCAGTTGTTTTTATTATTTTTTTTTATTGTTGCTTAGTTGCTCCCAACTGGTCTTGTTAATTTATGAGAAGTGCATGTTTTGTGCTAACGTGTCATGATATGTGAAGCATGGTCTCCCGACTTTTATGTCTGTAAGGTCTAGTTTAAGGGTGGCTTGTAGTATGTTGTTGCGTTGCCTACGAGTGACGTGGGCCCAGTATTTTAATTGGGCTACTCTTACTCTTTTGGTAATGGTTTTGCCCATTAGCAGGTCGCGGGGATGTTGGTGATAGTAGTCGGGCAAGTCTGTCGTTAGTAGTGTAATGATCTTCTGTTCAAGTTTGCGTAAATTTTGTCCCAAGCACGTTTTGTGGTAGAGTTTTGTCTTTTTTTTCTTAAATTGCAAAATTAAGTATTGCATTTATTTATTAGTTAAACAAATGACAATGTTTACAAATCTAGTAGAGTTTGGTTATTAGGCTTTTTTTTACTGTGTTAGGGTTATAATGATTAATGTGTTAGTTTATTCTCTGAGTCTAGTGTTTATTTTCGGTTTCGTTTGGGATTGCATTACGCAATTGTTGTTGACAGATTTATTGCCCTACGCCGTGTGCCTTTCTTATGTTTTAAGATATCTGCCGTATTTAAATTGCAGATTTTGTATTAGATCATGCATATTCTTAAATTTTCTCAATTTTTTTTTGCGGATGGCCACCTCCCCTCTTGTTTGACTTCCTTTGTTTGTCCAGTGAAAAGCGTCCAATGACAGATGGCACTTAACTAATTCATATCACTTAACACTTCACTCCTCAGTGACCGTTACACCATTTTAGTTTGCACTCTATGAAAATTGTTTGTTTCACTATAATTAGTTTGCACTTTTTAAAAATTATTGTTGGTTTTAATCTTTAAACTTTTACGTTTTAAGAGCTTTCACTCGCGCGTCGTGCCTTCTCAAGCGCTGGAACCTGACTGATTACACTATGTAACAAAATTTGATTTTTGTTTTGTTTATTGGATTTTTTTGTTAAATTATCAATATTTGTGTACCAAAAAACTATTCTACATTAGTTTAAAAAATGTATTGATAAATTTTTATTTTTTTAAGGGGTATTTATATAATATAATCAAACCCAGTTTTATCAAAAACAAAAAAAAAATTGACAAGAAATGGCAAGAAATTCAACTCAGAATTATTATTTTAACAAAACATACAATCTAGAAAAATATTTTCTTAACATAGATTTTAAATCTTGGCTCACAAATGAATTTTAATACGACTTTTTATTTTATATTATGCATTTTCTTCCCGAAGTAGATTTCAAACATAGTCACCCATCATTGTCGCATCCCACCTTCCTTGTTATCACTATTCCATTGCCCGAATATCTTGATGGAATCTTTCTTCATGTTCTTCGCTGACATCTCCCAGATTTTCACGGAAAAAGTCAAGATGCGAATGCAAATAGTGTAGGTACTTTCAACGACATGCGGCATCCCATTTCTTTTAAACTTCCTAATAAAACTTTGACAAGGTCAGAATAATTTTCTCTTTTGTGGTTACCAAGGAAACCTTTCATTTAAAATCTCAGGTTAACTTTTGAGATTAAAAAATATGTATTATAATCCAAATTTTGTTAAAAAAAAAAATTCTTTTTTTTACATGTTGTCCACAAAGAAAGTTTAATGGCCAAAATCTTACGTGAGGGATAGTGGGGGGGTCTACCACATCTCACCAAATCTCACCAAGGGGGAGGGAGGGGTCTAAATTATCAGAAAAATGCATCACGTAATTAATGGATGTCCCCTAATGACACTCAAAGCCATCAACACGATCTAACGGCTGTCGTTGAAAATTTGACAGTTTGAGAAAACAATGTTTGTTACGTAATCAGGGGTATGGCCTACTACGATTTGTGTAATAAAATCCAGATAAACAAATATTATGTTACATAGTTTTATACAAGGTGTCCCTAAACTTAGTGGCATAAATTAAGGAGCAGATTAAGCAAGTCAAAATAAGACGAAAATCTAAATAAATATTTTTCCTAAATACGTATGTCTAAAAGATACAGGGTGATAAAGTGTTACTTATCATATCAGTTTTTTTAATATAACTTCTACTATGGTAGACTTAGAAAGGTGATATTTTGCGAACAGTCACTTACTACCAAAACACATATTCACACATAATTACAATTGTTCGAGTGAACGCAGTGTCGTAGAAACAGGGGTTGCTTAAGCTTATTGTCCCATACAAACTTTGAGGTTAGGTTTTTGTACCATTTGATGCAATTTTTGGATTACTATTAAAAAGGTGTACCTCTCAAACTTCGATAAAATTAACCGTTTCCGAGATATTCAAGATTACAATATTTGTTATATGGCATTAAAGGACTAAAAGGTATATGATAACAAATTTTTTAATTGGAAAAACTACAATTTTTTTAATGTGACGATCAGGGCAAAAAGTCCCGAGGCTCATGAAATGCCATTTTTAGTTTTTTCGATTAAAAAATAAAATTTGTTATCATATACCTTTTAATCCTTTTAAATAATGCGATATAACAATTATTGTAATTCGAATATCTCGGAAACGGTTTATTTTACCGAAGTTTGAGAGGTACACCTTTTTAATGTTAGCCGAACTGTGTAATCGAAAAATTGCATCAAATCTTATAAAAACCTAACCTCAAAGTTTATATGGGACAATAAGCTTAAAGCAACCCCCGTTTCTACGACACTGTGTTCAGTCAAACAATTGTAATTATGTGTGAATTTGTGTTTTGGTAGTAAGTGACTGTTCGCAAGATATCACCTTTCCAAGACTACCATAGTAGAAGTTATATTAAAAAAACTGATATGATAAGTAACACTTTATCACCCTGTATCTTGGAAACATAAGTAATTAGGAAAAATATTTATTTAGATTTTCTTCTTATTTTTACTTGCTTAATCTTTTCCTAAATTTATGCCAATAAGTTTAGGGACACCTTGTATATACGAATTATAATAAATAATTAATTTAAAAGTTAAAAACAGCTTTTTAATTTATTAATGGCGACTGGACCCGTTGTTGCGCAATATATACTTCATTTATTCAAGTTTTACAGATTTTATGTTTATATTGCGCTTCTACAAGTAAGTAATGCGTTTAAGGTTTAATGCGCGGACTTAAGCCAACATTTCAAAAGCTCTTAGCGTAGCACTAGTTATTTTTCAGAATTAAATAAGACTAAAGAGAACGTCAAGAAAACCAAAACTTAATTAATGTCGTATTTGCTCACAAGATTTTGATTATATTATAGCACCAAATATTTCATGTTAAGTGCAAAATATTAGTAAGCAACCGACACCGTAATCAGTCTACGCGGAACAAAGGCGAGTAAATCACATCTTGTGACAAAGTGAAGCATTTAAGATCGGTATTGTTTCAAAGCGTGTACGAAGAAGCAACATGCTGCTGGGAAAATCGTATGAACCATTAGACGTGATATCATTGAAACATAACTTCAACCTGAGTAATTCCAAATATGCGAGACATTTTTAATGGTATAAGTAAAGGAATTTTTGAGGTTTAATTTTATCGTCAACCTTTTCTTAAATAAAAATAAAATATTCCCTTTTTATAAAAGTGTATCAAATTCAGATTCCAAAATTTGGTAAAATGAAAAAAAAATTATAGCATTTTCCCAGAAATATAGTTACAGTGTATATAAACTGCTAAATAGTGTTTGATCAAAGGTTGTAGACAATAATGTTTATTGAATAAGTTAAGTAGCTACAGATATATTTATATTTAAGCAGCGTATTAAAGCGTATCTTCAGTGACGTCACAACCGGATGCGCCAATACGCTGTGTTGCTTGTGTAACATATACATATATTATTTATAAGTCCTTTGTTAATTAATTAGCCCATAGCGAATTTTCCGAACAAGAGACTGACAACGAAATTCATAAGACCCTTGATAAATTTCTTGTAAAACTAATAAGTAGAATACTTAATGCAATTAGTATGCTCTTTAATTTTTATTGCATTCCACTTACGTTATACGTTAAAGTAAAAAAAATTAAAAAAAAAATTAACATTTAATTATAAAAATCTACTACAACGTGTAAAATATTGTTGTTTCAAGCAAATATACGGATTAAAACTTGTTTTGATTATAGTTCTCAAACTTAGATAATGTTTTTACAACATACAATAAACTGATTTTTTTACCACTCGCATATTATCCTGCAATTTTTATTAAATTTAATTTTTTAATATCTTTATTTCCACCTTCTTAATAAATAACATTTTATAGGTTAATTTTGTTGTTTTTGTAACCAAGTAAACAATAAATTAGACCTTACTGGCTTGTATAAAAACCTTAAAAAATTTAACAGGCTTAAAGAAAAGCAAATGGAAAACTTATTCAAATTTTATTTCACCGCAACACCGCAAAACTACAAATTATAAATTATCAGGCCTATAATTATACACATTTGCTATACACTTTGACTTTTTCTTGAAATGCTAGAATAAACTCTTGCTTATGCTCCTTTGCTTTGCGTCAGTCACTAAATACAAAGCCGCACTTGCCGCATTTAAAAATTTTCGGATATTTTCATCAATTTTAAAAAATTTTCCTCAAAGTCTTCGTGGGGTTCCTTCACAAATTTATTAAATGAAATGACACATTTTTTTATTGTCTGTTTACTTCACCTGACTACGTTGAGCCAGAAATAACGCTTTTGATAAAAAATTAAAGTAAATTAATTGAAATTTTCAATTTAAATATGATGGTGAAAATAAAAGTTTGTATACACGAATACGTGTCACGCTTTGCAATTAATCTTCCAGCTCGCCCGTAAAGATTAATTTACAAAGCTTGACACGTAAATAACTATTACGGCCTAGTAGGCAGTCTGCTTACGGATCTGTTTATTTCACGTACGTTCTACCGACTGCTCCACTAAATATGTCGCACCCATCAACCTCGGCCAGTATACTATATTATGCAATCATCTTTCAGGCTTATTTATTTTCAATAAATACAATCTTATAATATCTTATCTTAAACTCTTTGAAGCTTTTATATGCTGATGACCTCAAGATATTCTCTCGAGTCATTAATATAAATGACTGTCTCAATCTCCAAGATGATCTTAATATTTTAGGTCAATGGTGTAAACCAAACAGATTAACTTTAAACATATAGAAATGTAAAATAGGCAGATACACTAAAAAAGTAAATCCAGGTATTTTTAATTACAAAATAAATGAGGTCAACTTGGAGTCAGTCAGTGTAATTAATGATTTGGGAATTTATTTTGACACGCATCTCACTTTTACCGAACATATCGCTATCACCACAAAATCAGCATATAAAACATTAGGATTTATAATCCGAAATTGCAAACCCCTTACTAAACCTGAGAGCCTTGAGCTGTTGTTTTATGTATTGGTACGCAGCAAGTTGGAGTACGCCTTGATTGTTTGGTCGCCAAATTACTTGTGCCACATTCAATCAATTGAATCAGTGCAACGTAAATTTCTAAAATTTTTAAGTTACAAAACGTTTGGAGTATATCCCCCTCAGGGTTTTCATCATTTGGTTCTGATTGATACCTTTAATTTTGATTCTTTAGGTGTAAGAAGGGATAAAATATGCATAACCATTTTATTTAAATTAATTCATAATGTTATAGACTGTAGTGACTTACTGGGACAGTTACATTTTTTTGTACCAAGACCTAATAATAGGCAAACATTAGTATTTAAGTGTCCAAGGGCACGTACCAATATGTTAGTAAGGTCGCCGATATATAAAATGTCCCTAACTTTTAATAAAGTAGCAAGTGATATTAATTTTTCTAGTCTGAGGAGTATACTACAAAGTTTTTAACCATTTAATTATTATATTTATTAATAATTTTCTTTTTTTATTATATACCACCGATAATTCTATTCTTAAAGTCTAACGAATATTGTCGCGATTAGTTTTAAAATAAGGGGGTTAATTTTTTCCTTTTCGCATACTTCTTACTGTCCTGTAACCTTTTAAAGATGGACCATATTTCTACGGTACTCCTGTCCAAAACTATTTTCTCTTATCAACACATCACTTTTTTGCTTATAATTGTATCTAAACACAGTTTAACTCAGGTGTAGTTTTATTAACATTTAATAAATTTTTTTGGTATACTTTGTAACCTATATTAACATCAACATCCTGGGTTGCTTTTTACTTGCGATCCCCATATTTTTTACCTTTTTCTTTTCCGATTTGGTATATTTTCTTGTTTTTTAATCTATAACTGTAGTTTCTAAATCTATAGCACTGGGAAGTTTATCTCTAAATTGTCTTCTAAAAAAAATATCACATTAAGTTTTCCCAGTCACCGTACGCACTTTACTATAATACATCATTTGGTAGTCTACTCTCTTAAATTGAATTGGTCAAAAATTACTAATTGTTTTAACGAAAAAGCACCCACTAATAACTGTAGTCCACATCAATTTGTATCTAGAATATTTAACAGTCAATTCCTATGTAAAATTGTCCGCTAAATCCGAAAATACCAAATAGTCAATTCCATATTATTTAGAAAATTGACTATATCTCAACTGTACTTTTAAACTTTTGACGAAATTTTTGAATTTAACAAATTGCTGACTAGAATTATTAGTGGCTGCTTTTTCGCTATGACAATTTGACCTATTCATTTTAAGAGAGTAGTAAATTCCATTTCTACTTATTTTTCAGTACTTTTCTGATCTTCATTTTTTTGATAATAGCCCCATTTTGGCGCTCGACCCCGCCGTTTATTTTTGGCCTATAAGGTCACTATGATACATTTTTAAATCATTTTCCTTGCAGAAAGCTTTCATTTCCTTGCTGATAAACTGTTTGCCATTGTTTTTAATAATAGAAGCTGAAAAAGTAAGTCTTGAAAATATTTGTTTCAGTGTATTTATATATAATAATATAGTGTTTGATGCCGTTATAGTTTTCATGATTTTAATTTTAATCAATAATTACCAAAGGTATTTTTCTCCTTTTCATAGGATATGGTGCAGATGAAGAGGATACCAAAGTTTAGCCTATATTATATATAATATTATATTTAAAAGATTTTAAACGTAAATCCCACCGCTCTATCCGGGCACAAGTGATCTTGGTCCAAAGGCTTTTTATCTGTTATAAGGTCCAATTCTTTACCATACAGATACGAGGTGTGTTTAGAAAATAACGGGAATTTTCGTTTTTTGAAAAAAATATTTATTTATTCGTCTTTATTAATATTGTCGCCTTCAAAATAGTCCCCATTAGATATTATGCACTTGTGCCAGCGCGAATTCCAATCCTCGAAACTTCTAAAACTCGGTCTTTGGGATAGCCTTTAGTTCTTTTAGCGATGTGCTTTAAATGTCATCTATGCTTGCAAAACGACGGCCCTTTAAGGTTCTATTTATTTTTGGGAATAGGAAAAAGTTACACGGAGATATGTCTATAGGCTGGGGCATCATTACAGCATTGTTTTTGGCAAAAAAAATCACACACAAGCAATGAAGTGTGTCCGGGGCGTTCGTCATCTTCAACGTCTTCACGGCCATCTTGGAAACGTTAATACCACTCGTAAACTCTTGTTTTACTCATAGCAGACTCACCATAGGCCTTTGTTAACATTTCACACACTTTGTTACACTTTATTTAATTTTTTTCGAAAAATTTGATACAAATTCATTGATCCCTTTCTTTTAACGAACGAAAATCGCCGAACTCATTCAAACACGTCTAACCTTAGAGGTAAACAATGAAAACAGCTAAAGTTGGTATCATGTTTCAGGGACATGTATACCAACATAATAAATTTTTTTATGACAACCGGACTCTCTGAACCTGCGAAATTTAAAAATTCCAGTTATTTTCTGAACACACCTCGTACATTGAAAAATGCTCTATCGCCCAAACCAGGGCAAGCGCTTTTTTTCGGTTTGGCAATAACGTTTTTTCACGTCTGTCAGGCTTTAGATTTCAAACGCTATTATCCTGAGCCCTTTATTATCGATTTGGATTAGCTGATTTTTTGAGTGAATATT
Source organism: Brassicogethes aeneus (assembly GCA_921294245.1). NCBI lineage: Eukaryota > Metazoa > Arthropoda > Insecta > Coleoptera > Nitidulidae > Brassicogethes > Brassicogethes aeneus. Next base: position 39,231,248 of record OV121132.1, read on the forward strand.
ATATTCTATGGACAACATTATAATAATAAGCATTTAAGAATAAGAATTTAATCTAAAATATTTATTAATATAATATGTACAAAGTGACTGTAAAATTATTGGTAATAATTTTATTATTAGTAATAATTTATTACATATTATAGTACATAATGGCACATCTATTCAATAAGTTTATTATTTTTAAAAATAATACATGTATTATAGGTATTTATCCGATTTTTGTAGAAATTCTCATAAAAATAGCCATAATATATTATTTTAGTTTATTTAGTTATTGTATTAGTTTAGTATTTTACAGGTACTGAAGCCTGCGTATACGCGTATACGTTTACAATATTTAAAATTATCTCAATTTCAAATTATTTTGGCAAAAAGAAAATAATAATTTTTAAAATATTTCAAAACCATAAGCAATTTAATTCAAATAAAAAAGACGTTTAAAACTTTTAAAATTAATTAAATATTGTCAGAGTAAAAAAATTGTAAGTCAGACAAAAGTATTTTTTAGGAATAAATTTGAAAATCTATGCATACTTTAACAGTTTCAATGTAGTACAGTGTAGCTTCTTTTTTATGTTAACTTTGTATAAAGCTTTTAGTGAATAATTTGTACCAGGTAATTCGTTTAACCCACTTTTAGAATGTCGGTATTTTGATAATAAGCTATTAAGTCCTTTATATTTTGTATAAGATTCACTTAATGTAACTTAAAATACATCTTGCCGTAAAGTTTTATGTCTTTATTTAGTCAATGCTTTGAAACTTTTAGTCGTAAACTTTATCCAAAACAAAAGTGACGATTTTATGACAAGGTGTGTATCCATATGGGTGATTTTATTTATTTCGACATTTCCTTTATAAACAAATGTTTACTCTGGTGTAAATTATTTTTGTTTGTTTTGTGGAAATAAGAAAATAATCAATACCTTTGGTAAATTGATTTTTGCAAAATAAACAAACTTTGAAATACAAATTTAATATATAAATGCTTACTATATAAATATCCTTTAAAAAGCCTAACAGTTAATATTCTTTGAAGCGATTCAATAGCGTATAACTAAGCGATATGAAAGAAATAGTACTCGAGAGTCTGAAACGATACTTTTCAAAGATACCATTAAAAAAAGTAAGAGAGTCTCATTGTGTGCCTCTGACTGTGGAGTGGTTTAAAAGAAACCATTAAGAATTTCACTTCTGAAGTAGACTTTTTATTTACCTTTATTTTTTCAAAAATTCTTTAAATATCCTTTTAATTGTCGGTCCAATAAAATTCATATTAAAAACCATTTAACGGAAAAGTAAATATTTTGATAAATAATTTATCGGGAAAAATATTTTTCAGGAGATTAGTTAATGAAATTTTAATTGAATTGGAAAAATTTTGGGTCAATATCGTAAAGCTGAATGGTTTGAAAGGCACAATAATTTCGAATCCCATTTCCCTTTCAGAAACGTTTTGGTATTATAGCCTGGCAAGAAGAGCGTTCCTTAATAGATTTGGCAAGTTAACATATGTGGCCGTCAAGAGTATTATTAAAAGCGGGGAGATTGAATTCTAATAGCTTAAGCCCACCGAAATGACTTATACACACACTAATTTCGAATAATCTCTTACGGTTAATGCCGCGATTTAGATGCACTCAAGTTGTCTAGCCTGCGACCGACTGTAGCAGTGCACCACTGCTTAAGAAGATATTGGGACGCTTTAATCAGTATTATACAAATTATACTCCATATCGACAAACTTTATCAGCTTTATCAGCTTAGGTGTGGTTAATGATCGTTACCGGTTACCTGCCATTTCGTGGTCGCATTTTACTTTAACAATTTATGAATCATTAAGTCAATATATTTATTGATTTTAATGCTTTATTTTTAAGAATAGCAGCCCATTTCAACTTTTATATTTACGGTTATTTTTGATTGTACGACTATGACGAAATTTGCTACAAATGCAATTTTATTTTGTTAAAAATATGTTGTTTTTAAGAGACTTACTTACTATAAATGTCCATTCTAATTTTTTGTGTTAAACTAAAGTCTATTCAAATCCAAGCTGGACTAAATGTAAACACAATCCTCCGAATCGACCAATAAGAGCTCACAATCCGAGTCACACCATCAGAATCGACCAATAGAAACGAGTTATCACGCGTCTGGGCGTTTTTGTTTAGTCCAGCTTGAATTTGAATAGACTTTAGGACTCATAACTTCATGACCTATGAGGTATTTGGCTAGAAAAAATTTATATTCAAATTTGAAAATTAGCATATTAAAAATAGTAATTTATTTAGGCTGAGAATTGAGCCTTTTTGTGCTTCAATCAATTGTGTGTGTTTAAACTTTGAACACAATTGATTAAAGCACAAAAAGACACGTCTCAGCCAAATGGCATATTTTATGTTTAAGGCACAGTTTTATTTGTTAAACGATACATAATACGTACTTACAATTAGCTCAGAGCTGTCATCAGTTATATAATTTTTTGATTGGTCCTAACAAGTTTTTTACAGACTAGGATTCATTTAGTGTATTGATTATATTAGTACAAATAAGCTGTTATAGTAATTGTTATCCATCTTAGAATGGTTTACACTATTGCAGAAAGCGTAAAAATGATTTTTATTTATGGAGCGGAAAATCGTTGCTTTGCAAAAACGGCGGTCATATTTAAGGATAGACATTCAGGATAAAATGTTAGACACAAGTACATCCTTCAGGTAATAGCTAAATTTAAAAAAAAAACTGGATATGCCAAGATTGCTTAATGAGGCCGCTCAGATCGAAGTTCTTCGTCAACCCGCTGCAAACTAGACTGTTGCGTAAATAAGTGAAAAAAGTATTAAGGCTTCAAAAATTTTACCCCAACAAGCTACAAACTACTCCAGAATTAGGGGATGATGACCCGGACAGACGTATTGAGTTATGACTAACAGGATTATTGCTCAACCCCAGTTGATAAACATATATGCTTTAGTGATGTACCTTCTACTTAAATGACAAAGTAAACAAACAAAACTGCCGTCACTGGAGCTACTTTAATTCTCACATTATTAGAAATGGGCATACACAATATCTTTAGAAAATAAACGTTTGGTCGGGCATATTAGAAGATACTATCATGGTTTCTTTGTTTATAGATGGAAATTTAAATGTTGAAATTTATGCGGAAAATATAGAAAATCAAAGGGACGTCGATGAAATTCTTCTAGATGACTGTACTTCCAACAGGATGGAGCACCTCCTCATTATGTATGTCCAGTAAGAGAGTGGTTGGATAATCCTTATCCGGAGCAGTAAATTAGTAGAAAAGGACCCATTTAATGGCAACCTGGTTCACCAGATTTGACAAATCCGTTGCAATAAAATTTAACAGTATTTAATTGGACAACTCGAATAAAGGATTGTACAAGAATGTAGAGATATTTCAATACAGACACTTCAAAACGTTAGTTTAAATATCGGCTGTACTAAGTATCGTCCTTACAAAACAATGGAAACCATTTTAAACAATGAATATATTAATTATAAGAATTTCAGTATGTCACTACTTTTATTAAGTACTTCAATTTTGACCAAAAAAATAAAGAGAGATGTAACCTATTGTAAAATTTTGGAGGTACGTGCCCTGGGGGTCAGGAGGTTGAATGTATTACAACGACAAATACCTCTATATTTTCTATAGTGTCATCAGTTAAAGAAATAATAAATGCTGTTCGTTTTCAAAATGTCACCCGGTATATTAAATAGGTTAAAATTAACAATATAATAAGAAAATTCCAGATACTCTATAACTATAAACATATTTTTTAAATTATAATTATAACAATAAAATCAAATAAAAAAAAAAAAATGTAGTAGTAATATAGTTATATAAATTTTGTAATATAAAGGATATTACCGTTATTAAATGAACCAAGATGTAAATTAAATTTTATTGCAAATATTGTTTCAAATTAAATTGTTATTGCACTTTTGGAAATAAAAATAAAGCTAAAACTCGGGAATAAATTTAATTTAAAATAAATAAAAAATAAAGTTCGGATCTCATGCGTAAAATTAAAAATATATATAGAATTTCCAAACTCATCTCGAGTGGGTACATCTTACTTTATATTTTTTCCTTTGTGTATGAAAGCGTTTTATCAAAACACTAATAAAATCTACCCGAACGCAAGCGGGCAATTTAAGATGGCCCAGAGGTTACGCATTTGGACGTCTCGTTTGGATCGGGGGCAAAAAATGAAAGAAAAAAAAGGTAGAAAAGTAAAAAAAATAAAAACGAAAGCAGTGGCCGCTAAGGTAAGAGTAAATTCCATCCGGGCTGCCGTGTAGCGCTATCGTCGTTTCTTTGTTATTAGAATTCCTTGTTCCGCGCCGTCCAACGTGGAATCCTTTATGGTCCGAAATGCTTTTGGTAACTCACTTTGCCAAATTTCACCTTTTACCCTATAGATAAATGGCATGCCACATTATTATTATGACCTAATTATTTTAAATACAGTTAAGATTTTTAAACTAAGCTGTCATTACGATTTTACTACTTATATCGTTATTTTAAAGTTTATATTTATTGAATCTGTGGTTTATACTAAAATAATAATAATAAATTAATTCCAACTAAAATATATTTTAGTAGGGTTTGATTTATTATTATGTTAGTTTAAACCTCACACTCGATAAATATTAACTGTCCATAAAGTTTTTAATGATGACTCCTTTATAAGAGCTCAGGTAATGTTATACATAATATAACTTGAGATTTTATAAAGTAGCCATCATTAACAACTTTATTCAAATTTGCTCTTAATGGAAATGACCATTTAACCCGAATTTGAAAATGATATCAAATATTTTTGTATTATGATAAAACAAGAGCCAATTGATAAAAAAAATATTCGATTAAATACATACATTATTTCATAATCTAAATTTTTTATTAAATTGGTTTATCCCTAAAAATTTGAGACTTTCTATACAAAATGTGGTTAGGCATTCTCCATCGCACATTACATTGTGAATAAATTTTTCATAAAAATATACTGTCTAGCTGTTATCGAAGCTGCCGAATACCGTGGATAACATTTTATTGCATCGCAAAAATCATTTTTTAAGTCTATTTTCAAAATCTATAGAAAGTTTTCATGGGACGGAAAAAAATCAAATTTTGTCGTACTGTGTAATCATTGTTTTAGAGTATACATTTTTATAAAAATACACAACTAAAAAAAGAACTCCTAAACTTTTTTGTGATTTCTCCTTTTGTAGGTAGAAGAAATAATTTTTTTTGTTATTTTATTTTGTGTTATTTAATATTTTTTTAATAAAATTGTGTTTAAAAAGATATAATCTGTATTTATCTTAAGTGTTAATAATAAATTTGTTTTCTCCCTGTCTTTCTCAAAAAAAATTGTAAACCTATAAATGCATAGTACAAATTCTATTTTTTTAATAAGATATTATTTTTTGTCTCAGTAAGATTTTTTTAAACTTTATTGGTATATAAAATGTACAACAAAAGCACCTTATACTTTTAAACAACTTACTACCGCCTCGACACTTGCATTCTTTACGGACGATATTTGCCACTCCTTTATAAATTACATTTTGAGTTTAGACAATCATTTTCAATATAAAATTTAAAAGATTATAAGATAACTTAAGATACACTAAATATATTGTAAATTCTCCTCCTAAGATAACTTCCACAAACCACAGGACATCGTAGACAATGTCTACTAGACATCCTCTCAAGGCAAACGCTGATCAAGTTTATGCATTAAACAAATATCTATAATCTATGCAAAACTCACTTTTTGCAAAATTTCTAGATTTTAACATGGCAAAAAGAGTTTTGCTATTGATTATAGCAAAACACAATAAAAAATAAGGGTAATAAGGGTTAGTAGTACAAAATACACAATGAAACCAATTTTATTGAATTTTTTATGAATAAATAATAATCTATAGATGGTAAAGTTTTCGCTTGGTATGCGAGATGTACCAGGATTAAGGATAGCCGCCAATTATTTATTTGAAAAATCTTCACTTAACCGTTCAAGACTAATAGTGACTTTTGCATCCAAACATCAGAAGTAAAGAGTTAGTTTTGCACCCCACAGTATATTTTCTTTTAGTTTTACTATATTATACAGTAACTTATGCTACAAACTAATAGTTTATAGATTACTTTTAAAAATTTACATCCATAGACGTAGGTATACATCTAATTTTTAAAATTTGTGAAAAAAGTGAGTTTTACATCTATATGGTTCATAATATGGTTGATGCTTTTTTATAAATATACTAATACATAAATAAACTTTGTAATCTTTTATACCATAAAAATAACTTTAAGAAATTATCTAATTACATTTTTAAAATAAAATGCAGTGAAGAATCAATTTTTAGAATTTAAAAAAATGCTTATATTTCTTGAATCCGAATCGGCTATTTTTGCATTGTTAAATAGGTAAAAAAATAAAACGTGTTTTTTTATATCCAAACCATAACCGAATCGGCTATTTTTGCATTGTTAAATAGGTAAAAAAATAAAACGTGTTTTTTTATATCCAAACCATAAATATATTTTTAGTATGCAAAACCACGCCGAAAGAAGTGGTTGTTCTTATGGGAGCCGGCAGAAAGTAATCCAAGGGGGGAAAACAAAATTTCGTGCAATTTTAAGTATCTTTGTTTTAGAGTAGACAATTTATTAGGATTTTATATTACTGACCATATCCAATGTCGAAATTGTGTAATTTTGTTTTGTTCTTACCCCAAAAAAATAGGTCTTGAAAACTTGTTTTTTTAAGGTTAGAAAGAAAACAAAAGCTCATTAAAAAATTTCGCATTCGGATTCAGCGATATAAAATCCATAAAAATTGACCACTCTGGTTTGCCTAAACATCCAGAGGTTTTACGGTATTGTACTCTGTACAGCCCTACCCCCACAGCAAAGTTTAGGATCAGCGGACCAAAAGAAACAATTTCTATCAATTTTTGCCGCTATATCTGTATTTTTGATCGAGATAAAAAACACGCATTATTTTTTTACATATTTTACAATGCAAAAATAGATGTTCTACAAGGTTAGAAGTAAATTGAGAATAAGCGAACCAAAATCCATAAGATGTGACTCCTCTACTACTTTACTTTATTTATTTTTTGAGAGGCTATGTAATTTTTTAAATAGATTTAAAAACATTATCCATGGTCGTACTAAATTAAATTTGAATAACCAAAATTAAGAAAATTTTAAATCTTTTGTACTTTAAAACATTAAGTGGTATAATTTTTTTTAAAAATATTTAGCAGAAACATATTCAAATTCATATTTTTATTCATAATTATAATTGGCAAAAATATTGATTTAAAACTAATATAAAATAAAAAATAAATAACACGAAAGCAGCAAACAGTTTACCAACTATAAATTTAATCAAATAATAAAATCTTTGTAAAAACATGACACTACGTTAATCTGAAAAAGCAAAAAGATGAGACGTGATTTTATATATGCGCGACATTCCGCTGAATACCAGTACACAGTGTAGCTGTAAACTTTTACACCAACGCATTCTACAAAAACTTTGTTTAGAGAAATTGATCCATGCTGCCAGATATTCATTCAATTTACTAGTTACCCGATTCCTCGCTACCCCAGTTCGTATAGCGACGGTGTTATATAATTTATTTTATGGGCCAACTTTGTTACGACAAGTTTAAACATTAGATTTATTTTTATTCACTTAAACTTTATAAAATTTTCTAAACGGTTTACTTAAAAGGGATCTACATGATATGAATTGACATGACAAAAAAATTTAGGATTTTTAAAAATAATTTTTTTACTATGCAGCAATTAAATAATTTACATATGTAGTTAGGTTCAGTTACCGTCACAAGCGTAAAGGTCGTATCTGAATTTTCTGTCAAAATTTTAACAAAATCGTAATAGTAATTTTTATATGCCCAAGAAACTGCTCTCAAATTTGGAGTGTAATTAGATTTACTTCACCTTTTTCAAACCTGACCTGAACAACATCACAAAAATGAATTAGTCAAAAATGACTAGTTACTACGGTTATTAGTGGCTGATTTTTTACTTATACTGTGGTTAACCATGGGATACCGTGGTATCTCCAACATTTAATGGCCAATTCTTATGTAAAATGGTCCCCTGAATCCGAGTTTTTAAGATATAGTCAATTCCATATTATATGGACTAAACCTCAAAAACTGCTTTTTTAACTTTTGACGACATTTTTAGTTTCAGGGGACAATTTTACATGGAAATTGTCTGCTAAATGTTCGGAATACAAATTTCTATTGACGAGAATTATTAGAATTTCGTGTGGTTTTGAACATTTCGGACAATTCAATCATTCTTCGAGTTATATCCAATTGTTAAAAAAAAACTCTTTGCAGACTACCACTTTTTCTCCATTTTCTGTGGTAAGATAATATTTGGAAAAATGATTGCTTCGCGACGACGGAGCAGTTGTCCTTCTTTCACAAAAGTTGTTGATACATTTTGCAGGATTTGTTGAATTGGATAATAGTCCAGTATTCACGATTGATGTCGAACTGTCGATCTTTGCAAAATAGTTGGGTACAATTTAAACTGCATTTTTTTGTGCAACTACCTTTTTCTGAATGCCGCTTGCATTTTTTCTCTATTTTTTGCAACTTTCGATCAGATAAAGAAATGCCAAAAGCTTTTCTTTTCCTCGGTTGGCCCTATTTATTTGATTAGTTGTTTCGCAAATTTTCATTAAAATTGAATGTTTCGTTTCCATCCGAATCTTCTGAAGATGTATTTCCATATTCTTGTAGGTACATATAACATCAAATAAATCAATAATTTTAATTGCAAAAAATATGAGTTGTTTTTAAAATGACAAAATACATTGTTTAACAATTACACGAAGAACAAAATACAATTAAATCCAACAGTTTAGAAAAGTTGACACATAATTTGGATATTTATCGGTAATTATAAATGCTGATGAGTAAAGTTTGTGCTAACTAAAAGAACGCGATCGTAGATACAGATGCGACATTTTTTATTTGTGTTTTGATTTTTTTCTTTTATATGGTTTATAAGCCAAATTATCGCATCTGCCCAAAAAACTATTAAACAACAATATACGGGGAACATTTTAGCCAGTTACACTTTTGATAATATTTTACTCATAATTTTATTATATTAAATTTCAACACGTAGATCTAATATCATCAAAATCATTAAAAATGGATAGTATCAATTTTCTCATAAATGAACAGATTGTAGATACGACGTTTTTGCTTGTGACAGTAAGTATAGAGAAATAAAAACAATATTTCATTAGGGTGAGAATTCGTGAAGCGGATCACAGTTTTCCCGACTTTGGAGAATACAAAAAACAATTATTGGTTTTTTTAGTACTCATTGATAGTAAAAAATTCCCAAATTTAAAAAATATATATAAACAATTATAAAAGTTATTTAAAAAAGAGCGTTTTTTTCGAAAATCTCTCATGGAAATAAAGCCTTTTAATAAAATTTTACCTTAATTGAAAATTCTTCAAAACTCATCAAATTTTCATAAATATATATATTTAAATTAAAAAAAATATTTTCATGAAAAAATTAATGTTAATTTATATTTTCGCTAAAAAACTATAAAAAAAATTGAATTCTTAATTAAACGAATAATAACATTTGATTTTGTGAGCCGGCGCGACTTTTCTGGCCCTGGCGCTCGAGGGTGTTTCTGGAGAAACGATATGGATTTGAAATTTTAATAGCACATAAATAAAGTCAAAAGTTTTCAAAATATTAATTTTTTTCGTAAGTAATATCATAAGGGCATCTAATTTTTCCGAAAAAAATCGAAAAAAACGTTGCTAAGTAATATTTTAACAAAAAGCATGAGTGCTGGTGGCAACAAAAATCCGAGTCGAAGAGGAGGATTTTTGCACCTGCACGAATGCATTTTGTTAAAAAATATTACTTAGTATTGTGTTTTTTCGATTTTTTTTCACAGGAAAAATTAGATGCCCGAATGGTATTTGACAAGACTATTTTATGAGTAACAGTTAACAATTAAAATATGAATTGCAATTTTTAGTGACAACAGCTGTCAAGTTTTGCCGCGGGTAAACTCGAATAAACTGCTGACAGGTGCTGTCACACAGTTTTTTCACCTAGAAACCATTAAACAAATTTTGTAATGTAATGTATATTAGGGTGGCCCAAAAAAAATATTTTTTTTCTCGTCTCTTGTGTAAATATGTTGGTTTGTCATGTTTCAAGAGCCCTGTCAAAAGATCAGCTCTATTAACAATTTTTTAGGGGTCGCTCAAGATTTTGAAATATTTCCAAAATCGTCAAAAATTGGATTTTTTTTATTTTAATTTTTTTTCTCGTTCCGATATTATTTTTTAATTTGAAAATAATACTTATTCTGAAAATTTCAAACCTCTGAATATAAATATCAACGAACTTTTAGCGACCGTTACAAATCAAAATATTGATTTAAAATTTATAAAATTTTTGTTATTTTCAACCTAAAAATAATATTGAGACGAGAAAAAAAATTAAAATAAAACAAAAATTCAATTTTTGACGATTTTGAAAATTTTTAAAAATATTGAGGGACCCCTAAAAAATTTTTAATCGAGCTGATATTTTGACAGGGCTCTTACAGCATGATAAACTAACATATTTTTACAAGAGACGAGGAAAAAAATTATTCTTTTTTGTCCACCCTAATATATATATAAACAAACTAATCCAATGTTTTCAAATCACACAATCCCAGCTCTCAATTTACAGAGCCATTTTAGGCAATTATCGACTCAATAAACTTTTAATATGTCAAGTTTACCGAGGTAAAAATAAAGGTCGTTTAGAGCATCACCAAATTTTGTAAAAGAATAATTCTTATTAGTTAACATCGACCGATAACATTTTTAATTTACGGTAACGCTTATTACTTCCTCATTAAAATAAATAAATATCAATAATGTCTTACCGAAAACACTTGCAGCAACTAAATACAAAATTTAATAAAAATTTCGATGACTTGTAAACGTTGTTGAAAAACCATTCTAATTTAAAATCATGGTATTATTATGTATGTATTTAGTTTTATAAACGCCATTTTGGTTACGAGTTTAATTAATAACGAGCAAAGCATGCGAGCGAGTGTTTAATAAAAACGAATGTCTATAGAAGTTTGTAAAAGAGTTGCATACACAGAGAATCTCTTGATTTAAGAAAATGCATTTATTTGAAACAGGTTTTCTTCTATGAATTAAAATTTTTTTTATTCGTAGTAACTTGTTGTTTACAATAAGAAAATACTATTATTTGGTTGTATATCATAAGTTTCTTGAAAACAACTTATTGTTGTGATTAATTGTAAAGAAATATTTATTTTGAGGTAGGTTTTGTTTCTTTAAGTAAGCTTTACTAAACCTGAGATAAAAAGTCAACTAGATATTTACTTGTATTAACCAAATATCAGTTTAAAAAGTCAAATAAACCCAAGTTTTCCACTAAATAAATATCTTCTTGTAGATATTAAAATAAATAATTTATTTGAGCCAAGCCAAATATGGTAAAATTAAGAGATTACTTTTCTCTGTGTACGATAATTTATCTACGACAAACAAAAAGAAGAATTTAAAGCCAATTTGATTTGTTAAACATTTAATATCTGTCAATTGTCAAAGGATTTAACCTCACTTTTTCCCAATTTATAATAAAGCTAACTTCAGCCCGTGACTAAAATGCCCAAAAGCCACTGCTAAAACGCCATAAAGTCAAAGCTTATCAATGGGGGAGTAGTGTTTCAGACTATACTTTTTCTGTTTCCAAAAAATACCATAGAATAGTATATTCTGTAACAAGTTTGGAATATAACATATTCCGCTCGAATGAAAAGTTTTTTCTACGTTTCCAAAAAATATCATAGAAAAATAATTCATTGTAGATTTGACTTAAAAAAATGCACAAATTATTTAAAGATATCTATTTATGAACAACGATTAAACTACATCAGAAAAAAGTTTTTTCAAAGAACTAAATTTAAATTTTGAAAAACCAAGTAAGGTCAGTTTTTTATTATCTACCTGCTAAGACATTTTATTTATTTATTTTTGGTCAAAACTCAAAATTGTTTGGTGGTCCAAAATTGTCTTATTACAAAATAAAATGCATTTGCAGAATAATAATTTTCCATAAAATCTCTTTTAAATAAAAGCCTTTTAAATGAGATTTCCCCAATATTTGCTTAAATTTATAGTAAAGCAAAAATAAACTTTTAAAAATTACTTTACGTTAACATTGATCTACATATTTACTTTTCAAATTAATTCGCTTACTCTTCTTTTATGTAAATTGCTGGGAAAACTGAAGTTCAGTACCTATTAGTAATTTTAAACTGCAGCTCAAACATTTCATATTTTAAGACAGCTTACCTTAATTTAGTGTAATATGCAAGTTAAACATTTAAAAGTTTATCTTGTGGTAATGGACCGGATTTTCTACAATGTTTGGTCTATATTTATAACGTTTTTATTTATAGTATCTTCAAGTCCGTTAAAAAATGTTGTATAATAATGTATGTATATTTTATAATTAAAATATTATAAATGTAGTCCGCTTTATATTTATTCGTAACAGTGTTGAATCAATCTGTATGGTCTAAATCTAAAAGAAAAACACTGCAAATCCTCCGTATCAATTCCAACGCTCGACTCGATATTGCAAAATCATTTTGTAATATAAGATCTGCACGCTTCACATGTTTTTGTTTAACATTGTTAAAAATTGTTTTTATAAGTTAAAACAATTTATCTTAACCTCTTTAATTTAAGATACCACGGTGACGCTTCCACCCAACATAACAAAGCACATCATCAGTGTCATTGTCTCATTTCTGAAGCACCAAGTCAGTGGATCTTGTCGTCAACAAAAATAATTTCTAAGGATAAACTTGTATGACATATCTGGAATGTACGGCAGTTTGGCTCAGTAAACAAATGGGAGTTTACCAATGTTTGTTGCCGAGGTTCACTTAACGTAACTGCCGCCATTAATCTCGAGTTTAGCTTCGTTTCCAAATGCATTTGTGTCGGCTTCGGGGATGGTATTAATATGCAACAACACGTTCTCTATTCCATATTTGCGATAAATTCCAACGCTTTTTAACAATATGTTTACCTTTACACAAACTATTTACTAAGTTTATTGATAAATTATTACCATTAAGCATTTATCCTAATTAAAACTAATACCATATGGGTTAGTTCCACATAATGGGATAATTGTATATATACAAATGAGTAAAAACACGTCAAGTGGACCCCCCATTTTCCACTTGATCATCGACTTTGAATGTGAGTATTTTTTCAGAAAGTAGTCACCATGAACAAATAATCCCCCGCTCAGTTTTTTTAAATTTTAATTTTAACAACAATTTTTTTTTAATTGAAAATTTTTACTACTTTTAGTTAAAAAATTAATAATGAAAAATCTATTGGTGATTTTTTAATGAAATTTTCAGGAGTTTTAGTTCAATACTTGTACTTTAAGAAAATATGTATGAATTTGAATTATTTTTTTTTTGCATATTGTTAATTCACTTTTAAGTTAACAAATGAAAATTTTAATGACTTCTCCCTCAAAAAATGAAAAATTTTTTGTTCAGTATTTTGCAATAAACATTCAAGTAACGAAATCCGCAAAAAAATTTGACTGATCGCTATTAGATTAAGCAAAAAAAATTTTTTTATGACGGGCGGTCAGCGCTGCCGGTATTGCGCGCTGCCGCGCGTCATTGACTTACCTTTAGATTTACTCTGTAATTATAAATAAGGAATAATACTTAATGTTTTAATTAAAAATATCGTTATTTTATGATTAATTTTATTTAAACAAATGACAGAGATAATAAATTATATATTTTTTTATAAATAAAAAACAAAGAAGTTAAATAAAAAATTTTAAATTAATTCTTATAACTCATACTTATTGCTTTATTTCTTTTTTTTTAAAACGTTATTGGTAACGATTTTAAGGGCTTTGGAGAAAACTTTGCACTCGAGTGATGTATTATTAACAGCTCTGTAATGGTGATATTGGCGTGTATTTTTTATGGTTACACATTGGTCATAACGTAATTTAAACTTCTTCTCATGGGAGTCGTGATCTTCTTGGGAGCAAAAACCAAAGTTAATTTTTTTAAATGCATTCTTACCCCATTCAAATAATGAAGTTGGATTGGTTATATGCTTATCGCTTTCCCGTTGAAGACTTGCACGAAAAGCTTGCCTTTTAAAACTTCCTCCCAAACCATCACACGCCCCTTTCCCGTGAGAAGTAGCAAAAAAATTCCATTCCGCGTCAACGTTAAAATCTTTTTTATGATTTATTAAATTCACAAAATTATACTTATTTTTGTACTGAGAAGCAGCTCCGTCCGAAAAATAGGAAATTTTTTTATCTTATCTTCTCCAAACTTATTTTTTAGAAATTCAATCAGTTTAAAATTAAAAAGATGAACAGAGCTCGCGTCGTGACTAACTTTTTCCGAAATGACAACGTAGTTTATATGTTTCATTTCTTCATTTTCTCTATAATACACAACGTAAGGGTGAATTGTAGCCTGACTGTTATTCCAATGATGAGATTGGATGGCATTTTGAACAGAAAAAGTATAATTTTCAGAAAAATCAAGGCAAACAATAAATTCTCTATCCTCAACAGATTCCTTCTTGTCAGTAAAATATGACGCTTGAGATCGTGCAAGAAAATCATGTCTCAATAATTCAGGCCATTTTTGTCTTAAATCATTAAAAAAATCTTTTTTAGTTTTCGTTTCTTCAATGATTTCAGTTCTAAAAAATTCAAAATAAATTAACTGAATTGAGTAATAATAAAAAAAGGATAATCAAAAAAATTAACAATTTAAACATACAAAATCTAATAATTTGATTATTAATTAAAAAGAATATTAATTAATAAAAAAAATATTAATTACTCAGTCAAGTAAATATAAAATTATTTGATAAGAATAATTACAAAAATTAAAAAAAAAATAACATTTGACTGAAATAGTGTATTAAAGTACAAGTTGCAGAAGGCCACATATTCTCGCACGAATTCGAAATTTGGCCTCGAGCGACGAAGGAGCGAGTGGACGAACGAATGAGTGCGAGAATAGCCTTCTGCAACGTGTGATTTATACTATTTTCTCGATTTTAACTTTTATTTATGTTTTTTTAATTGTTTTGTGGTCGTTGTTAGTTGGGGGATTTTTCTCGCAAAATGTCAGTTGGCAACACAAAATGACAGTTGCATGGACAGGTAGATTTATCTTTATTTACTATTTATTAATAATCTGTCTGTATTTGTCAACTGGATAATAAGGTTTTGTGTAAGTATTGTATTATTTTTTAATGTTTTCTGATATTTTTGAACAATTGTGTTTACTTTTAGCAGTGAAAAATGTCACAGGAGGTTTTACAAGCAACACCAAACATTACAATAAAAGTTTATAACAATTGTGCTAGTGATTAATTTATAGTAGTTTTGTGTTTTGTGTACTGTGGGTATATAATATTTCCAATAAAATATAGTTTGATTGACCTGCTTGGCTCATTTATTTGTCAATATTTGTTATCCTTTCAAGTACAACCTGAACTGCACTTTTTCACATTAAACTTAAAATTTTGCATTAAAATGCATTGTTGGAGCAAACTTAATATAACAAAACAATAATAAAGGCTTCATTTTCAATAAAAGTGTAGTTCAGGTTGCACTAGTGCAGGATAACAAACAAAGCTATTATAAATAATCCTAAAAGTAATGAATTTGAGGTTATTAAACAGTTTGACATTTTGGAGGTACCAATACTAAAAAACTAAATGTTACCAAAAATCGTTTAAGAATGAGCTTCATTCTTCAACGATTTTGCGTGCGAGAATATGACATTCTTACATAAAAATCGAGAAATTTCTTTACCTATCAGTACTTTTCCATTGGCTGTATGTAATTTCATTTATTTCATGGTTGTTGAGAAATAGTTCCAATTTATTTATAATATTATCAGTTCCTGGACACTTAGTACACTCAGAAAAGTAACACAATGATGCAGACTCTTGGCAAACAGAGCTTTTAATTAAGTCATTTGAGCTTTCTGAAAAAATTATTCTCTTTTTTTTAAATTCATTTTTAAATCCAGTTAATTGCAATTTAAAATTTTGATGTATTTTACACACACACACATTATGAGTCCCACTTTTGCCGGCAGATATACATTCCCGAGGTCGGAGTTTTTGAAATTTTGATAGTCCAATGTTTTCGTCAGGATAAGCGTCAGTAAATTTTTTGTGTATTTCGTGAACATTATATAATAATAATCGTTTTTGTTTCTGGATTTTTTTCCCATTCTCAATTACCGAAACATAATCTTTCATACCAGGCATTACGCGGCTGACATCATCGGATAAATAGAAAGCTTCAATACGATCGAGGGTTTCATTGTTTAAAGATTTTCCTTTCTTCATTTTAGGCTGCGATGCAAATCCTCGTTCTTGTCTCATTTTTTTGGCAGTTTTCACCATACGTTTGGAAACTTTAAACTCTCTCCTTATCATTTTTATCGACCAATCTGTAGGAAGCGTAGTCAAAACCTGAATTTTATCAGCTCTACTAGTTTTATTATTAAAAGCAGATTTAAAGTTATTAAGTAAAAGCTCTTTTGGATCAATTTCATTATTTATATTGTTAATATTATCTGTAAATTTCCTCACAACATTTGTTAAAACTTTTTGACATTCTATATCACTTGAGACTCTCTTGATTTTGATTGGAGGTTCACCAATTTCCGTTAATAATTTATTAACCTTATCAATTTTTAATTTGTTATCTACCGGTTTGCATTGAAAAGTAGGATCTTTTTCTTCGTCATCTTCGATCACATCATTTGACTTTTCAGGCTTGTTGACTTCAGGACATTTATTCACCGATAATTCACCAAGAATTTCAGGTTTTCGACCTGAATAAATAGTCCGTTTACATGAATTGCACATATAATCGCCAATAAAATCTTTAAAATTATGAGCGCGGTTTTTTGTTATTAAAACTAAGTTTATAATGACTTTTTTATGATTTTTTTTGTTAAATGGATTGCAGCATTTATTTACGCGGCTCATGACTAATTAAATATTAAGTATTAACGAAATTACGAACACCAATAAACTTCAATACAGTAATAAAATTTTAAACAAATTCGGAAGAAACTAATTAAATTTAGAACAATAAAAACGATTTAATACAAAGTTATTAAATAAAACGTCAATACGTTTGACGTTTGACAAGATTGTCACAAATCTTTATTTACTGATATTGGTTATAACCAGTTTAACCAACGTTGGTTTTTTTTATTAAATTAACAATATATTTAAAAAACAACTAAAATAATTATGATTCGTTAAGTTTTTTAAAAACAATAAATGAAAATAAATAGCAGAATACTGCTAGAATTTATTATCTCTATTTTTTATTTATAAAAAAATATATAATTTATTATCTCTGTCATTTGTTTAAATAAAATTAATCATAAAATAACGATATTTTTAATTAAAACATTAAGTATTATTTCTTATTTATAATTACAGAGTAAATCTAAAGGTAAGTCAATGACGCGCGGCAGCTCGCTATACCGGCAGCGCTGACCGCCCGTCATAAAAAAAATTTTTTGCTTAATCTCATCGCGATCAGTCAAATTTTTTTGCGGATTTCGTTACTTGAATATTTATTGCAAAATACTGAACAAAAAATTTTTCATTTTTTGAGGGAGAAGTCATTAAAATTTTCATTTGTTAACTTAAAAGTGAATTAACAATATGCAAAAAAAAAATAATTCAAATTCATACATATTTTCTTAAAGTACAAGTATTGAACTATAACTCCTGAAAATTTCATTAAAAAATCACCAATAGTTTTTTCATTATTAATTTTTTAACTAAAAGTAGTAAAAATTTTCAATTAAAAAAAAATTGTTGTTAAAATTAAAATTTTAAAAAAGTGAGCGGGGGATTATTTGTTCATGGTGACTACTTTATGAAAAAATACTCACATTCAAATTCGATGATCAAGTGGAAAATGGGGGGTCCACTTGACGTGTTTTTACTCAAATACAAGTAGAAAATGAAATTTGGTTTTCAAATTTTAATTTTGCCTTTAAATAACATCGGTAACGCGATTTTGAGGTTATAAATGATGTTAAATGGTGTTACCTAAACTTTGTTTTAGTTTAATTTCTTACAATATATAAAATGTTTAGGATCAATTTAACACCATACTACAATAATATTGGTTTAGCAGTCTTTAAAAGTTTTATAGCCTAATAAATAAGACTTAGTAGTATGTAGTTTTTTACGTTACATTGTCAAGGTACTTGATTTATGTATAATAATTTATAATATAAATTAATAATATATATTATCATATATAAATATATAATAATAATAATAATAATAATAAATAAATAAATCATATATAAATTACCCAGATAGCACAAGAGGTACCCAGGGCGTCCATTTCGGGTCCCACATAGGTCCGCACGTCCCAGACCTATATCGGAAGTTTTGGGTACGTCCAGTCCCTTATGTACTTATTTGGGAAAATTAAAGCGGATATACTCGGTACGTCCCAAGGACGTAATTTTGTTTTTTAGTAGTTGAAGCATAATATATTATCATTTAAAAATAGTTTGTGTCATGCAGAATGACTTAAAAAATAGGCATGTGCAAAATATTTGTTTTTCATTGATAACTCACAATTTTATTTTTGTCACTTAAACCCTTTGGGAATATCACTCTTCAATTCTGTAAAGCTTGTCCAATGATAACTCACAATTTTATTTTTTGTCACTTAAACCCTTTGGGAATATCACTCTTCAATTCTGTAAAGCTTGCCCAATAAAGCATTTCAGGACGACCAGAGGATGTCTTACTTAGGACGTTCTGGGGACCGACGATTTGGTAACATCGGATGTCCCTGGTACGTCCTGGGAAAGGTTCAGGACCTGATTCGGGACTTATTAATGATACAGGATATACTCAGGACGTTACTAGTACTTCATTGTGCTATCTGGGTATCATATATAAATATACATAATACAAGTACCTTGACAATGTAACGTAAAAAACTACCTACTACTTATTTAATGCAAGTTGCTGAAACATTACCGAATGGGCTATAAAACTTTTAAAGACTGCTAAACCAATATTATTGGAGTATGGTGTTAAATTGATCCTAAGCATTTTATAAAATGTTAGATATTGTAAGAAATGAAACCAAAACAAAGTTTAGGTAACACCATTTAACATCATTTATAACCTCAAAATCGCGTTATATGATATATAGGGGGATCTTTAAGTAGTTTAACAAACTTCGAGAATAGATAGAATACGCAAAGATAAGGAAAAAGTCCTAATCAAGCTAAGCTAAGCTAAGCCTATATGCTGTTGAAACCTTGTGATTTTAGAAGGTAACAAAGTAATTGGAATAATTTCGACTGGATTCCAATCGAACAAGTGGTAACCTTATCCTGTTATTATTACAAGTATTTAGGACCCTTAATGCATGTGTGCCATAATTTGAGAGTCTATACCTGGCAGCACAAATCGACTCATAAATGAGGAGGCTGGGATAATAATCCTATTTAAGCTACCTAACTTATGTTGTATATCGTCTTGAAACAATTGTTGCAGCATGTTTTTGAAGCCCCTAACACTCGGTCGGCGTGTGCACTAAAACCCCATATTGTTAAACCATATCTTAAGTGGGAAATAAATAATAAATGATAAGCATTTATTAAAACTTCGTATGAAACCACAAAACCAAAACAAAAATGTAGACTTCAAACGAGAAAATGTATCTGCGTAGATACGTTTTTTAATTCAGGAGTTCAGTCTCAACTTACCTTAAATCCTGGAAAACGTTTGGATATGGTAAAACTTCTGCAGATACTCATTTTTTTATTATAATTTTGTCCAAAATAGTTTTATTTAAAGGTATAAATTAATATCTTGATTAGTTATTCATTTCTTTTAAATATTTTCACAGTTAAAGTCAAAGTCTTTTTTACAGTAATTTAACGTAATAAAAATCTCAATTCCAGTAATGAGTACACACATATTTTGTTATCTGGATAGCATTTTCTAATAATACCATGATTATGACCATGATTATTTTTGCCTTTTCTTTTTAATATCTAGTCTGCTATTTTTAGTAAATGACATAAACCTCTACGTTGCACATTGAGACAGATTGATTTTTGTGTGTAACAAACACATTCTCGGGGTGCAGAGAAAGATGATTTAAGCGGTACAAGGTATTAATAATACTATAAACTCCAGTACTGGTTTTACACCCTGCAAACTAATGTTCGGTTTTGAAGGCAATGTTCTTGGTAATATGGGAGTCAATAATGTCAATACAATAGATGATAGTAGGGTGGTCGTTAAAAATTAAATTCTTTCCGACGCCCAAAAAAAATCCTTCCTTTCGATGAAACATTGAGGGGAAAAAAGTTTTGTTTGGTTTTCATAAATAAGAACACGCGCCGACGGCGAATTGAAGTTCATTTTTCGATAAAATTGTAGTTTTTTTAAAGTACCTCTTACAGAATTTGGTTTTGAGAAAAATTTGTGGGAAATTAAATTCTCTACAAAAAAGGTTTTCATAAATTTTTCCATAGAGTTCATATTTATCAAGATATTCTCATTAGTAAACTTACAAACTCTATCAAGTCATTTTTGGACTAAAACTTTTATTTTTCCTAAAATATGAACAATTCTCTCAAAATATCTTGAATTTTGGATATTTTATTGATATTGTGACATGTCATGAGTAAATGATTTTCAATTTGATGGTTTTTAGTGCTAAAATGACTGACTTAATAAAGTTTATAAGTTTACTAATGAGAATATCTTGATAAATATGAACTTTATGGAAAAATAGATATAAACCTTTTTTATAGAGAATTTAATTTCCTACAAAATTGTTTTACATTAATAAGAACACGTGCCGACGGCCAATTGAAGTTTATTTTTTGATAAAATTGTAGTTTTTTTTTAATATCTCTTACAGAATTTGGTTTTTCCATAAAGTTCATATTTATCAAGATATTCTCATTAGTAAACTTACAAATTCTATCAATCATTTTTGGACTAAAACTTTTATTTTTCCTGAAATATAAACAATTATCTCAAAATATCTTGAATTTAAGATATTTTATTGATATTGTGACATAAGTAAATAATTTTCAATTTGATGGTTTTTAGTGCTAAAATGACTGACTTAATAAAGTTTATAAGTTTACTAATGAGAATATCTTGATAAATATGAACTTAATGGAAAAATAGAAAAAAACCTTTTTTGTAGAAAATTTAATTTCCTACAAAATTGTTCCCACAAATTTTTCTCAAAACCAAATTCTGTAAGAGATATTTAAAAAAAACTACAATTTTATCGAAATATAAACTTCAATTGGCCGTCGGCACGTGTTCTTATTAATGAAAACCAAAAAAAGTTTTTTCCTCTCAGTTTTTCGTCGAAAGGAAGGATTTTTTTGGGCATCGAAAAGAATTTAATTTTTAACGACCACCCTAATAGATAGGAAAAGTGATCAATTAGCAGAAAAAACAGCAATGGATAAACAAAGTAAATACATAAAAAATTCGTTTAATTTAAAAGAAAAGAACGCAAGAAATATAAAGTTAAGTTTTGTGATCTTTAGGCAACAAAGATAGGATAGAGGCTTCAAGAAAAACCGGTGCAAGGTTTGATGGTCCTTTTAAATAGTTAAAATATTGGGAAATGACAGATACCACATAGTTGCGCTTCAGGGTATGAGACGTTATAAAAAATACAAACCCACAGTTTTCGCAGAACAATTAAGACCTTTTACGGACTGGTAGATTACTCTAGTTCAGATAGTGCAGTAAATAGCACAGATGAATTAATAGACCTCCTTGAAGGTTAATATTGTATTTAAACAGGTTATTAGTTAGCTAAAATTTACATTATATTTTTAAATTAAAAAAAGAGGCCTGTTGTAGGCAAAAATAAAATGAAAGGCCTGTTGTAGGCAAAAATAAAAAGAAAGGCCTGTTGTAGGCAAAAATAAAATAAATAAATAAATTGATTAATTAATTAAAAACAGTAAACTACTAATTAGTTGTTAATTTCAGAGATACGCCAAAGAGTACGCAGAGTCAAGGATCAAAAATCTAGAAAAGGTTGGGCCCAAAGGAAAGCCAGGACGTTTCATATGTCAGAAAGGCCGATTTTTAGGGATATAATTCTTAAATATATTGATTAATAATCAATGATACAATTGTATCTATTGTTTACTATTAATAATTTAATATTACATTTAAAGTATTTTGTTTAATTAAAATATGAGTGATACAAATAGATCACCCAGGTAAGTTACGTAAATATTTTAATGCATGAGCATTTTATCATTAATCGCAGGGCTGGATGCTCCCGTGTACGAGTTTTGGTTCGTGCCGCGCATGACGTCACTTGATGAGTAGTTGCCGTGCAAATACACGAATAATAGTAATATTATCAAAGAAAATAGAGAAATATCTGGACAGTGCGTTTTTATTAAACTTAATATTGAAGAAAGTGTTATAATATGGATTATAGATGCTTTCAGTCCCTGATAACATTTAGGGCTGTAGTTTAAGCGTTGGTGTTTTAAAGTAAACTTATAGTCACTGTCCAGAAAATGTTTATAGGAATCAGAAGGGTCTTAACGTTAATATTGTCTATTCTTTTTGTGACATTTAACTACTATTTCCACAAATCAAAGTTTTTCGGGAGTCGATTAAATTTAATGCTTTTATTTAAAGGGTTTTTCTTGGACTGGTTGTCCGAATTGCATCCAAATATGCCACACCGCATTTTAGAAAATTCAAATGGCACGACACAAACTAAAACACAAACAAAACAAGTTAACACAACACAAAAACAATAATAAATAAACAGAGCAGGTAACACAACGCAATAACAATAATTTGAACACTGAAAATTAATTCGAACCTTACGGAACGCAAAAACAACAAGTTAAACAAAAAATAGAGCAAGTTAACATCCAACAGCATCGCAAAAACAAGAATTTAAGCAGCAGATAATTAAAAATCACGTTAAAGATTTAAAAACATTCATCAAGTGACGTATTTAAGGTGTATGTATCTTGATTAAACGAAAGTCAAACTTCGGTATATTATTTCTCCTTACTAATACAATCCAGAAACCAATTATATAATTTTATAAAATAAATATTTTTTGAAATTTAAGAAATTAGGATAAATTTAGCAAATAAATCAAACAATAATTAGGTTTAACCAGTTCCAGTACGACATAAAAAAAGTCACCTGGTATAATAAAAAAATGATAGTGTGTAATCTAATGCTGCACAATTTCTTCCTGTAAAGTTTTGAAATCTATTATCTATACGTCAACTAACCACAAATCGTAACTAAAAAAATATGTCAATACGTATCATTGGCCAAATTTAAAAATTTAATCGAAAACTTTTTTAACAGATTAAAAGTGTGTATTTTAAATAATCGTCTTATGTTTACTTCATAATAATATGACAATATATACAACCTTAAATATTATTTTTTAACCAAAAATCTTCAATTAGCCTGTTTTATAAATTTAACCCTATAAAGATCATTCTATTAGCAAACAACAATGAATTATTTCTATCGGGATGTAAAAGAGTATTTTAGCAACAACATGTGAAACATATTTGTAAAAGCCTTTGACACGATAAGAGTTTACAATTTGTACATAATAGAGAATACGATGACTAAAGATATAAAGGTGTCATAAACCAGAGTGTTTCACGACAAGCCTGTACTGTATATCCTTATTTCCACCGGGACGGCTACAAGGAGAATGAGCGGGTCGGGGGAGCAAGATTTCATCCCGATAAGATATTCAGATAGTATGGCGTTTTCTCGACTTTCCTTTTGCTTTTCCCTAGCTAAAACTCACTGGTTAATGAACAAAACCCCTTAAAACGAACATTTTAATAACTGGAAGTTATGCATCTAATCTAAACTATCTCGCCACTCTCCGACCTTTATGTACCTATACCCGAACTTGCTTTGGATTATGAATAACAATGTTTCCATTTTTCATGGCCAATTCGCTATATACCTCTTTATGCCAACTTAGTATAACTAAGTAAGTAATTCTTGCTTTAAAGAGACCACAGGTTTGTTTGATTACATGGAGTACGATTTAAATTTGATAATCTTAATATTATTTATTTCCATATTAAATTTATTGCTTAATAACAATGACAATGCATACATTTAATTATTTTTTTTTTTTGAATAACTTAACTTATATATATATATATATATATATATATATATATATATCCTCCAATTTTTTTTATATTTTTAAGAACTCCTTGAAAGAGCTTTCTCAGTAAATTTTGAGATTTTTTTGATCACGGGTTCAAAAGATATCAAATTTTCAAAAAAACTGCTTTTTTTTTGTTTTTCGCTCATAACTTCTTAAAAAATGGTCCAAATCAAAATGTTCATTCTATATAATATTTTCGTTTTTAAATGTACTTTTCTAAAAAAAATATATTGAAAATATTTAAAGCGTTTTAAGTAAAGTTTTGAGTTTTAAAGTTTAAATCGTGTTTTTCAAAATGTGTGTCTTCTTCGATTTTCGCGAATTCAAAAACTATTCAGCCTGGTCTGGTACTTATAATATTTTTTTTTAATTTTGAAAAATTGAAAAAAAAATAGTAATTATGGAAGGCCCAATACCGGACCAGGCTAAATAGTTGTTGAATAAATAGAAGTTGAAAATAAAAAAAATTCGCAAAAATCGAAGAAGACACACATTTTTAAAAACACGATTTAAACTTTAAAACTCAAAAATCTTGACTTAAAACGCTTCAAATATTTTCAATATATTTTTTTTTTCAAAAAGTACATTTAAAAACAAAAATTTTATATAGAATGAATATTTTCATTTGGACCATTTTTTAAGAAGTTATAAGCGAAAAACAAAAAAAAGCACCCGTGATCAAAAAAATCTCAAAATTTACTGAGAGAGCTCTTTCAAGGAGTACTAAAAAATATAAAAAAATTGGAGGAATCAAAAAAAAAATTTTTTTAAACCATCCGATTTGGCGTGGAATGCACCATATATATGAGAAACAATAGGTTTTCTACTTTACGCCAGTAGTAGGCAACCAATATTGCAAAGAATGAAATGCCTTTTATATATACGTTTCGGTAAAATCTCTGATTCATTTCCGCAAAGTTTTTGTTTTTTTCGGTGCTTAAGCAAAATATTAATCTGCATATAGAAAAAAAACTTCTCACCAAGTTTGAGCTCTTAATATCAATTTTAAGTACTTACTATTTAAATTTAAAGTTTTATTACCGTTTAAAATGCATGTAAAAAATATATTTTTTTTTTCAAATTTCTAATGCTTACACACCTTTTACAATATTGCAAATCGGTTTGATGAACCTTGTGGGGAATTTCACGATCTTCAAAATTGCTTTGAAGTTTTTTTGTGTAACTTGCATTGGTTCATCCGTAGGAGTCGTCAAAGTACAGTTTCTGAAAAATATCGTTTTTTTAATTTTTTTCGAACAAACAGCCAAAAGTAGGGAGAAAAGAGGGCTGACTCATAAAAAAAAGTTATCCAACCAATATTTAATGAATTTAAAGCCATTTTTATAACTGAAAACGTAAGAAATTGATAATTATCAACTCATAATGTTATTTAGATTATTTTTTTCTATTTATTATCATTATATTTCCCTACACTAAGAAGTTTTTAAAATTATTATGTTTTCTCACTCATAATGAATATGAAAATAACAGATAAATTCATAAAAAACAAGAATAAAATTGAAGCAGAAATGTATTTGAGGTAGAATGTCGAAAAATAAAAATACGTGCACTCCTGTGTTTAGGTTGGAAAAGGAAGGGGGAAGAATACGGCATTCGAGTCGGGAAAGGAACATTCGAAATCATTCGAGAAAAACCCGTGCAACGAACAAAATGTGTAAATTTGGTATTACGTTTGGAGCGAGTAGCAACGGTAATTGTGCGATAGTGACATTTAATTTATCGCCACTCTCCGTGAAGTCCTGATATAAAAAGCTCATTCTAAATTACTATCCTGTAAACTTTATTAGGTACCGTCCGGTCTGGTTTCATCTGACTGCGCGGCGCAGACATTGTTTTTGTTACTTGTGTCATTTTGATTACCTAGTATTTTATGGCAATCATTAATTTATTAAAGTTTGCCGAAAAATGAGGCATAATAGACAATTGCGAACCCTCAGTTGAAGCGATCGCGTGCCTGATAATTTATTTACTCCTTATTTACAGTTGATTGAGCCTGAACTCTAATATCGCAGTAAGGAGATATTGTGTGGTTTTAAGGGTTTGTAGGATGTCCCTTTCTTTCAGAGTTCTCTCTCTAAAAATAAGTTAAATTTCGTTTGGGTTACGGATATTGTTGTTGCTTTATCCAAATAGATATCATTATTGTTTGTTATAAATTTTAGTGTTTTATGCCTTTAACTTACTCCCATAATCCCTGATTTTGGAAGGTTTTATGAGCGATATTTATATAAAAATAAACGAGAGCCTTCCAGGTGTTTTACCTGAGTTCAAACGTAATTTATTGCCTTTTATTTTGTTTATTTATTATTTCCCTTTTAATACTTTCCTCATGAATACAACACCTTAAAAGTACCTTGGGTTACTAAATTAATGAGCTTTATTTCCGTAAGTATTTATTTTATTTATTTGTCGTAATTTAATATAACAGTTGCCGTAGTGTTATATTTTATTTCATGACTCGGGGTGTAACTTTTACGTGTATCATACGCTATTTTATATTATAATGCATAATACATTTTTGGTCGTTTTTACAATTATTAAAACGTCTGCGTTTTAAACTTATGTTATTATTGTTGTCATATGAATTTGTTTTCATGTAAATCCGTTGATTAAAATATACAGGTAGAATTTGTTCTCGTGTTTATTGCATTAAAATAAATAAAACTTAATATAAAATTTTATCATACCGAAAAGAATATAAAATCCAAGAAAGGACAATATGTACTTTGGATGAATCTGTGATGCTTGTCTTTATGTTGGAATTTGTAATATTAATCTTTAATTCTATACAAAATCACAATTTTTTTACCGTAAAAAAAGTGTAAATCCTCATTTCTTTGGCTATAACTTCGAAGTTGCAGACAACCCTGGGAATCGAAAAAGCGATTAACTTATCATAATTTCATAAGTTTCATGGTTTTATAAAATAAACTAACAAGGGATATGACCCTAAGAAATCTAAAGTTTTTGTGGAAGAAGAAATGCGTACATTTTTCATTGATACTCCTGACTGACATTCTTTCATGTAAATCCGTTGATTAAAATAAACAGGTAGAATTTGTTCTCGTGTTTATTGCATTAAAATAAATAAAACATAATATACAATTTTATCATACCGAAAAGAATATAAAATCCAAAAAAGGACAATATGTACTTTGGATGAATCTGTGATGCTTGTCTTTATGTTGGAATTTGTAATATTAATCTTTAATTCTATACAAAATCACATTTTTTTACAGTAAAAAAAGTGTAAATCCTCATTTCTTTGGCTATAACTTCGAAGTTGCAGACAACCCTGGGAATCGAAAAAGCGATTAACTTATCATCATTTCATAAGTTTCATGGTTTTATAAAATAAACTAACAAGGGATATAACCCTAAGAAATCTAAAGTTTTTGTGGAAGAAGAAATGCGTACATTTTTCATTGATACTCCTGACTGTACATGCTTAATTTTAAAGGTAGTACATACCCGAACAGAAGTCCCTAATATCAAGTTTCTTATTTAAAAGGTTAAGTACATACCGTTTGGTTTTTGTAGAAGATCATAAATTTGTAAGGTCTGATATCAATAAGCTTTAGAACATTCGTCTATTTAAAACCGAGAAAGGTCCAAAATTTGCTGTCCCCAATAGCTCCAGTATTTCATATGTTCAGTTATTTGAAAAATATCTTTCGTTACGTCCGAAGGCTTTCAACGATTAACTATTTTATTTAATAAGATTGACTTTCAGAATCAATTAAGAGGTATATAATGGGATAATGGAATTAAAAATGCAAATTATTTGGGTGAAAAATTAACAGGTTCAACATATTTTATTTTAAATGGCATGTGTCTAAATGTGCAATATACAGGTAATCAAAAATATACATCTATAGATTCTTGTTATTAAAAAAGTTGTAGAAGTTGAGAATTTGTGATATAGCTTTAAAATGGTTAAATTCCTACAGAAAGATATCAAAATAAAATTTAACCATACATTTTCTAGTGAAATGCCAACATGACGTAAAGTCCCACAAGGAACTGTTTTAGGGCCTTTGCTTTTAATATTATACATAAATGACATAACAAAATATATAAAAACACTGTAGTAAACTTTTTGCCCATGATAGAATAAATTATATAAAAGGAACAAATATTAGGGAAATGGGTAATAAAATAAACTGTGATCTTGATAATATTTATAAATGGCTGTGTGATAATATTCTTAGTGTGAATAAAAGTATATGCAAATACATGTTTTAAGGTAGTAAATATAATATGTTATTATATTAAAGATTAATTTCATCATATTGATTATTGTTTTACAGTTTTATATAAAATCAAACCCCAAAATTTCAAATTTTACAAAACAAATGTATGAGGCATATTTAAGAATGTAATAAATACACAATAAAAAATGTTAAAATAATGTTGGAAGTGTTAAACAAAGAATATATTTTAGGACTATGAACTATATTTACAAAAAGAAACATGGTAAAGTACCAAAATATATTTGTAATAATTTAAAATATGTTGAATATATACACAATTATCTAACAATAAATAAAAATTATTTTTGAAACTTGTAGAACTGTACAATATATATAACATTGTATTTAAAAATGGCCTTATTATATTTAATAAATTACCAAATGAGACTAAAGACTAATAATTTAAAAAAAAAAGAAAATATTAAAAAACCCGTGTAAACTATATTGTATTATCCTAAGATAAGAACCAATAGTTTTGCTAAATATACGTTCCTATTATTATTATTATTACTATTTTTAAAATACACCAATAAAAGATGCTTTAAGCAGGTCCTGGGGATAAATACATTTGGTAAGTGCCCATCTCACTTAAGCTCCAGATTTCAAAAAATACAATGCGATGCCGCTTAATCCTACCTAAATGACGATACGTTTTTCATTCATTTAACATGGAGTTTTGTGACTTTTTGGAAATTATTTTTTTTCTTGTCTGCAACAATTATGGTGAATAGTGGAATAAGTATGGATGAACTGAAACACCAAGTTGGTTGGTAATCCTTCACAGTTGTAGAGGGCTACATTAAAAAGTACACCTCGAACAAACCAGCAGTTTTGGAACGAATTTCAGGAATTATTAATTGAAATAAACTGCGCACCACTCAATGTGTCGCGACCAAAAATTTCGTCCTTTTTCAAAACGACATAACTTTTTTGTTTCTTGAACGATTGTATTTTGGTTTATAATGTCTGCTAGCCCCATTCTCTGGCAATTCATGCTATAGATATGAAGCTCACGGTTCTTCAAGTAAATTTACTTCAGGGTGATATGTAAAACAGTGAAAAATTTCAATAACTTCATCCAAGCCCCGTTTGTAAAATAAATATTTTTTTCTCGTTTTTACTTTGCAATAATGAAGTATTATGTCTTACCTTGAAACGTTTTTCAAATTTTTCGAATTGGAATCTTAGCAACAAAAATATGATTTTTTTTTCAATGGAGTACATTTGATGCTTTTTTGTAGGCAATACACTCAGCCTTTTTAAAAACAAAAAGATAAGATGGTGAAAGATTGTTTCTTGAATAATTCTGAACAAGCGACAAGCAACAAACTTCCATTATTTTTAGAGGAACCTAAGCAAAGACCACTTTTTCAAAATGACATTTTGGTGAAAATTTTCGAAAACTAAACCTGAACCGATATTAACGTTCGTGACATGTTTTCTTCATAATTTTGACCTGATTGTGATTCAGTTGTCAAATTTAGGTTTCAGATAAAACCAAAATCACCAAGAATCAAAATTCGAAAACAATTCCTGGCTGTTAAATGTCTCAATAAAATCTGATTGATGGATTGTACGGTTTTTTTACTGTGTTTTGCATCTTTATTATCATGTCACTGAATGATCAAATCAAGAATCAAAAGATGAAAATTAAATGCCAATAATTTGGTGTTGGTGGACGACAATGCCCGTCCGCATCGCGCTAATATCGTAAATGAGTATTTAAGGGACCATGATATTGAGAGAATGAATTGGCCACCTTTGTCTCCGGATATTAATCCTATTGAGCATGTGTGGAGCAGGATAAAACTAAAGATAAAAGAGAGAAAAAGACGCATGGAAAATTTGGATAAATTGGTAAATTCGATTCAGGAAGAATGGGAAGCCATACCCCAGGAATTTCTAAGGAACTTGGTCTAGGGAATGCCCAGGAGGGTTAACGAATTATTACGGGTTAGGGGAGGGCCAACGACATATAGAAGTTATTATTGTTATTGTTTGTTACATTTTTCTGTTGAATGTTGTAGTTTTTATTATGATTATAACTTCGAATAAAATTTTCAAAAAGGAACAAACAAATTTTGCACTTTATTACCAATTAGGTAGGTACTTATCAGTAATAAGTTATCACTAGTGCGCAATATAAATCTAATTTATGTAACATTGTCCTAACCACTCAAACAAATTGCAGTAACTTCTCCCAAAAAATGAATCACCAAATGGCATTGGCAAAGGCATGTTATTGAGACATTTAACAGCCGGGAATTTTTTTCGAATTTTGATTCTTGGTGATTTTGGTTTTATCTAAAACTTAAATTTGACAACTGAATCACATCAGGAGGTCAAAATTATAAAGCAAACATGTCACGAACGTTAATATCGGTTCAGGTTTAGTTTTCGCAAATTTTCTCCAAAATGTCATTTTGAAAAAGTGGTCTTTGCTTAGGTTCCTCTGAAATTAATGGAAGTTTGTTGCTTGTCGCTTGTTCAGAATTATTCAAGGAACAATCTTTCACCATCTTATCTTTTTTATCTTAAAAAGGCTGAGTGTATTGCCTACAAAAAAGCATCAAATGTAATCTTTTGAAAAAAAAATCATATTTTTGTTGCTAAGATTCCAATTCGAAAAATTTGAAAAATGTTTCAAGGTAAGACATAATACTTCATTATTTCAAAGTAAAAACGAGAAAAAATATTTTTTTTACAAACTGGGCTTGGATGAAGTTATTGAAATTTTTCACCGTTTTACATATCACCCTGCAGGAAATTTACTTGAAGAACCGTGAGCTTCATTTCTATAGCATAAATTTCCAGAGAATGGGGCTAGCAGACATCACAAACCAAAATAAAATCGTTTAAGAAACAAAAAAGTTATGTCGTTTTAAAAAAGGACGAAATTTTTGGTCGCGACACATTGACTGGTGCCCAGTTTAGTACCACCATTGTCGTGAATTTTGTTAATGGTAAAATAAACACTAGCAGAAAGTAGTTAGAATCCTTAAAATATTGAAAATCAAGAACTGCTCGTTTAATATTTATATTAATTAAAGATAACTGAATACCTAGATTTATAATGTTGTTGAGATAAAAAATTCAAAATAATAGTGTAAATGTAAATGTGTAATGTTTAATATTATATTATATTATTATAAGATTAACATTTTTATTTTAATTACATGAATAAAACAATAGAATAATGTCAAAATTGTATCTTCTTCTCCTCCTTCTAGGCTGCCATGACGTTGCTAGTGTTGGGGTGTATATACACGCTGTGTAGTGTGTATTATAATATGACGTTTTTGATGCAGATAAAATATAAAATAAAATTATATTTTTATTGAAACGTGTACTTTTATTTTTCCATAATATTTCTTTAAATTTAGCAATTTGAAAAAGGCTAGCAAAGTAGTCGTTCCATAGTTTTAAATCACATGCGGATTTTAATAGTTTTTTAGAATAAATTTGTAGTCATTTTGCAGTGTCACGTACCAGACAACTTCGCTGAACTCATCGGAAACTACAAACTTTATATAAACGACATAAAGCGCCTAACACCAACTTAATAAGTGTCGTTATGAGTTTTAGAATCCATAAATGTGAAATGTTATGGCGTTTTAAAATTGGGTTTTTAAAAATAGTATATTGTAGTATTTTATTTTTCTATGCTTTTACAACAAAATCTATCGTTTCAGTTTATCTATTAAAATTGAATGAAAGAAGAAAAATGGTAAGTGTTGTATTACGAAGTTAACAACAAACCTTGTTTACTAAAAACAAAATTTAAGATCATAGATCATGATGCTCCCTCCCTTGGTAATATATTTATTAGTGTCACCTGGAATCGAATTACGATCCGGTGTATCCAGTTAACCCGAAAAGAGTAACGAACACTAATGGCTGCGACATTCCTGTCGCGCGTCTCAACCATCCTTATCCATTCGCCCCAGATTGTATCTTCTTCCCCAAAAATTTGCCTTTGTGCTCTCAAAATGCGAAACATGCATTGCCTCGATATTTATTGCATAATCTAGTATGTACAAGGGGCCGATTCAGCCATGATTAATGCGCTCGGGATTATATGAAACGGTGTTTCCACCATAAACACATCACAAGGTTAGATTAAATTTCTTGCAATGTAGGGATATTTATAGGCCATGTGCAAATACTTTTAAATACACCGATACCGATATTGGTCCCATTTGGTAACGAATAACGATGATTCATAATGGTGTGCAGCTTTATTTTTTTAATAAAAGTAAAAAAATAAAAAACAAAATTCAGAATTTTATACAATAAGTCTATATGATAAACCTTTGTTTTTGACGAGTTTTTTTTCTTCTATTTTTTATCAGGTGATATTTTAAGTTAAAATTTTTAACTTTGTAATTTAAAACGCCGAACCAACCCAGGGGTGGCAATTTAAGGAAATATTTGTAGAGATCCACACTAATCATATATTCAGTAGATACAGCAAAATATTAATAAAACAATATTTATATTTATCCATTACACTGTGCTAGTTCAAAAATCTAAGAAGCGGGGCACCAAGGGGGATTACCTAATTGGAGTACGCTGAATCTTATAGTGTTAATCGTTTTTTTAGGTTAGCTCTTGTTTTCGAGATATTTTATATACAAATTGTAGACTCAAGCACCACAAAAAAACATTATTTTTCCATTTTTAGATCATTTATTGAATTTCAATTTATGAAATCAAATATATATATATATATATATATATTCAGGGTGTTTCACATACTTGGTTGGGTTGGGTTGGGTGGTACATTAGAAGTTTCTGGAGAACGAAAAAAGATATCGATTTGAAATTTTAAAAGCGTTTATAATCCATTTAAGTATATTTTTCTAAAATATTTTAAACAAAATGCCAACCAACCAACTTTTTTTCGAAAACTTCAATTTAAATTATGCTTACGCAGAACTTGTCTATATAGTATCATTATAAACTCATATAAATTTTGATGTGGGTCCCATGTCTAATAACTGAGATATGGCACGGTGGGCTTGAATATGACTCAAATGCGAAGGTTTAGCATGCACCTCCGATTTTCTTTCGGCATTCGATTCCTGGAGTCATAAGAAAGCCAGAAAGAAAAATCTACCGTAATTCTTAGAGCCGTTTTCGATAAAACACCCTTTTGCAATAGAGAAAAATTCACTGTTCGAGATATCGGGATTTTTCTACCTTTCACTCACTTTTAGTTGCCAGACTTCCATAATTTAGCGACAATGACGTTTGACGTTTGACAGTAAAGCCTGAATTATAGATTATATAATGAACATTACGTAATTGTCACCATTAACATTTCCCGTGTAGGAATTTTTAATACTTTGTGATAATATTTTGCAGTTATAGTAATAAAAAAAAATCAAAGAATAAAATATTTTCTTAACAAAATCATATTTTGAAGTTATTTTAATTTTTTAAAGTATCTATAATTGTTAAGTTTAATTAAAATTAATAACGGGCAATGTTAATGGTGACAATTACGTCAAAAATGTTTATTTAAATTGTAGTGCCAGTTATAGATTTCCGTATCGTAAGGACGGCATTCCTTCCTCCCGTAGAAATTTTTAAGTTTTATCTTTCACCGTAAAGGTCTTTGACATGACCAATCACAGTGCTTGTTATGGACATGAGCTGTAGGGTGACAGCGCGTAGACACAAAATATTTAAAATACATGATTGTTTAGTATTATTTAAGGTATACCTATAGGTGTTCAGTTTATTAAATAATTTGTGTATCTAAATAGGATATTTAGATATTGTTTATGATCAATGTCTTTCATTTTTAGAAACGTTTCTTTGTAAAACCCCGTAGTTTCCGGGTCCAACGTCTTGTTCGATTTTTTTTTCATTATACTGCCCTACTATAAAGAAAGGCAGTAACTACAAATGCGTTTTCTTGTGCTATGATAAAGCTATGGACATTTTGTATCTTAATTCAACAAAGAAATGCAGTAAACTATCTTTTAAGTTAAATAAATCAGTTAAATACCTACTGCTTTTTATAAAAATGTAGTTTATGCTAATTTCCCACAAATTTCTTGTCTAGCAGTTACTGCCTTTCTCGATAGTTGGGCAGTATACAACAAGCTGCCTGGGCAATTAAAATTGTGATCACTGCACTAATATATAAATGATTATCTTTCATATTTACACACAAAGGGTAAAACGCAAAATATAAACAAAAATAAATGTCAACCATTTTA
Source organism: Brassicogethes aeneus (assembly GCA_921294245.1). Lineage (NCBI taxonomy): Eukaryota > Metazoa > Arthropoda > Insecta > Coleoptera > Nitidulidae > Brassicogethes > Brassicogethes aeneus. Next base: position 39,266,215 of record OV121132.1, read on the forward strand.
GGTGTCATCGCGCATGGTTACGGAATTTTACACGGAAATCTATAAATTGACTTTTTACAAGACGCACAAATCGTACGGGCACGACTACGGGAGGAAGGAAGGAAGGCAATCTATAATTTAGGCTTAACTGTTGAAGTTGTAATAATTATTATTCTCTTCGAAATTTCAATTTCTTGTGAAAGTATGGACAGAAGATCAAAGGATCATGCAGGAACCCATCAAGAAAATCGGGAGCGGATATGTTTTCTCTGCCTGCAGAAGAAGAAACAAATGGTCAAAATCAGTGGTAGTTTATATGTGAATCTAAAAAAATGTGTGAATTATGCTGAACAAGATGAACTTCTTCCCAATGTTTTATGTAACGCTTGCAAAATTATCGTATATCGGTCAGTGAAGTGTGGAAATATCGGGGAAATAGCTCTCCCGGACTATACAGAATTTAAAATTTAGAAGAATACTCGGGCAAAAACTCAAGCTTTGTGCAGTTGCACATTGTGTGAATTGGTACGAGATCCAGGGCCATATAACTTCACCAAAAAACCCGCCAAGAACAAAAAGAAGAGAAGCAACAAGTGCAGAAAATGTGGGGAAACTTATTCGGTAGGGAAAAAACATTTTTGTAGCCCAGACAAACACTTCCCGAGTTTCCAAGAACATTTAAGTAACTTGCTTCCCCCGAAACAGAGAGAACATTTGGCATGTTCTTTGATAAAGGACATATCTTTAAATACTAATACTCCCATGGGAGCTGGGCTTAGCTCGGGGAACAAAACCGTTACATTATCCCAGATCCACGGAAGGGCACTCAACATTAAAATCACCCCGAAACGAAATAATCAAACTATAGGCCCGCAACAGATTTCCGCGGGAGATGTTTGTAAAATAGCCACAAATTACGGTCTCTCCAGCAACGTAGTTCAGGGAATAGCGAGGGACTTACGGGGTGGCTCCCAAAAAAGAAACCTGTTTGAACCCCATCTGAAGACGAAACTATCTACATACCGCCACAGGCTAGATGCATTTTTTAATTTCAAAAGTTGCCCCATAATGACGTCCAAAGCTGGCGAGAAAACGACCTCTACAGAAATATTGGCATATTGTACAGATGTTGCGGCCTTAATCGCTTATGTAAAAGGAACTCGAAACAATGATAATTCTTATTTGAAGTTTGGAATTAATGGTGGAGGAGGGTTTCTCAAGATTTGCCTTTCAGTGCAAGAACCTGATTCTGCTGTAATAGATAATCGACAAAAATATATAGCGGGCGTAGCGGCAAAAAGATTCAAGGATTCCGGAGTGAAAAAATTATTTATTCTCGCAATAATTGCAGCCACACAAGAAAACCACGAAAATGTCAGAATGTTATGGTCTCTCTTACAAATCAATGATTTTGCGGGCACAATTGCAACCGATTTGAAACTCGCTAATATATTGGTGGGAATCATGTCTCATGCCAGTAGCTTTCCATGTACCTGGTGTTTGGCCTCGAAAGAAAGTTTGGACACTTGTGGCGAGAAGAGAACTATAGAAAACTGCCAAGAAAATTATTTAGAATGGGAAAAGATCAACTTCAAAAAGTCCCTTGCAAAAAATTACAAAAATTGCTCAAATTTGCCTGTTCTTTCAAGAGGCACAGATGACTCCAGACAGATTCTTGATATCATTGCACCCCCTGAATTGCATTGCAATTGCAGTTTGAGTTTGAATCTTTAGAGTGGGCCAAAAAATGCAATGTCAGCCAGGAATTTGTGCATGGGGCCCCTGCATTTGCGGGTAACTCATGCAAACTGCTTTTGGATAAAACTGATGTTTTGTAAAATTTATGCAGACCGGGTTGCCTAAATTATGTTAAATGTTTCCGAGAATTTCGAGCAGTGGTAAAATCTTGTTTTTCAATCACTCTGGAACCAAACTACACAGAAGCAATAAACAGATTTAAAAGAAGTTATTTAGATCTACAGATCAGTGTTACTCCAAAGATCCATGCTGTGTTTTTTCATGTAACCGAGTTTGTCGCTAAAACCAAACAAGGGTTGGGTTTTTTTAGCGAGCAGGCCATGGGATCTGTCCACCATGACTTTGGGATTACCTGGGACAAATATAAAGTAAAACAATGTCATCCAGATTATGGAAGTAAATTACTGACCGCACTCCGAGAATACAATAGTGTTCATTTATAACTAGCTAGTTAAAGCGTTAACGTTATAACTTGTCGCTCAATAGTAGATTTGCAAATTTGGTTAAAAAAGCCAAGAATTTTGTTTTTTTTTTGTATCACTGTTAACATGTTCTTTACCTCAGACATTGATTCAAAATTATCAAACTATTTATTCTTGTACAATAATAATTATTATTTGAACATTATTTTTTAATAAAATTATAAGTTCAAGAATCGAGATTTCAGTTTTTTTTTCAATCCTTTTTTCGTCAGAAACTCGCACGAAGAATTTTTTTTTGGTCTGTATCCAGGAAAAGGTTTGTCTGTCTTTAGTCTTCCATTCTGAAATGTCCGGATATCACATTTCTACCAAATTGAGCGTGTTCCAAGTCCAAGAGGAGACGCGTTAAAAATGCATATTTCTTGAACTTTAAGAAAAGTCGTTTTTTTCAAAATCGGCTCTAAGGATTACGGTGGATTTTTTTTTCTGACCTTCTTATGAGTCCAGAAATCGAATGCCGAAAGAAAATCGGGAGTGCTAAAATCTCGCATTTAAGTCATGTTCAAGCCCATATGGGTGTGCCCAAAATAATACATTATAATTTTTGGTGCCTTTATTTAAATTGAGAAGGTACGTTTATTGATTTTAAGTAACTTATACCTTAAAAATCTACAAAATTTCCTCACGTAATTAATGGAAGGTAAAGATTTCTTTAAATTAGTCTTGTGTTGAGTAAAAAAAAAATACTTAAAATTTGCCCAATGGAAGGACTAATTAACTAGTTAATCGGTTGAATTAGTCAAACGGTTAACTGATTAACCAGGTTAAAGGTATATATATATATATATATATATATATATATATATATATATATATATATATTTAACATATTTACTTTATATATGGGAAAATTTAAAATTACTGTTTAACCGATTAACCTTTAACCTGGTTAATCAGTTAACCGTTTGACCAATTAAACCGGAAAACTACTCTCTTAAAATGAATTAGTCAAAAATTACTAATTTAATAGTTATTAGTGGCTGCTTTTTCACTTGTACCATGGGTAACCATGGAATACCATGTTATCCCAAAATTTAACAGCCAATTCTTATGTAAAACTGTCCCCTGAATCCGAAAATGTTGTCAAAAGTAAAAAAAGTAGAACAGTTTTTGAGATATAGTTAATTTTCCATTTAATATGGAATTGACTATATCTCAAAAACTGCTTTACTATCATAATTTTTGACGGTATTTTCGGATTCAAGGGACAATTTTCATAAGAATTGGATGTTAAATTTTGGGATACCATGGTATTCCATGGTTAACCACGGTACAAGTGAAAAAGCAGCCACTAATAACTATTTAATTAGTCATTTTTGACTAGTTCATTTTTAGAGAGTAGTTAATTGATTTAACCGGTTAAGTTGGATGAACTAGTTGGCTGATGAACTAATTAACCTGGTTAAACTTTATGGCCGGTTTGGTCGGCCAAATTGTACAGCACTACAAATCTGTTTTATTTATTAGTGTATAAACTAATAGTCAAATTTCACCATTTGAATTAGTACCAGCATTGTTTACTAATAAAATAGTAATTTTCACTTTTAAATGGTAACTTTTTACTATTTAAATAGTTATTGACTGCTTTTTCGCTATGACAATGTCAAAAATAATTTACAATTAGTAATTTTTGACTAATTCACTTGAAGTATGCCACGTTTGGGATATGTTTCATTTGTTACCTAAATGTTCCCCAGAGCAATACCTTCAGGCTTAGTCATACACTCCCAAGCAATCAATAAGCAATGTTTGGATATTAACCATCGGGCAAAAATGATTCACGATTATTAAACAATATAACATCCGTATCGACAAAATCCCTCTGCCGATGCCGTATATATTAATACATTAGAATTTCATCGGACACCAGAGGGAAGATAGGAATATTTCTCCCATGGGAAATGCGAAGTTATGATTTCTGGGCAGACGAACAGCATCGGGAGTTGATTTCCGGTGTTTCGCCGACAATGATATACGATAAAAGTTAATTTATGGGCGTCGTCGTCTGCGCTCGACGATTCCCGGACCGTACTTACGCAACTGAACGGGCCAATAAAACTGAAAGCCGCAACCAGAACAACATTGCCGTATTACTTTGTCGTTTTAACGGGATTTACAGGTAACTTTACGGCTCTTAAATTAAAGTATCGCTCTGCTCTGCTACTCCAGTTACAAAATTATTTATCACACTGTTAACATTTACATAAACAAATTGGAAGAAGGCTTCTTTCTATAAAGGTCATAATAGATAGGTAGGTAGGAAAAAAATCGACAGAAATAGCTAAAAGACGAAATGAAAAAAAAAAAAATAAAATAAATAAATAATACGTTTATTTAGCTAAAGCTATTATAAAACAGTCAATAATTATATTAAAAACTTAAATAATATATGATAAAATTCAGGTACATAAAATATATCAAAATACAAAAAAAAATCATTTAGGTATACACTTATTTACATATTTTATCCATCTACATATACACATACACACATCCATTATTCTTTCAAAATAGGCCAACGTTATTTTCTAAAATATGTTTTTTAACAATGTTTTAAACGTGTTAAATTTTTGACAGTTTTTTACTGTGTTAGGCAAATTATTAAATAAAGTTAATCCTTTAAAAAAAAATTAATTTTTGTTTTTTTTTGACCCTGCAATATTTATGAAAAAATCGTTTACATTTCTTGTATTATGCCCATGTACATACTTGTCGTATAAAGAATACCTTATTGCATAAATACTTAGGTGCCATATTATGTTTTATTTTATATATAAGATTAAATGTCCCAAACAATACAATTTGTTCAACACTCAATAAACATAAGGCTTGAAGCATGTTTTTAATTGATGTGTATTTATTACATTTAAGTATGGAGCGCATTGCTTTATTTTGTATTTTTTGTAGTTTGGTAATCTCTTCTTTATTTAGGTGTAAAAATAGTGATGAGCAGAATTCGACATGTGGGCTAACAATTGATTTGTAAAGTAGGATTCTTGTAGACATTGTTAGATTGTTACAGACTCGTTGGAAAAAATAAACTTTTTGAGACATTTTTTTGTGGACATATTCAAAATGATTTTTAAATGAAAGATTTTCATCTATTTTTACACCTAAATACTTAAATTCAGAAACCCTTTCTAATTGAACGTTATTGATTGATATTGGAACATTTATATTTAGATTTAAAAGTTTACTTTTTTTACCTATAATCATAAACTTTGATTTTTGAATATTGAGACTCAGGCTATTATTACATAGCCACACATAAAGGTTTGATAAATCTGAATTAATTTTATTTGCCATCGTATTTAAATCCGTTCCCTTTATAAATAACATTGTATCGTCAGCGAACATTACAATCTTAGAAAAAACTATATAAAAAACTATGTCATTAATATATATATATTAAAAAGGTCAGGGCCAAGGGTGGTCCCCTGTGGGACACCAGTATCATTTACTATTTCACTAGAAATAATATTTTTAAATTTAACTTTTTGTTTTCTATTTTTTAGATAACTTATCACCCAATTTATCACAGTCTCCTTTATCCCTAGCTTCCCCAACTTACATACTAATAGTTTTCTATCCACAGTCTCAAAAGCACGCCTAAAATCCAAGAACACCACCAATATAAACTCGTCTTTATCCAAGCTATTTAGCCATTCGTCACATACATCCAAAATTACCGATTCACAGGAATGATTTTTCCGAAAACCAGACTGGTTTTCCACAATTACTTTGTTTAAATCACAAAATTCACGTAACTAGTCTTTCACCTCCATTTCCAAAAGTTTTTCCAAAATAGGTACAGTATTTATAGGCCGATGTTCATCACAAAGATTTGTATGCATAACTTTGGGTATAGGTACTATACAAGAAGTCTTTAATGCTTCTGGAAATATTCCAGATTTTAAGGAACTATTTATGAAATGTAAAAAATGATCACCAATAACTTGAAATGCGTCCTTTATCATTGTTGTGTTAACGAGATCTTCAGTGTTTGTAGTTTTTTTTAAATTATAGACATGTTTCTTAAGTTTTTCCAATGTTAATTTTTTAAAAGTTGAAAATGAACCTTTGGCTTTAATTTTTTCCAATACTGAAGAATAATCTTTAACTTGTGGAAGTAATTTATTAATTTTATTAATACTTTCTAGGAAATACAAATTAAACTTTTCAGCTATAAGAGCATCTTCTTTTTCTTCTGTATCACCAAATAAAATTGTATCACAGGTTCGTTTTTTTGATGAGGGAAGTAATTTTTTTAATTCTTTCCATAATTTATTGTTATTTTTATTATTTTTTATTATATTTTTATAAAATTCTTCCCTTTTTAATCTTATTTGACTCACTACTTTATTTCTGCAGACCTTGTAGACTTGCCAATCATCATCTGATTTTGTAAAAATTTATTTTTTATACAATTTGTCTCGTTCTTTCATAAGGTCTAAGATTTCGTAGTTTATCTATTTAATATTGTTAAATTTATTTTTTATTTTAAGTGTTTTTGTCGGGCATATTTTATTTATAGATGTCTGTACTACACTAATTAGATTTTCTGTTATTTTGTTAACATCAGTTTCGTCATCGTTCCATGTTGAATTTAAAAGCAAATTTTGAAAGGTGTCTGTTTTATAGTTTTTAGTTACTCTTCTTATTTCCTCTGTACGAAACATCACAGGTAAGGGATATAGACAATAAGTAATGATCACTAATCCTAGGGGTTTTTAATATTGTATGATGTAAATCTTTTTTGTTGGTAATTATATAGTCAATTATTGTGGCGCTGTCTTTTGTAACTCTTGTAAAATCTTTAACAATTTGATAATATCCATATCTGTCAATGATATTTTTTATTTTATTAGTATAAAATAAATTTTTTGAAAAATCCCCACTGATAATGACTGTCCCAAAAAAATTAATTTCCGAAATGTAATCTTCCATATATTTTATAAATAGATTATCTTTTATTTGAGGTGGATGGTAGACTGTAACTAGCAAATACTTAACAAGGCCTATTTTTGCTTCTATACCAATAATCCATAAAAAATTGTCAATTGATTCGTTTAAAGTAACTTTAAATTTTAATTTGTTTTTAATATATATTAGAATGCCTCCAGTTCTTGGATTTGTGGTCACACCTTTTACCATTTTATATCCATTAATTTTTTACTCACTATCATACACTTGTTCAACTACATGTGTTTCATATAAACATAAAACTTGGGGATTATTTTGTTTGACAAAAAGCAAGATTTCATCCTTATTATTGTTAAAACCTTGACAATTAAAGCTCACTATTACACTATTTGAATATTCTATTGGTTGCTATTTATCATAAACAATTTTACTCGATACTTTTTTCAATTCTCTCTTATAGCTTGCAGATTCTCTATCCAATGCACTATGATTAACTTCAACTTGAATATGAAAGTTATCCCTAGCTCTTGCGCAGTTAACACACTTTTTTATATCAGACGTGCAATCAACAGTTTTATGGTTTTCTGCACAATTGAAACAACATAAAGTTTTTTTACATTTTTCTGCGTTGTGGTTAAAACCAGCACAATTAAAGCATCTTTTTACATGTAAATGTAATATATTGCACTTTCTCCATCCAATATTAAGTTTTTCGTAGTTTATAAGTTTTTTATAGGATTCAGGCTCTATATCCAAAATTATACTGCCAATTGTTTTATTCTTCTTTACATATTTAGTGAGCACCTTCATTTTATCTGAAAAATCACATAAATCATTTTGTTCCCTTATTGTTTTAATTATGACTTCATCATCTTGATCAACAAATTCTTTTTCAACCCCAACAATTTTAATTTTTGGATTTTTTAATGTTAAATTTTCAATAGTATATTTATCTCCCATAACTTTATTAACTTTATTCTTTATTTTCTCTTTTGAATTTATATCGCAACTTATGATGACACTTCCATTTTTACTATTTTTAATCTTTTCAACACCTATAGCTAGTTTTCCAGGGTCAATATTTGATTTAATATCTTTCCTGGTAACTTCATTTCCTTGTTCTTCATTTTTTGGCTTAATTACAATATATTCTTTATTTTTATTTGTAATCTCTGCATAAGATTTACCTTTTTCTGGTAAAGTCCATTTTTTTTTGTATCGCTTTTAAGCATTCACTATTTTGTAAAATAACCTCGTTTTGTTCTTCAATTTTCGTAATGCATGAATTAATAATAGCTTTAAGATAATTTATCTCCCGACGTATATCAATTTTACTGCAACTTTTACAGGTATAATTTACCAAAGGGTTGTTATTTATTAACGACAGCTCATCCTCGTTTATAGTAGAGCATGCCAAATGTATTTTTTCACTGCACACTATACATTTGACATGTTTATCATTCCTTTTGATTTCGGAATCACAAAGTAAACATTGCACCATTTTGTCTGTGTTTAACCTCACTTTTAGTGTCTAACGTTTAGATGTAAATTTAGCTTTAAACTTGCACCCCTCACTGGAACAAAATTTTATTGATCGTTCTACATTTTTAAATGTTTATTTTAATCACACTTAATATAAATAAAAATTTGGTTTAACTGAAATATCACCAAAAAACAAATTCACGTGCAAATTTAGGTACCGTAATGCCGGTTTTCCACCAAACGGACAGTTGAGTTTGGGTTTTGTTTGTGTTTTTAAAAACTTGCAAATCAAAAACAAAACTGAAACAAACCCGAAACTCTTGTTTCCATCAAACAAACTAAGTTTTGTTCGAGTTTTGTTTTTGTTTTCGGTCCTTTTCCACTAGTTGTCGTGATTATGTCAGAACACACTTTTTCAGTATCAACCAACATGTTTAGAGAAAAAGATTTTCTTATTCTTAGTTGTGGCTGGTTTATACTTCTTCGTGAATAACTTTTGAAGAATTAAATTAATTAAAACATCAAATTATGACTAAAAATCAAAAATAGCGATGATAAACCTCTAAAATAAAATTAAATAAAATTAATATTAATATTAAGGGCTCAAATTTTCACCAAATTTTTTTTTGTCATTCTGAATGACATTCTCGATATATTTTTCAAAAAAAAATAGTCAATGTTTTTGGCCCATATATATATACATATATATGTGTATCTATTAAACTTATCCATGACATTTTACTGCCGAGGCAGTAGGTTGTGTGCGAGGTAATTAATAAGCTTTCGCCGCCGTGTTTTATATACTATTTTTTTCAAGCTCTAAATTTCGATATTTTTTTGAAATTTTGTAACCTCATTTTTAGGTTAGGTTTAACAGTCAGACGACAAAATGTCACCATTATTGTTCGGCGGTCAATAATAATTTGACTTTTGAACTATAGTACAATAATGTAGTGACTACTAGTTCAAAAGTTAAATTATTATTGACCGCCGAACAATAATGGTGACATTTTGTCATCTGACAGTTAAACCTAACCTAAAAATGAGGTTACAAAATTTTAAAAAACTACATTGTAGTATTTCTATATAGACTTATGAGGAATATAATATGAATATTATTATACACTTGGAAAAAATATGTTTCTTACTTACCTACCAATTTAGTATGAAATTCGTATCTATTCATAACTAAATTGTAATATTTCTATATAGACTTATGAGGAATATAATATGAATATTATTATACACTTGGAAAAAATATGTTTCTTACTTACCTACCAATTTAGTATGAAATTCGTATCCAGACTAACAAAATAAAATAAAAGTCGAAAACAAAAAACACAACACGACTGTTTCCACTAAACAGACTCGAGTTTCAAAACACGTCGAAACCTTTTGATGTTACCGCTTTCGAGCGGAACTCGAAAAACAAAACTCAAACTGTCGCAAAACACGCCAGTCTTCAAAAAGTTTGCAAAAAGTTGCAGTTTTGTTTTATTCGACACGAGTTTGTGTTTTGTCCGTTTGGTGGAAAACCGGCATAACATAGGCAAATTGAATAAAAAAGTACAAAAAGTAGTAGATGCTAACTATCAAAATTCATTATATCCTTATTTATTCGGCAGAATATTTACTCACGAAAATACTGTTCTGCCCACAATCCACACAACAAGGTCTGTTCGATCTCATAGTAGAAATACTAAAAATCACTGCAACACTGCACATCATACGATGGCGGTCATTTTTGTTGTTAACAATTCTTGTGCTTTGGGTTTGTACAGATTAATAATCGTTTTAAACGTTGTGTTTCTTACAGAGAGACTTGCAAGCCTTAAAAGAGACCTCAAAGTGGTAAGAACAATCATTTTACTCCTCTTTTGTAAATGTCAATTTGAAGGTTAATTTGTGGGTTATAAAATAACCTTAAATTAACCTTTAAATTGACATTTTACAGGCCTGATAGAATAAGGTTTATTTTTTTACAAAAGAGGAGTAAAATGATTGTTCTTACCACTTTGAGGTCTCTTTTAAGGCTTGCAAGTCTTTTTGTTAGAAGCACAACGTTTAAAACGATTATTAATCTGTACAAACCCATATACCCATATACAGATTAATAATCGTTTTAAACGTTGTGTTTCTCATAGTAAGCCTTAAAAGAGTCCTTAAAGTGCTAAGAACAACCATTTTACTCCTCTATTGTAAAAAATAAACTTTATTCTATCAGGGCTGTCATAAAACTGTCAAATGTCTATTTTAAGGTTAAATTATAACCCACAAATTAACCTTCAAATTGTCATTTGACAGCCCTGATAGAATAAGGTATATTTATTATAAAAGAGGAGTAAAATGGTTGTCCTTAGCACTTAAAGGCCTTATTTGGAGGCTTACAAGTGCCTCTGTAAGAAACACAACGTTTAAAACAATTATTAAACAGCACAAACCCAAAGCACAAGAATTGTAAACAATAAAAATGGCCGCCGTTAAACTCTGTGCAGTGTTGCAATGATTTTTAGTATTTTTAGCATGAGATAGAACAGACCTTGTTGTGTGGATTGTGGTTCTGCCTATGTTTAAAGTGCTACTTTGAACTATTATCTAAAATATTAAATATTTATAAATGGCGATAAGAAGAATAAAATGATTTTAAAAAGTTTTACATTTCACTTAAAATTATAATTCGTGTTTATATAATGCTTTATTTTTTTATATTTTATATGGTGTGACCCCCTCATAAGGGTGTATGCATAAAAGGGATAGTAAGGTTTTAAGTGGGACAAACTGTATATATTTGTATATAATATACTTATACGGCTATATCGAGGACGACCTTTTCGCAGCCTTTTGTTGAAAAAAAATTGACCGCAGCGCCATCCTTTAGAAAATAAATATATTTTAGGACTATGGCCTCAATCTGTCGAGTCGTTGAGAAGTTAAACGATCATAACAAACGCACGCAACTATTATATTATAATGAATTAATTTCATATATTATACAGTATACACTAAAATCCTTCTACGTGTAATATACGTGTACTTTTATAGGTATTTTTTTATTCGAACAACTACAAGGTCGGTTAAATAAGGAAAAAATTGCGTAATTACAAGCTTATAAAAATGAAATTTATAAATTGTATAAGAATCTAGAGGTTCTCAAAATATTTGATAAAAACTAAAAACCTTTCAAAACCAAAAATCGATAAAACTTCGTTTTACCTGTGAATTTTGGAAAAAGGAATTTTACATTTTCATCAAATATCAACTATTTGTATACTTCGATGGATATTTTTTTATATTTGATAAGATACAAGGTAAAAGATGCGTAATTACTAGCCAATTACAATAAAATTTATAAATTGAAAAAATAGCCGGCGGTTTTCAAAACACTAAAAACAAAAGTCGTTATACCTACGAATCTAAAAAAAAGTAAGTTTTACATGTAAACAGATATGTTTAAATGTATAAAATGTATAATGTATAAAAATGTATAAAATGTATAATGTATAAAAACGAGGATTAATGTATACATTAATCCTTGTTTTTATACATTTTCTTCGCTACTATACGTATTACCAACTTTTTTTGTTTGTTTTTATAATGGCCGCCAGAACTTTTATAGTTTAATACATTGTTGTGTGTAAATTGGTTCAGCCCTTAATAAAGTTATTATTATTTTTAATATTCCCAAGAATAACAAAATAAAATGCCTAGAATCCGGTCTCTATGATAACTTGAAATTGAATCTCCTTAATTAACTAATTGAAAAGACATTTAAATTGGCAAAGCAGCTCTTTAACAATTTTAAAACTTAATTAAAAATATCCCCTTTTCTTCGTTTAACCAGAATGGAGGTTTTGTTAAGGTCTAAGCAGGAACATTTACATTCAATTTAATTCTGTATATTGTTGGGGTGTGAATTTTTCCAATCTAAACGTCAATTTTATGGTTCCATAGCTTTTTAACGGCCCAAAGCTTAATCCAGTTATTTACAAATATAAAAAGCCAGAAAATCAAATTAAGTTAATTTGATTTTAGGAAGCATGATTATTTTAATTATTTAAATATTTTGGTTTAAGTTATTTTGCATTATTTATTTATGGCCCGTTTATCAATCTCTGATTTAGTTTTAGTTAGTCAATCGGACAGTTAAATTCCAAATCGATTTATGAGAGAACAATGGTATCCATGGAGATTACCTGCTAACTACTAACTGCTAACCAACTGCAACTTTAACCGGACATTGATAAACTGGCCCTTAGTGAATTTATCAGACTGGTACAGGCATAATATAAAACTTAATGTTTTAATTTCCAAAAAGGTACTTAAAAAAGCATCTTAATAAATTTGCGAAATTATTTGTGGCAACGCCTGATTATATTTTAAATGTGTTATTGTAATGCTGTCACTTTTACTAGGTTAAAATGTTTTAATAATAAATAAAATACATTTAGGCATTTGTAAATGTAAAGTCTGATCAGTTTAATTAAAGAGTGATTCAAGAAAACCTTATCTTGATTTACAATTTAGTGTGGACTGACTAATTAAGGAATATTTGAATTTAAAATTCAGGTTAATGGAAAAGAAAATGTACGTTGTACAAGTCATACTTATTTTGTTTATAACCTCCAGAGAAGGGTTTTAGCAAGATGTGGCACATATTATATTGCATTGGCAACAATGGGGCTCCAAAGAGATAATTAATATCTTGCATGTTCACCTGATTTGACAACTTCAGTTTTTTTTATAGCATCAGGGTCATCAAGTTCGGGGTAAAGGGTGCGGCAGGTGGATCAGATGCCCCCTGGAGACTTTAATTTAATTTAATTCCATCACTTATTGTCCGATTTTTAAATCCTAGCACTTACGGTTTGGGAGTAATTAACGTTTTTCTAAAATTAATCGCAAAAAAAAGCAAGAAAATATTTTGTGTGACGGTTCGATTTTAAATCAGTTTTTAACATTTGGTAAAACAATATTCAAATTCATTAAAGTAAACGAATTTAAACCAATTAAGTATGTTTTTCAGTATCCAGTCACGTTCGAGTACTCGTCTAAGACGCATCTGGCTGTGTCGCGCTCTTGAAAATACAATGATTGCTATAAAGTGCAAATATAGTATAGACCACCCTTAGGTCAGGGATGTGTTGAAGTAGAGGTGTAGAGTGACACCTTACGGGTGGTCGACCGCGGTCTAGCCACGCATTTGGATGCTTTTCACGAGACAAACAAAAGAGGATAACCAATTCTCGATAAGTATACTTAGGTTATAACCTTAAATAACTGCATGACCTAATATTATCTGCCACCATGACAGGTACCTTGAAAAATCATAAATGATGCAGTTTTCGCTTAAACATGAGAAAAACTAACCAATAAAAAACAAAGTGCACCAGTAACATTAAGACAATAGTAACAAAACACAACCGCCCCAACTCTTAACTCGGACATAGGAAAGCTGACTAGGGCAATAAATCTATTAATAACAAACGACAAAGACTAAACCCATAATTAAAGAAAACGGCCCAACAAAAAAGCATTAAAGAAAACTTTTAAATAAACACTTCAAATCCAAACGAACATAAAATTAAGAAAACACCGCCGACGGTGGACTAGTGGTTAGTGCTGCTGACTACAAGCCAGAGGTCGTGGGTTCGAATCCCACCAGGGGTATGGCTGTTTATTTGTGTTTGTCCTATTGTGTAATAGTCCTTCAGAGGGGACTTTAAGCTCGCGGTCCGTTCCTACCCCTAACCCGCACAAGCCATTCAGTTGGCTTATGGGACTTCTTAAGAAGTAAGGGTGGAACTAAAAGAGCACTTTTGTATATAATTTTTTTTTTTGTATATAAACACACAAACCGAATTCTAATGGAATTGGTAATTACATTGGTATACAGTGGAAGTCAAAAATACCTCCCACCGGTAACTGTCAAATCGTATCAATTGCACACCAACTGTTTAATACAAAGATAGGATTGCAACGCGAAAGAAAACAGCTGAGACAAGACAATAACAAGTGCAGGAACAACCCGACAAGGATAGAGACTATAACAGTCAAGATGTTGACCACGACCAGTAAACTAGGCCATGCGGCGAACTAGCAACTCCAAACAGTAATCCCAAATGTTTGGATTAATACTAACTTCCCGGGCTAGGGGGATCCCGCGTCGTACTTAGATTTAAGTCGGCGTAATTGTCCCCCAAACACCAAACTGTCTATCCCTCCCGTCCTACCTCCTACATGATCCTTCTGGGCGGATAGCATCAGGTCGGCGAACCCGGGAATGGCTACTAAAACTATTGGCATTTCGCTCTCGAGCCCTAATTAGGGGACAGTACGGGACGCAATGGACATTCTCAACCAGCAAACAAGGGTGAAGCCGCGACGTTGCTGGTGGCGAAAGAAAATCAGCGCAAGCGGGGCCCGGGAGCGATGAGGCAATGGGGCCGGTTATACGTCTCTTATACTCATACTCATACTCATTAAGTATGTTTTTTAGTAAAAAAAATTGACTGGCCATTTTTTTTTAATTCGATGATGATTTTCTTTAAGTAAGTTAAATTGCATTCTTTTACGGTTTAATTTATGTTTTTTGTTTGCTCAATTTTTTAGTTGAAAAGTTTTTAACGAATCCGACTCATTTTTAAGAAAAAAATTGATGACCGTCCCGAAGAAATTTTTTCCCAAATTTTGATTTTCCATAAACGGACAAAATTATACAAAAAAAAAGAAATTTGTTCAAGAAGTAGGTCTCCTGTATGAAAAAAGGTAAACACCTCGACATTCCACCGTTATCGGGCCATCGGGATTTCAGTCACAGGCAACAGAAACAAAATTTTTCAGAATTTGATTGCGAGTCGATCCATACATTTTATGGTACATCTATCAGTGCTCCTTAACCCACTTCCGGCATCGGCCGCCAGCGCTATAAGTTATTCATACAAATTCTTAGTAATCGACCGAAGCTGAGTTTTTCGGCCGAAGCCGATGTTCTGTTATTTTAAGACCTTTGGCCAAAGCCGTATACGGTTTTTTTTAATTAACTCACTCTCTTGTAGAGGGGAAAGTTGAGGGTAGTTAGTTCAATGTAAATGCAGGCAGGTTGTGGTTAAAAAAAGAAAGTTTTATTAAATTAATTTTTATTCATAAATACATAATTCTATTGTGGCGTAGCCAATTAATAACTTGAAAAATGTGCATTTATGCAGTTTTAAAGGCAATGACCAATTAATTGGGTACTGGTTTTGTAGGCTCAGCAACCTACGGTCGGTCACTGTGTCGAATAATTCCAAAATTAGGTAATACAAATTTTATATTATTAATATAAAATTTTTGTTAAATTGAAGATTGAAGAACCAATAAAATTGAAAACAATGAGATTTAGAATGAGCTAGTATATTACCTCTTGTAGTATTCTATCTAATAGATAAATATAAATAATATCTATATATTTTATAGTACAGACAACACAGCAGACTAATATACTTTGATATTATAAATGTTATAAATAAAGCCCCTTTTTTCTGCTCTCTGGTAAAATTTATAAAATGCTAGTAAGGTCACTTCGTGATAAGGCGGACAAATTGTATTAAATGTATAGAATTCGATTATACTATACATATACTATTAGTGCTTTTTTACCCACTTTCAGCATCGGCGCGCCTGCGGTTTAGTGAATGTGAGTTTTTCGGTCGAGTCGATGTTCAGTTATTTTAGGACCTTCAGACAAAGCCGAACATTCGGATTTGGCTACAATTAAGCCCACACTACAAATTGTATTTATTTAACCTACAATTCATATTTCCTATCTATTAACTTGTCCTTCCATGGCCCATTGGCTGGCGACGCCCTTGGTCGGGGTATTTAACTTTATTTAATTATGTAGGAATCACTAGGTTTAACAAAATAATAAATATCAGGGTTAATGAAACACAATAGAAAAAATACTGTTTTTTAGTCCCAGAAGTTTCTAGAAATCGTTTCATGCATTGATTTCGGAATTGTACTGGGTGTCTCAAATCGGTTGTCCGTATAGGCTATCTTAATAAATATAAATGCTAGAAAAAATGAGACCACGCGACCCTGCCTTCTTTTTTAAAGATACATTGAATTATGTCTTCGAATTTTCTCGATTGGAAATTTTTTAGTAGATTCCAAGCACTAAGGTTGAAAATACCGAAGAAGAAGGAATTTTTTAGGAGATATAATCTACTCTCTAAAAATGAAATAGTCAAAATTCTACTATTTGAATTAGTACCAGCATTTTTTACTAATAAAATAGTCGTCACTTTTAAATAGTTATTTTTTACTTCGTAAATAGTTAAAGTTTGACTAATTTAAGATTAGTCACCATATTTGACTATTTCTGACAGTTAAAAGTAAACTAATTTCTTTAATCGATTACGGCCAACAACAAAGTATTATTTGAATTAAATGCATATACCTAAGCTCCATAGTTAAATGACCCATACAAACAAATAAAGATGCAAAAAGTTTAGCTTAAAACAGCAACATAAATAATATATTAAACCTTAAAATATTATGAACAATATTTATTGACAAATAAAATTGATTTTTATAAGAGCGGCTGACAGCCGAATGCGTTATGAGGTTAGCTTGACAAACTTGTCAAGTGACAGACCTGAGATCAATCCCAGGCTGGGTCAAACTAAATATTAGTGACTGCTTTTTCGCTATGACAATTAGTCAAATATGACTTATAATTAGTTATTTTTGACTAATTCATTTTAAGAGAGTATTTTTCAATTTTTGTCAATTTTGATAAATTTTTAAAGCTCCGTTAATATTTGAGTTACGAATACAAGATTAATACATTGTATAGGCACTTTTTATCACATAATTCATTGGCATAGGCAGATTTTTTTAAGCTTTTTTAGTTTAAGAATACCAACCAGAGTTGTGGTTTTTTCAATGAAAACCGTACTCTCTTAAAATAAATTAGTCAAAAATAACTAATTATAAGTCATATTTGACTAATTGTCATAGCGAAAAAGCAGTCACTAATAATTGGTCAAATTCCACTGAATGAAATAGTAAATTAGTAAATTTAAATTTAAAAAAAGTTTTGACCCAGCCTGGGATTGAACTCAGGTCTGTCACTTGACAAGTTTGTCAAGCTAACCTCATAACGCATTCGGCTGTCAGCCGCTCTTAAAAAAATCAATTTTATTTGTCAATAAATATTGTTCATAATATTTTAAAGTTTAATATATTATTTGTTTTGCTGTTTTGAGCTAAACTTTTTGCATCTTTATTTGTTTTATGGGTCATTTAACCATGGAGAGGTATATACATTTAATTCAAATAATACTTTGTTGTTGGCCGTAAACGATTAAAGAAATTAGTTACTTTTAACTGTCAGAAATAGTTAAATATGGTGACTAATCTTAAATTAGTCAAATTTTAACTATTTACGTAGTAAAAAATAACTATTTAAAAGTGAAAACGACTATTTTATTAGTAAAAAATGCTGGTACTAATTCAAATAGTAGAATTTTGACTATTTCATTTTTAGAGAGTAGTTCACTCTGACTTCGTTAAAAAGATATTTTTTTTCTTTTAATAATATAAAATATTATGGGTCTAAATCAACCACAACATAGAAAAAAACTAATTTTAAAATTCAAGAAAAAAACATGTGTGCTTTGTAAAAAGTTTGCCAGAAAAAGTATTACTTTAATCAATTGCAAAGCACAATATAGATACACAAACATTTTTAAATAACTGTCACAAAAAAAAACAAAACGTATTTTTTAATACGACAAAACTTCGACATATCTTTCCGCTATTAAATTTTGATAAAAAAATATAATAGGCCAAAACATTGTATATAACAGCTGTGCCCTAGGGCACACCAAACATTAAAACCAAATTTGCCCTGTTGGACCCGATTTTCCATTACTGCATGCGGATTTTGGATACAATCTCCGGGGTTTAACGAATGCACTTTCCGAACTTTGTAAGATTTCCATTTATTCTTTTTAAGTATTTTATGTGCCGATGATTTAAAGATTCCACTGGTGCTCTCAATTTGTCTTACGGATACTTTAGGGGTGGTAACCATTCCAATTACTTCCACTGTTTCAGCTTCTCCATTCTTCTTATTATATGTTTTTGGCCTTGAAATTTTAAAGCATCCGTAATTTTTTAAATTGTTTTCCAGGCGTTAAAATGTTCTCGCACACGGTTGACGCTTTTCAAGGTATCTCTCAAAATACGTATCTGCCGCTTCTTCATCATTCTTCTTTTCCAGAATATAACATTCCATCATGTTGAAATATTCATAACTAATTTTGCAAACTTTACCACACACTTTGTGCAATATGACACTGCACAGTGAAATTGTTTAAATTAATGACTTGATCCTGCATCCTAAACTTTGATTTTTTTGTTGAATTTTAAAGTTGGTTTTTTCTATGTTGTAGTTGACTTAGACCCATTATATTATATATTATTAAAATCAGAAAAAATATATCTTTTTTAATAAAGTCAGAGCCAACTATGGTTTCCATTGTTTAAACTAATAAATTATGTAAACAAGTGCCAATATAATGTCTTAAACCTGTATTCGTAACTCAAATATTAACGGAGCATTTGTTAAAAATGGCAAAAATTAAAATAAGGTTATATCTCCTAAACAAATACAAATCGAAAAAATTCGAAGACATCATTCAATGTAATGTGTAACGACGACGGGGATGCGTGGTATATTTTTGTCTAGAATTTATATTTACTGAGATAGCCTATACGGACAACCAATTTGGGACACCCTGTACACACCCTGTTTATAGAAATAAAGATTTAAAATTTTAAAGGTATTTTTTTCTAAAATTTAAGTTAATAGGTGACCTATTTTCGTGACACAGTTCGAAAGGTAAATAAGAAATTGTAGAAGCGGGTTTTACCAGGTTGTGAAACAGCGGTGTTGAAGGAATCCTGCATCTTGGATTAAATGTCTTAAAATTGTGTTTATGTATATGATTAGGAAAGCAGGATAAATTTTTAATCAGCATGAAAACAGTCCGTGCAAAGCACACACCACAAGCGAAAATTTAATATTTATCCTTAATCTTCTCCTAACTACAAAAATCCAGATCTAGCTTTCAGTGTTTTCTTTAGGGAGATAAATTACGAATTGAATAATTTATCTCGACTGGTGGAAAGTTGTGGAGCTCACATTTTAATAATAAATTACACTAAGCTGTGAATATACGCACCGAACAGATAGGGCCCTTGTTCTGCTTGTGGTGTTTCGAATTACAAGCGATATTTTAAGCTTTGTTTAATTGGATTTTGATTGCCTTTTGCGTACCAAATTTGCGGACTTTCTCTAAAAACCCTTAACGTCCTCAATTTTCTATCCGATGTTTTTATTGGGCAGAAAAAAATCTGTTTAATAGATAACACCAAATTTTAAATGAAAACTGTTTTTACTGGGTCATATTTTTTTTGAATAAGCTGCATGCCATTTAGGAAAAATATTATTTTTATATCGCATAAATATTGTGTGACCTGTTACATATTTTGTTGGTTTAACATAAAACTTTTTAACCATGATATTGCATTTTACTCAATAACTCAAAATTAACAGTATCTACGATTTAAATACTAATTTTTTTTTTTAATATCCAAAATCTTTTTATCATAATATTGCTCAACAGGTGTTTTTGAAAATGATACTTTATTTACATACATAGTGAACTTGGAAACGTAAACAAATAAATATAATTTCCTTAAAATAACAATAAAAAAAACGATCAATTGAAAAACTTTAACCATATAATAAAAATTAGGTGCTACTTTTATTTTACTTTTTCTTCTTGCCCTAGTTTTAAAAATAACTTTTAAAAGTTTTTTTGACATTATTCCAATGTAAGTAGATGTCGTTATGTCCGCCTTTTTAGATGAGATTTCAAATGTCTAAAGTTTTCTAGTTATGTAATTTTAGAGAACTTTTATTACCTTGCCACCTTTACTTTTAAATATTGTTTTTCTTTATTCAATACTATTACAAAAAAACATTAAATCTGTTCAATAATATTTTTAAAATTTTCAATTTTAAAAAATTACGCCATGGCAATAAAAAAATCCAGAATAAAAGTAAAACAGTATTTATTGCATTTAGCGGTTTCCCCTGGAACTTTGTACAAATATAAATTTCGCGCACCTCTGACACTTACGCGTATATTTCGTATAAAACAAATAATCCGGCAAAGCAATAATTTGTGGCCGGAGACGTGACCTCTTGAAAATTAATGGTTATGCCTTAGATTTAAGGTTTTATTCTATTTTTTTAAGAGTAAATGGTTTACCAGTTATGTAAAGAGAAGTAGAATGAATACTTTTAAAATTAACCCGTAACTACTATCGTGGGTTCGAATATGACTTCGAAATTTATTTTTTGATGCTTCACTCCACATGTTTTTTGTGACATGCATTGATCTCTGTATTTTTCCATTTAATATAAATAGTTGTTTTACTTTGGAGTCAATCTATGATGGTTGCTGACAAAATTTATTTATTTTTTATTGTTTTACCTATGTGTGTATGTATTATACTCACAGAGTTAAACACAGGTATTAATTAATTTTTTAGATTCAGTTTTTTGTGAGCGATTATTGGGGCATCAGCCTATTTTGCATTTTACAAAGGTATGCGTGAAACTCTGTACATTCTTAGTTTTTAAAGATATTTAGTTCAAACAAAAACCACGTTCATAGCATTATTTTCTGTCGATATATAGGCTTACCTAATTGTAAAAAAAATAATTTAATAAGTAATTGCATTTAAATGTTTTCAAAATAAAAACTTTCCCTTTTACATTTAAAAATGTTAAATGCAAAAAAATAACTCGCCTTAAATATTGTTCTGCATATACCTACCTAGTCTTTATATATGGTGATGAAGTAAAACAATTTATTGCAACACAATAAAATAATTTTCCCTTCTGATATATTTTAGATTGAAAATACCCGATTTTAGACAAATCGCAATATTTAAGGATCCATTAAAAGTATGGAACTCTATTGCCTGAAATTTTTTAGGGAAGTAGTATACTATAGTATAATACCTCCCTAAAAAATTTTAAGGTCCAAAAACATTTACCATTAAAGGTCCAAAAATATTAAGGTAAACATTCAATTTTCTTAGTTTCCTTAAGAAACTTTCTTGACCAGTAATTACTGGTAATGTTCATAAGAAACAAACTGAACCTACACCTCGCCAAAGTTTTAAAACCTTGGCGAGGTGTAGGTTCAATTTTTTTCTTATGAACATTACCAGTAATGGGTCAAGAAAGTTTCTTAAAGAAACTAAGAAAATTGAATGTTTACCTTAATGTTTAGCCCGGTTGGGCTAATTCTAGATTCCTTAAAAACTTTGTCGAGGTGTAGGTTCAATTTTTTTCTTATGAACATTACCAGTAATGGGTCAAGAAAGTTTCTTAATTAAACTAAGAAAATTGAATGTTTACCTTAATGTTTAGCCCAGTTGGGCTAATTCTAGATTCCTTTAGGCCATATTAGTATCTTCTGCTTATGGGCAATACGTATCTCTCATTCGCCAGCACATTTTGAATGATGTTTATCTTTTCGCAGTTTATTAGCACCAGCTAGTACCTAATGTATCCTTCACAACATCTCCTGAAAAGCACTGCTTTTAGCCTTTTATCATTAAACTTCTTCTGCCTTTGTCGATTTTAATTAATTTTCTTTGCCGTTTTTTTAGACAGTCTTCAGTTTAACAACACTATTAGTAAAAATTTCATTTAAAAATTTATTTTCTTTGATCCATCTTTGCCTTATCCCAAATTTTTGACTGTTTCATTTAGGACAGCATCAATCTGTGGTAGAACGCTGGTCCATTTCGCTTCTTTTTGATGTGTTTGAACACTTCTCATTAGATTAAATAGTGTTCGGATGGTTTTTTCCACCTGGCCATTTCATCTAGGAACGCTAGTCGCTGTTAATGCTCGCCCTTGGTCTGCTACTATTAGAGCTGGTTTTTCCACTTTTCTGAAAGGGCTCGGTTGTTTATCGATTTATAGGTTTAATAAGTGCCTAAATAATAAAGAACCCTTCTTTGAGCAATATTATCTTTTAGAGAACCCAACGCTTTATTAATTGCTCTTTGATAGCAAGAAGGGGCGTTTGCGAACCCAACCGGCATCCTTTTGAACTCATTGTCCATCACAAATGCGGTGTATTTCTTTCAGGCTTTATGAATTTTAATTCGGTGTTATCCTGCCCGTCGTAAAGTATATCGCTTCACCCAGAGCGTCAAGTTGGTCTCGAAGATTTGGTAAAGGTTACCTATCTTTTATGGCTTGATCTCTTTATAGTCTTAGGGTGCAGTCCTTCTTTTATATTAGGACAATAGGACTTGCGTAAGGTGATATGTTTTCTTTTATTATCCCAGATTGCAGTATATCGTAAATTATTGCCTTCAACTAGACTTTTCGAATAAGCTAGACGTTCAGGCACATAATCAGTTAGTTTTATTGACATATTTTCTGTGGTCACAGCTACTGGTTAGTTTTTACTCGTATAGTCCGAATTTTCGGTAGGACTACGGCTTAAAGTTGAAAATCTAGTCCATAGTTTCTTTTTACAAATTGGATTCCAGGACGGCTAATAACATCCCAACCTACAATTATTTTCACTCCCGGAATCGTGTCATTAGGTTAAAAATCTAAATTTCCAGAGTGACTTCTTAACCCTTATGTGCATAGAGAATAAATATACTGATACCGCACAGATAGGTACAATTGTACCTTATACTAGAAAACATGTTTATTTTGGTTTAAATTCAACGCATTAAAATATTTTAGTATTGATTTGGTTTTATAAAGTGTTTGAAGACATGGAGAGCCAAAGGGAATTATGTCGTTATCACATAGCCGAAGCACTTTTTATCAAGATTTAGGACGCAGCCTCGCAATGGGTAATATTGAAAAACGCTCGCAAATGCCAAATGTTGTAAAAATATTTTCTACCAAAATTCACTAGAATCGATTATGAGGCATCCACTGGCACCATCATGGTAATCATTTGCTACGGAAAATAAACCTTAAGAATCTAAAGGCCCGAAACCAGTAGTGGGATCATGCTATATTTGCCGAAACATAAATAAAAAGCAAAGAAAAACGCAACGTTTGCAAAATCCCAATATGTGATGAACATGCTCAAACCATCACAAAATGTTTCACTTCAGAACTGAATATATATATATATATATATAAATACATATATATGTATATATATTTGTGAATTTATTGTTGTTTTTATTTGCCCCCCCTATTAATTTTCAACTTAAACACATATAGGTACGAATGTACCTATCCGTGCTTAAATGGGATAATAAGTTTGGGATTAAAATAAAAAATTTCCACGTAAGGTAAACGTTATAATTTTTACATAAAAGGCATTATCTTTCCTTATTTAAAGATGTCATAAAACATGAATTATTTTTAAATTAAATTAAATAAGTTACTGCATAACAAAAATTAAAAAGTTACACCTGTACCTTTCCGTGCACATAAGGGTTAAAGCTCTACGTATAATGGTGATAACTACAATTTTAGTCGCACGTTGATGAATTATTAAAATATAGGAACCCGGATCGACAATATAGTTGGTTTTCCAAATACAACAAATACAACAAATGTTCGATGCACCCTTTTCTCTTACAAAAAGTGCATTCTGTCGATATTTCACCGGTACTTTTACCAGATACAGAAACAGGTAGTTTTAAACCAACAATTAAAGCAATTTCCAGGAAAATGCTCGTTTTTATTGAATCTGGATAATTTATGTTAAGGATTCTCTATTTCTGACTCCTATAGATCCAAGGGTTTCTTTTGGTTCTTGGGCTGATACAGTCGTATTTCTTATACAGGCGATGGCAGTTCTGAGTAGTATATATACAGGCTTCGCACTTTTTCTATCCTATACATATATTAATAAGTCATGCTAGTGAAGTCGTCAATTATCATGTTGGCGGCGCGTAATTTTATGATCCAGCGTTATCATGTTTTTTTCAAAAGTAATCCAGTTTTCCTAATCTGTGTGTCCAAACTTCGTAAAATCGACGAGATTTTCCTTGCAATGTCTCACCAGCTTTCAGTATCATTATGTGAACATCCAATTTAGTTTTGAATACCTACACTTTCTTTACATGACTGCGACATGGAGGATGTTGGCTGCGTCATTTTTATCAATTGCGTAACAAACATATTCATGCAGCCTTGAAGATTGGGGTACTCACTAGCATTTTTATAATTGTTATGGTTTTCATCATGTTCACTAGTGAGGCCAGGATGTAAGCGTTTGCTCATATTTTATTTAAATAAAATACTTTTAGAATTTTGTTTTAACGTTTTTATTAAACCAAACTGTTTGCGACACAAAATCTAACTGAATAATATATTATAATAAAGAAAAGCGGATAGGTAAAGCTCACGGGAGGAATTGGTGTCAAACTTCCTTTTAAGAAACAAAAACAGACCACACGGAGCAGACCCCGAAAAACCACTATACATATAACGCCCGTGGAAACCTAAAGCAGAACATAACCCAACTCTACGGGGAGGAGACAACAAAATAAACAAGAATATTCGAAAACATTCGATCAAAACGCAGCAAACTACTCTGCATCCTAGCTTTCTTGGAACGTTGTAGAGACAAAAACATCATACCGAAGAGCTGCAAACCGAAGTTCCACAAGAAGAAGTCAAAAACAGACACCATTCTAAGAAGAGCAAGCCAAGCGCTCCTACGAGAAGCCATTCAAGACACGAGGAGACTTTTGGATGCAAACAACAAACAACTCTTACAACTACACCTGATACTCAGCAATCTCTTACACCCTGCACTATGGAATATGGTAGACCAGCTATCCAATTTCCGATGTCAGATGTCAGATTTTATTTATTTATTTTTGAAAATCATTTAATTATCTACTTATTGTAGTAGATAAAGTATAGTATTACACTCGAGATTATGCCCATTATTCACTCGGATGATTTAAGTCTCTCGTCTAGTAACTCGAGGCGCAAACCTCATCCTCGTGGATAGCCTTCATTATCTATCGTATAATAATATACTACACTCACGTGCAAAATAATCGATCCACACAAATTTTCGATGAATTTCAATCGCTACTAACTTTTTTATTTGATGTCGGATTTAAACGAATATTAAAGAATATTGTAGATAAATTAATGGACAATCGCTCAAATTAAAAAAAAAAATACTAAAAAATAGACGTACGTTTATAATATACAGGTTTAAACAAAAAGATGTTTTTTACCATAAGTTTAAGACACTCTGTAGAGTGGCAGAACCGTATATTGTTCTTAATTAAGTTTTATTTATCAAGTCACATCTATAATTAACAGTTTTGTCTTTGGTTCACCTCGATATATTTATTTTTGTGGAAAATATGGATTTTTTAAAAAAACATTGCAATTTCCAATATTTTTTCTGTATGAAGAACTAAGGTTGCTATGGTCCATCCATAGCCTATGGAGAATGACAGTGACAGTTTTGTTAAATCATCCCATACTTGAACATGTCATATACAGCTTTCAAAAGCTATCAAATTGTTTTTTGTAAATTAATGTGTTAATTTTGAGATGTCTTCTTACTTTTAAAAATGTCTCCGACTGATGTTGCCCTTTGTACTTTACTTCTTATGACGTTTAAAACACTTGCCACGTAATACTGTGACCGTCCATCCTGGATTAAATTAATAGCTCTGGCAACATCAGTCGGAGACATATCCATTTTATAAAGTAAGAAGACACCTCAAAATTTAAACATTAATTTGCAAAAAACAATTTGATAGCTTTTGAAAGCCGTGTATGACATGTCCAAGTATGGGATGATTCAACAAAACTGTCACTGTCATTCTCCATAGCCTATGGATGGACCATAGCAACCTTAGTTCTTCATACAGAAAAATATTGGAAATTGCAATGTTTTTTAAAAAAATCCATAGTTTCCACAAAAATAAATATATCGAGGTGAACCAAAAACAAAACTGTTAAGAATAGATGTGACTTGATAAATAAATAATTTAGAACAATATATGGTTTTGCCACTCTACAGAGTGTCTTAAACTTATGGTAAAAACATATTTTTGTTTAAACCTGTATATTATAAACGTACGTCTATTTTTTAGTATTTTTTTTAAATGTGAGTGATTGTCCATTAATTTATCTACAATATTCTTTAATATTCGTTTAAATCCGACATCAAATAAAAAAGTTATTTGCGATTGAAATTCATCGAAAATTTGTGTAGATCGATTATTTTGCACGTGAGTGTATTACTAGTTTATGATATATACTAATACTGTCCTACAAATAAAATACAACTTTGCCTTTTATTAATAAATTTATTAAAGGGCCTTCGTTTGCCATCCTAAACTAAGTTTAATAATAAAATAACCAAAAATAGTGGAAATAGTTATATAAAATGTTTTAATTTCCTTAATACAAATCTCGATACAAATTTCTCAGCATTCATCAGCTTATTTCACAATATTTTCGTAGCATAAGTCAGTGACTTAGGGTACATATAAAGAAGCTTTTTAAGAGACGAAAAAAATTCTTCGGGGATCCATTAATTATGTAGCGAGCGAGAAGTTTCCGACTTATTCCTTAGTTTAAGAATGGGGGAAGTTAAAAAATGCACCCCCTGAACAAGTTCCACTTCAGACTAATAGACAGCCAGACACGTTAATGAATCATTTAATGCACCGAACATTCACCTTCTTTTTTGTAAATATTTTTAAAATATTTAAAACTTTTAAAAAAGCATCATACATTTATTTAACCAACTGGAGGCAATAATGCCTAAGGTAAAAGCATATTAAATAAAACAATAGCTCGACTTGTTTTAATAAAATCAATAAACAATATAAACAAAGATCATCTGATTGAGCCATGTTAAATTTTTTCCTTAACGAACAGGCTTTTGTGAGGAATCAATCAGTTACGAAATAAAAAAGAGTAAAACGAAAATTAAATCCACTACACGGCCTTTTTCCTACTAAAAATAAAAGGAAAGATCCACAGAGGATTAAGGGATATGTTCTGTTTGATAAAAGAAACCTTTTTAAATTCTTTAAAAAAGGTCCGTATACAAAAGGTGTGGTTGAAAACCCAAATTTTTTTATAATTTTCTTTAACTTACATAGATTTTTATTTTAATTAAAATGTCCAAGGTTTCGCCAAATAAATAAAATATGTATCATAATTACCCTCTTATATATGCCTACAAAACAATTATCGCTTGAATACAGCGATAATTGCCTACTAGGAATCGATAATTCCATTGTATCTACGTATCCATGGCAATTAATAAAAATAACGTCAGTTTTTATTTTAATGTGACAGTTATTTAAAATGTCACGTTTTGGTAAAGAATCATTTGAATCAATTAATGAAAATGTGAAAAATAATGTAAAAATATTTAAAAATATTATTCTTTGATTTAATTAGTTTATTCGTGTAATTATCTAAACAAATTACACTCGTGCATAAAAATAATCAGATAATTTTGCATTCAAGCATGCCTTTTAAAAAATGCATTCGGTCATTTTCATATTTTGAGGAAAGAGCCCTCCACCTTCGGTGTCTGGCTCTTTCCAAAATATGAAAAAAATATCGATAATTTTTAAGCACTTGTGTAATTACCCCCGATAATGATCACATACAGAATTATATGCGTTTGGACCATAGTGAATATTTATATGTATATATATATATATATATATAAATAATAATATATATATAATACTTATATAAATAAAACAGCGGAGCTTAAATTTTAATTTAAAAATAGCCTATCCCACAAACTTTATAGGTACCTATAGATACGATATTTTTGTGTCTAAACATAAGAGTTCTTTGCTTTATGAGAAAAGTATCATTATTTAGGTATTATTTTATACAAAAATTTTATAACCGAAAACAGTTTTTTCCACTTTAAATATACGAAAATCAACGTTTAGACACGTTTCCATTTTACAAAATGAACTATCTATAAACATTAAAAAAATTTACGTTGACTGCTGTTTGGATTCTGTTAATGCTTCTCCACCATTAAAGAGATCATCTAAATAAATTTTTTTTTTACATTCAAAAACAAGGTCAGCTGACCTTAAAGAAAAGTTAACTAGACCACCTTTCCCCAAATTATTTTAATAACCTCATAATAAAGGCTGGGGCAGATGGTCAAATTATATTGAATCTGTGTTGTTTGGCCATATGCCTAGGTATTTAAAAAATGTCGCCTTAAACCTTATAAGTTTTTAAATAAAACTCAACCCACGTGCTTTAAAAAAGGACCCTGGTATCCCAGCGTTAATATAAGAGGAGAAAGGAAAGAACAGACAAAAATAATCATAATACAAAAATCGATATGGGAAACTCAAGTACCTTTGCTCGGAGAGCGACGCATAATAGAATATATTATATGTAATTTATTTGCAAAACTCGCTAATTGCATCTTACATTAATATTAAACTTATTAATATGTTTCAAATATAAAAAAAACGCTCGGGCAAGTATTCCATTATCGTACCTGGTACAAACCGCATGAGCGCAGCTTTAAAGCTAAAAAAAAAGCCCTAAAGAGCCTTAAAAATCACGTCAGCTGTTTGTTTATTATTTAACCAAGTATATTACGTTAATTATTAAATGCCCGTTATCAATTCTGATATTTATTAAATACCTAACTGGGCATCTGTCCCGGCTTATAATGATTTGCCGCATTTTAATATAATATATTTTGTATTATAATATTATGGCTGCGACCAATTTAAATACCTATCGAAAAAACAATTTTAGGAAAAATTATAGCAATTTTTGGATTTTATAAGAAACCATGGTCAATACACAGAAAAAACGCTAGCATAGCATGAATGGGTGAGCCGATGGGACCTTGTAATCCGTATTCCTGAATAACAGTTCCTATAATACCAATAGGTAGTACTTGGTTTATAATCGTTTACTGTTTTTAAATTAGCAACAAAAGTTATCGCTCCTAAATCTATTGATATTCATATTGATATTTATTTGTTAGAATGTTATTGCATTAAATACTAATTTGATTTGTATGTATACTATGTATACATTTAACGCAATAAATTCTTTGACATTTAGGCAAAATATTTCCCTATTTTGGTTTAATAGTAATTAAATGAGCAAATAACAATTTGGATTGCTTCAATTTTAATGCATTCAATGACAGCGCTGTTCTTGGTACTATGTTAGATTTTTTCTGTGTAAAATATTAATTCCACAAATTTATAAATTGGCAACAGGAAGAAAAACCGATAGAAATTTTGAGAATATTAAAAAAGTGTGCGAAATAAACCTGAATGAGCATTAACTTTGGCGATATTATTTTTGGGACGTAGTTTAAAAAAATTAAAGCACTATCTCAGAAAAAACAATATTTGGGTCATCAAAAGTTGCTACTAAATATTAGAACACCTATGTTATTTTAAATATCTAAATGCACACTTTTTACAAACTCTCTAAAATTTAATTAGTCAAAAATTACTAATCGTCATAGCGAAAACTTAGCCACTTTTAATTATTGTTAATAGCAATTTGTATCCTGAACAGCAGTCAATTTTCATGTAAAATTGTCCCCTGAATCCGAAAATGTCGTGAAAAATTATAAGATATGAGATATAGTCAATTTTACATATAATATGGAATTTGCTAATAGTCAACTGCTCTACTTTTATAATTTTTGACGGTATTTTCGGATTCATGGGACAATTTTACATAAGAATTGGCTATTAAATGTTGGGTACACCATCCCATGGTCAACCATGGTATAAGTAAAAAAGCAGCCACAGTCATTTTTGACTAATTCATTTTTAGAGAGAAGGTTTTGCGATAATGAGTGTTTTGTTAGTTAAAAAGATAATATTTACATTTTATTAGTAGAAGAAAAAACAAAATTACACATATAAATTTAACTACAGTAAAACAGGCAAAAATAACAAAACAATGCGCTGTATTCACGGATTGAAACAACATATTTTATGCATATTGAAGCAACTATAAGCAACAAAACAACAACATACTGTCAGGTACCCTTGAACAATTTCCCTGTAGGGTTGTAATAGGATACAGGGGAAGAGATGTTTCTCTTGGGATTACCCGAAAGACAAGTAAAGAAGTTGCATGCAAGTATTTCCGATGCATTGTGCCCTCCACCCTTGAGACTGAGATTAAGCTCTCTAATGCAGAGGGAAAAGTGAATTAATACTAAAGACTATTTCGTATAATATAATATTACATTATTGCTTTTAGTTATGTTAAAACCTACAAATATTTCAAGGCTATTACTTATTTGCTTAATTATAACCGAGTTTATTTCGCACTTTTTTGCCAACACATTCACAAAGTTTGTTTTAAAACTGGATGCATAAAAGCCACTGTCTATTGCAGTAGTTGCTTTGACTGGATCTGTTGGAATTACTTTTACCCGATTTTATGTTTTAACATCATGCCTACTTTTGGGGTTTCCTTTTATAGTACAACGTGTGTTCTGCGGTGTTAAGGGAACAAAATGCAAAAACTTCATGGCTTTTTGTTTTTATTGCTCAATCTGTGTAACAAGAGTTTGTCTGTTAGTTTGCTGCAAAATTCAATTCCGTTTTTTAATACCAAATAACAGGCACATGTAATGATTTCAGGCAAGGGTAACTGGAATAATTATTAAGATTTAATTTAGTTGAACATTTGATTTCCCCCTTCCAGAATACTTGTTCTTTAACTACTAGCTTATATTAGGTTTATTTAGTCGCTAATAATAAAAATGGAGTACTTTGAAATAAATAATTTATTTGATTTTAAAAGAACGTATTGGTATATGAGTATAGGTCTTGCCGTTATAATGGCAAAACAAATATTTTATTTTGTATATCTACTGTTTTGCCTTTTGCATGCAAGTATTTAGTTTATTAAAAACCTTTTCAAACTGATTCCAAATGACGTAATAATCCCTCCCGAGTCAAAATTAAGATCGTAATTTAAACCTTAAGTCTGACAATTTCCGTCTTAAACGGAAATTTTGACTCGGGCTACTTCTGCCCGAGTCAAAATTTAAATCGTAATTTAAACCTACTTTGACCTACCAAAACTGATTTAAAACCTGTTCAGTCTGTTTACTCCAATTTAGCACTAGAACAACCGAATTAATCTTAATTTGAACCGATTTAAACCGATTTAAACCTCTAATAAAATTTTTGTTGTTTAAATTTAAACGTAATTAGAACCGAAAAATCGGGAAAATGGACTTATCTGCCATGTTTTAGGTCATAAGTTGGTTATCTTTAGGCGAATATAAAACCGTTTAAGACGGAAATTGTCAGACTTAAGGTTTAAATTACGATCTTAATTTTGACTCGGGTGACTTTTGAAAGAATTATTAATAATATTACCTATTATCAATAAGTTTTGTTATTTTAATATTTATTTTTTTTATTAGTAGATATTATTATTTTTTTAATATTTCAATAGTATTTATTAGAGTATTTTTGTATTATTTTTTTTTTCTAATATTTTTGTTATTTTTATTATTTTTAATATTTTATTTTTCTTGTTAATATTTTTATTAGGTAGGTACTTCAATTATTTATATTCCTTTTATCTTCATTATTTTTATTTATTATTATTTAGTTTTTTATTTGTATTATTTCTGATATTTATATTAATTAATAGATTTTTATTTTTTTTTACTGTTTTCATTTTTTTAATATTTTTATTATAACCATTATTTTTATTATTTTTAATTGTTTTATTAATATTAGTAGATATTAATTATAATTTTAAAAATTTAATCTTATTGTTATTATTTTTATAAATTTTACTAATAATTATTATACCCAATCATTTTGAATATAATTATTAATATAATTTTTGTATTATTTTTATTAGTTTTACTTTTATAAATATTTATTTCTAAAATTTTTATTATTATATTTAAAAAAATATAAGAAAGAAATTTAAGTAAACGATAAATAAGGATAATTGAAAATTAAGGATAAATAAGAATAATTAAAAACATAAGTAAAATAAAACTTTTTTATGTATCAAAATAATTATGTATATAATTATAATTATTATAAGGGTAACTAATTAATGTTTTTTCTGTTTTTCTTAAGGTGTTGGAGTTTGGCTTTTTATTTTCGTTTCTTCTATAAAAGATTTAATTTTATTGTTGGATGGATAAATATTATTTTAAATATGGTTAAGGAATTTATCCTTTATTAACTTGATGTCCCCATTTGTCCAGCCTAAAAATAATAACACATTTTTAAACAAATAAAAGTGAAATAAGATTGTATGCTCTCTAAAAATAAATTAGTCAAAAATGACTAATTTAATAGTTATTAGTGGCTGCTTTTTCACTTGTACCCTGGTTAACCATGAAATTCCAGGGTATCCCAAAATTTAACAGCCAATTCTTATGTAAAATTGTACCCTGAACCCGAAAATACCATCAAAAATTATAAAAGTGGAGAAGTTTTTGAGATATAGTCAATTCCATATTAAATGAAAAACTGACTATATCTCAAAAACTGTTTTACTTTTTTAACTTTTGACGACATTTTTTGGATTCAGGGGACAATTTTACATAAGAATTGGCTGTTAAATTTTGGGATACCATGGTATTCGATGGTTAACCATGGTACAAGTGAAAAATCAGCCACTAATAACTATTAAATTAGTAATTTTTGACTAATTCATTTTTAGAGAGTGAGTAAAAAATATTGTTTAAACACATTTTATCTGTTAAAATCATCTTTTTTGATAATGATTTCATCATATTCGTCTAAATCTAAAATAATTATTTTACAATATCCATTTCTATAAATATAACGCATTTACCTGGTAAATATTCATTATCAATGTTATTTTTGATGTTAGGTGCTTTAAGTTGCAATGAAGCAAAATTATAATTGGTGTTAACTAAAAAGTATTTTTAAAAATTAATTATTAATATTAGTAAACGTAAAAAGTCTTAGGTACCAGTTGAATTATCCAGTAGGATTTTCTTCACGTTCAATATCTGTGAAATCCACAATAAAAAAATTATTAGTATCTAGTATCATGTTTTATACTTACCTTCATTTTCTTCTTCTTCTGTATATTCATTAATATCAATATCTATTTCTGACAATGATTTTCCTTTAAATTCCTCAGGAAGGGTTTTTTTCTCCATCATTAATAGTAATTTAGATACTGTAAGGGTCCTAAGCTATTTAAATAATTAAATTCAAATTTGGCGCTGTTTTCGAGTTAAAATTAAATAATCCAGAAATTGTAATGTAAAGTTTTGAAAATTATTTTATATTTTAAAACTCTAATACATTGACAAATCTTGCTGGTCTATTCGAAAATCAAAAGATTTGTTGATATTAGGTGTCTATGTTTATATTATGAATTCCGTCGTAAGATCGAGATCGATTTGGTTTAAGAAAGAAGGGACTGGTGAGTGAACCTTTGAACCAGAAGGTTGAAAAGTTATTTGACTAGTTTTGTTTTTACAATAATTGTTGCTGGATTTTGGTATGTAATTTATTTATAAATTGTTGTATTTTTGTATTTGTATTGTTGTATTTTTACCGTAGTGATAAATACTACCTGGCTGAAAGTTCATTTAAAATATTTAATTTGTATTTTAAGTTTTGATTTGTTTCTATTTGTTAAGTATTGTTTATCACTACAAAGTTATAATTTTATAATTAATGTAATTTGGGTAATGGGTCATTTTGATCATGTCTAGTAACTTTCAGTAATATTTTATTTGGTTTATTATATAATTTCTTTGTTCACGTTTAAATATTTGACACATCTGGGTTTTTTTGAGTAGGTCTGTCTTTAGAATAATGCCTACGTTAGATGCATTCTCCGTACCTACCTAGTTACGTTCACCTACACTGAGATAAATTGAAGTTTTCACTTTGTCATGAGCTTTTTGAGATTTTGTTTGAACTTTTCTTTAATTTACATTGTATTGTATACAACTTAATTTACTTTATTGTCTCGTTTATTGGAATCCTACTTTAATTATTTCATGTATCAATTATTTATGTAGCTCAGTGTATTATAGTAAGGTACTCGGCTATATTATTTGATTATGGGCATTTGTACTCAGGTTAAAGTCATTGTTTTTTTATTTTAACAATACCATTCACATATTATTATTATTATTATTATTATTAATATTATTATTAATATTATTATTTCATAATATGATGTTACTCTTAGGTAATATCATGGTAAGGTATTGGTCTCGTTTAGCCTTTTGATAGTTTCTGGTTAAAGACTTTGATTAAAAAAACCTGTACATCTAAGCGCTTTGATTAGAATACTGGAAAATGACTTTTCGTTTATATTTTATATAAAACTTAATAACATTACAAGGTCAGGTCGACACTTTCATTTAATTAGAGTTTTAGGCTATGTTTGTATGTTTTTGTAACGATGCTCTCCTCTTAACCCTCATTTTTTTGTATTGTTTTTTTGTATTTGTGTATTTTTTGGGTTACTTGGAGACGATTCATGCTTGAACATTTGAGCATAGGTAATATAAAGATACACGGGACGGTGTTTTTATTTTACTACCTTACTTAAACTCTGTGTGCAGGACGTGTTTAAATATCCTCGCCATAATGCTGTCTTGTTCTGGATATAGGTTAAGCGAGGGAATTTGAATACTTAGGTGGTATACGGACATCGGGTTAAAGGGGGTGACCATACCACACCACAGAGATGCTCTACTAACAACTTACCATAGTGTGGTTATTGGTTCGCTTAATATCTGCATTATACTCAGCATTTTCCTATCTATCCTCCTTTTATTTTGGCATTATAACTCTCTTTATTTGAAAGTTGTCGTACCTGTAATTTATTTAATTGTTTTTAAAATCGTATCATCTAACAATAGTTTGAGGATACGTGGTAAGGTAATAATTGGTTATGTTTTTGTGTCATAAACTTATGACCACTTTTAATAAGGACTTTGCCTGGGTGTAAAATGCTTGTATTACTTATAATGATTACTGAGTACAACATTGTTATTTCGTTTACGTATTTTGGTTGTTTTATTTGTTTATTTTTCATTCTTGATATGTTTTCGTTTTTCCCTGTATATATTGTTTTATTTGTTTATTTTTAATTCTTGATATGTTTTTGTTTTTCACTGTATATATTGTTTTGTTTGTACTTTGAAAGTCGCTCAGGGTTTTTATGGTCCTTTTCCCTGAATTGCACTCCGACTCAACGGACCCCCCTTTTGTATTTGTTGTTTCTTTTAAATTTAAATTAAATAAGGGGTTTAAAAATTAATACTTGTGTTTTCTTTCACCTGACCAATTACAAAATAACTTTATTATCAA
The DNA here is from genome assembly GCA_921294245.1 of Brassicogethes aeneus. NCBI lineage: Eukaryota > Metazoa > Arthropoda > Insecta > Coleoptera > Nitidulidae > Brassicogethes > Brassicogethes aeneus. Next base: position 39,302,289 of record OV121132.1, read on the forward strand.
TGTAAGTAAATTCACAACGTAGAGTCCTAATTTTTATAAAGTAAGTAAATTAACTAGACGATCACGAATATGCCAAAACAAGTATTTCAGTATACTTAACGAACCTGGTTACAAAATCATTCGCTATATACGTAGTGGACCTTACAATACTTTTGCTGTTTGGTAGATGTCGACTGGAAGTCTAAAAATTATTTTTAATAAGAGCAGAATTTGTTATTAAAAAACATGTACAAAATTGTATGCATTGCTACGTTCTAAACCGACATAAGATGAAAGACTGTATTTACAATTTTACTATATGATATTTAATTACGAATTTTATTAACTTGATAAAGACTTTTAAATATAAACACTAAGAAAGCTTTAAAACAACTATTGTAATCGTCGGAATATTACAAGTGAGTAAGAATAACACCTAGTAGGTATACATACAGTACACAATTTAAATTGACATTTTTTAGTTTATATACTGGAAATTCAAATAATTATGTACTAAAAACTTACTTACCTTGAAAACCGACTCTTTGCATTATTAATTGAGTCCTGGAAGAAATATGTTTAACCTTAATCGTTAATTCGGAAAAATATAACTATCGATATGACGATCTCGAAAAGGGGTTATTCTTTTTTTTAGAAGATGTCGTTTTAACATGGAGCAGTAATGATCCAAAGAATGTTTATATGGCATGTATATATTGGCAAAAGATTAGCTTTAAATTTTACCAGTAAGGTTTTCCTTTTCTTTATTCATACGGGCAACTGTTTGCAAGAGTTTTTATTATTATTTTTATTATGTATTTTATATTAAGAGATACATATGTATTTTTTATTTTATTTTTATTGATAGGACCTGAATAAATATTATGTTTAATCGTTTGTTTTTATTTCAAAGCGCCTATTTTAGGCGGTTAAAGCCTATTTTAGGCTCTAAAATGCAGGTTATTATTGCCTATTTGTGTCCTAATTTCCAATTTTTAAAGGCATAAAATCCGGTCTTTAATAACCTACAACAGGATATGGTTTTAATAAAATGGCGCAACATGCCACCTCTTAGAAATATTTAAGTTAAATAATTTAACTGTTACAAACGAAATGTTTGCAGAAAGTCTCATTTTGCGTAGAGTGTATATTCAAACCAGCCACTACAGACCGTTGAAATAAAATGTAGAAACAAATGGATGCTAAATATGCCACGTTTAAAGATTGTGTGTGACTGGGATAATATTATCTTTATGAATTTTTTTTCTAAATAATACCATAATTAAAAAAAAAATTATTGTATGCATTTCTGTGTTTTTTGTTTAAAATTTGATTATGGCCCAACCCGTATAATAAAATTAAAATCGATGTACATGCTCCTGTAATTTGTATTTGTTGTCTACCAAACGCTGGTTTTTACAATTCAATTTGTTTTAATTAACTTAACTTTAAAAAAAATAATTCTTAATAAATGGGTATTTAATTTGATCAGTGGTTTTACTAAAATATAAAAAATATACAAATTACAGATTAGTTAAATTAAGTTAATATAATAAATATTAATAAAAAATAATCCATGATACGAAAACAGCATAAAATATGTTAGAGACTAATTAGGAAACCGGTTTTAATTTTTAAGTATCTCTCGCTGTGTCTAAGGTAAGTTTGTCGGTTTAAACGGAACCGGCACTAATGCAACACCATTTCCGGTTTCGCAATCACCAGCTTTTGTTTGACTACAGTTCGGATACCGAATGCCGGATATGACTTAGGGCCTTTTGTATTCTTGGCAGTTGTGGTTATTTGTGTACAATAGGAAAGACGCAAACACACAACATATTTTAAAAATTGTCATTAATTTAATATTTAATTCAATTAAAAGGCAATATGTTAAATAAAATTTACCAGGTTTAGTTAGCAACATTAAACAAATGTAAGGAAACATGGAACAAATACAAAAGCTTAAAAAACATGGTAACAATAATGATAAGACATGAAAAACAAAATTATTTTCATAAAATAATTGACGAAAATAAAACAAATGTGGAAAAATATAAACACACTTTTACCAGATAATAAAAATGTGGCTAGAGATACAATTATTTTTCAGAATTTTGAAACATCAAAAGAACAAGAAATAGCTGAAGAATTTAATACATACTTTATACGAAGTATTGAAGAAATTGTTCAAAGTAATAATCAAAATAAAAATGATAAGGTTGCCTTTGACCTTGTAGATCTCCATGTACCATTTTGTAAATTTAGGGCTGTGAAAATGTGTGAGTTGAGAAAAATTGTGTATACACTGAAAAACACAATGGGAGCAAATGATAACCTATCAACACAAATAATTAAGGACGCTTTCAATATAATTGGAAACAGATTTTTAGATGTCATAAATTTATCCCTTGAAAAAGGGGTATTTCCAGAAGAGTGCTAAAGGTGCAAAATACCAGTCAGTGTAATAACTTTCGTCCAATAAACACAGTACCTGTGTATGAAAAAAGTGGTAGTAAAAGAACAATTATTGGAATATTGTGATGTTAACTGTGATAGTAAGTAATCAATCAGGTTTCCCTAAAGGTCACTCCTGTGAATCTGTGATATTAAGTATAAGTGATGAGTGGCTACGTGCAATGGATGACAATTGTATTATTTTAGCAGTATTCTTAGATTTTAAGAGAGCATTCTAGACTATAAATGGGAAATTATTAATTCAAAAACATAATAACATAGGTATTTGTGGTGATGTATTAAATTGGTTTCAATCATATTTAAACAATAGAAAGCAAAAAAAGTATTTCAAAATCTATTTTAAATGATTATGGTGTCCCTCAGGGAACCGTTCATGGTCCTATTTTATTTATTCTGTATGTCAATGATATTGCTAAATGTGTGAAAAATTGTAAAATTTCACTGTTTGCAGATGACACTATGATATAAATATTGGGCAAAAATTTAGATAATATGTTCAGTTTAATGAACACTGAATTGGGTAATGTTTTTACATGGTTATGTTGTAATGATTTATGTATAAATCTTAAAAAATCAAAGTACATGATCATAGGATTCAAGTATATGTTTAAAACTAAATGGTGTTTCAATTGAAAAAGTACAGGAGATGAAGTATTTAGGAGTTATACTGGATAAAAATTTAAATTTTAAATCCCACTCAATGTATGTTTTAAAGAAAATGTTTATCAATGTCAACAAAATTGCTTTTATATAAATCTATAATTTCCCGTCATATTGACTTTTGTTCATCTATATTATTTAATGTACCTGGAAATCAAATACAAAAGTTTAAAAAATTACAAAATAAGGTCATGCGCAACATTTTAAAATGTAATAGATATACACCAATTAATTTGATGACTGAAGTTCTTAATTTAGTGACAATTAAACAAAGAATTATATATATATATATATATATATATATATATATACAGGGTGGCCGATTTATCTGAAGACATTGAAATATTTCGAAAACTACGCATCGGATCAAAAAAAGTTTTGAATAAAATTTGTTCGCCTGGAAGGGGGACATCCAATGATACCAAAGTCGACCCCTCACCACCACCCCATGGGGTGGGGGTGGGGGCAACTTTAATATTCTAAATAGGAACCCCCATTTTTTATTGCAGATTCGGATTTACTATTAAAAAATAAGTAACTTTTATGGAAAAACTTTTTTTAAATTCCTGATAGATGGCGCTGTAATCGCAAGAAACCCGATTTTTGGGAATATCTTAAAAAATTACACATCGGATCGAAAAAAAGAAAAACTTGTTTAATTTTTGGATTTTATTCGTATATCAATAAGTTAACATCTATTTTTAAAATTACCCAAGAATGGGAAATCCGAATCTGCAATTTTTCAAGATATTCCCAAAAATTGCGATTACAGCGCCATCTATCAGGAATTTAAAAAAAGTTTTTCCATAAAAGTTACTTATTTTTTAATAGTAAATCCGAATCTGCAATAAAAAATGGGGGTTCCTATTTAGAATATTAAAGTTGCCCCCACCCCCACCCCATGGCCATGGGAACATGGGAACATCAAAAGGAATTAATTAATTTAATTTATTTTGAATTCCCTTACAATTCTCGTATACACTAATTATATTTTTTAATGGGAAATCCGAATCTGCAATTTTTCAAGATATTCCCAAAAATCGCGATTACAGCGCCATCTATCAGGAATTTAAAAAAAGTTTTTCCATAAAAGTTACTTATTTTTTAATAGTAAATCCGAATCTGCAATAAAAAATGGGGGTTCCTATTTAGAATATTAAAGTTGCCCCCACCCCCACCCCATGGGGTGGTGGTGAGGGGTCGACTTTGGTATCATTGGATGTCCCCCTTCCAGGCGAACAAATTTTATTCAAAACTTTTTTTGATCCGATGCATAGTTTTCGAAATATTTCAATGTCTTCAGATAAATCGGCCACCCTGTATATATATATATAGTGGTCAGAGCTCCTGGGTACGAGCCGAGAGGTCGTGGGTTCGAATCCCACTTGGGTATGGTTCTTTATTTGTGTTTGTCCATTGTGTATAGTCCTTCGGAGGGGACTTTAAGCCGTCGGTCCGTTCCTACCCCTAACCCACACAAGCCATTAAGTTGGCTTATGGGTCATCTTAGTTTGGATGTAAGGGTGGAACTAAAAGAGCACTTTATAACTTTATAACTTTATATATATATATATATATATATATATATATATATATATATATATATATATATACATATATATATATATATATATATATATATTTATATATATATATATATATATATATATATATATATATAGAAGTTTAGATACTATTTATAAAATTAAATGTAATAAGCTACCAAATTACCTAAGTAAGCAATTAAAATACAATAAAAATGTGCATAATCATCAAACCAGAATTGCATTTGATTTTTTCATTGATACCACAAAAAAAAGTAAAATACATAATTCATTGTATTTTAAAGGTTTAAAATTGTTTAATGATTTACCTCTAGAAATAAAAAATTGTGATAATTATAATAGCTTTAAAACTAAACTCAAATTGTATATAAAAGATAAATTGTAAAGTGTTATTTTTGGATTGTTGTATTTATTTTTGTTATTGTTACGACTACTTTGTTATTTATAGCTGTTGCTAAATAAAGATTATTAGTATTATTTTTTTTAAATCTTAGTTAGCGTAATTATGGTTAATATAGATAACTTTGGCACGATATTTTGTAAAGTTTTATTAAGACAAAAATAAAGAATAATTTAAGAATAATAACTCTTAAAGAACAATTTTTTAATAATATATTATGTATCAAGTTTTATAAACGCCATTTTAGTTACGAGTTTTATTAAGCACGAGCGAAGCTTGCAAGCGAGTGTTTAATAAAAACGAGTGTCTAGATAAGTTTATAAAACGAGTTGCATACTATACTTTATCTACGACGACCACAAAGAAGAATTGAAATCCAATTTTATTTGTTAAACATTTGACATCTCGTCGCCTTAATGCAGAACTAGTGTATGTCCAAATCTTCCAGTTTTCGGTTTATAGCGGGAATATATAGTTAATAGTTAATAGCTTGTATACAACAAATTCTAGAGAAATAAAAAAGTGGGGGAAGCCCATCGTTTGGACTTACAATACTTCTGCATGTAATGAAGTTCACTATTAACTATATATTCCCGCTATAAACCGAAAACTGGAAGATTTGGACATACACTACAGCACAACAATAGTGTTTTTAAATAATGTTGATGACAATTTTGGTACAATACAAAAGCCTTGTCTGGTCAGTGTGATGGACCACACCTTGAAGCGAGCGGTCGCTAGTTTAAGGTCTCCCCCTTAATTCGCTCGTACTTCCATAGTTCCATCACCGCTAAAGTTGTTAAAAAAATCAAAAAACAAAATTAATAAAGATTCTACACCAGATCCAAGTGCAAAATCATTGCAAATTGCGTGTGGTACCTACTCCTGGATTAAGTTCTCAAGTCAAAAAACTATAAACACAAGGGCACACATAAGAAGCCATTAATTACTCAAGTTCTGATAAACACTAAGCCAATGAAATCCATCCTAAAGAAATAAACATCTGTAGATTACTAAGACATTAAGAGGACCATAATTTGGCTGAATCCTCAAACGTTCTAAGCGAATAAACAATCGCATCGCACAGTGGGATGCAAATATAGAAATTATACTACTAAGAAGAGTATTGTTTATATGGGAGCAACGCTAAAGATAATCAACAAGCTGGGAATATAACCCGGTCAGAGAGGACACAGACGAACAGAAAGTACTTTAAAACCAGAAAGGATATATTCTAGCAGCATATTAACCAATCAAGTCCCCATTCATTAACCCCAAACGAATGGGGTTATTACTAAAACCCTTGTTAAGGGGGAGTCCGGACTGTACTTAGTTTTGGGTCAGTTCAAGGCCCCCAAAAATTATATTGACCCTCCTTGTCCCGGATTTTTGTCGCCGGGTCGGACCATACGCCAGATTTAGGCTAGTGGAGTATGGCTCCACTAGCCTAAATCTGGCGTATGGTCCGACGCGGCGACAAAAATCCGGGAGTGGTCATCGACACTGTCTTCCACAATCTCCTAGGGAAGATTTACCTGCCGGGGTGAAAATTCGGAATAAAATTGTTTTTAAAATCCCTTTTTTTTAAATAATTAAAGCTTCATAGGTACCTCCCCATATAATTATACCAAAATATATGATAGCTTCTTCCATATTTATTATCAATCGATATCGAGTGATCTGCTTTTTTATAGATCTTTTACATTGACAATTTTTGTTTTGGTCGCACTTTGAATGGAATTTTATTTTTGTATGTTATTGTTGTATGTTTGGTTGGGCAGCCGGACTGTTGGTAAAAGTAATCATTTTAGAATTTTTAAAGTTAAGGCTGTAAAAGTTGCTACCAACAGAAGTACAGTGTCATCAGCATATGATAAAATGTCCCCACAAATAGGTATTTTTAGAAGTTAATTTATGTAAATCAGAAAAAGTTTGGGTCCCAGCACCCTTCATTGGGAAACGCCATATTTAACTGTTTTTGGTTAACTTAGATAGTTTAACGAAGGATTCACGACCTGACAAATAGCTCTTAAAAAGTTTTAATACTACGCCTCCTATACCGCAATTTAGTTAATAATAAGGTGTAAGAAATACTGTCAAAAGCTTTTGGCAAATCAAAGAATATTCATAATGTCTTCTTTTTTCTATTTAAATATGTGTGTAATATTTTTGTAAAGTTGAAAAAGGCGTCCTCCGTGAAACGGCCGCTTCTAAAACCACACCTCACACATTATATTGTTTTTGTCCAGGTGTTCGTTTGACCTGTGTACTAGACTTTTTTTTTTAAATTTGTGCTGGGATAACAATAACATCGGCCTATAATTTTCTGTACTTGTTTTATGCCCACTTTTAAATATTGGTGTTATGAGTGCCTGTTTCATAAGTGTACTCTCTAAAAATGAAATAGTCAAAATTCTACTATTTGAATTAGTACTAGCATTTTTTACTAATAAAATAGTCGTTTTCACTTTTAAATAGTTATTTTTTACTACGTAAATAGTTAAAGTTTGACTAATTTAAGATTAGTCACCATATTTTACTATTTCTGACAGTTAAAAGTAACTAATTTCTTTAATCGTTTACGGCCAACAACAAAGTATTATTTGAATTAAATGCATATACCTATCCATGGTTAAATGACCCATAAAACAAATAAAGATGCAAAAAGTTTAGCTCAAAACAGTAACACAAATAATATATTAAACTTTAAAATATTATGAACAATATTTATTGACAAATAAAATTTATTTTTATAAGAGCGGCTGACAGCCGACTGGTTATGAGGTTAGGTTGACAAGCTTCTCAAGTGACAGACGTGAGTTCAATCCCAGGCTGGGTCAAAACTTTTTTAAATTAAAATTTACTAATTTAACTATTTCATTCAGTAGAATTTGACTAATTATTAGTGACTGCTTTTTCGCTATGACAATTAGTCAAATATGACTTATAATTAGTTATTTTTGACTAATTCATTTTAAGAGAGTAGGAGAAGTTCCTATTTCAAAACTTAAGTTGATGATATTTGTAAGTATGCCATTTGAACAAAAATAAAGTTACTAAAAAGTGGTACTTTAGGCAAAAGCATTTCAATACAAAATCTTTTAAATAGTTATTATTTTTATTCCAACCTGGGAGGGATGTGTTATAAATTTGATAAATGTTTATTACTAATATTCAACATTAATTAAATAATTTTACCTAAATTTAGAATACACCTACTTACAAAAACTTTACAAATCGTATTTTCAAGATTTTATATAAAGTAGGTTTAGTAATTAACGCAGAATTTTCCAAAAGAGCGTTATTTCAATTTCCATTTGTGCCAGGTCTGACAAAACAAAATAAAAATATTTGAGCAAAAGAGAATAAAATAACTACTAGTTACTGCTTCTTATAACGTTTCTTGAAAGGGATCTTTATTTAGTAAATTAAAGGATAAGGTAGGTCTTGCCTGCAAAAAATTTTATGTTGGTCAGACTACCCAATACGCCAAAATCGGTACAGTCATCATAAAAATGATTGCAAAAAATTCCACCAAGATGTAAGATCACAATTTTAATTTTAAAACATAATTATATGTAGTAAGGAAGTTAATCGATACAAATAAAATATTGAAAAATGAACGATAAGAGGTGGTTAGACAATGCTTTTCAGTAAAGATAACGAATTAAATTTTGAGTTTTTCTTATACTTATCCGTTTGTGTCCTTTAAAAGCCGGTGCGATGTTCTATTTTGCACATGTGACACTTTCGCACAGTGCTCTTAAGTTTAATACGCACTTTTGTCTTTGTCTTTGATTATTTTTTAAATGATTTATGAAAGAGCTCTTGTAAAACGTCTGGCCTATTTGAACGCTCGGTTCATCATATAATGTAAATAAAATGCTGTAAGACCTTTGATTAGGAATAAAAGAAGATTATAAATTTTTCCAACCTTCTTATCTATCTTATTTTATTTATTATACACTAAAGAAACATCGGGTTTTCGCAACGTGCGCGCCTTCTGGTGGTGTTTGCTAGCATTGTGTGAATTGAAGTATAGTACTCGATTTTGATTTATTATATATAATATCATTAATTAAGAAACTCAACGCTTATATGTTACGTTAGTGTGTGTGATCATGGTGAATTATTGTGTTTTTAATCGTTGCATTTTTATGTTTCGTCAAAGGATCCAATTCGGTACGTTTAAATGTTGATGCAGAATTAAATATTGATAACTTTACCTAATATAATTTATATTTAAGTTTGGACATTTTTAATAAATCTAACAAAAAATAATTGTTTTACAAACATAACCTTAAAATCAAATATTTTTATATTTAAATCCTCTAAAAAACGCATTTTAAACGACAAAATATACCTACGAATTCACGGCAACATAATATTATATGTATATGTGTAATACTGCCGTGCTAAGCTAAATCCCCGTATCTGCAATATTAAGTTTTTAACAACGAAAATAATATTTTGTCCTTTATAACTTAATATTGTACATACGGAGGTTTGGCTTAGCACGGCAGAATACATAATATAATACTGGTTCTTGGTATTTTACTGTTGAGTGGAGACTTTCTTAATCAACGTTTTTAATAATGCTAAATGCTATTTGAATTTAGACGACTTACTTGTTTTATGATTTTTACTTAATTAAAATCTTTCCAATTTTACGTAAATCATTACTAAAATGTGTATTTATTGTCAGTGGCGGCTGGTGAATTTTAGGCACACCCATATCTCAGTTATTAGATATGGGACCCACATCAAATTTATGTTAGTTTACAATGACATTATATAGACAAGTTCTGCGCAAGCAGAATTTAAATTGAAGTTTGCGAAAAAAAGTTAGTTTTTAAGTGTGCCCCCCAGCTTCCTGCCCCCCCAAAAAAAGATAATTCAAATTAAAGTGGTACAATATTTAATTCACTGAAGTTTATCGACAAATTTCAAATTTTATTATATTGTATACAAAATTTCAAGAATTACAGGTTTTATACCATTTTATATTTTTATTATTTCTTTTACTAAATTAAAAAAAAAATTGAAATGGTATAAAATATGTAATACTTAAATTTTTTTAATAAAATTTAAAATTTTTCGATAAACTTCAGTGAATTAAATATTGTACCACTTTAATTTGTGGATGTCTAATAACTGAGATATGGGTGTGCCCAAATCCACCAGCCGCCACTGTTTATTGTATCTAATAGATGGTAAATTCTCATATAACTTGTTTCGATGCTGTATCCACTTATTTTTGTGAAAACTAATTCTCGCTCAAGGTTTTTTTTAGTGTAATGAGCATGTAGCATTTTAAGGTAATGGGAACTTAAATTATGACAAACAAACAATTTTTTCCTAAAATGCAGGCTTTATGTTGCAAATGGTCAATTCTCATATAACTTGTTCCGATGCTGTATCCACTTATTTTTGTGAAAACTAATTCTCGCTCAAGGTTTTTTTTAGTGTAATAAGCATGTAGCATTTCAAGGTAATGGGAACTTAAATTATGACAACCCTAATCTATTAATTTTTTCCTAAAATGCAGGCTTTATGTTGCAAATGTCACATAAGTTACCGGTCACCAACTGCAATATCCTAACATCGATGAATATTTCAACAAAATGATCGTTCAAACAACTAATGTTAGTGCTTGATTAACTAAAAATAGACTTAAGATTGACAAAAAATTATTTTATCCGAAATCGGCAGTAAAGTAGTCAACAATCGTAAATTAAAATAAATCGGCAGTAAAGTTCTACTTTACTGCCGATTTCGGATAAAAGAATTTTTCGTCAATCTTAATTAAGTCTATATTGAGTTAATCAAGCACTAACATTAGTTGTTTCAACAGCCATTTTGTTAAAATATTCATCAATGTTAGGATATTGCAGTTGGTGACCGGTAACTTATGTGACATTTGCAACATAAAGCCTGCATTTTAGGAAAAAATTAATAGATTAGGGTTGTCATAATTTAAGTTCCCATTACCTTAAAATGCTACTTGCTCATTACACTAAAAAAAACCTTGAGCGAGAATTAGTTTTCACAAAAATAAGTGGATACAGCATCGAAACAAGTTATATGAGAATTTACCAAATGTCACGTAAGTTACCGGTCACCAACTGCAATATCCTAACATTGATGAATATTTTAACAAAATGGCTGTTGAAACAACTAATGATAGTGCTTGAAAATAGACTTAAGATTGACGAAAAATTATTTTATCCGAAATCGGCAGTAAAGTAAAACTTTACTACCGATTTATTTTAATTTAGGATTGTTGACTACTTTACTGCCGATTTCGGATGAAATAATTTTTTGTCAATCTTAAGTCTATTTTTAGTTAATCAAAACATTAGTTGTTTGAACGGCCATTTTGTTGAAATATTCATCGATGTTAGGATATTGCAGTTGGTGACCGGTAATTTACGTGACATTTGCAACATAAAGCCTGCATTTTAGGAAAAAATTAATAGATTAGGGTTGTCATAATTTAAGTTCCCATTACCTTGAAATGCTACATGCTTATTACACTAAAAAAAATCTTGAGCGAGAATTAGTTTTCACAAAAATAAGTGTATACAGCATCGGAACAAGTTATATGAGAATTGACCAGATACAAGTCATATTTACAGGGACTGTATGCAATTTATTTTTTCATTCCGATTTCTACTGTTTATTGAGAAACCGGTAAAAACTCAACCCAGGATTTCTGCTCAAAAAACACTTTAAACACAAGAAATCGTACCGCTTTTTTTTCTCGATATTTTTAACATTTTTCGGCTTCATTCCCAAAAACAATTGTTTGTAACATACGCGTTTGACAGCTACTTAATAAAAGCCATAAACCAAAAAATCTATGTTAAATCTAAAATCTGTGTTAAAAGCTGAATTCTCTGGACGATGATAACGGCCAAGTGTTGGCGCTACTATCGATGCTTCTTTAGCGTATATCTTGCCTAAAATCCCCGCCCATTACCTATTTTAGTGTTTTTTTATTTATTTGGGTGCTTATTTTTCTAACCTGATTTTTACGCGATTATCTCAGGTGATGACATTTGTAAATACACCAAGCATATATTTATCAGTAGACATTTTTGACAATTTAATTTGACATATTAAATGTTTTCTTTCAATATGTGTTTATAACACATTAAAGTAGTTATAAATAAATTTATTAAAAAGTAAAAATGCAAGATAGTATAGTAGAAGATTTATCCCAGTCCGATGCATACTTTGAGGATGGCCAACGAAAAGTTTATTACATATTGGCCATAACTAGAATAAGTGCTTTTGAAAATTACAAAGTCATAAATACGTATATAAGAAACTTACAAGTCGCTGGATTGCAGTTTGAACAATGCTATGGAATAACTGAACCTGTGGTTTTCGTTAAAGTTCATTTACCAGAAGAAATACTACTTTCTGTCCAAGAAAAATATTATGCATGGAAAGACACATTGGTAACAAGCAAAGGCAAAAGGAAACGTCAGTTAAAATGTGTAAAATGGTTTAAAACAGCTTTACATTACAGACAAGTTTTGGTAGGAGACTCCAATTGTGGTACGGTCGTTTTTACAGAAAAATAATTAAGTATTACCAAAAAAATATATAAACATAATAACTTGATAAGTGATAAGACTTTTTTAAAATTTTCTTTTAAAGCTAACCCAACTTTAAGGTTAACTGTTAAACATTTTTTATGGTGATTATGTAATTTTTAATCAAAAACAATTTCTAGAAAAATTATATTAGACTTCTGTGGCGGAAGACAACCAGGCAGATGCAAAATATGCAAAAGCCTACTTAAATGATACATTTGCCGCCTTTTATTTGATCTGATTCAGGGCAACATTCTTAACGGTGCTCTTAAATATATTTCTTAAAACATTTCAACTTTTTAGACAATAACATTTTATATACAGTGTGACCCATTTGTTTGCGACTCACCCCTGTAAAATCTTTATTTATTGTGCGATTTTAACCGGATTTGTTTTAAAGTCCAGATCTTGATAAACTGTATTTTTAAAACAAAAAACGCTATATTTTTACAAAATACAAGGCCTACTATGTTAAAAAAATTCATATTAGTGAAAAATCTAAGCACGGCACTGGATTCACCACCCCTCAAAACGACCCTATACTAAATTTTATTGAAAAATTTTAAGTAGAAAAATGCACAATAATAATTACAAAAATTTATTTTATTAAGTTATCAATGAAAAAAACATTGAAATAAAACAGTCAATAATTATATTAAAAACTTAAATAATATATGGTAAAATTCAGGTACATAAAATATATCAAAATACAACAAAATTATTTATTTACATATTTCATCCATCTATACAGGGTGACCCAGTGCTCTGTGATCGGTGCATATTTTTTTTGCTATTAAATTTATCGATATGAAATTTTATTAGAAAATGTGATCCAACTAAACCTATTTTTCAAAATTATTTTGAACAAAATTCCACTTCCGGTTTCACCGGAAGTGACATCAACAATGTTATTTCAAATAGAATACCCTGTATATTTTTAAATTTCATATGTAATTCATGATAAAATTTCTATAACATTCCCTATACCTAAACTCAATAGTATTCGAGTTATTAATTTTTTTCGTAAAAATTTGACATTGCGCCTTCAACAAAAATTTTTGGAATCTTGAAACATTGTTTTAAATATATCTTGAAACATTGTTTTAAATATACCGTGTCAAACTTTCCCATATTTCTAACCAATTACTTGATAAAAACTAGGGTGAATTTGACAAACTTTAAAAGTTAATAACTTTCTTATTTTTATGGAACGCTATGTATATTTTTGCAGAATTAAATTTTTTATTAAATTTAAATTTTCATTCGTATAACCATTCCCTATACCTAAAAATAATAATAATAACAAAGATATTTCACAATTTTAAAATAATTTAGGTATCAACACACCTGAGAAATCAACAAGCGAGTTATCTTGACGTATCCATGGATACCAATATCAAAAATTGTTTAAAATCTAATTGTTTCACTTTTTCTAGTATTTGTTCAGTTAAAATGGATTTTACGCGACAAGAAATGATAAATATGGTTTATAGTATTGGAGAAGCGGATCGAAATGTTCTGCTAGCTAGTAGAATTTATCATCAAAAATATCCAGACTCAAGATTGCCCCGAGTAATTTAATTTCAAAAATTGAGGGTTAGATTTGAATTGATGGGTAATATTTCTTACAAGAAACTAGAATTGATTGGACGGAGAATTAATGAAGACCATGAATTAGAAGTTCTTTTGACGATAGAGGAAAATCCTTTTTTGAGTACTCGGGAAATCGTAAGAGAAACTGGTCTATCGCAAAGCAGTGTGAATACCATAATTTTAAACCATACATTTCACCCGTACCATATGGAACTTCATCAGGAACTTTATGATGACGATTTTCGGAATCGAGTAGATTTTTCAAATAGAATTCTTGAAATTGTGCATGCTAATGGCAACTTCTTAAACGGCATTTTATTTTCGGATGAATCTACTTTCAAGAGTAATGGATCTGTTAATAGGCACAATTTGCACTATTATGCGACTCATAACCCCCATTGGCTGAGAGCCATGGATCACCAAAATATGTGGTCATTGAACGTTTGGGGAGGTACTATTGGAGGCCGTGTTGTCGGTCCATTCTTTTTTTACGGTGTCTTGAATGGCGAGAGATACTTGGAATTTCTTCAAGCCGATCTCCCATTGCTTCTCGAAGTTTTTAAATCGGAGTTACGCTAACCGTTGGATAGGAAGACGAGGAGCTATTGCTTGGCCAGCTCGCTCCCCAGATCTGAAACCCATTGATTTTTTCCTTTGGGGGTATGTAAAGGAAAAAGTTTACAAAGAACCACCAACCACAGCTGAAATTAATTAAATTTTTGTCTGATTTAACTGATTTTTGTGCTTCTATTATAAGAATAAATAATGATACAATTCAACGAAAGAAATTATTAATAATTATGAATAAGCATTAATTTCTCTCTGTTTAACGTTGAATTGTATTATTTAGAATAACTGGTGATATGTGATATGTACTCCTTTTTACCAAAAAGATAATGTCACACTTGAAACAATTAGATTTTAAACAATTTTTGTTATTGGTATCCATGGATACGTCAAAATAACTTGCTTGTCGATTTTTCAGGTGTGTTGATACCTAAATTAAAATTGTGAAATATCTTTGTTATTATTAACTTTAGGTTTAGGGAATGGTTAATTTAAAAGGTAATTTAATAAGAAATTTAATTCAGCAAAAATATACATAGCGTTCCATTAAAAATAAGAAATTTATTAACGTTTAAAGTTTGCCAAATTCACCCTAATTTTTATCAAGTAATTGGTTAGAAATATGGCAAAGTTTTACACGAAATATTTAAAACAATGTTTCAAGATTTCAAAAATTTAAACCGCATACCAATAGACCTAATAACAAAGAACTTATAGGCTATTTTTGTTGAAGGCGCAACTGTAAATTTTTACGAAAAAAATTAATAACTCGAAAACTATTGAGTTTAGGTATAGGGAATGTTATAGAAATTTTATCAGGAATTACATATGACATTTAAAAATAAAAAAATATACAGGGTAATCTGTTTGAAATAACCATGTTGATGTCACTTCCGGTGAAACCGGAAGTGGAATTTTGTTCAAAATAATTTTGTAAAATAGGTTTAGTTGGATCATATTTTCTATAAATATTTCATATCGATATCTTTAATAGCAAAAAAATATGAACCGATCACAGATCACTGGGTCACCCTGTATATACTAGGGTGGTCGTTAAATTTTGCGACTCCCCCTAAAAAGCTTCGTTTTAATGTAAAAACACTGGGATTTTTTTTTAAATTTAAAACAACACGTGCCTCAAGACGATCTAAGTTAATTTTTTGGTATAATCAAATCTTTTCTGAAAATATGGAATAATAATTTTTTTGAGATTTAAAAATTATTAACAATCAAATAACTTTACCTTGAAGTGAAGAAATCTAGATATTGAAATTACGTTTGTACTTATTTAGTTTAAAAAAATATATCAATTTGAATATCTTTTTTTTTTGTTTAATAGGCCAAATCAACTGAAAAATATTTTGAATTTAAATTTTAAAAATTTGTCTGTTGTTATTTCGATTAACTATTGTTTTTTAATTGATTTTATTGATATAATTGTTTATACAGGGTGTTTTTATAACTACATATGTTATATATATATATATATATATATATATATATACAGGGTGTTATGTAATTAATGTTATATATTAAAATACTGAATACCTTTTGACATAAGGAATAAAGGAAAAATATTTAAAAAAACATTTTTCTAAAGATAAAGAAAAAATATGCATTAGAAGTTTTTTATATTTTTTGTGAAAATTTTTCTTGCAAAAAATAAATAAAAACTCAATAAATACAAAAGTTTTATGCTCTTAAAGCTCTAATACCCTTCTGTATTTATTTACTGATTTTACCTTTGAAATTTGAAATCCATAACCACAAAATTAATTTTTTCATCAGTTTTTTTCTCTGTTTACTCAGATGAAATTGGGACCAGTTTACAGGTTAAACTTTAAACATTTAATTTGTGTAAATAAATCCAAAAGCACTTCCCTTAGTTAAGATATTTACAATTTGAAAACATAACCTAAAATTTCAAAGAATTGCACTAGATTCTGTCATAAAAGTTGGCAGATTTTGTTTGAATTTACCTTCAGTACAAAAATGACATAATCAACAATTAATAAAAACGCCAAATTGACAATTTGCATTGTTAATTTTGTCATTTTTGTAATTAAGCTAAATTTAAACAATGTTTGTCATCTTTTTTGAGAGATTTTGGAAACTGTTGTTACCAACCATAACATAATAAATCCACCAGATTAACCTAAAGTTCCTAGTCGATCAGTGGCGTACTTTTTGGTTGGATAAAGGTTATTATAAATTATTTTTAGACTTTGGAATTTAGAAAAAAAAAGTTTCAGGTGTTTCTTTATGGACCCTAAGGAACAACCCATTTTAATATATAACATTAACTACATAACACCCTGTATTTCGAATAAAATTTTATTTTTCATAAAAAATTCCCAAAAAAACATGATTAGGTATACCAAAAAATTAACTTAGATCGTCTTGAGGCACGTGTTGTTTTTATTTAAAAAATTTAAAAAAAAATCCCTGTGTTTTTTCATCGAAAAGAAGCTTTTTAGGGGGCGTCGCAAAAAATTTAATTTTTAACGACTACCCAAATATATACATACATAAATATATATACACACATACACACACCAACCTTCTTTCAAAATAGGCCAACGTTATTTTCTAAAATATGTTTTTTAACAATGTTTTAAACGTGTTATAATTTTGACAATTTTTTACTGTGTTAGGCAAATTATTAAATAAAGTTAATCCTTAAAATAAATGAATTTTTGTTTTTTTTTTGACCATGCAATATTTTTAAGAAAAAATCGTTTACATTTCTTGTATTATGCTCATGTATTTGTCGTATAAAGAATACCTTATTGCATAAATACTTAGGTGCCATTTTATGTTTTATTTTATAGATAAGATTAAATGTTCCAAACAATACAATTTGTTCAACACTCAATAAACATAAGGCTTGAAGCATGTTTTTAATTGATGTGTATTTATTACATTTAAGAATGAAGCGCATTGCTTTATTTTGTATTTTTTTTAGTTTGGAAATATCTTCTTTATTTAGGTGTAAAAATAATGATGAGCAGAATTCGACATGTGGGCTAACAATTGATTTGTAAATTAGGATTCTTGTAGACATTGTTAGATTGTTACAGACTCGTTGGAAAAAATAAACTTTTTGGGATATTTTTTTTGGACATATTCAAAATGATTTTTAAATGAAAGATTTTCATCTATTTTTATACCTAAATACTTAAATTCAGAAACCCTTTCTAATTGAACGTTATTGATTGATATTGGAACATTTATATTTAGATTTAAAAGTCTACTTTTTTTTACCTATAATCATAAACTTAGATTTTTGAATATTGAGACTCAAGCTATTATTACATAGCCACACATAAAGGTTTGATAAATCTGAATTAATTTTATTTGCCATCGTATTTAAATCCATTCCCTTTATAAATAACATTGTATCGTCAGCGAACATTACAATAGAAAAAACTATATAAAAAAGTATGTCATTAATATATATATTACAGAGGTCAAGGTCAAGGCCAAGAGTGGTCCCCTGTGGAACACCATTATCATATACTATTTAACTAGAAATAATATTTTTAAATTTAACTTTTTGTTTTCTATTTTTTAGATAACTTATCACCCAATTTATCACAGTCTCCCCAACTTACATACTAATAGTTTTCTATCCACAGTCTCAAAGGCACGCCTAAAATCCAAGAACACCACCAATATGAACTCATCTTGATCCAAACTATTTAACCATTTATCACATACATCCAAAATTATCGATTCAAAGGAATGATTTTTTCGAAAACCAGACTGGTTTTCCACAATTACTTTGTTTAAATCACAAAATTCACGTAACTGGTCTTTTACCTCCATTTCCAAAAGTGTTTTCAAAATAGGTATACCTATATATGTTTCCAAAATGGGTATACTGTATACAGTATTTATAGTCCGGTGTTCATCACAACGATTTGTATGCATAACTTTGGGTATAGGTACTATACAAGAAGTCTTTAATGCTTCTGGAAATATTCCAGATTTTAAGGAACTATTTATGAAAAGTAAAAAACGATCACCAATAACTTGAAATGCGTCCTTTATTATTGTTGTGTTAACGAGATCTTCAGTGTTCGTAGTTTTTTTTAAATTATATGTTTCTTAAGTTTTTCCAATGTTAATTTTTTAAAAGTTAAACCTTTTACTTCAATTTCCAATACTGAAGAATAATCTTTAACTTGTGGAAGTAATTTATTAATTTTATTAATAATTTCTAGGAAATGTAAATTAAACTTTTCAGCTATAGGATCATCTTCTTTTTCTTCTGTATCACCAAATAAAATTGTATCACAGGTTCGTTTTTTTGTTGAGGGAAGTAATTTTTTTAATTCTTTCCATAATTTATTGTAATTTTTATTATTTTTTATTATATTTTTATAAAATTGTTCCTTTTTAAATCTTATTTGACTCACTACTTTATTTCTGCAGACCTTGTAGACTTGCCAATCGTCATCTGATTTTGTAAAAATTGATTTTTTATACAATTTGTCTCGTTCTTTCATAAGTTTAATTTTATTTCAATTTTTTCATGAATAACTTGACAGAATACATTTTTGTAGTTATTATTGTGCGTTTTCCTACTTAAAATTGTTTAATAAAATTTAGTAAATGGTCGTTTTGAGGGGTGGTGAATCCAGTGCCGTTGTTTAAAAAATCGCTAATATGAATTCTTAAAAATTTACTCTTAAAAACTGACATAGTAGGCCTTGTACTTTTTACCAATATGGCGTTTTTTGTTCAAATTCTACACTACACAACAAATCCGATTAAAATCGCACAATAAATAAAGATTTTACAGGGTAGAGACATACTTTTAAACGGCCCAGGGCATTTTCCACCTCATACTACTGTAGATTAAGACTTTTTATATAAAGTAAAGTCAAAAATTTTAAAAAATCTCACTTTAATAGGTAAGATGGGTTTTTCGCCTTTTCCTTTTTTTCACCTGAAATTATGAAGGTGCAAAAGTGGCAAAGTTGGATCTGTTACAAATCCAATGGGATTAAATCTTGGTTTTAGGGGGATAGTTGTGCTGGTAGGTATTGTTTAAGATATTTCTTTATTAAAAGATCTTATGAAATTAAAAAAATCATTAGCTGTGGCTTGTAGCTTTATCATGTTGTATAGGGTGACAGATCTTATTTTCTCAGACAATAATTTCTTAGGACAAAATTTCTTAGTAATAATTTCTAATTGCAATAATTTTTTAATGGAATAATTTTTCACTACATTAATTTCTTACTTAAATAATTTCTCACTGCAAAAATTTATAAATAAATTACTATTGTATAAAATTATTTGAGCCTTTATTTCCTTTGTTTAGGTAGAGATTATTTGATTTTGTTAATAGTAATAAAAAAAAACGATTTTTCAGAATGTTGTATATATTTTTTAAATATATTTAATATAATCTTCTGTTTAGATAAGCCAATGACAGAAACAATATTTCTGAAAATATCTTAAAATAAAACTACACAATGTGTCTCAACAATTTTTGATGATACATTTTTATCTAAATAGGTCCCCAAATAATGGTTTGGTTGGGTTAGTTAGCTTTGGTTATCATGCATATTACTCTAAATCTCCTGTAATTATGCCTAATAATATTATTTTTTGATGCTTGAATTTTTACAGATGATGGTAAGTTCTATCTAAAGGTAATTTTGTTTACAGTTATTTTTGCTTTGAGACATTTTTGCGTTAAAAATTGTTGCTTTAGGAATTTGAGGTTTTGAGAAATTTTTGTTATGAGAATTTATTTCTTTGAGAAATTTTTTCAATGAGTTACTTTTATTTTAAGAAATGTTTGCAATGAGAAATTTTTGCTGAAAAAATATTTTTGAAAACATAAGACTTGGAGCCGTTGTTTACATACAAAGTTGTTTTTGTATTTTCACCCTTAAACTTAACATAATTATATTTTGCGGGATGGGAGTCCACTCAATATAAAAATGGATAAATATAAACAAACAATCAATCAATTAAACTCACGACATCTCGAAATTAATATCAAATCAAATATTGATTAACCTATTTCACCATTTTATATAAACTGGGTATCAGAACTCATGTCTTTAGAAAAGGGGTAGATAGGTAACTCTTGAGCTATAAGGAATCCACAATGTAGATTCTGTATTGTAAATATAGTCAATAAGTATAAATCAATAACAACAAAGAAGTTGACCTATGCCTAAAAGTTTTGCTTTGACAAAAGTATATCCCAGAAGGGACATTGTCTCTTCTACTTCTCCAACTTCGACAAGAAATTTGTTTTTATAGATTAGAAATAAATCATTTTGTATTAATACATAATATGTGGGCTATTATATTCATAATTTTATTATAGCTAAAATTTATTACATTAATGAGATACTTAAATCATCAAAATTTACTGAAAGGGAAAATGACAGAGGTATACATAAACTTCTTGATAAAAAAATTATAACTAAAGCGTATCCTCTTCACGATGGACGAATACAGTTTAACATGATGAACGATGATGATCTTCTAAATGATAGAACTTTACTGGCAAAATATTGGGCTAAATTTAGTCTATTTTACAAAATGCAACCATTGGACATGATTAAAAAATACTACGGTTTGGAGATTGCTTTTTATTTTGCATGGTTAGGATTTTATCTTAAAATGTTAATGCCAATTGTTATTATTTCACTTTTTATGCTTATTTGGACAGTTCTTAGGTAACCTTTTAATTATTAATACTAACATATTACATAAAGTGTATTTTATTTTTTAGATTTCTTGGCGACAGTACCAATATAATCGAGAAGTGTACAGAATCAGACATGCAATTGTGTGGGTATTGTGTGATTTTTTCTAAAAATTCCGATAAAAATAAATGTTATACATTAAAATTAAATAAAATGTGTGTCAATTTTGGATTAACAGTAATGTTTGAATATAAGTCATATTTGTATTCTATCGTTATGACTATATGGGCTGGATTAGTTTATACTTTATGGAAAAGGTAAATCTTGCATTTTGATTAAATAAAATTTGTACTTAGGAAATACACAGTTTATATCCTTAAAAATTCGCGAACCGGTAGTTTATCAAAAAATAAAGGGAGCATTCCGTGGTTTAAACGGGAAACTTTGTACAAAATTAATCTGTAACTTATATAGGGCTTGTTTTCAAAAAATAATCCAAACATAAAAAGCTTATAGGTTAAATATATTTTTTCTGTTGGGATACCAGTGTATGATGACGCTGATGGGATCAACTATACGTTACTCATACTCACACGCATTTGATGAGTGAGTGAGGGATTATGTTTTGCTGAACATGTAGTTCGTATCGAACCAAAAATTTATTAACTATATTACATCTTACTACTTTTTTTTTTAAATATTACGATAAAAAGTTAATAATAAAAATAAGTTAAATTTTGCATCCTATTTATTATTTTATGAAATTAAGTAATGTTGTTTAGGAAGGACCTTTTTTAGCAAATTAAGTTAGTTAATGTTTAAATTTTTTTAATTGAGTTTAATACTTATTTTAATAATATATCATAGGCAACTTTTTTTGTTATCATAGACATTTTATTTCCTCCTTATCAAGACTTAATTTAATTTAATTAGTTTTAATCTGCTGTTAGTGTGATAAAACATAATAATACATGCAAAATACGTTGTTAAATTAAATGTCAACCATTTCATAAAATAATTCTGGTGTTAAATTTTTATTAATGTTTTTTAAATGTATACGCTATAGCGTGATATTAATATAACACCACACAAAAGTTTTATTGAATTTAAGTTTTATATTTATATTAAATTTAACCAGGGGCAGATAAGAAAAAAGTTTGGTTGGTTTTACATACATTTTATATTTTATTATTATATATTTTAAAATATAAAAATATAACCTAAAAAAATATACTCTGTATCTTAAAGAGGGCGCAAAAGTTTACCAAAGTTTATTTAACAAACTTCCTTTATTTTTTATGTGGTGTTCCTTGAGGGTATTAAGGAGGGTTTCTACTTTGTTGGGTCAAAAAAGTCAACATATGTAAAAAATTTACTATGGTCCATTCCCAAATGTCCCATCACGTGACTGGTACAAATAATTAAGGTTAATACACATATTAATACATACAAGGGCTTTAACATTTGCAAAATTTACACTTATACATCCAGTGGCGGTACGTGAAATGGGAAAAATATATTTTTTTTACCGTAAATGGCTATAATTTTATACTTTTACGAATGTGAATTAAAAATAAACTTAATTTATCGTTAAGGGCTTTAACATATCCAAAATATACACTTATACATCAAGTGGCGGACCCATAAATGGCTTATAATTTTTCAAATGTAAATTAATTTATCGTTAAATTTAGATCCAAATATAATGCCAAAGCCTTCTTTTTTGAAAATGGTTTTTCATATGAAGGATTCCCCTTTTTATGTACATATGAAACTCCTTCCATGCCAAGTCTCTAAGAATTTGGGTTTTTCTTTGTTTTGATTTATCGGAACATTCTGAAAACAGTTTTTCAGGTCTTTCATTACATTTCTTTGGTGTTTTGATTTCTGATTTAAAAAATGGATGTTCAAACCAAGCTGCGTATTTAGTCAATTTTCCATTTAATATGGAATTGACTATATCTCAAAAACTGCTCCACTTTCATAATAGAGAGTATAGATTTACAATTAAATATTATTACCTACATACTAGCATTATATCGCAAATTATTTTGTCAAATATTTAATAAATCTAATTAATAATTTTTGTAAGCTACTAAACATTTACGTTAATTACAATTTATTTCAAGCTTATTTTAACAAAATAATTCACATGACTCAAATTTGAGTACATTAATGTACACGCCTTAAATTTTAATATTCCCTATTTCTTTGAAACTGCTGAGTTTTAATACATTATCATGCTTAAGTGGGTTGAGATACATTAAAACCCTAACAAACTTTAAGAAAATAGGAGGTATCAAAATTTTATGCATTGTTTTTTTAGATATCAAAAATCATTAAGAAGACGTTGGAATATAATGGAAACCGATAATCAAATGGAAATACGGCTATTATACATGAAAAAACAAAAAAATAGACGTAAATCGTTAACAACAGGAAAAATAGAAGTGTATACGCCAGTTTTAGAAAAAGTTTACAAAATAATTGTAACTTATTTAGTTATACTTGTTATAGTTGCATTTTTGGGACTTCTACTTTTTTTAAATATAACTCTAACTGATTGGTTGAAAATATCTACAATTTCCAACATATCCGAGCTGGAGGGAAAAATAAGTGGCATAGAAATGATGGCTGATGCTTTTACAATAACCATTCAGTTTTTAATTGTGAGAATTGCTTGGACTGGGCTTACTAAATTATGCACGAAATTAATGCTTTTTCAAAGACAAAAATATCAGCAAGACCACGATAAAGGATTTCTATTTTTGCGTTATACTTGCGCTTTTATAAATCAATATCTTATATTTTTTTACTTTGCCTTTTTTAAAGGGCTAACTTACAATATACCAAAACACAACTTTAAAGGATATGTTCAATATGAAAAATGTCAAACATCATCTTGCATCGATATACTATTGATAGTTTTGAACATTGTCGCTGGGCTATTTTTTTTTGGAAAACTATTAGAGTTTTTTACAATTAAAAGGAAGAAAAAAAATCGTTTTATTAATTTACCACAATTTGAAGAGGAATATAAATTTAACACCATAAGTATTTATCATTTTTCAGTGGAGTATGTGCAACAAATGATTTTGCATGGGTTTCTCGTTTTTTTTGCTACTGGAAATTTTGCTGGATCCTTATTTACTCTATTTAATTTTTTGGCCAGATTACGATTGGATGCTTATAATTTTATCTATTCAAATCAACGTCCTGTCCCAAAAGTTTGTATAGACATACAAACGGTTCGCAAAAAGTGATATTGCAAAAAAAATTAGTGTTTACAGATTTTAGTAGCAGGACTTTTAACCTATTTAGTTGTATACTGGGTGACTATTTTTCCTGATGATGTAGTCTTTAATATAACCTAACTTTTTTTCGTAATGCTGCTAGTGAAAGGACCCCGCACTAATCCTATGGGAAATGGGTCCCGGTGGATTTGGCTTGATTTCACGTATATTGTAGAACTTAATGATACAAAAATGGTCAGTTTCAGATATTTTAGAGTGAACCTATTTTTTATGAAAATAATATTGGGCTATGGTGGGTGATACAGATTTTTTTGTAATTTTTGTCACATATGGTCTGCAAAATTTGTCTTGGATGTACCTAATTACGCATACAAAAGTAAAATGTTTCAATTAATGTCTAGCCGCACTCACGGAGAGTAAAAGGGGCTAATTTTCTATTAGTTTTTATTTATTTGGGGTAAATAGATAATATTTTTTTTTTATTTCTTTTTGCAAGTAATGATAATCAAAAGAAAATTAAATGAATATTGAATATCTGCACCATTGTCCATTTAAGCAAGCCATAGTATCGCCTATTAAAAAAAAGGTTACCCAATTTTATTTGAAAACTATCGGCCTATAAGTTTACCGCCGTCTTTTCAAAATTTATTTAAATCGGCAATGTGTATACGCCTGTCAACAATTTAAATTTAATAATAAAATTTAAAAAACCCGTTCCGAGGATTTGAAGGGGGGACCAAAACAGGGACCAAAACAGGCCATCCTAACTTCAAAATCTACTTTGATACCTTGTTCTAAAGGCCTTTTAATTCTCTAATTATTTAATTTTTAAGGGTGATGAATATTCTTCTCTACAAAAAAGTGAGGATTTTCATCACTCCAGTAGGTACCTACACTCGATGACAAAATTAACCGGACACTTCATTTTTCTTCCACAAAATTTATAAAACGCACTGTATATTAATTCAAAAGCTATGCACATATGCAGACAAATAAAATTAAATGAGTTTAAGTTTTTTTGGCTTTCAAATATCACGGGGACACTTTTTTAGCAATTTTTTCAAATCGTTTACGTTTCACAGAGCTCTACAATTCAATTTAATTGCTGTTTGCTTCGAGTTTCGAAGGTTGTTTAAAGAATATAATAGTGTTAGAGGTGTATAATTGTGAATTATTGTAAAAAATTCGTCATGACTCCGGAAGAAGCTGCTCAAGCTGTTGCTCTCCACAATGCAGGACACAGTATCCGATTTATCGCCAATTTGATTAATGTACCGCGAAGTAGAGTATCTGATGCGATACAAAGGTTCAGGGAAACTGGTTCCTACTCAAGATTGCCTGGACAAGGAAGACCACAATTAACAAACGCAGTTGAAGACCGTTTTGTTCGACTCCAAGTTCTGCGAGATCGGACACTTCCTGCTACAGCTTTGAGTAGGAGATTGGCAGACGTGCATGGGACCTTGGTTTCATCACGTACAGTATTAAGAAGGTTGAGAGAGCAAAATCTCACTCCTCATACAGCTGCCACTGGCCCTCTTTTGGATGCAGCTCATCGCAGACAGCGCTTGGAATTTGCGCGCAGTCATGTCGAGTGGGGTATGGAAGAGTGGCGATGCGTTCTCTTTACAGATGAGTCCCGTTTCACGAGATATGCTTCAGATCGTCGTCAACTTGTGTTTAGGAGACCTGGGGAGCGATATAACCAGTGTTGCTTTGCTCCAAGAGTACAATTTGGTGGTGGCGGTATAATGGTATGGGCAGGCATATGTTTGGAAGCTCGTACGGCCCTTGTTACTTTTCGGGGAGGCAGCATCAACGCTGACAGGTACATTAGGGAGTGTCTTGAAGAGCATGTGGTACCTTTTGCTCCATTTATAGGACCAAATTTCTTGTTAATGTAAGATAATGCTCCACCGCACACTGCCCGGGTAACTCGTCAGTACCTTCAGGATGTTGATATTCAGGTGTTGGGGTGGCCACCAAGGAGTCCCGACCTAAACCCAATAGAGCATATGTGGGACAATCTAGGAAGAAGGATTACACGGAACTATGGCGAGTTTCACACTGTGGTTCAACTAGAACCAGCTCTGTTAAATTAATGGGAGCAGATATCCCAGAATGAGGTTGCTGGGTTAATAGAAAGTATGCCACGAAGGATAAGAGCCGTGATTCAAGCTCGAGGAGGTAATACTCACTATTAAAGATTTTTTGAGACATCTTTTGCAAAAACATTTTTTCAAATTTTGAATTTTTTTATTTTTAATGTATATTTACAGAAAACTTTTTGTTTTCCTTTTTTAAAAATGTTTCAATCCAAACAGAATTTTTTGAAAGGCGTGTTTCTCTATATTCTTGCCGAAGTGACATAAAAGGGAAAATTGGAAACTTTTCCAATTTTTCAATTTAGTTTTCATGCATTATGCATAATGCAAAAATTTAAAGCATATATTATTATTAATTAATACAAAATGTTAAAAATTGTTTACTTCTATTTGAGCTTTCTCTACCAGTTTGCGAGGTTATTCTCTTTTTTTATTTTTAACCAATCGAGTATCTCTAAACTTATCCACAATATTCTAAACTTGAGTATATCTGGATGTCTCGCTCGGAACTCCGCAGCATTTCTGAAGGTATTTTTATTTTGCTCACCATAAAAAAAATAATTTCGATACGTTCTTCTAAGCTGTACACCATTTCGCAAAAATACAATAATAACAATACTAATGATTGATTTTGTTCACTGGTAAATCAAAAACGTCACCTACCATATGAACTGCAAAAAAATATTTGTTTATTGAATCAATGGTGGCAAAAAATTGCAACATTACAAATTACAATCTAATATACAGGGTGTTATGTAATTAATGTTATATATTAAAATACTGAATACCTTTTGACATAAGGAATAAAGGAAAAATATTTAAAAAAACATTTTTCTAAAGATAAAGAAAAAATATGCATTAGAAGTTTTTTATATTTTTTGTAATACGCCACTTAGTTTATCTCTGCACACTTGTATTTTGTGAGTACATAGATACCAACCAACAAAGTAGCTATGCGTTGCCAGATGTAAAAAATTGTCACTAAAAATTTTTCTTGCAAAAAATAAATAAAAACTCAATAAATACAAAAGTTTTATGCCCTTAAAGCTCTAATACCCTTCTGTATTTATTTACTGATCCAGCTATTAGCTTAAGCAATGATTAGAAAATTTAGTACCTTTGAAATTTGAAATCCATAACAACAAAATTAATTTTTTCATCAGTTTTTTTCTCTGTTTACTCAGATGAAATTGGGACCAGTTCACAGGTTAAACTTTAAACATTTAATTTGTGTAAATAAATCCAAAAGCACTTCCCTTAGTTAAGATATTTACAATTTGAAAACATAACCTAAAATTTAAAAGAAATGCACTAGATTCTGTCATAAAAGATTTTGTTTGAATTTACCTTCAGTACAGTGTTACCAGATTCTGTCAAAAAAGGACCGTACGTTTCGTTCGAATTTACCTTAATTACAAAATGACACAATGAAACAATGCAAATAAATGCAATTATGTCAAGTTGACGTTATTTAATATTGTCCATTGAGTCATTTTTGTAATTAAGGTAAATTCGAACGAAACGTACGGTCTTTTTTTGACAGAATCTAGTAACACTGCTTCAGTACAAAAATGACATAATCAACAATTAATAAAAACGCCAAATTGACAATTTGCATTGTTTATTTTGTCATTTTTGTAATTAAGCTAAATTTAAACAATGTTTGTCAACTTTTTTGAGAGATTTTGGAAACTATTGTTACCAACCATAACATAATAAATCCACCAGATTAACCTAAAGTTCCTAGTCAATTAGTGGCGTACTTTTTGGTTGGATAAAGGTTATTATAAATTATTTTTACACTTTGGAATTTAGAAAAAAAAGTTTCAGGTGCTTCTTTATGGACCCTAAGGAACAACCCATTTTAATATATAACATTAATTACATAACACCCTGTATTTGATGGTTACATGTAGGTATATAATTGCAATGAGCAATGTACATTGTACAATTGCAATTGAATCCTTATTTTTTATGCAAAATCATAAACAATTTCACTTATTTTGTTTTTACATCCCAATTACTAGTTGCTCCAGTTCAACTGCGTTTTTTTATGAAAATAAGAGACCTTTCGAACAAGGTATCCCCCGCTGGGATAGATCGAGTTGAGTTCCCCCTTCGAACCCTCGAAAAAGGTTTCTTAAATTTTATTTATCGGTTATCCTTTTAAAGCTATAGGCCATTGACAGTTTTCGGTGGTATATACTGTATGCATACAGCTGTAAGGAATTTTTTTAACTTTATTTTAAAAAAAATTTGATTAGTTATTGTTTATAAGTTTTTATTGTAATTTTTTTATTTCTTTGATTATTTGATAATGCTATACAAAAAATCGAATATTTTCAACACTGAAAAATTGGTTCTTAGGCACCTCTATAAAGTGCTCACTAAATTTGGGCTCTTAATATTAAAAGGAAGATCCTCCTAATCACAGTTTTCTATATTTTCTTTAATCCACTACCACTTTTTTTTTCAAATCGGGTTTAGGTCCGCCTAATTCTTTAATTTGTAGTTTTTCTTGAGCAAAAAACTACCTTTTTAAGATGCTAATTTCATTTATTGTCACACTAAAAGTTTATAATTAAAACCGCGTAAGCGTAAAGAAAGTCAAATCAAACGACTGAGCTGAGTCGCCGAGCCTGGCACAATATTTTCTTTGATTGATCATACATGATCCACGAAAAATCACTCTTCATTAGCGCCTGAATAAAATTGGCACAGCTTTGCCGTCGAAGTTCGAACCATTCGTGGCCCCGCTTTCGCGGAGGCGCACGCATTCGCAGTGCGAAATGTAATTTAAAATGAAATGCATTAAATTAAATATTATTAAGATTTTTTAAAGATAAAACATATTTTCTTGGAGAAAAATAAGGTGGGCCATGGCTCCGTAACACAAAATCACTGCTTTGACATCCTGTATATTGGTTATTATCAAAGACCGGATTTTAGGCCGTTAAAAATTTGAAATTAGGAGACTTAAATAGGCAATAAAAACCTACATTTTAGGCTGTTTTAGACCTAAAGTGCCAAAAATAGGCCTCAACCGCCTAAAATAGGATTTTAGGCCGTTAAAAATTGGAAATTAGGACACATAAATAGGCAAAAAAAACTACATTTTAGGCCGTTTTAGGCCCAAAGTGCCAAAAATAGGACTCAACATTGGCGTAACTAGCCATCTGACCCGGGAGGCCTAGGGTGGGCCTGTTATTTTGACTAGGTATCTTTAAAAAAGTAAAACAAATGTTGTCTCCAAAAGGCACAAATAACATTTTTTTTAACAAACAGTTTCAGTGAGAAAGGAAGTAAGTACTACAATGTGATCTTGAGGACGTGTCCAAATATAATTGATGACCGTTTGTACCGCGCATGACCGTTTGTTGTTATGAAAAGGTACAATTGCTATATACACCTTAAGTGTATGTGCGCATGTTGGGCGGGGCTTAAATACGTCACGTTGAGTATTTTTAAATCTTTAATTATCTGCTGCTATAATTCTTGTTTTTGCGATGCTGTTGGATGTTAACTTTTCTATTTTTAATTAACTTGTTGTTTTTGCGTTTAGTGAGGTTCGAATTACTTTTCATTGTTCAAATTATTGTTATTGCGTTGTGTTCTGTTGGTTTATTATTGTTTTTGTGTTGCGTTGAAACTTGTTTTGTTTGTGTTTTAGTTTGTGTCGTGCCATTTGCATTTATTAAAATGCGGTGTGGCATATTTGTATGCAATTTGGACAACCAGTCCAAGAAAAACCCTTTAAATAAAAACAAATTTCATCGATTCCCGAAAAACTTTGATTTTTGTAAACAGTGGTTAAATGCCATAAAAAGAATAGACAATATTAACGTTAAGACCGCTTCTGTTTCCTCTAAAGATTTTCTGGACAGTGACTATAAGTTTAATTTAAAACACCAACTCTTAAACTACACTCCTAAATGTTATCAAGGACTGAAAGAATCTATTATCCATATTATAACACTTTCTTTGATATTAATTTTAATAAAAACGCACTATGTCCAGATATTTCTCTATTTTCTTTGATAATATTATTCGTGTATTCGCACGGCAACTACTCATCAAGTGACGTCATGCGCGGCACGAACCAAAACTCGACCACGGGAGCATCCAGCCCGTGTTTTTATTTAAAGGGTTTTTCTTGCATCCAAATATGCCACACCGCATTTTAATAAATGCAAATGGCACGACACAAACTAAAACACAAACAAAACAAATTAACGCAACACAAAAACCATAATAAACAAACAGAACAGGTTAACACAACGTAATACATATATGGAAATTACAATAAAACCTATGAAAACAAAGTAAATAATAATGTTTAACCATTATTTTACTTAATATTATCCATAATTATTTATTATAAATATTTAGATATAACAAAAACACAATTACGTTTTTCATTAGATTTTCACTAGTTTTGTAATTTGTGGTCCTCGTACTCGCCAAGGCCGTCTAGGCGAAATAAGAGCAAGAAAGCAGGGCCTAATTAAAAATAATTTAATTTTTCGCATTGAAAAATATATTTTTTCTGAAAAATTAAAAGAGCCTATTTTAGGCTCATAAAAATTTCCTTTTGGAACCCTAAATCAAAATTTCGCCATTTTAGGCTTTTAGGCAAAAACAAAGGGGTGTCAAACGCTTTATTTTTTTAAGTTTAGGATTAATATCAAGGTCTCAAACAAATACCTAAAATAGAAACGAAAAGGCATTTTGCCTAAAATCCGGTCCTTGGTTATTATCAACTTTTGAACCTGGTAAATTTGGAAATTTGTAATATTTTTCCATAAGGAACCCGCAGTTTTGCTAGGTACTATTCAAGTTCAAGTTCAATTTTTTTTTAAATCCTTAAATTATTAAAAATTTTTAAGAATTTTATTAATTATAACTTTAGCTCTGAGACAATTTTTCGACAATTTGTCAATGGTAAGTTTCGATCAGGGGGTCGTGTTCTACAATGTACGTAAAACCTAGCTAAATCCACCTGGACATATTTTCTATAGGATTAGTGACGGGTCCATGGTATTTAAATATTTAATTACTTGAATTAATAAAACAGTTTTTTTTATCTTAC
Source organism: Brassicogethes aeneus (assembly GCA_921294245.1). Lineage (NCBI taxonomy): Eukaryota > Metazoa > Arthropoda > Insecta > Coleoptera > Nitidulidae > Brassicogethes > Brassicogethes aeneus. Next base: position 39,334,260 of record OV121132.1, read on the forward strand.
TTTGTTTAAAAGACAAATTTAACAAAATAATTATTTTTATTAAAATAAGTAAATCCTATAGTAGAGTTTTGGCACTAAAATCTGGGACACCCTTATATATCGTGGATGAGCTGCAAATATTTCCAATGTGACTGAACAAGTAAATACTTCCTATATAGGTTTTTACAAAAAATTATCAAAAATACCAATACCTATAAAAAGTAACAATAAATATCATATATATTTATTTTTGCATATTTTAAAGGATTAGTTGTTTTCATTTTAAAATAATTATTTTTACATTGAAGATATTTCCAGCTTAATGACATATTTATACAGAAATAGACTAAAATATTTAATTATATGTATTTGGTTTAGTTAAGTCAACATTAGTTGACCGATTTAAACTACCTAGTGATACAATTTTACATTGAACAATAAAATATACATATGTATGTAAGAACATATTGGTTAGATACGCCAATGGCACTACACAATATTAAATAAATATAAAATTAAAATTTTAACACTGGTCTGCAACGAAATCCTCCTTCAAAAAATAACATCTTAAATATGAAGATTTTAATGCTCTGAATTTGTTTCTGTTGGCCGATTTTTTCTATAACGTCTAAATTTTGTGATATAAATTTTTTTTTCAAAATATAATAAATTTAGGTTTTTTAAATTCGTTGTATGCGTAAACATTATAAACAGTGTATATACATACAAAATAGGTTTTAGCGAGTCGTAAGAGAAAGAAGGAAAGTACCTAAAGCGATTTGTATCATAGAACCGCACTTGAAAACTTGTTTTAATTGCAATTGTTTACGTTCTGTATCAAATATTTTGATAAGTTTTGTACAAATGTATTTTATGTGTAGTTTATGTAAAACTTATGCCATAGTATTTTTTCACTCTTTTGTAATTGTTGTTACTTTAATAATATCGTTTTTAATTAAATGATCATAATATTTAAAATCTATGTGCTGTATTGATTTGCATGTAAAATTCCGTGTTTAGAGCACCAAATGTTATTTTAAATAAAATCAATAAGGAGAAAAAATATTTTTTTGCAGACCAGTGTAATAAGTAACACTGTATTAAGACTTAATATTAAAGTTAAAAAAAATAAATATGTTAACAATTTTCTAAAGTTTTTTGCAATATCACATTATTTTCGAACCGTGATCGAACATTTTTAAAACGTATAACCATTTTCAGATTATATACAATCTTGATGCATGGAACGGTGTGCTTTTATTCATCACAATTATAAGTGTGGCATTAAATGCCTTGGTATCTATGTTTACATCTGACTCAGTACATATAAGGGAATATTTAATGAATAATGAAAATTTAAGTGAATATTATAAGGACCATATGTCACTTTTTAATCAAAATGATATATTTGGTTCAGATCCTATATACAATCAGACATGCTACTACAGAGGCCAATTTTACCCATATAATCATCCGATGAAGTATAAATACACCATGGAACATTGGAGGTTAAGTGTTTATAAAAGTGTGGGTTTATTGATTTTTGAATTACTTGGCGGTACTATTATACTCAGTTTAAATGCACTAATAAATGTAATATTTAAGTCGACTGATAATGTACTGATAGATGGAACCGATTTTTTTGATTCGCAGAAGAAAAAGTATGAATCCGTTCAAAATTTATTTAAGGTTTCAAAGGATTGATTTATTTTAATTTAAATGTATATAAAAAATAAATATGTATTATATATATAGACCAGTACAATTTTTAAAAAATATATAAAATGTTGTTTTTATAAATTATTTTAAACTACGGCAACGTGCAAAATCATAAATTTAGTAAAAAAATTTATTGAGTCTGCGCAAGTGGATTAAAAATTCGTATCTTTTGTTAAAATCGTATTTTTGTTATTAGTTTAGATAAGGACTTAAGGCTACAAAAGGTTGTAAAAAAAATTACGTAATAGTTATTTATGTATTAAGGGCATAATAAGGTTTTTATGGTCCGAGGCGCTATTTCGAGCCCGAGCGCGTTAGCGCGAGGGCTAGAAAAGCGTCGTAGGACCATAAAAACCAGTTATGCCAGCAATGCATACAAAACTTTATGCACGATTAATATATTATTGTTTTTAAAGACGTTTACGTCAAAGAATTTTTGTTATATTTGTTATATTATAATGTCATCGTTGACATCAGTCAGTTTTAAAGTTTAAAGATGCATGAAATTGAGGAAGCAGCTGAAAAGGCGAAAAATTGCGGCCTGCTGCCGGAAAAATCAAAATCTTTATACGAAAAAACTTACTTCGAATATATCAAATGGTGTAACATAAGGACGAATAGTTTTGCGCCTATTGTTTTTAATTTTTGACGTTTCATTATAGCCCACTGGGTCATAATAACGCCCGCGGGCTATAAAAAGACAATTTTTGTTATAATTGTCATATTATAATGTCATCGTGCATAAAAATGATTATGTCCCAAGTCGACCGTCGTACACAGGCGAAAAACGTGGTTAACACCGGAAAAACCCAACAAAGAAATTCTTTAAAAAAGTAGAGTGTCGTTAGAGTCGTTAACTACCTGATTAATTATTATATTATGGAGAGTAAAAATATTTCAGTTAAAAGTAGACCAGAAAGGTGAGTAATGTAAAGTTAAAATCTCTTTAAAATATCATGTTGCTGGTGATAATTAAAAGCCTACAATATGTATATATTTAAAAAAATTGCCACAATTTTTTTATCGATTTTTTTAATTGTATTTGCACACAAATCGCATTTCAAGAAGTTTTTTAGGGCAAAAATTAAATTGTTTAACATTTATATTATATTCGTTTTATACTTTAGTGTCCTTTTTTAGATTTATAAAAAATTTACTGTGATATAAAATGGCATTTTTGCATTAGAGAATGAACCTTGTTTTGCTAATGACAACGAACAAAAAAAATTACTCGAGAATTCAAATGAATTTTACAATCGAGCACCAAACAAAATTTGTTTGGAAATTGTATCCCACAATTTAAAAAATTACTAATAATGTAACATTTGACATTAACAATTATTTTATTTGACATGTATTTTTTTTTTGCAAGCATGCTTCCTGAAAAATTAATTAAATTTGCTGGTTGTAAGTGGCTATATTGATAAATTCTGCAATCTTTTTTTTTTTATAAGGCATAATTTGTTTTTGATACAAGATATTATTTTGCATCATGCTTAATAAAAGAAGAATTTATTTGACAATTTTGATATAAAAAATTCTTCTTTTATTAAGCTATAAAAATTAGATAAATTACGCAAGAAATATTTTATAAAGGTATAGATAATTTTAATAATTGACAGGTCCCATCCACATCTTTCAATTATTAAAATTATCTCTACTTTTATGAAATATTTATTGGGTTTTTTTTATATAATGTTCAGCCTAATAAAAGAAGAATATTTTTGACAATTTTGATGCCAAAATATCATAAAAATTTTTTTGTAATTTGTGCATTTCGCGCGATTGAAATGGCCGAAGTGTGATTATTTAGTGGGTAAAGTGTACGTAGTAAAAAGTAATTAATGTTTAGTTTAAAATTATGGTTAACATAGAGACCCTTAACCTATAAAGGGTTAAATTGGCAATTTTATAAAATAATTTTTTTTTAAATATTTTACGGTTTTTTTATGCTATTTTATGCTTAAAGGATTGAAAGGAGGAGGGGCGTAGTTTTAAAAACTATGCACTATTTTTAATTTCAAAAAAATAAACATACACTAGATTTCTTAAAAATTTGCCTGTGTGCGTGTCGACTGCCCACATAAGGCCGAACGTCTAAATTATCTCACCAAAACACTTCGCGTCAAATTTAACGCACCACTAAAAATTTGCCACAATTTTAAAGTGGATTCTTTTGCGACCGACAAACCGAATTTGGTAGTGTTTATTTTAATTGTAGGTTTATTCTTTGGTTATGATGCCTTTATTAACATATTTTTTCAAATTTAAGAGTAATAATAAGTTTTTTTCCTATAAATTTGAAACGCCCTGTAGTTTGTACCAGCTATAACAGTATATGTATCTTATAATCAAACTATAGCCCCATCTTCTCTTAACATTTTTTTTTTAATTCACCGCGTTATCTTTATTTTTAAAAGAAATATACAGTTAAATATTAAAGAACTCCAGTTTAATAAAAAAATGTAAAAAGAACGATTGTAACAATAACAATAAAAATATGAACAAAATCAATAAAACCAACATTAAAGAATATATATATCGCGTATTTCCGCCTCTACTTCTAATTACGGATTTCATCGACTCGAAACCAGATGTATAATCTCGCCTTGATCAATGACATTCCATATTTCTCGTAGCATATTTGCTACGTCATTAAGGGAGGGAGGCAAGAAATATGATTTCTTAGTCGGCAGCCCACTGTCGGCTACCCATATTATCCCAAAAATGCTCAATGGGGTTGAGAAAGTTTCAACACCCACCTCATGTAAGTACATACAATATATGAGCGGTGTAAGGTCTTGCGTTATCCTGCATCAGTAAAAAATTATTACCGACAACATGCTCAGATAAAATGTCCTCGATATGTCGTACTCTATTTATGGTACCTTCACGAACAATAACGAGTTCTGTGCGAGCTGTCAAGGAAATTCCTCCCCAAACCATTACAGAACCTCCATTAAATAGCGTGGTTTCACGAATGTTACACTGAGAAAATCTCTCATTTGGACGTAGGAGAAACCTTACTCGCCGATCAGAGCTGAATAAACAAAACCTGGACTCGTCTGTAAATAGTACAAGCTGCGAATCCTCAATATTTCAGCGTTGATAAAATGGTTGTAAATTAGGCGGATTCAAAAAAATCGATTATTATTTTACTGAAAATATTATTATATAATATTATTTAATAATATCTTTACCCATTTTACCTGAAACTGGATAACAAATTGTAATTATACTATGAATTTACTCCAGTATCACAAAATATTGGTCCTATATGGGGCGCGTCTATGCCCAATATTTTATATGGGGCCAATATTGAATTTATTTAGTCCTATATTGTCATAAAATGACATGTCCATGTTTTTAAACTCAATAAAACGCCAATTTAATAAGCATGTTTTATAATCATATTTTGTTATTAATGTAAATACTTGGTAGGTAAATAATAAAAAGTTTTTCCCCAAAATTATTGTTAGGTAAAATTTGTTAAAGTATAATACAATATAATTTTATGAACTTTACCGTGTAGTTTTAAGTTGTAGGTATAAAAAAGACATTTGGTGGATGTTTTAGTTTATGAATGTAGTTGTCGTGCTGTAAGCATACCATCAGAAAATTTTAAATTTTTGTATACTTATACTAAAAATTTTTGACCGTCCAATTGTTTATAAATAACCGTTTAAAATTCAACAATTTGTAAAAAGTATACATCACTAGTGTCAGATAAAAACAAGGCTGTACGCGAGTATAGATATTATTTCCGCAGTAAATTCAAACGAACTGATTCAGTCTCCAATATATCTATTGGTTGAGCATAAGCGACGTTGCCGGATTAAAACTTATGAAAATATTTAAAAGTATTACGTAAAGGTAACGTCTCCAGGGTACAGTCTTGCGAACAAATTATGAATCACTTAGCTACAAGCTCGTATACTTTTACGGTGCATATACTCTCTGACAATATTGTACCACGACAACTACCTTAATTCAATAATTATTCTAGTTATAATTTAATATATTATGTAATTTATGAAGAATAACGACTCTAAACCTTTAATAAACTGTAATGGTACATCCAGTAATATATATTCTCATGATGTTCATTTATTTTTCAACGAAGATACTACGACTCCCTTAAAATAGTATGCTCTATAAACCAAAGGGGGAAACATGGGGACGAGTAATTTACTTTTTTAAATTAGATATGTTATCCAAACAGCAAATAAATTGTGGTGTACTCGTGGGAACTTTTTTATAACTCTAGCGAAAGTAAACCTTTTAATTATTTTTTATTAAAAAGACTTTTTTATAAAATTTATATTTCAATTGTTCTATGTACAATTGGTTTGTTAACAATTATTGCATATTAAAGTACAAACCGGGTGCTTTTTAATTCATGTATAAAACTTAATTTTACATTTGGAACCATAGGACGAGCTAGTTATCCTAAAACTTCAGAAACATAAAATACATAGTGGCTGCGCCAAAGATAAGCCAACTTTGCGATGATGCTATTGTGTTGTGTTAAAAAAAAATCTTATATTTTATTGTAGCCTGGTCTATTACCAACCTTTTGATGATACTTGTGATCAGTCTGATGTAATTTCGTTTTTCTATTTTTGGCGCGCTAATTTAGACATTCGGCCTTGTGTCAGTGTTCAGCCAACATAGACGGTCTATGATAGACCAGCCGTTGTTTTTAGTAATCGGCCCGCCATTAGTGGAAGACTATGGTTATTAATTGTGGAACAAACATGCAAAAACCCATAAAACCATTTTTACGTCTATGATAGACCAGCCGTTGTTTTTAGTAATCGGCCCGCCATTAGTGGAAGACTATGGTTATTAACTGTGGAACAAACATGCAAAAACCCATAAAACCATTTTTACGTTTTAAGAGTAAAGTACGGATTCCTACCAATTTTGGTGAACACTTTTGACTTGGCACAGCATTTTAAGGAAAAACCGAAACAGAGATAACCCAACAGGAGCAACATTCCCTTTTAATAGTTAATAAATATTTTGGAGGCTCGGCTGTATACATTTTTGGCCAATACCTCAATAAGTTAAAATGGATTTATCGGCTTTTGCATGTTTGCTTCATAACTGTAGTTACTATACAGCTATAACCAGGTACGAGCCCGCTCGAGTGTCTATTGCCAATTGGCAACAGGTTTAATTTATCGATCTTTTGTGTGGTTTTCGTTGCATTATTTTGACGTAACAACAATTCCTTAGCAATATAATTATACATGTAAAAAAATACCGGCAATATAAATTAAATTATTTTCACCAGGTTCAAGTTAAAAATAAACATCTATATAATATAATATTACAGATATATTTATCGGTTATAAAGGATGGTTCAGGATTATTCTGAAAAATTTCATATAAACGGCGATATAGCCCTTTTTTAAATTTATAAACCACACGGAAAAAAATAATCGGTAGAGGCTACCGATTGGCAATCGGTAGCAGCTACCGATTGCCAGTCTACCGACTCTACCGAAAAAATCGGTAGACTCTACCGATAAAATCGGTAGTCTCTACCGAAAAAAAATCGGTTCCCTCAACCGATTTTTATCGGTAGCAGCTACCGATTATTTTCGGTAGAGTCTACCGATTTTTTCGGTGCAGGCTACCGAAAAAATCGATTACCAATTTTTGAAAATTTTTGTATTTTTTTAGCGAGAAGTTAAATACTCCCTTTTTATTAAATAGAAAATAGTATTTTTTTTTTGACGTATAAATAAATTTGAAATACAAAAATATTAAAAATGAGGAGTAATTTTTTATAATTTTTTTACAATTCTAAATTAAATGTCTGGTGGCTACAAAGTAGAGTAATTTTTATTAACTTGAATAATGTTTAATATTATTTTTAAATGTTAATATTTTTAAGTATTAATATATTTTTTTTAATTTTCTAACAGCGCATCGATGCGGATTTACGGCTACCGAAAAAATCGGTAGACTCTACCGAAAAAATCGGTAGACTCTACCGAAAAATAATCGGTAGCTACTACCGATAAAAATCGGTTGAGGGAACCGATTTTTTTTCGGTAGAGACTACCGATTTTTTCAGTAGAATCTACCGATTTTTTCGGTAGAGTCTACCGATTGGTAATCGGTAGCTGCTATCGATTGCCAATCGGTAGCCTCTACCGATTATTTTTTTCCGTGCATGCCATCGATTTTGCTTAAATTTTGTTTAGGTAAATCTTGAAAAGGTCTCCGTCGATCACCTTATAAAAATTTACACAAAAGATCCAGTGCACTGACGTAGATTTTTTGGGTTTTTCCTTTTTACCCCTATACTTTCGACGGCACTGAATTTGTTAAAAAATTATCAAATTTTTGATATCCTCATTGAATTTGGAAGCGAAACTTATGTGTTAAATTTTCATCAGGGGTTTCGGAAGTATTGGAGTGCAAAATAGGTATATAAAAAAATTACTAGCAACATGGGGTCAAAAATCTTGCTCGCATTTGAAGATGGCAATATTTACATTTATTTTTTTAACTCAGGTGTACATTAACTTTAGACTAATACATTTTGGCACCCACCCATTACAGTTAACAAATTCAACTTTTCTATTGTGGACATATTATTAAGTGGTACCTAAACAGGGGAGGCATTGCTCCGTTTTTTCATTTAATTTTACAAGTCTAAAACCAACGTTAAGAAAAATCGCTTTGAAAATTGTTGGTTCTGCGTAATTAACTTATTAATTAATTAAGATATTATATAAAATTCGGGTGACGTTCACAATATCGAAATTCAAAATATCGAACACTTTTTATCGAAAATCAAAATATCGAAAATACAAAATGTCGAAAATCAAAATATCGAAAATTAAAATGTCGAAAATGATAATATCGAAAATTAAAATGTCGATTTGAAAATGTCGAATAATTAAAATTTCGAAAATTAAAATGTCGAAAATGATAATATCGAAAATTAAAATGTCGATTTGAAAATGTCGAATAATTAAAATTTCGAAAATTAAAATATCGATTTAAAAATATCGAAAATTAAAATGTATGATTAAAATCGAAGTGTATATGTACAGAGGCGCCTCTGTAGATAAAGTTACGGTTATGCACCGAATTATCTTGGCTCCCTGGCTCCTAGAGATGCGCGTTTTATAGAAATGTACTCAAACTCAACAACACAACCCAACCGACCCCGCCCCATTGCCCCCCCCCCCCCGCCCCATTGAGCAAAAAACCCAACTAAAATGGGCAAATTCATGTTACGATAAAAATAAAACACTTTTTAATTACATAAATTAGCCCATTTTAGTTGGGTTTTTTGCTCAATGGGGCGGGGGGGGGGCCAATGGGGCGGGGTCGGTTGGGTTGTGTTGTTGAGTTTGAGTACATTTCTATAAAACGCGCATCTCTAGGAGCCAGGGAGCCAAGATAATTCGGTGCATAACCGTAACTTTATCTACAGAGGCGCCTCTGTATATTTTGTGTTAGCAAAAATAAAATTTGTTGATTACCATATATATACAAACCCAAACTCCATATTATGGGGTTTGGGTTTGTGTTGTTTTTTTTCTGTGAAAAATAGGGAAGTAGATCATTGAACGCGAAATTGAACGACCATTTAATATTATAAAATTGACAAATATGCTAAATAAGAATTTTTTTCCACCCGGTGTACGTTTAATGGCGATACTCCCGGTGTACTTCTAGTCACTTTGTAATTTTTAATATTCAGTAATTTCGATATTTTATATGTCCATATTATTATAATCGATATTTTAAGCAGTCGATATTTTATTTTCGATAAATTGAAAATTCGATTAAATAAAATTTCGACATTTTGTATTTTCGACATTTTAATTTTCGACATTTTGTATTTTCGATATTTTGATTTTCGATAAAAAGTGTTCGATATTTTGAATTCGATAAAGTGAATTTCGATATTATGAACGTCGATATTTTATTTTCGATAAATTGAAAATTCGATTAAATAAAATTTCGATATTATCATTTTCGACATTTTAATTTTCGATATTTTGATTTTCGACATTTTGTATTTTCGATATTTTGATTTTCGATAAAAAGTGTTCGATATTTTGAATTCGATAAAGTGAATTTCGATATTATGAACGTCACCCATAAAATTCAATATGATGATAGCTTTTGTTAACTTTATTTTAATGTAAATAAAAATTTGATTTGTTTTACGGACTCTAGAAGCATGGATACTATCGGGAACAATTTTCTTATCGACGTATCCCCTATATAAGAACATTAAGTGTGGATAGACGATTACGTAAAATATAATGTTTAAGCCCAACAGAGTTAATTCAGCCATTCCACGTTACTCGGGAATTTTTGTAGCGTCCGTTAAATAAAAAATTGTGAGTAAAACTACCGTAATTATGATGCTTATAAGCTTAAGCCTAATTATTACAAGCATAATAAACATGTTTGCAATAGTAACTATTGTAATAGTATTAAATTTAATTACGGTAGCTTTTACTCACAATTTTTGATTGTAACGGATGCTACAAACGTTCCCGAGTAGCGTGGAATGGCTGAATTGTGGAAAACACAGGTATGTTCGAACTTTAAAAAAAAAATAAAAGAAAATTGGAAACAATAATTATTATTAACTTCCTACCATATTCAAAAGATGTAGACACTTAAAACTGAATATTTTCTTTTTAAGTTGGTCCTTTTTCAATGGTTAATGATGTGTGGTTGTATTTGTTACATATTAAAGAACACTATGATGGGAATAGATCCACTCATGTAGGATTTTTACAATAATCATGCTTTGACCAAAGAAAACCTCCATGACTATAATAAATCCAACCACCAACAAACATTTTTAATTAACATTTGGGTAGATTATTGGCAATAGACTAATCGGACCTCACATACTGCCAAACCGACTAGGTGGTGGTAATTACCTTAACTTTTTGCAAAACCTTTTAGCAGATTTACTAGAAGATATACTCTCTAAAAATGAATTTGTCAAAAATGACTAATTTCTACAGTTATTATTGGCTGCATTTTCACTTATACCATGGTTAACCATGGGATACCATGATATCCCCAACATTTAATAGCCAAATATTGAATCTGAAAATCCTGTAAACAGTTATGAAAGTAAAGCAGTTTTTGAGATATAGTCAAATCCATATTATATAGAAAATTGACTATATATTAAAAACTGTTCTACTTTTATAACTTTTTCGGATTCAGGGGACAATTTTACATGGAAATTTACTGCTAAATGTTTGGGATACAAATTGCTATAGACAAGAATTAGTGGCTGCTTTTTCGCTATGACAATTAGTCATTTGCATAATAAGCATGCACACATTTTAAGCGTACTTTCTCAAAAAAATGGATAGGAATAAAATTCTCCTGACCTTAATCCTTTAAACGTTTATGTTATTTAATAACTCAAATTTAAATTTACCGCCCTAATGTGCTATGAAACTTGCCATATTGACAGAATAATATTCTTCCACACTAGTAATAAAGAAAATTCAAAAAGAGACTATCGTAAGATTTTTACGCTTAAAACACCAGTCGGGTAAGTTTTATCGTATTTACCGTATATATTAATATTTTTAGTAATACATAATAATATATTATATAAACCATGTGCGAATTTTTATTTTGTCATTGAAGTATGCACAAATCTAGTAAGGCTTCAAAAATTCCATTTAGATTGATTTAACTTTCTAGAAAGTGGTATAATTAAATTAAAAAAAGAAATGTTCCATCTAAAATAGGTTTTAAATAAAGCTGTACATTTCAGCTAAAAGGGGCGTATTAGTTAAAATGTGCAATAGGATTTGCCGATAAGTCAGTGTGATGTCTTTTCATTAGTTATTGGAGAACATTTAAAACATACTGGCTGGATTTAAGCATTTGTTGCTCGATAACCCTGGTTGTGCACAAAACACGCATTACTCGGTGCCATAGACTATTCTCGTGAGAATGGTATAGTTCTACTATCATTTGTACCGCATTAGACCCACAAGATGCAACTCCTTGACAGAAACATTTATTGGCCATTTAAGACTAGATGTAAAGCTGTATTTAACGACTTTATGATTATAAATCCTAGAAAACCAATTGGAGTTTGATATTGCTAAACTTACTGTAGATCCTTATTTGCAAAGTTTTACACTTAAAACACTTTAAGCAGCTACTCCGATATCAGCAGATGGCCTATTAACTCCATGATTTTTAAAGATAAAACTACTATACCAAATAATAACAAGATTTTATGCTTATCCAGGTCCACATAACTTTATGTTAAGTATACAACCAACTGTAATTTTTTAACAAATTGAATAAGTAGTTTGTAATTATAACAGACATTTTGTAGATTTAATAACAAAATTCTATGTCAATAATTCAACCACAATTCTTGTAATTTTTAAAAATGTCCTTATTCTTACAAACTTTTTTGTAGACATTTTGTAGAATAAATAACAAAATTAACCATAATTCTTGAAATTTTCAAATAGGACCTAATTCTTATCAACTTTTTTGTAGACCCAGTAACAAAGGCATTTGTTGGAAAATGGGAAATAAAAAAACAGAATTTTTAAAAATATTGTTTTATTAATTAATCAAAGTTTCCTAAACAAACAAAAATGAACACATTATATAAAAACTAATAATACCTACAATGTAATTTCTATATAGCACAATGATTTTAGAATGAGGTGTTATTTAATTTTGTGTATGTTATTTTTTTGTTTATTTATGTAGGTACTAACATAACACTCCATTCTAAAATCTTGAGGCTATATAGAAATTGGATACAATATAACTACTAGTACTATTATAGCACTGATGTATTTCGTAGCTATCTTTTTCTACTCCCACCTTTAAAACGCCCTTTATCGTACATGTTTTCATGACACTAAGTGACCCTTTAAATACACCTTGACAAGTTGTAGCAACATGTTTTTAGTCACAGGCTGAAGTTAGTTTTAAGTTAGTTGACAGTGGTCAAATGTCATACAATCGTTAAAATAAAGTGCCTTTCTTGTAAAATAATACTAAATGTGAAAATTATTTTATTATCTCAATACAAAAATACAAAAGTATTAAATAGTTTCTTAACGTCAATATTTGAAAAGTTTATATGAACATTGTACTGACCTTTTAATTTCGCCTTTGTTTCATAGATGGCGCTCTATACAAATTTTTGATTTAAATCATTAAAATCATTAATAATAAGTATTTGTCGTAGAAAAAGTATAGTATGCACCTCGTTTATAAACTTTTCTATACAATCATTAATTTAAGCACTCGCTCGCAAGCTCGCTCGTGCCTAAATTAAATTCGTGTATAAGATGGCGTTTATCAAAATTGATACATAATATACCATTAAAAGTAAGAAGGTCTGGTTCTACGTAGCTACAATATTAAGAACATTTTCACTATTAACCTTAAATGAATTGAAATGTGCATTAAAGTTAAAAGTTTTCCATTATTTGGTAACAAATAAAATTAATTTTTCTATCAAAATGATTTTCAGTATTTCTTCGAATACTGGAGAATCATTTAAACATTCAGAACAAATGAAAAAACCTGCCCTATATAAAAAATGTTTTCTCAGCCATTTAACTTGGGTAATTATAATATCATTAGGAAAATCTTTAAAACGAATACACTGGGATGGGCACAGACACTTCAAGAATATTATTATCCTTCCAAAAATGGGACATAATTTGTTGGTGTTTATTGGACAGTCTTAGCAACTAAAATGCGCACCACTCAATGTGTCGCGACCAAAAAGTTCGTTCTTTTTCAAAACGACATAACTTTTTTGTTTCTTGAACGATTTAATTTTGGTTTGTGATGTCTGCTAGCCTCATCCTCTGGCAATTTATGCTATAGATATGAAGCTCACGGTTGGTCAAGTAAACTTCCTACAGGGTGATATGTTAAACGGTGAAAAATTTCAATAACTTTATCCAAGCCCCGTTTGTAAAAAAATATTTTTTTTTTCGTTGTTACTTTGAAATAATGAAGTATTATGTGTTACCTTGAAACGTTTTTCAAATTTTTCGAATTGGAATCTTAGCAACGAAAATATGATTTTTTTCCCAAAGAGTACACTTAAGGCTTTTTTTTAGGGAATACACTCAGTCTTTTTAGGAATAAGAAGATAAGATGGTGAAATATTGTTACTTAAATAATTCTGACCAAGCGACAAGCAACAAACTTCCATTATTTTCAGAGGGCCTAAGCTAAGACCACTTTTTGAAAATGACATTTTTGTGAAAGTTTGCAAAAACTAAACCTAAACCGATTTTTACTTTCATAAAATGTTTTCTTCATAATTTTGACCTCCTGATTGTGATTCAGTTGTCAAATTTAAGTTCGAAAGATTCGAAAACAATTCCCGGCTGTTAAATGTGTCAATAAAATCCGATTGCTGTTTTTTACTGGTTTTTCACATATCGTAAATGAGTATTTAAGGGACCACCATATTGAGAAAATGAATTGGCCACCTTTGTCTCCGGATATGAATCCTATTGAGCATGTGTAGAGCAGGATAAAATTGAAGATGAAAGAGAGGGAAGGAGGCATGGAAAATTTGGATGAATTGGTAAATGCTATTTAGGAAGAATGGGGTACCCCAGAAATTTCTAAGGAACTTGGTCCCCAGGAGGGTTAACAAATTATTACGGCTTAGGGGAGGGCCAACGAAATATTGAAAGGTATTATTGTTATTGTTTGTTACATTTTTCTGTTGAATGTTGAAGTTTTGATTATGATTATGATTATCTACGCATACAATTTTCAAAAATGAACAAAAATATTTTTATTTAACTTTATTATAAATTAGGTAGGTACTTATCAATGATGTTATCACTACTGCGCGATGTAAATGTAAGTTATGTAACATTATCCTAACCACTCAAACAAATTGCAGTAATTTCGCCCAAAAAATGAATCCACAAATGGCATTTTGATCATAAATATGCAAGAAACACGACAGCAATCGGATTTTAACAACAGGGAATTGTTTTCGAATTTTGATTCTTGATGATTTTGGTTTCATCTAAAACTTAAATATGACAACTGAATCAAAATCAGGAGTTCAAAGTTATAAAGAAAACATGTCACGAACGTAAATATCGGTTCAGGTTTAGTTTTCGCAAATTTTCACCAAAATGTCATTTTGAAAAAGTGGTCTTTGCTTAGGCCCCTCTGAAAATAATGGAAGTTTGTTGCTTGTCACTTGTTCAGAATTATTCAAGGAACAATTTTTTACCATCTTATTTTCTTGTTCTTAAAAAGACTGAATATATTGCCTACCAAAAATCCTTAAATGTACTCTTTTGAAAAAAAAATCATATTTTCGTTGCTAAGATTCCAATTCGAAAAATTTGAAAAACGATTCAAGGTGTTTAATTAAAAATTAAACAGGAAAAAATAATAATAGAATTTTTGTTTAAAAAATAAAAAATACAGGAATGTGCACAGTTGCGTTTAGTAGCAGGTAATTAAACGAGAACACCTGACGCAGCAGTGCACCAATTACGGCAACCAGCAGTTCCACAACAAAGAACCATGTGTTTTTGTTATTGTTATTTAATTTATATATTGTTTTACCTTTAAAATGTTTAGAACTACTGTTTTGTTTATATTGTAAATTTGTATATATACTCAATAACTTTTTAATAAAAATCAGTGCCAAAACGAATTCCATTTGGTTTTATTTGGTATCTCATCATTATTCATTAAGAACTGGGAAGTGAGCAAGATCAAGGATCAGCCTTGTACTCGCCCAGTGATTGGTGAATAAACATGGTCCTTCGAACCACCAGCCCCTTGGTAGCACAGTCCAGGAAGCGGCAACAAACATTCGGAAGCAGTGGGATATGGTATCTAATCTTCACATGGAAGTTAGAGTAAATCACGCAGATGAGTCCATGAATCCCTTGCACGACCAGTTTCAACAGCTGAAGCCTTGGTAGCACAGTCCAGGAAGCGGCAACAAACTTCGAACCACCAGCCCTCTTGGTAGCACAGTCCAGGAAGCGGCAACAAACATTCGGAAGCAGTGGGATATGGTATCTAATCTTCACATGGAAGTTAGAGTAAATCACGCAGATGAGTCCATGAATCCCTTGCACGACCAGTTTCAACAGCTGAAGCCTTGGTAGCACAGTCCAGGAAGCAGCAATAAACATGGTCCTTCGAGCAGCCAGCCCTTGATAGCCCCAGTCCAGGAGTTATCAAACAAGTGACCTACGCCCAAACATCGACGTAGGGATCAACACAACAGGGATTTACGACCCCTTCGAACCACCAGCCTCCTTGGTAGCACAGTCCAGGAAGTGGTGAATAAACATGGTCCTTCGAGCACCAGCGATTTACGACCCCTTCGAACCACCAGCCCCTTGGTAGCACAGTCCAGGAAGCGGCAACAAACATTCGGAAGCAGTGGGATATGGTATCTAATCTTCACATGGAAGTTAGAGTAAATCACGCAGATGAGTCCATGAATCCCTTGCACGACCAGTTTCAACAGCTGAAGCCTTGGTAGCACAGTCCAGGAAGCAGCAATAAACATGGTCCTTCGAGCAGCCAGCCCTTGATAGCCCCAGTCCAGGAGTTATCAAACAAGTGACCTACGCCCAAACATCGACGTAGGGATCAACACAACAGGGATTTACGACCCCTTCGAACCACCAGCCCTCTTGGTAGCACAGTCCAGGAAGCGGCAACAAACATTCGGAAGCAGTGGGATATGGTATCTAATCTTCACATGGAAGTTAGAGCAAATCACGCAGATGAGTCCATGAATCCCTTGCACGACCAGTTTCAACAGCTGAAGCCTTGGTAGCACAGTCCAGGAAGCAGCAATAAACATGGTCCTTCGAGCCACCGGCCCCCTAGGTAGCACAGTCCAGGGAGCGGCAAGTGCCAACTTCAGGAAATTCGGAAGCAGTGGGATATGGTATCTAATCTTCACATGGAAGTTAGAGTAAATCACGCAGATGAGTCCATGAATCCCTTGCACGACCAATTTCAACAGCTGAAGACAGAGTACAACCAGGTACTTATGGCAATGGCTCAACGAACCCCAAACAAGTGACCTACGCCCAAACAAGCGACGTAGGGATCAACACAACAGGGATTTACGACCCCAAACAAGTGACCTACGCCCAAACAAGCGACGTAGGAAGCTACAGGCACCCAGCCACCAACACAGCAGGATATACCCGGCCCGTGGATGTCAATTTGACCATTTCCAGGTCAAATATGAAAACAATCGAACAAATGGAACTAACCAGTACCAGGCCCAGTCAAGGAGCAGTCTCCATCGACGTACTGAGTTCATTGAGAGCTGAGGACTAGGGAAACTACAATTGAATCTCAGGGACACTGCTGGTGGTCGCCAATATGTTTAATTAAAAATTAAACAGGAAAAAATAATAATAGAATTTTTGTTTAAAAAATAAAAAATACAGGAATGTGCACAGTTGCGTTTAGTAGCAGGTAATTAAACGAGAACACCTGACGCAGCAGTGCACCAATTACGGCAACCAGCAGTTCCACAACAAAGAACCATGTGTTTTTGTTATTGTTATTTAATTTATATATTGTTTTACCTTTAAAATGTTTAGAACTACTGTTTTGTTTATATTGTAAATTTGTATATATACTCAATAACTTTTTAATAAAAATCAGTGCCAAAACGAATTCCATTTGGTTTTATTTGGTATCTCATCATTATTCATTAAGAACTGGGAAGTGAGCAAGATCAAGGATCAGCCTTGTACTCGCCCAGTGATTGGTGAATAAACATGGTCCTTCGAACAACCAGCCCTTGATAGCTCCAGTCCAGGAATTATCAAACAAGTGACCTACGCCCAAACAAGCGATGTAGGGATCTACAGGCATCCAGCCAACAACATAAAAGGGATTTACGACCCCTTTGAACATTCGGAAGCAGTGGGATATGGTATCTAATCTTCACATGGAAGTTAGAGTAAATCACGCAGATGAGTCCATGAATCCCTTGCACGACCAGTTTCAACAGCTGAAGCCTTGGTAGCACAGTCCAGGAAGCGGCAATAAACATGGTCCTTCGAACAACCAGCCCTTGATAGCTCCAGTCCAGGAATATCAAACAAGTGACCTACGCCCAGACAAGCGACGTAGGCACCCAGCCATCAACATAAAAGGGATTTACGACCCCTTTGAACCACCAGCCCTCTTGGTAGCACAGTCCAGGAAGCGGCAACAAACATTCGGAAGCAGTGGGATATGGTATCTAATCTTCACATGGAAGTTAGAGTAAATCACGCAGATGAGTCCATGAATCCCTTGCACGACCAGTTTCAACAGCTGAAGCCTTGGTAGCACAGTCCAGGAAGCGGCAATAAACATGGTCCTTCGAACAACCAGCCCTTGATAGCTCCAGTCCAGGAATATCAAACAAGTGACCTACGCCCAGACAAGCGACGTAGGCACCCAGCCATAAACATAAAAGGGATTTACGACCCCTTTGAACCACCAGCCCTCTTGGTAGCACAGTCCAGGAAGCGGCAACAAACATTCGGAAGCAGTGGGATATGGTATCTAATCTTCACATGGAAGTTAGAGTAAATCACGCAGATGAGTCCATGAATCTCTTGCACGACCAGTTTCAACAGCTGAAGCCTTGGTAGCACAGTCCAGGAAGCGGCAACAATCATTGGTCCGTCGAACCACCAGCTCCCAATCTCTTGTGGAGTCGCCAATATGTTTAATCACAAGATTAAACAGAGACCACCAACTCCCAATCTCTTGTGGAGTCGCCAATATGTTAAATCACAGATTTAACAGAAAAATTATTCAATAAAATCTAGTTTTTAATTTTATTTAAAAAATTAAATACTATAGTTTATTGCAATAATTGGCGAATTGCTTAGGAAATGCAATGTTTGCATCTAGCGACAGGTGATCGAACGAAGATCCCTTACGCTGCATTTCACTACCAAGCGACCGCCAGAGTGTCTAAAACAATATCAACATATTTAATATTAATCGTTTTTATATTTACATGTAATTAATTAACATTTTTGTACCACTGTTTTTATTCCTAAACACGTCACAATTTAGAAATATATATAAATCAATAGTTTAAATAATAAATCAGTGCCAAAACGAATTCCATTTGGTTTTATTTGGTATCTCATCATTATTCATTAAGAACTGGGAAGTGAGCAAGATCAAGGATCAGCCTTGTACTCGCCCAGTGAATGGTGAATAAACACTCACTGGGCGAGTACAAGGCTGATCCTTGATCTTGCTCACTTCCCAGTTCTTAATGAATAATGATGAGATACCAAATAAAACCAAATGGAATTCGTTTTGGCACTGATTTATTATTTAAACTATTGATTTATATATATTTCTAAATTGTGACGTGTTTAGGAATAAAAACAGTGGTACAAAAATGTTAATTAATTACATGTAAATATAAAAACGATTAATATTAAATATGTTGATATTGTTTTAGACACTCTGGCGGTCGCTTGGTAGTGAAATGCAGCGTAAGGGATCTTCGTTCGATCACCTGTCGCTAGATGCAAACATTGCATTTCCTAAGCAATTCGCCAATTATTGCAATAAACTATAGTATTTAATTTTTTAAATAAAATTAAAAACTAGATTTTATTGAATAATTTTTCTGTTAAATCTGTGATTTAACATATTGGCGACTCCACAAGAGATTGGGAGTTGGTGGTCTCTGTTTAATCTTGTGATTAAACACAAGGTAACACATAATACTTCATTATTTTAAAGTAAAAACAAAAAAAAAATCATTGTTTTACAAACGGGGCTTGGATAAAGTCATTGAAATTTTTCACAGTTTTACATATCACCCTGTAGGAAATTTACTTGAAGAACAGTATGCTTAATATCTATAGCATGAATTGCCAGAGGATGGGGTTAGCAGACATCACAGACTAAAATAAAATCGTTCAAGAAACAAAAAAGTTATGTCGTTTTGAAAAAGGACAAACTTTTTGGTCGCGACACATTGAGTGGTGCGCAGTTTATTATGTACGAGTCTTTTAAAAACATTATGTTTACCTTCATACTGCCCTACTATGAAGAAAGGCAGTATCTGCTAAACAAGAAATTTGTGGGAAATTAGCATAAACTAAATTTTTATAAAAAGCAGTAGGTATTTAATTGATTTTTTCTACTCCCACCTTTAAAACGTCCATTATCGTACATGTTTCCATGACACTAAGTGACCTTTTAAACTCACATTGAAAAATTGTGGCTTCATGGCGTTTTAGTCACGGGCTGAAGTTAGCAACAGGTTTTTAGTCACGGGCTGAAGTTAGCTTTAAGTTAGGTGACAGTTTTCAAATTTCATACAATCGTTAAAATAAAGTGCCCTTCTTGTGAAATAATACTAAATGTGAAAATTATTTTATTATCGCAATTCAAAAATACAAAAGCATTAAATAGTTTCTCAACGTCAATATTTGAAAAGTTTATATGAACATTGTACTTTTAATTTCGCCTTTGTTTCATAGATGGCGCTCTATACAAATTTTTGATTTAAATCATTTTAAGATAATAATAAGTATTTGTCGTAGAAAAAGTATAGTATGCACCTCGTTTATAAACTTTTCTATACAATCATTAATTTAAGCACTCACTCGCAAGCTCGCTCATGCCTAAATTAAATTCGTGTCTAAAGTGGCGTTTATCAAACTTGATACATAATATACTATTTTTAACTTATGAGATATTTGACTGCATTTCTGTGTTGAATTCGGATACAAAATGTCCATAGCTTCACCATAGCACAAGAAAACGCATTTTGCATTTTTTTGTAGTTACATATGAGTGAGAGGGCCTATCATTTCAATGGTCTTGGCGTAATTAATCATGAAGTGCTGTTTCGGTGGAAATCACATTTTAAACTCGATATTGAACCAACTGTGATGTTCATAAATCAGATTCTTTAGTTTAGATACCTTAGTTGGAGAAATAATTTTCGCCAGGACTATATTTGTAATTTCAATTGAAAAAGTGATGACCAAGGACCGGATTTTAGGCAAAATGCCTTTTTGTTTCTATTTTAGGCATTTGTTTGGGACCTTGAAATTAATCCTAAACTTAAAAAAATAAAGCGTTTGACACCCCTTTGTTTTTGCCTAAAAGCCTAAAATGGCGAAATTTTGATTTATTGTCCTAAAAGGACATTTTTATGAGCCTAAAATAGGCTCTTTTAATTTTTCAGTAAAAAATATATTTTTTATTGCGGAAAAGTAAATTATTCTTAATTAGACCCTGCTCTTATTTCGCCTAGACGCCCTTGGCGAGTACGAGGACCACAAATTACAAAACTAGTGAAAACCTAATAAAAAAAGTAATTGTGTTTTTGCTATCTAAATATTTATTATAAATAATTATGAATAAGATTAAGTTTGTAAAATAATACTTGAAAATTATTATTTACTTTGTTTTCATAGGTTTTACTGTAATTTCCATATATGTATTACGTATATGGTAATTTCAGACTTTTTAACAGTTTTTAGTAATATAAATTGTCGCCATATAAATACGGCCTTTCGCAGCAAATTTTTTATTTACTTCAAAAAAATTTCCCTATAAAGTTTTTTTTTGAGCGTTTTTTATTATTAAATAAAAGGGCTTTAAGGATATTTTCTAGAAAAAATCCCTGAACACGTAAACTGAGATAGGTATAAGTTAAAGTATTTTTATCCAAAATTTTATAAAGATAAAACGGCCAAAAATGTAGGTTTTTATTGCCTATTATTGTGTCCTAATTTCCAATTTTTAAGGGCCTAAAATCCGGTCTTTGGTGATGATACTTCTTTTTACATGATATGGGAATACTATCGCCTATAATTAACGAAAGATATTTTAATAAACATTTTGTTTGCGCAGCCCTTTGACCAATTGCATTTCACGATTTTTCTAAAACAATGGGTCTCGGTTTATGACTTATCTAAAAGACCATAATTAAAGGATCAATTTTATCAATTGTGAACACTTTCGCCTTTATCAGTTCTTTTAACATTAGTTTGATTTCAAATTGAGCAACGCTTTCAAATATATCCTGCATAGGATCACACGATCGACTAGGCATCAGCGCAATTTTGTTCATAAAGTTATAGTTATAGTTCTATCATTAGTTCGTAAAGGCGTATTTTTATTTTCTATAAATATTGACTGCATCTCTTCTTTGTCTAATGTACAAATACGGCAAAAATGTTTTGCCGTAAAACTTTCTACCATTCCATAAAGACTATTACCCCCCAGATTATCAAATGATAGGTTGATGTTCCGTACAATGTGATATTTAAGTTTTCAATATGGATCTGTAAATCTGCTACAACTGGAGTAAGAATCTTATCAAATCCAAAGTTTTTGATATATTGGGAGTAAAACAATGCCACCAATTGAATATTAATAAATATATATAAAAGTGAATTTAGATATGAGGGAAAGTTCTTTATAGTGAAATATATACCGCCAAGCTTGTGTCCACTAGTCTTGGAGCCCAGAGGGTTTACAGTTTGAAACTCATCGAAGTAAATTTGCAACTATATTGTATGTTCTCGAAAATTAAATTGCTGTACATTTTTTATGGAGGTAGCATTACATATATTTGTTATACAAATGTTCCAACGAAAACTTGTACCCCCCAAACATTTTATCGGAAAAAATTTTTTGGACACGTCAATTTTTATTTTTAGGGGGACGAATTTTGTTGTATGTTTCACGGCCACACCCCGGGTATGGGTTTCATGGAGCAAATGTGGATTAGTATCGCTACAATAGCGACAATTATGTCTATTCACTTGTCCATTTAACATAAAAGTGCACTCATCCGAAAAACATGTATTATACAAAAGATTAGGATAAATAATGAACTGCTCACTGAAATATTCTCAAAACTGTAACCTGCGATCGGGGTCATTTTCATTAATTTCTTGAACCGAATTTTGAAAGGATGAAACTTGTTAATTTTTATGATGCGGATACGCCAGAGGTTTGAGATAATTTCCTTATAGAATGTGTACTTTTAATTTGTACATGACCCAACACAGCAACTTCTATAGCTTCATTCATGGACGGTTTGCCTCACGTATTTTGTTGTGAATAGAATCCGTAGTTTGAAACTTAGATACTAATTGTTGAACGTATTATTAACTTACCTTTTTTTCGGGATGATTATTATTAAAAATTCGTGCCAAGGCGTTTGCCCAATCATTATTTCGATAATAGGTTGCAATAATTTTCGTTCTTTCTTCAATTGAGTATACCATTTTGAGAATACGTTGTAAGGTTCACAATGTTAAATAAATTTATGTGGCGCGTGCGTAACCATGGCAAGCTCAAGCATTTTTGCGTGTAGATGATAAATTATTAGATTTTAATACTCCCCGAGTCAAAATTTAAATCGTAATTTAAACCTACTTTGACCTACCAAAACTGATTTAAAACCTGTTCAGTCTGTTTACTCGAATTTAGCACTAGAACAACCGAATTAATCTTAATTTGAACCGATTTAAACCGATTTAAACCTCCAATAAAAATTTTGGTTTAAATTTAAACGTAATTAGAACCGAAAAATCGGGAAAATGGACTTATCTGCCATGTTTTAGGTCATAAGTTGGTTATCTTTAGGCGAATATAAAACCGTTTACGACGGAAATTGTCAGACTTAAGGTTTAATTTACGATCTTAATTTTGACTCGGGTTGTTCTTGAGTTTTCGGCGTAAATTTTTTTATATATTGACGACATTTCCATGTCTTTCTGAATTCGTACATATATGTTTTTTTCCTTTACCAACTTTTTTGAAACAGATTTTGCCCAAAATAATTTTATTTTCGGTATCCTGGGCCTTTTTTTCCTTGTTTTTTGTATTTCCCCTTCCTTGCTGTTGTGCATATTCTGCACGCACACACCTCATTTTGGATACTCCTAGTAGAGTTTGTAATAACATTTTCTTTTTCAAAGTCTGGCATTTTCACTACCTTGCGTGTTTTAATATTTTTGTCATATTCGCAAAGAGTATGCCTGCATGTACGGCAAATTGCAGTTAAAAACTTGATATTGCTTAGACTATATTTCGGAATTTAACAAGCAATCTTTCCAATTTTGCAATTATTACAAACATGCTATTGGGCAGGAATTTTCTAAAAATTATCTTTTCACACCATTGGGCACAGTCTATACCTCTATTTTCTTCATGGTTCAATTTAAATCTTGCGTTTATAGTCATTTTTTTTCAAAAACTTCAAAATTATCGAAAGAACAATTCTCTATAACCAATAGATACTATTAACTGTCACTGATAACAAATTACTGCCTATAAGTTGTTTTTTCGCTGAGGCATGGCCTACTTTGTTTAAAAAACTGCTTAAAGCTGTGTAAGTGGGTTAATAAGGTAACTGCAACATTGCACCTTTTTTCTTGCAGCCGTATTTTGAATAGCTACAGAAATTAAAATGTAATTTAAACTAGAGATTCTCTAGTTTCATTCCGATCTTATCCTATTCACCCAACGGATATCCATTTTTGAGTGAGTATTGATCTATTTAATATACAGGGTCCGGCAACAGAATTGAACGGTTTTAAAAATGCTGCTATGGAAATACTATTGATTTGATATAAGTTAAATAGTGACAGACTTGTACCCCCTAAAAATAAAAATTGACGTGTACAAGGAATTTTGTCCACACTCATCCTATAAAACGTTTGGGGGGTACAAGTTTTCGTTGGAACACCCTGTATAGCCTCTTTTGATGGGATTGTTCACAGTCTCACTCTCAACCATGTAGTAAGCAAAATGCTTATTTTAAAATAGCTTATTTAAGGTTTCAGTGATCGGCACGAACATAAACGTACATGGCAAATTAAATAGCTGTAAATTTTGTATGTATACCTATAGGTAGCATTACACATATTTGTTATATAGCCTTTTGGATACAAAAACATTAAAATTAACCTATAAAATGTCTTTACTAAGAAGGTGGAAATAAATATTTTAACAGCCATAGCTATTTCTTTTAAATGTTACCTTTACTTTCCTTTTTCCTTAAACATTTCGTTGGTAATACTGCAATTCCGCGTACCTAATATAAAAACATTGTAATATTATAGTATTACAATGTTTAGGTGCGCGGAATGTATACATATTGCAATACCGTTTAGGTACAAACGCAAAAATGAGATTTGATATTTGCATTGTTTTTTTTTACATTTATTTATTTTAAGAAAATGTTTTAATTAATTTATTTAAATTTATTATTATATTAATGTAAAAAATATATGTAAGTACACAATCTAAATACTAAATCTAATTTTTGCTACGTTTGTACGTAAGCGGTATTGCAATATATAACTATAACTATAGTTACATATGTATATGCGTTGTAAAATCACTGACGAGTTACGAATATATATGCGATATTACATTGTAATAATAACACTAACAATTTGTAAAATTTCAAATTGTAGTACATGCATTACGTAAAATGTACCATGCATTTTCACAAATAATTTTTAATATTACATTGTGATAACACATATCCATATGGTAAATTTACATATTTTGAATTTACCTATACGAAATAAGATTACAACTCATTTGTAAAAAAATATTTCACATGTAAAAAACATATATAAATCAATGGTCACATAAACATTTTTTACTCTGCACCAAAACGCCACCAAATTTACGAAATCAATGGCACCGAATATGATGCGGAAAGCTAAGAGGGTATATAAACAACGATCAGAGGCAACGGAGCTCACTCCACCTCTAACTCGCAGCAAAGCAGCAACAGCAGCCCAGCAGATAAGACCTGAAGATGGTCCATGAGATTGTACCAAAAGCCGACAACACGAAGCAGATCCCGGAAAACCACCAATACATATATATATATACTCGGTTTAGCGGGATTATTTCAAACATAAAAAGGAGAAAATGTATCTCACCTGCTCACGAGCGCGAGGCGGGGCCTGGGGCAACTGCCAGGTTTGCCCCCCTTTTGAACGGCCCTCTCCACGCACTTTTTATCAGGATTTGTTTAAACTGTGAATTTACCAAAATTAACACTTCAATATCTTCATCATTTATATATATACAAAGTTAAACGCGTATTTTTGGACGAATCCGACGATATAATAATAATGATATTAAATATCAATACAAATTTTGTGAGTCGATTTCTAAGACCCTTTAACAAACAAATATTAGTTTATTATAATATTTGGCACCACGAAATTTTAAGTTCTTGATTAACAGTAAATTTTTGACTGCCTTTTTCATAAAAATTTTTCTGTTTATTAAGCAAAAGTGCTTCCTGAAACTTGAAACCTGAATGATGTGTGTGCGGCTGTATACCTCATATGGTATAAAAATAAGCTAATTATCTATTAAATTAAGGTGATTCCGCTGCAGGGCAGTGAAACCAACAAAGGATTTTAATAATAGAGATATCTAGAGGCCTTAACTTCGCAGAAATGATTATTTGCCGTAACGCAGTCATTTACAAAGCCTCTGCGTTTCGTTTTAACTTTGCAATAAAGGTCGCTGAGCATAATGAGCATAATACGTTTTCCGAATGCAGACAATGGCAAATGCCGTAACCTGCATACTCTCTAATGTTATAATTATTTAATTACCCCACCCATTCCGTGTCGCGCTCCTGTGTGCTCTAGATCTTTGTCTATTTGCCGTACAAGAGACACTAACCCAAGATGCCGGATAATAAGGAGATTAACTTTATTTGTTGTTATTTAGTTTCTGTTTACTTTGTATTGTCCCAGTTGTGCATAGTTTATTGTTTACAATGAGATGGAAGCTTTAATGGGCAAAAATGCGCTATAATTAATTTTATGAATTTACAAATACTACACTATTAATTAGGTGATTTTGAGCAAAATGTCACAAACCTTACCCGTGAGTACTAACGCATATCAGGTCTACAGAATACTTTAAGCGAAATAAATAGGCATAAGTATAAAATTTATATACTTTAATTAAAAAGGTATTGCTCCAATTTTAAATAATTTAAAATTACATACGTATAAGCCAGTTCTGACATGATATAACCTATAGATAAGGGAAGTTTTGGAACGATAGTCAATTTGTAAATGAATTTTAAATGGAATAAAGTGAGTTTTAGAATATTATAACCTTTTCAGTGTATAGGCGGCTACATGTTAAATGTACAGACACCACTAACTCAATATTATTAAAAAGTGGGTAAGCCGAGTTTTGGAATTGACCTCCTCATTTATTACACGTTAGACTTGACAGAAGCAAATACAGGGAGTCTTTGTCGGGAAATAATAATACCATAGATAGATAAAAAACTATATATATTAACAATTCATCAATACACACACAGGCTGAATGACTCGCATTTTTAAGCATTCTTCAAACACAATATACATACTCAGTGAGTACTACTAACTAAAGGAATACATATCAATATTTAACAGAAATACTATGACATAATCTAATTTTAAATTCTAATTTTCAATCATTGTCTATGGTTACGCTCATTTTTGTACATGTTTCCATGATACTAAGTGACCTTTTAAATACGCATCGACAAGCTTTGACTTTATCCCACACAGCACATATATCCATTGGACGTCCAGTGGACGGCCATTGTACATCCAAACGTCCAATGTACGTCCATTTGACGTCCATTGGACATCTTGTGCTGTATGGGATGGCGTTTTAGTCACGGTCTGAAGTTAGCTTTAAGTTAGTTGACAGTTGTCAAATATCATATATGACGCCAATGTTTGAAATGATTATATGAACGTTTGTACTGACCTTTTGATTTCGCCGAAGTAGTACATTAAACTAGATTTAACTGATAAAGCATTAAAAATTTTGCTTGCATGCAGTGTCCATAAATCATTTTCTTTACTTTTACTGTGAAAAACTGCTTCTATGCGTCTATTTTAAAGGGATAAATTTTGATTTACAATGAAATATTTTATAAAATGTTATATTTTAACGCCCGTAGATTCCCAATAAATATAACTGTAACTTTTTGTTCCTTTAACATTTCCCGTGTAAGTATTTTTAATACTTTTTGATAATATTTTATATAATATAGTAATAAAAAAATTAAATGATAAAATATTTTATCTACTCCTACATTGACGAGCTGTGACTTTATGGCGTTTTATTGACGGGCTGAAGTTAACAACAGTGGCTTTTCGACATTTTACGCCACGGGCTGAAGTTAGCTTTATTATAAATTGGGAAAAAGTGAGGTTAAATTCGGGTGACAGTTGACAGATGTTAAAATTTTAACAAATAAAATTGGCTTTAAATTCTGTTTTGTGTTCGTCGTAGATAAAGTATAGTATACAACTCGTTTATAAACTTCTTTAGACACTCGTTTTTATTAAACACTCGCTCGCAAGCTTCGCTCGTGCTTAATTAAACTCTTAACTAAAATGGCGTTTATAAAACTTGATACATAATATACTATTATTAACATTATAAGTTATTTTAATATTGTAAAGTATCAATAATTGTTAAGGTTAATTAAAATTAATAACGGGCAATGTTAATGGTAACAATTGCGTTAAAAATGTTTATTGGGATGGTTACTTTTCGTATTGATATCCTTGAAATCATTTTTTAGATAATATTAAGAATTTGTCGTAGAAAAAGAATAGTATGCAACTCGTTTATAAACTTTTCTAGATACTTATTTATTTAAACACTAGCTAGCTCGTGCCTAATTTAAATTCGTGACTAAAATGTTTATTGAACTTGATACATAATATACTATTATAACACCGAATGAGATCTTGACAAACATCCCGGCATTTAATAACAGTTAATTTTGCGGTCGAGTGTAGAAATTTCGTTTTGGATTTGATAACGAAGTTAGGAGAAACAGCATCAGTACACTGAAAGAAATATATGTTTGTTTTAGCAATGTATGTGGTAGTCCATATATGAAACATAAAATATACTTACCTTAACCATTTTTATATTTGCCTTAACCATATTATGTTAAAACTAAATATAAAAATGGTTAAGGTAAATATATTTTATGTGGTAGTCCACATACATTGCTAAAACAAACATATATTTCTTTCAGTGTAGCAAACAAAAAATGCATCTTTGGACCGTGTATACACGCCCGGTCAGAAATAAAGCTGCTGAGATGTTTTCAGACCAGTGTAATTTTTTGTTAATAGCCATAATTGTCGCGACCAAATCGCAATACAGCTGACTAGATGAGTATGCCCTTAATTGGTTAGATAGGCGTGGGTGGGCACTTGACTTGCAATTATCTCCATGTAGGTTTAGATTTTTTCCTGCTATTGTAGTTCTCTAACGACAACTTTTAGGCCCTATAGCATACCCATGTTTTAAAAGTGGATGTATGATACGGTCTACTTAACATAGCTGTAAAGGCCATTTGCCTGACATACTATTGAGTATGACTATAAGAACGTATGGCAGGCCCCATCGGCCACGCCTTACACTGATCTTCCAGGGTTATTTTACCTCCTTTCGGTTCTATACGTATCCCGCCACTGCACAAACTGCGTTACCTGTGTTTGGTGGATCCGAATTTTCACCCCGGTAGGTAATCTTCTCTAAGAGGACGTGGATGACAGTGTCGATGGTTAAGGCCATTCACAGAATTCATGAATGAGGCTTGGGTGATTAGTACGTTGCTTGGACATCCTTGCTGGTCTTGTATTTCATTCTAGTCTCTGTCCGTGTCTGCTGCACGCAGTTGTTTTCCCCACTGGGGTGTTGTTTTTACTTTACCCACACTTTTAGTCACTCAAAATGACTCGTTATATGTTATTCACTATTGGCAGCGCTAATGGTTAGACAAATTTTACCGAATGCAACAGTCGTTATGGGTTTGGTTTAAAGGTTTTTTGAATAGTTTTTGTTTACTTACCCAAGCAATCGCTGGTGACTTGTTATAATTATCTAATTTAACTACTTAAGTAGTAGTATAGCAATTTATCGAAAACGACTATTCTTTGTTTTCTTGTTGTGGTAGAAATTGTGTTTACAGTTTATTTTCTTATTTAACAATTAAGAAATTGCATTTATATTTATTTATACCATTATACCATTTGTTTTTTTATACTCGAGAAGGCAAAGATTAGAATATGGTTTACTTACTTACATAAGATTTATATGTTTATTAAATTTTAAGTCGAACTGCCTGTGCATTCGGTATCTTTGGTCTATTTAATGTAGGGTTCGTTAACCCTATTCAACTATTTTATTCTTTCTTGTTAATTTATAAGAATTTAACACTTGGAAAGGTATTAACACACCCGTAGGCTCGGTGAATTCTTATTTACGCAATTATCGACGTGCAAATATTAAAAAACTTATCTGAACTTTACAGATGCCTCCTTGTCCCCTTGTAATGCCGCGATGAACCACCTGTTCAGGTTGGTGGTTCCGTTACTCCGACAGTTCGAACTGTTAAACTTATTTAGGTTTTAAAGCACTGCTTATGCACTATGCTTATGCACTTATACTTGTTTATAGTACAGAACGCAGAAACAAACACGTCTCGCCCGTAGGAGCGACAATTTTGCCTGACATACTATTTTATTTAAAATTTTATTTGAATAGAAATTAATTGGTACCTAGTAGATAGTATGGTATATAAGTAGATTCAGTGTAAAAGGAAACTATGATTACGCATATTTTTTTGTAAAACCAGTTTAACCAGGTTTATAAATTGTGGTATTATAATATATTATGAATCAGGTTTAATAAACGCCACTTTAGTCAAGAATTTAATTTAGTCAAGAGCGAGCTTGCGAGCGAGTGCTTAATTAAATGAGTGTCTAGAAAAGTTTATAAACGAGTATACTTTTTCTACCACAGATACCTATTATTATCTAAAAATAATTTAAATATTAATTATTTAATATTAAATATTTGTATAAAGCTTCATCTGTACAAAAATAGAGTACCCGGAAGAATAGGAATCTGTATTACCGCCGGCAAATGTCAAATTTTTCTGTATAAATCAAAATGTATTCCTTGAAAATTGATTGACATTTAAATACGATATAGAAGCATTTTTTTACAGTGAAAGTAAAGAGAATAGCTGGCCATACACAAACGTTATTTCGCGCGGTTTATCGTGGCGTGTTGGGATGTAGCGGTTAGTATGCACGAAAGAACAGCATGGCAAAAAAAGCGTCATGTTCCATACACCTGATAAAGTATTCAAATGATTTAGCAAGTGATTGCGCGTGGTATATAAGTTTCAAAGGAAAAATCGTATGTGAGTGGGCAAAAAGTGTCATTTATCGAGTCGTTTGAAACTGAAATTTCGCCAAGCGAAGGTAAACCGTGACGCGGAATGTGGCGTGTGGCGTGTGGACACTGCTTAAATGATGTACGGCACAATCCAGAGGAAAGCACGTCTGAAATACCTTCCCGTTCTATCATTGCGGGGGGCGATACTCACGGGTGGTCCACGTAAGGTGACCCATATACTTATCTCAGAAACTACTGGAGTCACAAAAAATTTGTAGGAAACAAATATTCACGAAGTAAAAAATATTTTTAAAATATTATATTTTCATTTATACAGGGTGTTCGGTTTTCCTTGGGACGATACCAACTTTCTTATTTTCAATGGAACACCCTGTATTTTTTTGCATTTTTGGATAATGAAAATTTAACTAAGGTAATTGGAAAAAAGCTACTAATTGTGAAAAATGCGAATATTTTTTTTTCTGTTAGGTTTAGGTATAGGACATATATATATATATATAAAATGAAAGGTAATTACTTATTCTATCCAATTATGCAAAAATATATAGGGTGTTCCATTGAATAAAAACAAGATTTTAAACTTTTAAAATCGCTATTTTCAACGGGACATAGAAAACACCCTGTATGATATTTTCCAAAAAATATAATAATTAACTTATAGCTTACTTATTATTAAAGAGATGGATACTGCATAATATAAAAAATAATAACTTTTAGTTGGTTATTTTTAACTTTTAGCGAGTGTCTCCATTTAGGGAAATTTTAATAAATCCTAATTTTACTCAAAAAGTATTAACATTTTCTTATTTAATGTATTTACAAAGTATACCTAAAAGAGTGGGAAGAATCCAAAAATGCAAAAAAATACAGGGTGTTCCATTGAAAATAAGAAAGTTGGTATCGTCCCAAGGAAAACCGAACACCCTGTATAAATAAAAATATAATATTTTAAAAATATTTTTTACTTCGTGAATATTTGTTCCTTACAAATTTTTTGTGACTCCAGTAGTTTCTGAGATAAGTATATGGGTCACCTTACGTGGACCACCCTGTACATGATTTTCCATATATTTTTGCAGATAACACGATAAACCGCGCGCAATAACGTCTGTGTATGGCCAGCTAATGTTTTAGCCTCAGCCTTACTCCACGGTGGAGCTTTATCTAGTTAAAATCAATATGTTAGCACAAACGTACATATAAAAGTTTTAAATATTGGCGAATCTAATTAGTATTTTTGTATTTGTATAATACGATAATTTCCGCATTTAGTATTATTTCACAAGAAGGCCACTTTATTTTAACGATTGTATGACATTTGACGACTGTCAACAAACTTAAAGCTAACTTCAGCCCGTGACTAAAAATCTTTTGCTAACTTTTTGCCCAATAAAGCGATAGCTTGTCAAAGTGTCACTTACTGTTATGTTCGTTTTAAATGTATTGGTAAAAAAAAATACTTGTTTAATACTTTTAAATGTATTACCCTTATTTTTACCAGTAACCACTATTTTTACAGAATTCTATAATAAAAGATATCAAATATCTTATATTTATCTTGTATTTAAGCTCCAACAAATACCAGCAAAAATTAAATAATAATTTTCTTGACAAAATCCAAGATCATTCCAGACTCATTCCACATATTAAAATTTATGCAGTTTAATAAGATTTATCGGGAAAACTCTATTTAAACTCTTATATATAAGTTTTAAAATTAAATATTGAATGCCTTGATTGATGACTTTCTTTATAATTTATCATCTTAAATTTTCATTTTGTGGCCGATGGTTTAGTTAACGTTTTTAGATTATTTTATGCTAGAAAACTTATTGTGTGCCACAAAAACCTATTTTAATTAAACTGCGTTGTCGTTTAGATTAGATAAATTACAATTCATAAAACTAAGTAATAAGTAATAATAAGGCAAACATTTAAAAAAAATTAATGGTAATAAAACAATACCATTAACAAACAAATGAGTACATTAGATGCAAAACTCGGTTTTTGCACATTTTTAAAAAATATATATTTTATCTTATTTATGTTCATAACTGCACTGCCCACAGCATACCTAAGTAAACCAGATGCATAAGTTAATATTTGTAGAATAAAATACATTTATAAACTTACCGCAGCTGCAAAACTGGGTATTTGTTTCTTCCTGTCGGATGCAAAACTTGGTATTTGACCAATCACCAATCACGTCGCTAGTATACGCATTAACTAACAGCACAACAATCACCTGATTAATTGTTATTTTTTTGGTATTTGCACTTTTTACTTGGTATTTGAACGAGGAAGATGCAAAACTATGTTTTTAAATCTTTTGATTTCAATTATTTACTAAACTACTTAATTTTAAAGGACTTTTTTTACTTTTTTAAATAAGAAATGATGCACGTCTATACGATTTTTGTATTTTTTTTTTCAAATATGACCTTATGAGCGGTTTTTCGTGTTTTTCTTAAAATCACTTATCCTGCAAATACAGAGTTGTGCATCTAATGTACTCAAATATTTTATAATCCTAAATACCCTGACAGTAGACATTTTTAGAAAAATATGAATTAAATTGAAT
Organism: Brassicogethes aeneus; assembly: GCA_921294245.1. Classification (NCBI taxonomy): domain Eukaryota; kingdom Metazoa; phylum Arthropoda; class Insecta; order Coleoptera; family Nitidulidae; genus Brassicogethes; species Brassicogethes aeneus. The sequence continues at coordinate 39,367,867 of OV121132.1, forward strand.
ATATGCCATTATAATTGGTAATTAAAATACGAACGCGTGGTTTTGTTTCGCGTAGTGAATATGTGTTTATTTTTTTGTTTTTTAAGCCAGTTGTATGGTATAAATTACTACTACACTACACTTTGGTTTTAATTAAAAAAGAAGTATAACATTTTTACGTTTTTAAATCAGAAATAGGTACATATATACATACATAGGTACTATGCCACACACATGTGACTTTGATAGAAATAATTAAGGTTAATTTTCTGTCAGTATTAAGCTACACTCAAAAAAATATTTAGTAAATTTACACATCTGATCGTTGGTTATTTTGATGCCACGTATTTAAATGTATATGTACAAACATACTGTAAAACTACATATAATGTGTAAAAATGCAAAGGTCATGTAAATCTAAAATTTAGGAAAATAATAGTACAAGTACATTAAAAATTGTAAAAGCACATAAATTTAAGGATTTATTACATAATAATATGAAAAACTACATATTAATTTAAAAAAATACATAAATTGATGCTATTTTACTTATGTAAGTATGTGTGTACATTTTTTATATGGAACAACACATTTCTTAGGTAAAAAAACAGAATTAAATGTGTGTTTGGATGTGTAAAATTTCGTAATTTTTTTTCAGTGTAATTTTGGCTTATTTTTAAAAAATAATACAAAGTATGTACTTTTTGTGTCATAAATTAAGACCATTATACAATACATAATATTATATTGCATTATTTTTAGAAAATAGGACGAAATTAGCTTGATACTAAAAATTAACCTTCTTAAAATAAAATTAAATAAAATTTATTTATGTCATTAGGTTGAGACAGGGCCGTGCGCAGGAAAATATTAACACTGCCTCAGTGGCGGCTGGTGACGATTCATGAAGGTGAGGCCCATAAACCGCTATATGGCACCTCAGGCAATTTTTTTTTGAAATTTTCAAAGTCTCGTGTTTTTGGAGCACTTCAGAATCTAAATAATAAAAATATATTTTTTAAAAATATGTTCTTTCACGAGAAGAATTTTCAAAATTTAGCTAGAATAATACAAAAAGTACGGGACCAGGTGGGATTTTTATTTATTCCTTCAGCAGGTTTCCACATTACCCAGGAGGTACTGCTCATTTTTACCTATCTTACAATAATTATTTTTATATTAATAAAGGCAATACCGCACAACAACAAAATAATAATGTACCGCACAGTAGGTATATATATGAAACTCAACGATTTAACACTGAACTATAAAAAAACATGAATATTTTTATTTATATTTTTTGTGATTTTTACTGTGGTATTTGTGTGTTTATATAATAATATATTAAAATAAAAATGATCTTTTATAATTATTTGAATTATTTTTACATGAATTCACAACACAATAATGTATTTTACGCTTGCATTTGTATCACAACTCTCCATTTTAACGCTAAGGCAAAGACTAAACAGAAATAAGAAACTATAAACACGCATAGATCTAATTAATAAGCTTTGTTTACTAAAACATTCCACGCCCGCCCAGTCTTTTACAACGGCTGATAAGCGAGCCGCACAGATATCGGGACTGACTCTGCTGTCTTCCATATACTGTGGTACAAGCCCAACTTTGTGGGCCTCAATGTCTACAAAAATTCGCGTATTATCCCCGCCTTGCGGGGGTGCCTGCGGCACCGTGCAGCGGTTGGGGGTATGATGTTGTATCGGCAATGTGTGACATATATAAAGCGCAAATTTCGGGGCTCACTATTTACCTATTATGCGGTCGGGCAATGATTTAAGCGTTTAGAATTAAAGTTGGAAGGGGTGCGCGCTAAATTTAAAGAAAATATTTTAAACCTTAATGGTTATTCTATTTTTGATACTTTTAATGACTGGAAATTAGTTTTAAAACGGTTTATATGTGAGGACCGGCCTCAGTTGCTGTATACGACGAGCCGCCACTGCACTGCAAAATTTAGAAGAAAAAATGCAACAGAGCTGAGATATTATTTTTTTCGTGTTCAGGGCACCCAAAAACTGTCAGTCAAAGAATTGTTTTGCATAGCTAATTCCTAGTTTTCAGTTTTTTTTATGAAATAAAAAAAATCGCTTGGTTTTGTTATCATTTAAAATGATCAGTTCGAATTATCAACACCAATACAAGAGATATAAACAATTCTTACTTTTTCTTAAATAATAGAATATTGCGCAAATATTAAGGCTGTTTGACACATTCATTCAAAAGATATGGTCGAAAATCTTATTTTCGTTATCTATTTTCGTTATCTATGTCTTACTACCACCGTACGATATGGATCCAATTTTCTTCCCAATATTGTAAAAAATTTAATAACGAAATTTTTTATATATTTATACTCGAAATAAAAAAAGGGAGATAAAAGTTAAAAGTTTATTAAGGCATATTTTAGAGAAAAGTGCAGCATTTTTTTATAATAATAATAATGACTTTTTTATAATAATTCATTATACCAATTTACAAGTTCAGGGCACTAAAAACTCTCAGCCAAAGAATTGTTTTGCATAGCTAATCGCTAGTTTTCAGTTTTTTTATGAAATTAAAAAAAATCGCTTGGTTATAATATTAAGGCTGTTTGACATTCATTCAAAAGATATGGTCGAAAAGGCCAAAAAGCAAATCTAACGAAAACCTTATTTTCGTTATCTATGTCTTACTTCAACGTAGAAAATTAATACAACCGTACGATATAGCTCCGATTTTCTCCCCAATATTGTAAAAAATTTAATAATGAAAATTTTTATATATTTATACTCGAAATCAAAAAAGGGAGATAAAAGTTCAAAGTTTATTAAGGCATATTTGAGAGAAAAGTGCAGCATTTTTTTATAATAACTTACGGGACATAAATGTGAATCTGCGAGTACAATCAATTACTATTAATACTATTAATATTAATTACACTTAATTTACACAGCGTTTATGGTAAATATTTATTAAAATAATTAAATAACTCAAGTACAATCCTGAACATTTAGCTAGATAAAATCCAGTACAATTCTGCTCTTTTAGTTAGATAAAATCCCGTACAAATTGTTTATAACTTAGAATCTAAATAATAATACGAAATAGTTCAAACGTAAATTTATTTCATGTCGATTACGGATGTGGTTTATTAAAAAGGCAGCCAACATGGCAGAATAGAAGATCGATGACGTCAAGTCAATTGATCGAATATTTATCTTTACACAAGGCATTTGTGTAAAATATTTATACCAAAATATTCGGCAATATTTATACTACAATAATTTAGTTATTAAAATGTACAAACCTACAAAATTTAAACACTTTTACATTCACCAAATTTACACCTCTTCTTCGCTACAAGGGTTCTTCTCGAATGATCTCCGCTCTTCCCTTCCCGACTCGAATACTGTATTCTTTCCCCCTTCCTTTTCCCACCTAAACAGGAGTACCCGTCTACGCCAATCGTTCGGCACTCGGTACGTCAAATACATTTCTACTTCGCGCTAAATTTAAATGTTAGTTTATTTACAACAATAACCGCAACTCAAACGATATTTATTTTATTTTTGCAAGAGAACTCTGAAAGAAAGGGAAATCCTACAAACCCTTAAAACCACACAATATCTCCTTACTGCGACCACAACCCACATAAAATATAAATATATAAATACCATTAGATAACTAATACACCATACTAGAGCTCAGCTGTCGTATGTGTTCCACGTTTTCAATTTTTCATGACTTTTTGAATACATTTATTTTAAACAATTAGGATCGTAATAACCCATGGATTGTTTAGTAGGAGGGGTATTTGCAGATCTCCTCAGACGCCCCCAAAGTGTTGATAAGGAACCAGCTTGGTGCAGATCCGAAAGTAACACTTTTAACCCCCCTTTAGAATTGTTATAAAGAAAGTGGGAAGTGTGAGTGAGATGAAGCGTTGCCAGGTCTACCGTTTTTTACTGTAGGTCTACCGTTTTCCCTTAATATACCGTGCTACCGTATTTTACTAAAATTCTACCGTATTTCAAGAAAAAATTATATTTTACAAATTCATAAAAATTTTGACAAAATTACATTGCACAATCGTACAAAATCGCTGAACGCGTGAAGTGTGTTTCAGTATTATTTAAATTCCCGGGTTGTACGTTTTACCAAATATCAGTTTGATTCCCTCTAGCTTTATAATAGGAACAACGTTTTTTTTTTCAAACTTTATTTGCCAAGTAAAGGCTTTTAAAAAGTAAAACGTCAGGCAATTTTAAATTGTACTTGATTTACAAACCCGTGTAAATACTTGCGTGTTAACCGACTCGATGATTACTTGTATCTGCTCCGGATCCAATAAGGCGGAATTTCGCATGCCAGAACTCTGCATAATTACTTCTGGCGTTGGATCATTGATGTACTGTTGTCCCTCCATAGCTGGAGATGCCTCTCCAAAATCATTATAATGATAGGGTCATTTTTACTAGAAACATTGGAGGGTAAGTTTTATGCTGCGTATGCCTTGATCTCAAGACATTGCACTTTAATGGGCGGTGTTTCCTCAACTCTACGTGTGCCAAGTCTACGTCCCCCATGACAGAACGGCATTCTTACTTGATGCTTTCCCGGTGACATGTCACCGGGAAAGCATGACATGGTACTACTTCAAAATTTTTGAGACGTCCAATTGTGATAAAAAATTATGTAGTGAAAATAGAAATCGATCCTTGAACAAAAATAGTAAAGGACAATGCCTTTGTTCACATTTTTTCTTCCATAACTTACCGTTTTGTTTTACCAAAAACTCGAGGCGAACAGATCCCGCAAAGTTGGGTTTCAGCTTTTCTCCTGAGCTTTAAGCGATTTATAAAAAAATTAGTTGAAAATTTATTATTTTTTTTTCGACAGATGCGCAGAATAGTAATCCAGTCGATACATTATTCGAAATCATATTTAATGTGTAGAATATTGCTAACTATAGTTCTTGTCTCTCATTGTCTTGTCTCACTATTATTGTCTTGTCTCTCATTGATGTGACAAATGTAACTATTGATGTGAAAGTAATCTGTGAGGTTTTATTAGAAATTGTTTAATTTCGAATAGTATATTAATTGAATTATCTATTACTAATCCTTTTGCGCATCAATGGTTACTGTTTTATTTTTTCTGTGTAGGTTGGGTTAATTTTGTTCATTTAAAAAAATTTTACTGGGACAATACAATTATCAATAGTTTACGATAAAATAATTGTTTGTAATAAAAACAATTAAATTGATATTGTGCTAATAATATAAATGAGTCAAATTTTAGGAAATCAGCGCCTATATAGATTTACAATACAAAACCTGAGGCGTGGCCACACGTGGGCTAGAAATGATTATTTATACATCAATGCCTCATATTTTAATTAATGTTTAATTACCAATTTGGCAAAGACGATAGTATTATTTATCAACCGAATTAACCCTATTATTGTTCGCTTATTGAAATTCAGTGAATCGATCATGCATGACACACGTACTACCAATTTTAGATCAGTTTAGTTAAGGCCATTATATCTGCTAAATAGAAGACCTGATTTAAATTCAATTTCACTTATCCTAAAACCAACTTAACGATAAACGATGTTTCCCAATAGCAAGCCGTTTGTACTAATTTATTGTTATTAACTGATGTACCTAGCCCTAACCATAGCAAAATCTTTCTTGTTTAGTTTCTTATGTTAATTATATTTATTTAACACAGTGTTTAAACTTTGGGCACACATTTGTATTTAATAATGTTTAAAGTTTTAATACGAATTATATTTACCATAATGTTTAGAAAATGTTTAATCTAATTATTGAAATTCAGTTCCTGTTCTATGTGCTAAAGATCACATCTTACTGAAAATCGCCATTTTTGACTAAATGGCTTGGTTAATAGCTATTAACCAAACAATTTAACCTAGGTTAAATTTCTGTTATTAATTAAATCCAATTCACAAGCGATACATAAGGCTGTCTTGCGTCTGCATAGAATTACTGTTTGGTTTGAATGATAACATGCCAATTGGCATGAAATCACCATCTATTACTAATCCTTTTTAATAAGGAAGAAAGAAGATTCACTTTGAATAGAGAATGGCCGATTTTGACCAGTAATTTTAATGATATTACTATGGATGACCTTTATTTTTACCAAGAGGCCTGTCATATTTCTGGCATTAAAATGAGTCGAAAATTTGGTCAAAGTCGAAAATTGCAAAAAATGGATCACTGGGATCTTCTTATTTCAAAACATTGAAAGTTATAGTACGATATCCGACTTAGTGGTTACTACCCCATTTGCTTTTTAAACAAAATTTTTAGAGTAATTCTTAATAGAGAAATACGTTCCTACCGGGTTGCCAAAATATGGCCGCAAGTATCTTTAATTTAAATTTAAGTGAATTATTTTTTCTAAACAATTGCTCACTTAGTTTAAAGATAAATAATAATTTATTTCGAGAGATATGTAAATAAATGTATTGCGGTTTCTCAATCGTCCGCAATACTCTATACGGTTGCCTATGTAAAAGTGCCCACAAATAGGGGTTGCCAACTGTTAAAGAGAGCGCACCACACCGTCCATTCAAAAAAAGTAGTGTGTCAGTTTGACTTTATTTATAATGTCAGTTTTTTGTATGGAATTAACAAGAACATTTGTAGAAGTGAAATATTAAATTAAATTATTTTAGGTAAAAAAAGGTTTTTTATTATTGTTGTTTCGCCGTAAAAAAGTATAATGTGTAAGTATTAAATTGGATAAACGCCATTTAAGTCACGAATTTTAATTAGGCACGATCAAGCTTTCGAAATAAGTGTCTAAAAAAGTTTATAAACGAGTTACATACCCACTATACTTTTTTTCCGATAAATATTAGTAGGTATAAGAAACAATTTATTACAAATTAATTTAAATAATTGTATAGAGCGACATCTATACAAAAAAGAGTAGGTACCTAATCTGTGAACCTGTTTTTTCGGCTTTTAAAATGGCAGTTAGTTGTAAAATTTTTCTGTAAAGATTCAAATTTATCTCTTAAAATAGTCTAACAACCATTAAAATACTATGTAGAATCAGTTTTTTGTACGGTAAAACAAAATGGGTACTTTACCCGAAATTTTTAATACTTTATCGTTAAATACAAGTGTACCGCAAAATCAAAATGTCAGCACAAACGTGCAAAGATTGGCGTAAAGAAACTTTTTAATATTTTTGTATTTTCGTATTATGATAATAAAGTAATTTTCATATTTACTATTATTTTATAAGAAGTGCATGATTGTATGATTTATTTGATAACTGTCAACTTCATCCTGTTAATAAAAACCTGTAGTTAACTTCAAACTTCAGCGCGCTATATATAAAGTCAGCGTGAATGTGAATTTAAAAGATCACTTAGTGTTATAAAAACATGTACGATAATGAGCGTTTTAAAGGTGCGATTATAAAAAGAAATGTATGTACCATGACATTAAAGTAATTTCGGATTACGGTTATCATAAAAAAGATTAAAAAGTAACTGCTGTCTAGGAAAAGGCTAGAACGCGTTCGAACGGTAAGTAAAATTTTAATTGAAATTAAGAATGATTGCTACAATATAAATAATATATTGCGTTAATTCCAGTTTTAACAATACTTCATTCAACATATATATTTATATTAAATTGATTTCTTTAAAATTAAAAGCATTATACCAAACTTTTGATAATATTTATTTAATGCCTTACATATACTTTGTAGGAAATGCCAAGTTAATATTATTTCGACGAACAGCCCAGTACGTCTGCTGAAAATTTTGTACAAATTAAACGAACAGTAACGAAGATACAGCGCTTCAAAGTCGGTAAAAATGGCCCCATTTTGATTATTTTGCTGAAAAGTGGTCATTTTTGACGACTTTGAATCGATGGAATCTTCGTTGCTGTTCATTTGATTTGTACAAAATTTTCAAGGTATACTAACAAAAATACGGTCTTGAACAGCATATTTTTTATTTAGTTAAAAAAAATTTCCCTAAAAGTTATTTTTTTAACGTTTTTCATTATTAATAAAAGGGCTTTAAAAATATTTTCTCGAAAAACCCTCAAACACGTAAACTGAGATATAAGTTGAATTATTTTTAGAAAAAATTTGATAAAGAATAATTAAGGCGTTTTAGAGTTAGATTTTTTTTACAGTGGTTGCAAAAATTATGGCCAACACTGTATCTCCCTATAAAATAAATTATAATTTATTGCTAAACTAATACTGGATTTATGCAGCACAAATTAACAATAAGTTAACAGTGGCGTCCCAGGAGGCACCTTAACGAATATTATTGACATACAAAATATACGTGACTATTTTTTTTATTTTTTATAATTAAGTTGGAGTTCGATTTTGTTGGTGCTAGGGTACGGACCGCTCAATGAAAAGTTTGAAATATAGGTGATTCTTCGACCTAGGAGGGACAAAATTGGATTCCCGGAATAGAAATATTCCTGTTGCACGATAATATTCCTCGATTGGTCCTTTTACAAAGGATAAGAGGAATTTATATAAAGCTAAAATTTTTAAGGTTAACCTATTTGTGTCCACGTGTTTGTTAGACAACCGTTGTCCAATGGTTTTTGGTTCTTCTGTAATCATTGGACGTTAAAACTTGTACCTGGTTAATAAGGACTTTTGTCCAGGACCATAAGGGCGGTGGTTGAGCCGTAAGTCCGCCCAAGTTGAAGAAGAAGAAGAAGTATAATTAAGCCAAGCCTCTAAAATACAACTGTTTTGTCTTCTGAGTTGTTTTTCTTCTCTTTACTCGTTTTCGACAAACAAAATAAAAACCATATTACTGCCTGAAAATTAACAAAACGCATATTTTGCACCTTTCTTCAGTTAAACAAAAATTACCTGTTAATATGTTTTGATAAATCAAGCCGTTTTAAAGAAAATTGACAAAACGTATAAATAATGTTGCCTAATTTTAACAAAATCGGGCAAACGATATTTAAGATATTTAAAAAAGCCGTTATTTTTATTGTTTAAAAACTAAGCATTTTAGAACCTACGTTTAAATGAATTCCTTTTCTTATTTTTGGATGAGGAATCTCCCGGCCCTACATTTTTTGTACATTCTAGTTGTGAAATTTAGCCTACGATATGAAATACAACATATTTTAGCCTACGTTAAGTGGATCAGTCAAGATATTATAAGATTAAATTTTTTTTTTTATTTTAAGAAAATCAAGGGCCAGGAATAAAACAGATAAATACTGAAATTAACGATTACTTTCGTTTATCTACGTATTAATAAACCTTTTAATTTTAGTTAAATTTGTAACACTAAGGTAATAAGCCAGGAAACTGAGAATTAAGCACTTTAAAAAGTATTTTTGACAAGAAAATAATATTAAATCTAAATAATTTTAAGTGCTAACTAAAAACAGATTAGATTAACAGTTTAAACCGGTTTGTATTAGATTTTTCGTAATACAATCTAAGCCGCAGAACATTTCCTAGTTTGTAGAACTAGCCAAATACTTCTTTGGATCCAAATTTAATTTATAATAATAAAAATGAAGGTAATTAAAATCAATATTTAACCTTCCAATCGGCGATGGTCCAGTGATCTGTAAAAACTGAGGTTTAAGGTCATAAACAATTTTCAAATAAAGATGGAGAAATGGAAAAAATAATGCAAATACATTTTCTGATCTGAGTAGTAATTGAATCGTGGTAATTAAAAAGCGTCTATGTACCACTGCTGTACTAAATCAAAATTAAGGCATACAGTAGTTACGACCTTTTTGCTTAAACCGGCACTAAGTGGCACTTAGATGCTTTTGAATTACTACGCTGTAGATGGTAGAGCTGCGGCTTGGCAGAAAGCTCAGATAATTAATGGAAATATTTAGCACAAACCTGACAACCTGATTCAACAACACCTTTAAGGTTTCACTCCTTCTCCATTAAATTATAAGGTAAGGTCCTTACTAAGGACTTCGTAGGGACCCTATACCTTAAAATCAGAAAAGTACCTTAAAATCAGAAAAGTGCTATAAGCGGTCTTAAACTTGTTTTAATCGATTCAGCATGTCGTTTTTATAGAATACAAATAGCAACACACTTCTAGCGCATGACAACAGAAAATAACTAACTCACAAACCTTGTAAAAGGTCCTTACGGGACTGATTACTGATAAAAGCGCTAATAAAATATTAAAAAACCGCCATGTTTCAATAAAATTTGCTAAATAATAATACTAGACAAATAAAGAAAAAGATATAAAATAATTATCATTATTAACCCTTAACCGGCGTGGCCAGAAATGTTTAGTCCTTAGGGCTTTAGGAAGCAAACATTATTTAAAGTAAAAAGTTGATATTTGTGTATTCTTGGATTAAGTTCGTTCTGTGCACGCTGGTATACCACACAGCGCTGAATAATTTTAATCATATATTATATCACGAGAACTATGAATTTAATCGGTTAAACTAGGCTCAGTAGTTTTTTGTTTGGTTTTTCTTGGAAAATGTTGAATGCAAAATAATTTAATAAAATCACGAGACCGCGTAGCGGTCGAGGGGTTTTATTTTTAATTATTTTGCATAAAACTATTTTCCAAAAAGAAAAATCAAATAAAAAACTTACTGAGCATAGTTTATATATATACAAGGTGTCCCTAAACTTAGTGGCATAAATTTAGGAGCAGATTAAGCAAGTCAAAATAAGACGAAAATCTTAATAAATATTTTTCCTAATTCGGTATGTTTAAAAGATACAGGGTGATAAAGTGTTACTTATCATATCAGTTTTTAGAATATAACTTCTACTATGGTAGACTTAAAAAGGTGATATTTTGCGAGCAGTCACTTACTACCAAAACACATTCACACATAATTACAATTGTTTGAGTAAACGCAGTGTCGTAGAAACAGGGTTTGCTTAAGCTTATTGTCCCATATAAACTTTGAGGTTAGGTTTTTATACCATTTGATGCAATTTTTCGATTACTCAGTTCGGCTACTATTAAAAAGGTATACCTAATAAACTTCCATAAAATAAACCGTTTCCGAGATATTCGAGATTACAATAATTGTTATATCGCATTAAAGGACTAAAAGGTATATGATAACAAATTTTTTAATTGAAAAAACTAAAATTTTGTTTAAGTGACGGTCAGGGGAAAAAGTCCCGAGGCTCATGGAATGCCCTTTTTAGATTTTTTAATTAAAAAATAAAATTTGTTATCATATACCTTTGAATCCTTTTAAATAATGCGATATAACAATTATTGTAATCTCTAATATCTCGGAAACGGTTTATTTTATCGAAGTTTGAGAGGTACACCTTTTTAATGGTAGCCGAACTGTGTAATTGAAAAATTGCATCAAATGTTATAAAAACCTAACCTCAAAGTTTGTATGGGACAATAAGCTTAAAGCAACCCCCGTTTCTACGACACTGTGTTCACTCAAACAATTGTAATTATGTGTGAATATGTGTTTTGGTAGTAAGTGACTGTTCGCAAAATATCACCTTTCCAAGACTACCATAGTAGAGGTTATATTAAAAAAACTGATATGATAAGTAACCCTTTATCACCCTGTATCTTGGAAACATAAGTAATTAGGAAAAATATTTATTTAGATTTTCGTCTTATTTTGACTTGCTTAATCTTTTTCTAAATTTATGCCAATAAGTTTAGGGACACCTTGTATATATATATAAATATATAATAAACCGATCACGAGACATGGCAACACGAAATAAAGGTAAAAACTCTAGCTTCCACATTTTAGATATGTGTTTCCTATTTGATCTTTTACGCCAGTAGCAATAAGTATTCATAAAAATTAGTGTTGGGATCACTTGAGTGAAAAATAACCTATTACCCATTTATTGAAATAACCTGAATTATTCGGTTATGAGTTTCGGATCCAAGTGATGAATAACCGGTTATTTGCGCAGTGTATATTTTTAAACTAACCTGGTTGGCAAAAGCCTGAAACGCCGTGGTAAATACAGTTATCTGTAATATACAGGTTATATTTTTAGAAATCTCCTCATTTGACAGTTGAAGTTTGTTTAAAATTTGAATTTGTAAGAAATTTGTTGACAAAAATTAGCATTAAATTTAAATTACTACGTGGAAAAACTAAAAATGTAATTACTTGTATAAAAAAAATTAATAATAATTTTTTGCCTACCAAAATTATGTTGAAAAACTACCAAAAAAGTGGATTTCTAGAAAAATGGTAATACTGCTTGTACAAGCCGAACGCCTCGTTATTTAGCCCCACCCCACGATGAGCATTCAAGTGATCGTCATTCAAGTGATAATCCGGTTTTTGAAATCACTTGAATACTCGGTAATCGGTTATTTAAATAAATCGGTTATTCCCAACACTAATAAAAATGCATCTAATTCAACTTTAGTAAATAAAATAATTTCTTTTGTGTTTGGTCTGTTGGGAGGTGAATATTTTGCTAATTATTGGTTACATTGGTCCGTTACTTGTTTACCTTTTTGTTGGTATGTATACCTTAGAATTAAGGTACACATTTCAAGAGATATAATGGATTTGACAATTTATCTGGCCGTATATATAACTAAAGAATAGTGGTGCATTTTTTTTCCCGCAGCTGATTCAGATTACTGTTGCCTTTCATACGGATCTTAAAAGTTAAAAGGATAAAAATTATGACTTAATTAAAGTATTGTATGATAATATCATATATTATATTATATATATATATATATATATATATATAATATTATATTATACTCGTATAACAAATTTTTTAAGTTTAAAGTTATAGTTATATAGATTAAGTACGTAATAATTATTGTTCTCTCCAAAACAAAAAGCTAAAATTGCAATTTAAGATGTTTAAGACATGCTAGAGATTACTTTAATTAATTTTCAAGCAAATTTTTAATCCTTAAACCCGTAAACCTGTAAAAATTTCCATAGTTAGAAGAATGAATTTGGCCTTAAAATGTTTCAAATTTAGTGTGGTATTTAAAAAAATATATTTCTCTTTCGCCTCACAAATACAATAGTTAAAAAATAGTTTGAACTTTATAGAGTCCCAGGGAGTGCACAACGACGGTTTAGTACTTATAAGAAATATACTACAGTGAAAATTCAAATTGTATAAATAAAAGTCTGGGTTATATAAATATTCGGCCATTTGGTTTAGGTATTAATTTAACTTAAAAAGATAAAAATACATGTAAAATGGTACAAAACTTCAGTTTGTAAAAAATTCAAATTAGCAAATACTTAAAAAAAATTATTAAACATAAACAATAAAACATTTATGTATTCGAACTTATATTAACTCTTGAGACAGATTTTTGTTACTTAATTTCCTTTTCAAAAGATTGTTTAAATTTAAATAAAGTATTTGGCAAAAAGCGTTCTTTTAAACGAAGAAAAATGTATTTCCTTCGTAAATAAGGGTTCTAAATTCCAATGTTTAAGTGACCAAATCAGATGAAATGCGTTTATAATGGAATGCCGTAACTTCTTACTTATTTTAGAAATGAGTTTTTTTTCCAAAATCAATCGGTAATATTCTTAGCTTTGGGATTCAAACTAGTTTGTGTTTTATTCATAAATATAATATATTATAATGTAATAACCGATGTAAAAAGCATTCCATGAATGCAACTCAAGAAAAGTCCGGGTAATATAAGAAATTCCTTCCTAAAGACTTTTCCGCCATTGCAATAAAATTAATCCTGAAAAGTTGTCCAACTTTACACAAATCGTCTTTCAACTTTTCAAACCAAATTTAATTACATCAGTGCTTGTATATTTTTATACGCTATAGCGACTAATTAATTAATTTATAAGTAATTTAAATTTAATTTATTAACAAAGTAATTTAATTTAAATAGTGTACTAAAAAAAATTAGATTTTTAACAATTAAGATGCTACCTACTTTTCCAAATTATCAAACCCCGGCGCATTCACCATTTTTGACAATTATACTGCAACACATAATTTGAGTTGGCCAAAATTCAAATGGTGAGCCAACCTCTAAATCATTCTCTTTAGTTTTGGGGTCAAGGAATCCAAATTTGAGGTCAAAATGGTACAAAAATGGCCGACATAAAATCGAGACAAATTAAAAAAAAAACTACGTTACGTTTGCGAAAAGTAGTGGAGGTAAGAAATTTAATTTTTAGGTCAAAATTGGACAAACTGATAATACGTTCGCGAGAAGTAGTAGTTATGGGGTTTCCCTTTCCAAGAAATTTAAATTGAGATCAAAATGACTGTTTTTGTAAAAAATGATGTTGCACTCGTAAAAATCAGTGGTAGACGATTTCTATAGGCCAAGCTTGGAATACAAATTTAAGAATAAAATAAAATACACAATATTTTAGGGTTACCAACCGTCTTCTATTCCAGAGAACAGTTTTTTTCATAGTACTGGCCTCTTTTTACATACCAAACTCAAAATCTAAAAAACTAATATTTTAATTTTTTAGGACAAATACATACAAATTTTAATTCAAATAAAAAATACATGCTAATAATAATCCATTACTACAATGCTTAATATTATAATTGTTAAATTGGAAACAATGCGTATTTCGTCATTAGCACAGAAAATGGTATTCTGTATAATTATTAGGGTGGGTTGAAAACAAAATGTTTGTTTTTTTTCTTAGCATGGGGAATTTGTACCTTATAAAAAAAAATTTCTCAACAGAAAAAAAAAATTTTACTTAACATCTTGAGGTGGCCAACTCGTTTTTTAAATAAATATTTAATCAAATGGGGTAGTTCCAACGGTAAATTCTTTTTTTGATCCAAAATCGTGGAAAACATGTAAAAATTGTAGAATGTGATTTTTTTCACTCAACTTTTATTCTAATACAAAAGAAAGTGCATTTAATTTTTTTAATTTTTTACTTAAATTACAAAAACAATGGGAAAAATCTTTTTCAACTTTTGACTTCCAATTGGCTTTTAAGGGGACACCCTACGGATTCTAGAACGAAAAAAAGCCGTGTTAACCTAATTGATTCCAGCGTTGCCAACTGCAGGGAATTTTCCCTTTTTCGGGAATTTTTGTTGTCGAATGGGAAGAAGGGAATCTTTTATGTAAAATGTGAATATTAGGGAACTATCAATAAAAATACTTGTAACTGGTCACCGCCCTTATGGCACATATGTGCCACATGGTCCTGGGCAAAAGTCCATATTAACCAGGTACTTGTATTAACGTCCAATGATTTCAGTCCCCCATCCACCATTGGACAACGGTTGTCGGACAAACATGTGCTATATAACCTTCAAATATAGCTTTTATATAAATTCCTCTCTTCCTTTATAAAACGACCAATCGAGGAATAATAATAACTGTAATAATAAGATATAGTTATGTATTCCAATCAGTTTACTTTCTCCGTTTACAAAATTAGTAATTACAGATCGTCTAGTTGCATTTTTTAATAAACACAACTTATTTAATGAGTGTCAGCTATTTGAGAGGTAGGTCTGTAGAAACTGCGGTGCACAACTTCGCTCAAGAAATATTATCGACTTTTGACAAAAAGGATCACTGTATGGGTATATTTTTAGATATATCGAAAGCCTATGATTAAATTATTTTTAAATAAACTTGAGAAATATGGAGTGAGGGAAAATGCATTGATTTGGATGCAGTCATACCTCTCAAATAGAAGCTAACGTGTCTTGATAGAAAGAGATGGTCAATCTGTCATTTGAAACCCTCAAACCAATTAAGTTGGAATATCTCAGGGCAGTGTGATTGGCCCTGTCATGTTTGTAATATATTTAAATGATTTGAATTGTACAGTGACAAAGCCTAGTCAAAAGAATTATAAATTTTGCTGACGATAATAAATTAACTTGTAAGGTCAAAAATGCAGATATGTTAATAGTCGAAATAGGACTTCCCTGCTTAAAATACCCCATAGAGACCCTGTTCAAACCGATAGATATTTGTATCGGGATGTATGGTGTTTCTATAGGGTGTATCGGTTTGTATAGGACCCATAGTTGAAATTTATGGTTGTTCTATAGGGATATCCACCATTGATTTATTTGCTATCGGTTTCAATGGGGAAAATACACATAAATGTAGAAATTAGTTTTTTCCCTATAGGACCCCATAGGTTTTAATAAAATTTTGTCAAATGTTTTATGGTTGTTCTATAGGGATATCCCTATATATCCTTCATTGAGTTATTATCTATCGGTCTCAATAGGGAAAATGTAAAAGTTATGGTGTGCCTATAGGTAATTTCCTATACATTTTCTATCGGGCTGTATCCGGAAAAAACCTTGGACAAATGCACATATTGAAACCGGTAGCGCCCTATAGAATATTTTGTATAGGTCTCTATGGGGTATTTTAAGCAGGGTTCACTGGGGTTGTTAAGAGTTGGTTTGCCAAAAATGGACTCATACTCAACAAGGATAAAACCCAATGTATTTGTTTTAAAAATATAAAATCTAGATTTGAAAATATAAATAGAGTTACAGTGCTTAACACAACAAATAATGCACCTATCAAAAAGTACAACGTTTTTGGGAGTTCTCATTGATGAAAATTTAAACTGGGACGTACATGTTGAACAACTTTGCAAAAAACTTTATAGAACATATTACTCCTTTAGAGTAATTTAATTATATGTGGAATGTCAAACTTTAAAAACATTGTATTTTGCAAATATTAAATCCTTGTTGAGATATGGTACCATTTTCTGGGGCCAAAGTACTAATGTGGGAGATATTTTCGTAATATAAAACTTATTTTTGTATACAAAAAAAAGTTTTGCGCACAATGTTGGGACTAGGACAGATCGACTCGTGTAGAGGTATTTTTAAAATAAACAAAATTTTAACCATTTTTGCTTGTGAACTTGTCTTATTTAAACAAAAATTTATTTCAAGATCTTGAATCTTTAAGCACAAGACATAACTTAGTGGCGGCTGGTGGATTTTGGGCACACCCATATCAGTTATTAGATATGGGACCCACATTAAATTTATATGAGTTTATAATGCGCAAGCGCAAGCAGAATTTAAATTGAAGTTTGCGAAAAAAGTTAGTTTTTAAGTGTTCCCCCCAGCCTCCTACCCCTCAAATTAAGATAATTCAAATTAAAGTGGAATAATATTTAATTCACTAAAGTTTATCGACGAATTTCAAATTTTATTTAAAAAATTCCAGTATTACATATTTTATACCATTTCTATTTTTTTTAAATTTAGTAAGATATGGGTGTGCCCAAAATCCACCAGCCACCACATAAGTATTATTATTATCCTTATCATAGGTTATCAATATATGAAAAGGGATGTTTTTATGCAAGTGTAAAAATATTTAATAGTTTACCAACTGATTTAAAGGAAATTAACAACTTAAATTTAGTTAAGAAGAAATTGTTTAACTATTTTTGTGATCTGGAGCCATACTCCTTTCAGGATTTGTTTTTTTCTTTTTTGTATATATAATTGTAGGTTCTTTTGTAATTTTATGTGCAAATTTTTGAAAATAAACGATATTATTATTATTTATTATTAAATTTATTACAGGACTGAGTTCATTGATATCTGAAGCTTAAAGGCTGATTTATAGATTGCCTTTCTTACTTTCTCCTGTAAAAAATGAACAATACGACAACATGCTGTTTATAGATTCCCGTACGGCAAACAGCACTACGGTTTTCTTATTGTTTATATTTTACGGGAGGAAGGAAGGACGAAAGGCAATCTATAAATCATGCTTAACAGTTGCGAGCAGTTTTAATGAACTAAACCGCATATAGTGCGATTTTTAAAACCCAGTTCAGTGAGAATAAAAAATTTGACATTGAATTAAAATTATGTTTTATTTGTTATTTTAATAATGGATCTAATTAAAAATATATTATAATATTACACATTATAATTCGAATTATACATTTCTCCTATGATATTTTTAATTCGAATTTTAATTTATTTAAAAATTTCTCCTGATATTTTTAATTTATTTAAAAATGTCTGCTATGATATTTTTAATTTCTTTCCTGATAATTCTAATTCGAATAATAATTTTTTTAAAGAAATTGTTAATTCCAATTTTAAATTTGTCCTATGATATTTTTTATTCAACGAATTAAAAATATCACTTTAACATTACGATTTATTAATTTGTGCTATGATATTTTTAATGAAAACAATTAAAGTTTTCATTCGATATTTTTAAATAATTTAGAGATATGTGAAATTCAATGTAGAAATAAATAATTAGTGAATACAAAATCAAATGGCCCGCCATATACAGTCGTATGCAAATAAAAAGCGTACAGCCTTAGAATGATAGGTACTGCACTTGTCAAATATGGCGAGTTAGGTTATAAAAAATACAGTGCCGTAGATGTAAACCACCGTCAGTTTGATAGCTAATTTAATAATGCCTCGTCAGTTATCTGAATTTAAAAAAAACTCGTGATTTGACAAATGAGTAGCATCCGTGCAAAACCGGCTATATCCAAAAATAATACACCCCATAGATTGGAAACTCTCCCACCACTGCACTCTAGAGCTACAATACCCGAACTACGTATATATACTTGTAAATTGCAGACATCTGTACAAATGCTATTTGCATATGTCAATGTCAATCATAATTATTGATGTCGATCATAATTTACGAATTATTAAATACATTTTTGCGCCTTAAAAATAATAAAACGTGTTAATGGTTGTGAAATGTATTGTTGTTGGGTGCGTAAATGTAACCAATTTGTAAGCATTGACTATCCTGCCGTCCTAAGCCAAAAAGACTCATTTTGTTATTATTAAATTATTTTAACTATACATACATTTTTAAGTACTATATCTCCTAAAAATTTCTAATTAAATTGAACGTCTTATGGAAAAGAAATAAAGCGCTATAATTTATAAAGTAAAAATGTGGAGTTGGGTATTTTTGGCTAAGCTCGGCAGTATCGCTCTAGCGTAAAAATACTGTTTGTTAATTATGAATTATTTAGGATTGCTTGTTTAATGGTAATTTAGTCCAGGCCAAGCCCAGGCTACTTATGGTTGTTTCAAAATCAAGAGTTTGCAAGATGGATTTTTCACGGTTGGTTAGAACTTGCCAAAAGTCCACACTCAAAAGCCTTGTACAAATTCCCATATGTATTTGTATAAGTAGCCTGGACTAAATTACCAAACTTTGCAATATTCTCTTATTATTGAAGAATTAAGACTAATATTTTTTAGGTTTGCACTCTCCAAACAAAAACATATTTGTATACTGATTATGTATTTAATATGTACATATAGATGTATGTATTTTATATTATATTATTACTACAATACATAAATGTTATATTCATACTTGTTTTATTTAAAATACAGCAGTAAATATAATATATAAAGGCACCTTACTAAGCATCAACATTCAAATATAGCGCCAATATATAGAATTCTGCTTCAATTTTTGGCATTGCCAAGGGTATTGTAGACCCAGATGGCGTTAATTTACTTTAGCTTTTTGCCGCTAGCGCTAGTGCAGTTTCCAATCTATCTATTATCTTTGGCTATATCCACTTTAATAAAATGTTGGAAAAATGGCAAAAACTGTCAGTTTCCTGGCCTTTACAGATAAAAAAAGCAAACTTGAGTTTTGTGGGCTTTGTGGTACTTGATTTATAAGACATACTTTCGTTTTCAAAAACTTTATATTAAGGCCAAAATTTCAAAAAATGTTTTATGTATTGCTCAAAAACCTACGAATAAAATGTAAAAAAAACCATTATTATTCAAAAATATTAACAAAATAAACTTAGTGAAAACATGAAAAAACAGAAAAAATTTTAGTAGTAGTATCGACAAATCCAAGCCACATGCTCATCATCATCATTATTTATTGGATTTGGCCGGTTTTGCTCCTAAAGCTACCTTTTAAATTTGATTTTAACATGAATATAGTCGGATTTAAACAGAATTATCTTGGTTGTCGATAGAAATGAACCCAAAGAAGCGAAATAAAAAAAAAACAAAAACTGAATAAAATGGATTTAGCCGGTTTTGCACGGATGCTCCTCAAATGAAGTACCTCTCATTTTAATACGTGTACGCTTTTTATTTGCATACGTCTGTACATAAAAATAATCTGATCAAAATTAATTTCATTGAGGACGGTGCATTTAACGACTTTTTCCCTCTAAAATCGCAATTTTGCATAATATTTGTTAATGACAAGAAAAAATGCATAACTCGCTAATAAATAGAAATGGAATAATATATATGTTTCAATGTGGCGGGGTCGGTAGGGTTGTGTTGTTGAGTTTTCTTACAAGGAAGCGTTAAAATTTTGCCTATGATTCATTTTAAAAACGTTAAAATGCACAAAACAAATCCGGTTAAGCCGGCAAAACGAAAAACAATGCCGTAACCTCACTTTTTTTATAAATTACCCAGAGAATTGGTTGGTTAGTTTACAAACTAGCTAAAGCTTGGCTATTTTGTGTTACTAGAAATTTTGGTTTTCATATTAGCCAAACTGAATTGGATAGTATACAAACTATCCAGCTATTTTAGTTTCCCTAATAATTTCAAGTAAATTAGATCCTTGGTTATTTTGTAAACTAGCCGCTAATTTAGTTGAAAATATGTTTTCAATTAAAATAGCTTGGCTAGTTTATAAACTATCCAGCTAGTTTATAAACTATCCAAGTTTGCACATTAGCCATTCATAAAGAAAATTTAAAAAAAATTGTCCGATGTAGTTTAACCCTTCCTTAATGATAATACTTTTCATTTTTATTAATTTTATTATTTTAAACTTTGACCTCCGATATCATTTAAATAAATGCTTCTACAAAAAACGTAAAGGACCTTTTCGTAACGCGTACAATTTTCTACAAAAATATATCTTGCATGTCTATTTATTAGCGAATTTTGTATTTTTTCTCTTATGTCATTATTGAATTATAAACAAGTCTTTTGGACCGTAGTGATCCGAGTATGATCCCACTATTATGTGACGTATATGCCAATTTTAAATATGATTATAGTCGCCTTCTCCCAATTTAAAACCCGTGTATAATGAAATTGCCCAATCACTGATGCCTTATAATAAATTTCCTTGTTGGGAGTTTTTTATTCATTATAATGCTTATTATAATGTAAGGAAAACCCTAATATTATGCAATAGGAAAAGATTATTATTATTATTTTTTTAAAACTAAACAATCATTGCTATGGATTTTTTTCTTAAATTTAATAACCTTTTTTACTATTCACAATAATAAATAAAAATTGCATTGTATTCCGAAAATATATTTTTACATATATTTAATAAAAGGGTGTGTTGGTTTGAAACAGTTTTTTAAAATTCTAAGAAAAACAAATTGAAACTTCTGTATAGCAAATGTAGTAGAACATATATGTTCTATTACATTTGCTTATATATAAAGCAAATTTTAGCGTGCATGTTTTATTTGATAAAGCAGGCAATGTATTGTATATTGATGTAAACGGAACACATTATTGGAAAAACTTTAGAATACTAAATATAATATTTATTTTGCACTGCTATTACCTTTACCTACCTAAATCAATTTTAAATTAGAACTATTGCCATTTTCCTTTACAATAAAAAATTAATTTTTATTAAACTAAAAATCATTCAGTGTTTTATCAAAATATCCTAGACCATTGGTTAAGGAGAAAATAATATGATGTCTTCCTAAGACATCATATTAAATAGTAGTGCATATAAAAAACGCATATATGTATATATATATGTATATATATACTAGGGTGCTTCATTTTAGAGCGGCATTTTTTCCCATCTGAAAATCTTGTAACCGGTCAAAAAAAAAATAGTTTCTGACGACTATTAGAGTTAAGTGAAAGAGTGGCTATACAAGCTAAACTATAAGTGATACAGAACAATATTTCTTAACAAAATTCCCTACAAAATTGTCATTTACGTTTTTTATTTACACCCTTAATTTAGTCTCCAAATACGATTTACTGCTATTTTAGAAGATTTTCGAATAGAACGGCAATTTGTGAAGAACATATTCAACTTACAGACTTGCTAAAATTGACATTTTTGAAGATAATTTTAATCTGTATAAAGATTTTAGAAACAAAATTTGACGTACGAGCTGAAGGCTGAATGGTTTTTAAAGGAAAATATTTAAAAATTGAATAGCAACGGCTTAAAATAAAGGTTAAGAGATTTGTAATGGCTCAAAATTTTTGTTTCCTGACCAGTTACAAAATTTTCAGGTGTGACTTTGAAAAAAAATTAAGCACCCAAAATATTTCATAACTCGCTTGTCAAGAAATAAAATCGTAATATTTGCGTTACTTTACCAGAGCACCGCGGTGCACTGTGCTATTAAAATATGAGAAATTTTACGTCATTATTGTAAACTTATGAATAATCATTAAATTGGATGTTAAGTTATACTTAACTAGTTTTTATCTCCCACATTTAAAATTTAAAGTGCACCTAACAAGGTTATGAATATTATGCAGTTTTTAAAGTAGAAAAGATTAAATGATAAATTTTATCAGGCTCCGGCGTTATATAGGCCAAGGTAGACCTGCTAACCTATATAAATAAGGTTGGAAGTAAATTTATGGAAATCGCGAAAAGTAAAGTAAGTATAAACAATACGAAAATAAGCTTTCCTTATTTATATATGGAATATTACACAGTACGACAAAATTTGATTTTTGGTCCCTCCCATGAAAAATTTCTACAGATTCTAAAAATAGAGTTAAAAAAATGATACCCGTGTCTCGGCGTTTTTGCACATCACGTCATAATTTTTTTTTAAGGGCTATCCAATAAAATGTTATTCACACTATTCGCGACATAATTTAATAGACTCGATAACAGCTGGACTGCATAGTTAAAAATATATATATTTACTAAATGGATAGGCAACCATTATAGATGCATTTTAAAATTATTTTAATCTTATACAGAGTTTTGCACATTTTTATATATATATATCAAACGGTTTATTTTTAAACCAAGTAACAAAATGTTTCAATTTTAAGCCAATCAAAATGCTTTAAAGTCGGGTGATTACAATTTTTATTTATTCAATTTTTTGTAAAAATTGAGCTTTGTTGAATTAACATTTTTTAAAAAAATTAAAAGATATTTAAATGAATTGATTTAAGTCTTAAAGCAAGTGTAACTAAATAGTATATTACACTACAAGGGCAGAAAGTGTGAGATTCCTGCACTGCGCGCCATGATGCCCGAGGCGAAGCCGAGGGCATCATGGCGCGCAGTTCAGGACTCTCACACTTTCTGCCCGTGTAGTGTATACTATTTTTCTTACTACCTCGGCCGAAAATACAACCCGGCCGAAAATACGGGAAAAAATTAAATGTGTATTTATGTACCTATCTCCATTTGAAGAGCTTGATAAATAAATAACAGTAGGCCGTGAATTCAGCGGTGCCAATACAGTAAAAATAAAACGTTGTATTTTAATTAACAAATTACTACTTTATAACAAATAAAAGTACCATTAAACACTTAAAACAACATAAAAAGTAAAAAAGTAAAAACATAAATTGTTTATTTGTTGTTATAATTGCAAAATTATGGTTTAAAACTGTCATATTTTTGTGTTTCTCATGTTGGCAGTACGAAATTTGAATGTTAAGCACACGACTAAAAAATTTTTACTCCCGCTATTGAAGTGTGCGCGTATAGCTTGACCAATGCAAGAAACGTAAACTTTCTGCCGTGAAATCGGGGACGAAACAACGTATTTTGAGTCGAGGTAGTAAGAAAACATATTTAATTTAAGTAAAAAAAAGTATTTAAGTATACGAAGTCAATTGAAACAGCAAAAAAACAAAAAAATTACACATCTGCGGCATTTATACATAAAAAGCATTGTTTTCAAAACAATCTTTATACGAGGGTAATACTTTTTTTTTTAATGTTAAATAAAAACATTATTGCAGCGATAAATCGATAAATTTTTCATATTAATTTTGATTGTTGAGTTAACCATCCATTTGAAATCAAAGTAAAAATGCAGTGTCCGAATCGAAATAATTTTTGTTATGTATGTGGTTTATTTGCACCTCCAAGCCATATGCGAAATATTACAAAAAGTGTAGTAACAGCTTTTGAAGACTATTTTTTGGTGACGTATATACCAAACTTATGGTATGTACCAGAGGTTTTATGCGATTATTGTTACCGTTGTTTGCATGGATTGCAAGATAAAACACACAGTATGAAATATGTTGCACCAACAATTTGGCTTCGACCCGTCGCGACGTACCGAACACGCATCTGACCAGTGTTATTTCTGCATGTCAAAATTAAAAAGTTTTGGATTTCGGTACAATTCTAGAGAGAAAATTGATTACGCCGATGTAGAATCCGTCATTCTCGCAAGAGTGCGATCTGAAGATTATCCAACTGCTCCTTCAGAAAACATATGTGAGGATAAAAGTAAAAGACCTTTAACACCCAGTACAACCATTTTTTCCGAGATGGAATCTGAATTTATTCCCTGTAGTTCGGGTTATAAAGTACATTTTATAACACAGGACATGAAAGTACATATGTCACTGAAAATACATTTTCTCCATGCTCATTTGGACTATTTTCCACCAAATTTGGGCGATTTTAGTGACGAACATGGCGAACGTTTTCACCAAGACATTTTAACAATTGAAAAACGCTTCAAGGGAAAAGACGTCAGGCATTTGCTGGGTGAATATTGCTGGTCAATTGTTCGAGATTCTGAAGCAATATACAGCCTGTTCAGAATAAAACCGAATATATCTATATATATATATATATGGGGCGTGGCCTCGCCTCCCTCCAAGGCGCGTCACAGTTGCTGGTGTGATAAACGACATGACGAAAGGTCGAGCAGGTAAGGACTTAAAAAATTAAAAGATAATAATGCAAAAAATCTCATTAGCGATGCAGTCTATTTGCTTAGCTACTGTGTCGCGCGTTGGAGGGAGGCGAGGCCACGCCCCATATATATATATATAGATATATTCGGTTTTAGTCTGAACGAGCTGTATAATCGTCAAACTAAACGACCAAGATTTTATTCCAACATGTATTGAATATAAGATAAATACAAAAATGTGTTTCATTAAAAAAAAATAAAAAAAAATTATTTAAAAAAAATCAAAATATAAACTTTTTTTATATTTGTTTTTTGTATTGTGTAAAAACATACAATATTTACAAAAAAATATATTTTTAACCGAGTAAAAAATGTACAAACTGTATAAGCATAAATAATAGGAATGACGGCTTAAAATTTTTTTATGACGTGATCTCGTGAAACTGTGAGACACGGGTACGTTTTTTTTACCTCTATTTTCAAAATCTGCTAAAATTTTTCATGGGAGGGAAATCGTGTTGTACTGTGTTATACTTGCTAAGAACAGTGTTTTTATATAAAAAATACAAAGGCTATAACAATGAAATCTGTTTAAAGTTTAATCTTGTACACAACTTATTTACTAGGCATTAATTTAATAACGAGACTGGTGCTACCACTGTAACAGACGAACTACACATCTGTCAAAAACGTATGACTAAAGCTTAATTTTCATGTATCCGTTTGTCCGTCATCCGTATGTCAGTTTTTCAATAAAATCGTCCGATAAGAAATGTTCTAATTTTCATGCATACGTTTTTTAATGACGTTTAACGGATTGATTTTGCGACAAATAGAAATTAAGTGTCAGTATATTCACTTACTAAATTTACCTAATGCTTAATTGTCATAGTTACAATTATGTCAACAATTGTAACTTTAACAGTTAGCTGTCTAATAAATTTAAAGGTAGGTAAATATACCTTATAAAAAGAATATACTAGCCCTAATATACATTAAAATGTATAGTTTAAAAAAAGCAGGTCCTTTTAGTTCTATAGTTTTAATTTTTTTTGTTTGTCCTTTCTTTTTTCCGATATTCCTATTAAATAAAAACTTAACAGTAAAACATTATTCACATAACGAACGTAATATTTTCGTTTTACAATCTTATTGAAAAAATATAAAAATATTTGAAAATAAATTATCTTAAAATAACGTTAGGTGTCAAAAACAGATGTTTAGTGACGGATGAGTTAAAATTATTTAACCTTTCTTTGTCAGACGTACGAAGTTGAAACTTGACGGACCGATAAAATGTCATAATTTTCGAATTATAATTGGACCAATAAGAGCGCTCCCGGATGAACGGACTGACGGACAAACGGATACATGAAAATTAAGCTTAACTGCGTTTGACAGATTCCTCTTTCGATTTAATTTAGTCTAGCCGTGATCTTTGTTTATCTAAGATCTATGTTTGCTTTTGCCAAAAAATGGTAACTGTTTTAATAGAACAACGGATTGTCGTGAACTTTTATATGAAATTTGGAAAAACCGCTGCTAAAGTTTTTTTTACTAAAACTGCAATAAATGTTTATCACGTGCGCGAGTTTTTGAGTGGTTTAAGTGTTTCCAAGTTGGTCGAGAAGACTATAAAAAATTATGCACTTTCACAAAAACAGTTTATTGAAGTTATAAAATGTCTTCACCTAGATACAAGGGCGTCGCCAGGAGGAGGTGGGGGGCCCAGCTATAGGGAAGCAGCTAGCTACCAAGTAGTTAAGCTACTTTTTTAGTAGCTAATAACGAATTTAAGCTACTTTTTTAAAAGTGGCTTGCAGCTGTAGTTTTTAATATTTTTTTCCATGTATTCATAGGTTACTTTAAAAAGTAGCTAGTAACTAAACAAGTTACTTGATCCACTTTTGATAGTTAAAAATACTTTTATTTCGATCGCATTCGCAGATATCTCAGGCAGCTGGAGTTAGTAGTTATTCATATCTCGTCCCGCTGTTGAATTGTTGTTGGCTTGTTGGCATATACCTCTTGAGATAACCCTAAAGGAAGAAGTCCAAAGGCACAATCTAAGTGGACAATTGATTTTGCTTTGTCGAGAGATAATTCGACCTGGATACTAATCATACAATACAAATATAGTTACTTTGGCTGTGTGGCACAACTCTGTTGCAACCAGAAATCATCGATGAATAAATATCAATAGCATCCAATTCTGGCTATAAAAAAGTGGTGTGCCGCCGAAGCCTTGGCATTTTTTTTACAAATAACTTTGTGTTAATCAATGTTAACATCGATCCGTCTTATTGGAACACCCTATATGTTTAAATATTTAAATAAGCCTTAAATGCGCTTTTGTATAGTATTTTAATTTTACATGGAGGGGCAATTACCCCCTCTTGCCCCACCCCCCTGCCGCGGCATGCCCGTGCCCATGGCCCGCGGCGATAGTTTCGCTAAACTTAATCGAGACATGGTTTTGGTTATTATGTTATTAAGGTTTTTTATTATATGTCTGTTTAATATGTTTTTTTTAGAATTTGTTGCATACTTTTTTTGTTGTTTGTAGCTTTTAACTAATTTCATTTATAGTAAAGTTATTAATAGATTTTCTATTTTTTTAAATGGATAGTTAAGTAATTTAACTACTTACAATATTCCTATATATATATATTAGGGTGTTTCAAAAAAATCGACTTTTTCTTTTTCTTCAAATGGTCAGAAAATTCTTTCAGAGAATGTCAAAACAAAGACCTCGTTAAAATTTGATTTAAAGATTTAGAGGTCGCGGATCGCAATTTTCTATTTCCCATTTAAATAAGATAGGAATTTTTTTTTTAACTTTGGAATTTTATACGTCTATATCGAATCAACTTATGGCAAGGAACATCTTAGATTTGTATAGTAAATTTAACGCTCTATAAAAAATGTCTCCTATAATTTTTCTATAAATTGATTTCTTCCAAAGTTATTCGAGGCCAAAGTTTGATTTCCATCGAATTTTCGCGTTTTTTAACATTTTTGGTACAATTATCATTATACGGGTGTCCCGAAATTAGGGGGCCAAACTTAAACAGTGCATTATTCGTATAAAAATAACACTTTTTTTGTTTAATAAACATGTATCAAAAAATGCTCCCTAAAGGAGCTACGGCCCCCTGAATAGGAGCCTAAGAGGATAATTTTTTTAAAACTATTCCTAGAGGGTTGAACATGAACAAATGAACTTTTGGTACTTTGGTAATTTTGACATGCTGAATCTAGATCTATGATCAAAACTGTTAAAATTTAATCATAGGCGTAACATTTGGAGGGGGCAAAGTTACAAAAATAGCCCCAACTTTTTTCTGGATTAATAATTTAATTTTTTTTATGAAATTATGAGAATTTATAGTTTTTTACGAAAAATACTCTTGATTTGAATTGCTCAGATGCACCATTTTCGAGAAAAATGCATTTATACACATCTCATATTTTCATTAATACTTTGTAGTAGGCTTTGGAAAAAAGTGACGTTTTTTTGTTTTTTTGTTTTTTTTACAACACTTCCTATGTTTCAGATATAAATATGTGATTTTTTTACTACATGATGCTAAAAGTTGAAAAAAACGAGAAAATTCGATGGAAATCAAACTTTGGCCTCGAATAACTCTGGAAGAAATCAATTTATAGAAAAATTATAAGAGACATTTTTTATAGAGCGTTAAATTTACTATAAAAATCCAAGATGTTCCTTGCCATAAGTTGATTTGATATAGACGTATAAAATTCCAAAGTTAAAAAAAAAAATTTCCCATGTTATTTAAATGGGAAATAGAAAATTGCGATCCGCGACCTCTAAATCTTGTTTTGACATCCTCTGAAAGAATTTGCTGACCATTTAAGAAAAAGAAAAAGTCGATTTTTTTAAAACACCCTAATATATATATAATATATTATATATATATATATATAACTTGTAGGCAGCTCTGGGGGTAATTAAGGTTTTTTGAAAATAAATCGCAAAAGAAGCAAAAACTGTTTTGTTATTTTTTTGACGAATTTATTATGGGCTTTTAAACCTTTTTTCTAAAATATATTTAATTTTATTTAATTAAACGAATTTAAACGGAATAAGGATTTTTTTTTAATATTATTTTGACTGGCACTTCGTTTTAATTAGATGATTATCTTTTAGTACGTTAGACTGCATACTTTTTTCCCTTCGATTCGTGTTTTTTGTTTACCCAATTTCCTTTTTTTTTGGAGTAAACAATTTTTGAAAACTTGAAAAGTTTTTAATGAATCCAATCCATTTTCAATATGGAACGAATTACCGGCCACGAAGCAACTTTTCCCAATTTTCTCTTTGTAAGAGATTTCCGGTAAACGGACAAAAATGGACAAAAAAAAATTAACAATTTTGGTGCAAAGGTCTTGTGGACGAAAAAAAGGTAAACATTTTGGCATTGTCTAATATTTCTTTCGGATTTTTTTAAATTTCAGTTTTTTATAAAAAACGCTAACCATTTTTTGTTTTCATTTAAATTTAAGGTTAGTCGAACTTTAGCGAACTTTAGAGATACCTTTGACGAATACCTATCTAATAAATAAAACCCAAAATATAACTTCCAAATATGCAATAAGTTTATAATAACAAATATTTCATAAAAATAATATTTCTTGCTGTTGCGTTATATTATATATATATATATATATATATATATATATATAATATAACGTTCAGTACCTTTCTCCGTTGACCGTCAACGCTTTGCCTTGCTTATTTTTAAATAAATAGGGACCAATCACGCCGCCATGGCATCTTTTCTGGATGCAGTTCGATCTGGACGCTCTTTGATCTCTCGTGGGTTTGCAAAATCCGATAGTTCTGCTTATTAACGAAGCCGTTTAACCAAAAATGAACCTCATCGCTATAAATGATTTTCTGGCCGATTTAGGGTCTGCTTCCAAATGCTCTAGAGCCCAATTAGCAAACCGTCGATGCACAAGATGATCGTTTGGTGATTTTGGGTCAACTGGATCTTAGTCTTAGTCTTTGCTGAAGATTCGCCAAACTGATGACTGAGAAAGGCCCAATTCTTGCGGACGTCCGGGAGTTGAGAGTTTAGGATTATCATGCTCACTTTCTCTAACAGCAGTAACATTCTTAACAGACCGGGCGTTATTATGACGCACAGGTGTAGGAAAATTTTTAACAGAGCCGGTTGTCTTAAATTTTGTCATAATTAGTCGATGATGATATCATTAAATTTGCATAACGCATGGAACGCTTGTCGTGGTGAACGGTTATTTTGATAATAAATTTTAATTATCCGGATTTTTTGAGCACTGGGGTAAACCACTGATTTAAAAAAATTAAAAATCGCTTACGAATTAATGTCTAAGGATAACAATAACAAGGGTAGTCGCTAAGAGAATGTTCTCCTTATCGATAACGACTGATAAGAAAAAAATCACAACACAACGTCCACATAACGTTGAACGTTGTCTCTAATATTTTAAAGTGGTTTACCCCTCGTGTATCTCTTCATAATAAAATGACAAGCTTTGTAGAATACGTACGTCAAAAAATGACAACAGGATCTTTTGAAATAACAGCGCCATCGTTAATCAAAGATCTATTACCCCTAATGAAAAACCCTTTATAATCTAGAAAAATATTATAATTTTTAATTAAACCTAAAGGAGTACTTTAATAACGGCAGTAGGTACTTTTGTCACATTAATAAGTACTACCATGAGCTATACAGGGTGTCCCATAATTAGCGTGAAACACTTAACAGCAGATTCCACATATAAAAAGTTCCTATAAACATAGGTATCTCAGCTACAGCACCCAAAAGAGGAGACCCCGATAAAGGTTTTTAGTTAATATCTTCAAAACCATAGATAGAAAAATTAAATTTTGATAATTAATCAAACTTCCTATTACATTGCATAAAATTTCACAAGTCTTAAATATTTTTTCCTAAACATGGCAGCCGTGTTCCATGGCCCAATCTGAACTTTTTTCTCTAGTTGTGATTTCATTATGAATTTTTAAGCCATGTAGGGTAATTTTCAAATTAATTTTAAGCGAAAATGGTAAATATTATCGAAGTTTAACAACAGAAACTTTTTTGTTTGTAAACCTCCAAAATAAAATAATCTTACATCAAATCCTGGGACAAGACACCTACAAAAAAGTTAGTGTAGTTTTACCCCTACTCTCTACCTATCTGAATTTGAAAGTATTATTATTACAGCTTATTAACCATTAAAAGTTTATTCAATTCCCAAAATTTTACATTGTATCTTTAATGGTATGGGGTATTTAAAAAAAAATCTTCAGAGGTTCCTCTTTCGGGGGCATTTTATAGGTTTTTTTTCTTATTTTTGTACGTAAAATCTGCTGTTAAAGTATTTCACATCTATTATGGGACACCCTGTATATTGCTCATTATAGCTCCTGGCAGTACTCGTTGATGTGACAAAAGTACCTATTCTGAATTTTCTGCACATTAAATATGATTTAAATATTATATTAACTGGGTATATTTTGCGCATCAATGGTTACTATTTTTTTTCTCCGTGTAAAAAAGTGGTTCTAAAAGTTTACTTTGAGGATTTTCAATTTCGTCAAAACACCTTGCAAATAGTTTTATAAGTACAGTACACTTACTGGTATATTATGAAGCTCTAAAACAATGCCAAAAAAATATTAAAAAGAAGAATGTTATTTGACACATTTAAAAAAAGAGTTAGATTGTATTATATATTGTTAAAAAAAAACGATATCCAAAATAGGAAATTATTATTTAGTTGAATTTTTTATTTAATATACTTTCAAAAAGATCATGTAATGTTATATCATAGTTTTGTTGTATCATGTTTATCAATGTTTAAATATAAAACATTATTAAAAATAGGTACCTGGGCGAGTACCCACTCAAAATTGGATATATGGATTATATTCAGTAAGGTTTTATGAAATAGAAGATTGTACGCTACCCCAATGTTTCAAAATTGTTCAAACTTATGATCGAAATTTTAACACGTATTTTTTGAGGCACTTTATGTCCTATATTTTTGAGGCACTTTATGTCCTATATCCTTTAAGAATTTTTTTTGTGATTAAGGCACGGAAACATTATTGGTCCTTATATTTCTTTTGAATGAAATAAAGAAGCATTACTGTGAATAGATAACGATATTGATGTGAAGAATATTTTATCACAAAACACTTCGAAATTAGTTTGGATGAACTTTATTTTCACAAAGGTGGTGAGATTGCCACATTACTATGGACTTGTGTGGAACGTTTATAATCAATTACAGTGGCGTATTTAGGATTTAGCTCCGGGGGGGGTTCAAAAAAACTAACTAAATATGTACTATGCTATGCTTTAATCACTATCTATTCATGGTATAGTTCTATTTCTGTTCGCGCCTCGATCATAACGACACGAGAAAGAGGTAGGAACGATATACCTACAGGGTTGCCAAACCACCTCTTTCTCTTT
This sequence comes from Brassicogethes aeneus, assembly GCA_921294245.1. Taxonomy (NCBI): domain Eukaryota; kingdom Metazoa; phylum Arthropoda; class Insecta; order Coleoptera; family Nitidulidae; genus Brassicogethes; species Brassicogethes aeneus. The sequence continues at coordinate 39,400,256 of OV121132.1, forward strand.
AATACGTAAGTAGTTGATTTTTGATTTTAATGATTTTATATTTAATAAATAATTAAGTACGTTGACAGTCTTGAGGTTTTTATTTTTTTAAACTTTTTTTGTAATAAAAATAATAAAATATGTGCGCCCGGGGGGGGTCCGGACCCGGCGGACCCCCCCCTAAATACGCCACTGATCAATTATATTAAAAAATTAATTTCTAAATTAAGCAAAACAAGTTTTTAGCAACAATTTCAAGATTCTTGGTCAGGATTCGACACGTTAATGTGTCATATATGAGAGATTTTGTTCAAATTAAAAATATTATAAATATAGTTATAAATAAACAATTTGTATTTTTCTGCTTAAAGCAAAATCGTTTTATTCATATTTAAAACCTTCTTATTGGAAAACCTTTTATATGCAAATTATGATATCTATATTTTAAGAACTTGATCAACGAATGCAGTTAAAAAATCATATTTTCATTGGATGACATAGAATTACAAGAAAAACCCTGTGTGAAATACATTTTGAAACAAAATTAATTATTTTTGTTTTGTATTTTAAAAAGGATTGACGCAATTTTTCGTAGTGAATAAATTATTATCTAAAGGAGATTCGTTTGCAATGACTGCAAAATTGTTCCTTGCATTTTGTAAAGAAATCCGAAACTGTATATATACGAGATGTTCAAATCTTCACAAACAGACTAAAGAAAATTTCAATCCCAGCTTATTTATTTATCCTCGTTCTTAGAACGCTAAGCTATCACAAAAGAGCCACCTTATCCGAAACCACCGTTTACACTCTTTGATTATTTATATATTTTACACCTATCACGGGAAGATGGATGCGCATACTTAGGGTGTCTAATGGCTTCCTTATTTTAAATAAATAAGAACACTTGCATCCCAAGCGATATGGGTAGTTTATTTAAAAAGTCTTTATTGACTTAATGAAAATGTATTGCCTATAAATCAATTTCGAAAGAAAAAGGAAGCACGATAAAACGCAAGCAAGTTTAATTAATATATAAAAAACCTTAAACAAACAAATGTTTCTTTTGCTTTTTTACTGGTATAACGATTGATGCAGGAGCATATAAAAGCAAAAAATAGCTCTATAAAACTCAAGTTTATTTTTATATTGAATATATTTTTTTGCAAAACTGAGTGTTTTACTTTGTTTCTCAAAAGAAATAAAAGTGGCAATAAATCTCTTTTACTCCTTTAAATCTTGTTTCTGATGATAGTGGCGTAGTCTTACGTCGACATTTTAATGGTACTTACAAAATAATTCCGTCTATATTTTTTTGATTTAATTATTTTTATTAAAACCTTATAAATTCAGAATTTTAAAATAATATTAATATAATACACCAAAAATTCCTACTGAATTTTGAATTCGGAACGTATCCTTAGGATTAAACGAGAGAAATTATAAATAAATATATACAATGTATATATTTATTTATAATTTCTCTTGTTTATTATACATATTTATTATACATGTTATGTTTTTATGTCATAAACTAAAGCTTCTTACGCTAAAGTTAAACTGATGGATACATAAAAAAATATGATACTGCGTTCCTCATTCAAAAAAAAAAATATAGGTGGGCCTTATTTTAAGCACGGTATTATTTTATTTATTATTAGTATTTTCGTACCATACATAAATGAAGGGTCATTGCAAAAATTCCCTAAGTAATTACTTTAACCAAAAGAAAGGATACTTTGTTTTAAATTTATAAAATAATACTACTAGCTTATCGCTGCATATGATGTGGTACAAATTGACACTTTTTCCAAATTCAAAATACTGTTATTTGTTTTTGTAAATTCCAAATTGAATTTAATAATATTTGATTTTTATAGAGAACTATACTATTTTACAAGGTATTTAACAAAATTAACCAAATTATGTTTTTTAAGTAATTTAGTGCGCTAAACTTAAAAGTAAGGTCGACAAATTATAACAAAAAAGTATTCCACTTTTGGGTTGGAACATTTGCTTGTTTTTTTTAATATTCAAAAATAATCTTTCCCTTTAAAATCCTTTATGAAAAAAAATATATATATCTGAGAAATAATTAAAATTTATGATCAAAACTATGAATCCAAGTTTTATCCAATCCATACTCATTAATTTCAACTAATAATTTTTTGAAGAGAAAGAAGGATTTTGTGTGGAAAATATAACCTAAAATAGGTATTAAAAAAACTGCAATATAATAATTTTGTTTTAGAATATATCGAAAAACTTACCTGATGGACCAAAATTACAGATTTCAATTCAGCAGTATTTTGGATACTTTAGTTACTGGCCATTTACAGTACAATTATTTTTTAAATTGGATTTTTTATAGGTTAAATGTAAATTATTTCCATATTAACATGTTTTTTTTTATTTAGTACTACAAAAAATTTATCAATGTATAATTAGTATGTTTCTAAAGCTTTTGATAATAAATATCAAGTAGACGTACTTTACACTTTTGTTAAAAGGCATTTAATTAAATAAATCATTTTGTTTTAATTTTTAAAGTTAATTATTTTGCTTTGGTCTCTGCACAGAATTTAAAAAAAAATTGCAGGCACTGGGAAGTCCAATTACCTCTAAATCTGGCTTTCCTCATTGCTCCAACATGAGGCTCTTACTATTTATGATGTTTATTAATGATTTTTCAAATATTAATAACTGTGATAAACTTTTATTCTCAGAAGATTTAAATAGTATATTACACTACAAGGGCAGAAAGTGTGAGATTCCTGCACTGCGCGCCATGATGCCCGAGGCGAAGCATCATGGCGCGCAGTTCAGGGCTCTCACACTTTCTGCCCGTGTAGTGTATACTATTTTTCTTACTACCTCGGCCGAAAATACAACCCGGCCGAAAATACGGGAAAAAATTAGATGTGTATTTATGTACCTATCTCCATTTGAATAGCTTGATAAATAAATAACAGTAGGCCGTGAATTCAGCGGTGCCAATACAGTAAAAATAAAAGGTTGTATTTTAATTAACAAATTACTACTTCATAATAAATAAAAGTACCATTAAACACTTAAAACAACATAAAAAGTAAAAAAGTAAAAACATAAATTGTTTATTTGTTGTTATAATTGCAAAATTATGGTTTAAAACTGTCATATTTTTGTGTTTCTCATGTTGGCAGTACAAAATTTGAATGTTAAGCACACTCCTGCAATTAGAGTGTGTGCGTATAGCTTGACCAATGCATAAAACGTAAACTTTCTGCCGTGGAATTGGGGACGAAACAACGTATTTTGAGTCGAGGTAGTAAGAAAAATTTATTTTTCTACCATACTCTTCTTAATGATTGTGGCTTAATACAAACCCAAATAAATAAATAAATAAATAAATAAATGATTGGTGTGATAAAAACTAAACATATCTAAATGCAACTTATTATCGCATTTAGTGTGGTTTAGGGTTATATCACTCTCACTTTAATTTAATAGATAGATAAAATAACATGTAGTTCTCCTGCCAACGTCTCGCGTGCCCTCGTGTCAATAGCAACATTAAAAAATTCCCAACCTAGGTTTACCATAATTTTAGCAACAGTCGTATATTGCCAACATTCAAAAATAATCTGTATATTTTAAAGATATTGGGGAGTTAGATAATTGTCATAATTAATGATAGAGACACCTTTGTATTTCAAAAAATATTGTAAAATGTTTAACTATTTGCTTTAATTTTTGCAATATACAACAATTTCCATAAACATCAACATATTTATAATTTCAGTTATACATGATTTTTTTAATACATGGTAATTGCAAAAATTAATTTTACTTTAATTTAATTTTACAATACCAAATGTTGCAATAATTCCACAAACAAACAAGCACTCAAATGTTTTTTGCAATTCTTGATTAATGGTAAAAATATTATTTTATTCTCCCACTAGTAGGCGAAATAACATTTTTCCCACGGGCTGAAGTTAGCTTAAAGTTAAATTTGTAAAAAAGTAAGGTTAAAATTATTGACAGCTGTCAGATGTAATATAAAATAACAAATTAAATTGGCTTTAATTCTTTGTGGTTGTTGAATAAAAGAGGATATTCCACTCAGGAATAAAAGTGGATATTCCACGCTCGAAGAATCTTCTCTTTCTCCCACTAGTCGCACAATATACCTACTATATATTAATAAGGTGTAGTTTTTTATTATGAACATATTATAAATTATAACTTTTAAGCCACTTTAAGGATTACATAGTAAAATGGCGTTTCATACATCATCATTACAAACTAGAAAAGTTAATACTTTTTGTTTTTTTTTAATGTATTACTTAATGCTATTTAGAACGGTATTTTTTCAAGTAAAATTAATGTTTGTCCCAAGATTGGAGGCCCGCACTTGTCCAACTTTTGTAGATGTCGAATTAATATTTTTTAAAAGTCTACAACATGGCGAAAAGTATTTTTTTAAATTTGGTAGGTACCTAATAGGTAGTATATTTGTAGAAAAGGGAACATATGAGAGTTCCGAGTAGAAACCCGTGGTACATGAAAGTTTAGCATTTTTAGAATTTTAGAGCATTTAATTAAACCATTAGCAAATTTAAAAATAAATATTATTGAGGAAAGTTTCCTTTGGGATTCCGTTATGTTATGGCATGAGCGCAATTCAGAGTTGGTGATGCTAATCTATGTATATTAAAAGAAACAAATTTATGAAAATATCACACATACGATTCTTCTTATATAGGTTTGGTAGCATGGACTCCAAATACAGCCGGCATAGTCTAATTTTGATTTAACAAGGGCGTTAAATAATAAAAAAACCAAGGTTGGTCAAAATCCTTGCAATTTCTAAAAAAAAACCCCAAATTTCTAAAAACCGAAGAAATCACACAATTAATATGATCAATAAACCCAAGGCTGGAGTCGAATACCTAGATCTCTGACTAAATAAATATGTATTATCAATTATGTAATTATAATAGATTAAGGTCTTTTTTTGTGTAAGAGTTCACTTTGCATTTTTGTGCATTTAGTGGTAGCTTATTCGCAGTACACCATTATACTAGTATACTGCCCAACTATGGAGGAAGGCAGTAACTCCAAAACAAGAAATTTGTGGAAAATTAGCATAAACTACATTTTTATAAAAAGCAGTAGGTATTTTATTGATTTATTTAACTTATGAGATAGTTTACTGCATTTCTTTGTTGAATTAAGTTACAAAATGTCCATAGCTTTATCATAGCACAAGAAAACGCATTTAGAATTGTTTTGTAGTTACTGCCTTTCTCCATAGTAAGGCTATTTCGGATACACATACAATCATCAAGGGACTCAATTTTATCATAAATTTTTAGATCAGCGTACATTAAGCAGGGCATATTCAGAACTGTAGGTATATCGTTGACAAAAAGGTTAAAAAGCAGGGGACCTAAAATATATCCTTGCGGAATACCAGATAAAGCGATAAACTCTTATTACCTAAAACCTCTGTATTCTACAGAATAGGTTCTTTTTTGGAGATATGCAATTCGCGCGGGATTTTTATCTTATCTTGTGCATTTTTTTGGCTATTGTTTAATTTTGTTTAATACTTTCATTATAAATATTTATTGTTTACTTTTTGGTAGTTATTAATTATTTCTGTTAAAGCTTTATACACGTGCAATAAAAACAAATCGCAACCTTTAATCTAATAATTATTTTGTATACCTATTTATTGTTTTTTTCTGTCATAATTTTTTAGTAATTTTAAGTTTGCACGTTGGCCGGATTTTACTTTTCATTCAAGAAATAGTATTTCTTAAATGGAAATTAGTTATTACATGTTGATTTATGTTAAATATATAAGTTTGGAAACCATTACTAAACACAAAAGAGCTCAGTCCTAAAATGTCAAATCTTTCCAAATTTACTGGATTTTTTAGTAACTATTTTCAAAACAGTTCTCTAATATTTTAAATTGTTCTCCTGATTTTAACCATTTGTCTTTAAATACAAATATACAAAATTAATTTTAATTTTCAAATATGTACAAATAATTGTACTGAATAGGTATGAGGCGCCGTTGGTGCCATAATTATGATTTATAAAATAAATATTTTGTAAAAATATAAATATTTTGTTTAAAATATAAATAATTTGTTTCAAATAAATATATTATGTTAACTTATTTTCTAAGATATATATTGGTTTTACTAAAATATATAATATTTTAACTAAATAATATATATTTAAAACAGCAATACTAATAATCAGTGGCGGCTGGTTGATTTTGGGCACACCCATATCTCAGTTATTAGACATGGGACCCACATTAAATTTATATGAGTTTATAATGACATTATATAGACAAGTTCTGCGCAAGCAGAATTTAAATTGAAGTTTGCGAAAAAAAGTTAGTTTTTAAGTGTGCCCCCCAGCCTCCTGCCCTCCAAAATTAAGATAGTTCAAATTAAATTGATACAATATTTAATTCACTGAAGTTTATCGATAAATTTCAAATTTTATTAAAAAAAAAAAATTTATACCATTTCAATTTGTTTTTTTAATTTAGTAAAAGAAATAATAAAAATTTAAAATGGTATAAAACCTGTAATAATTGATTTTTTTAATAAAATTTGAAAATTGTCGATAAACTTTAGTGAATTAAATATTGTACCAGTTTAATTTGAAATATCTTAATTTGGAGGCCAGGAGGCTGGGGGCACACCTAAAAACTAACTTTTTTTCGCAAACTTCAATTTAAATTCTGCTTGCGCAGAACTTGTTTGGATAATGTCATTATAAACTAATATAAATTTGATGTGGGTCCCATTTCTAATAACTGAGATATGGGTGTGCGCAAAATCCACCAGCCGCCACTCCTAAAGGTACGGTCTATCTATTGCGTAGTCCGCACGCGAAGTACGCATTGCGTTGTGCCCTTGCTGACTCCGCATATTGTGGTGGTCTATTTAGTGCGTACTGCGCAATTGGAAATTATTGTTATTTAATTTATTAATTTAGTTTTCTCTACCATGTATGCATGTACTACCGCTTTTATTAATAATTTCTGCAATCTCCCGCCATATATTATCTCGCACCATATTGTTTTTATAAGTTTTTTCAGAGGCATCATATAGAGCAGGATGTCGAGACACGCTATCTATTAAAATTTCGTCCTGCTCTTTTGTGAAATTTTTTTTTGAGTTGTCATAATAGGTATTTGCTTTTTTTTAATTAACAAAACCACGGAAATATTTTTAAACTACTTCCTTCTTCCACGGAAATTTTTATAATCTGCTGCGGACTAGTCGTCCAAATCGCCCTCCAAGCAATAGCGACGCACGGACGCAACGGACGATTTTGTTACGAATGCAGAGTGCGCACCACATAGAGGAGCCACATTAATAAACACACAAAGTAATACCTGCGGACTCCGCATTGCGTACTCCGCGTGCAGAGTACGCAGTATATAGACCATACCTTTTTTTAATAATATAAACCAATACTAATAATATAAACTTCGCTTACAAGACGTAACGCCAGGAGGCGCTGGTAGCTTTATTTAACTTGGCAACGCAGCCTTTGTTTCATTTCATGTGGGAATTAAATAACTTTTTGCCGCACTTTACAGATATTTATTGTCGTGGCTCTCTTTTTAAAACAACCATTTTTTTTTATTCTGGGCTAACACAAAACTTCCGAAACTATGTCGTCAAGATTTGGTTCCATTACTGTGGTATAATGCTATTTTAAATGACCTATTAATCTCTTAGATTTTAATTTAAACTTATGCTTTATTACGTACCAGATGTATTATTATTTTTTAATTTAATCTTTTAGTTTTATTTAATTTACACCACAGTAATTCCCACATGAAATTACAGAAAGGCTGCGTTGCCAAGTTAAATAATGCTGTCAGGGCCTCCTGGCGTTACGTCTTGTAAGCTGAGTGTATATTATTGGTATTACTGTTTTTAAATATATATAATTTAGTTTAAATATGATATATTTTAGTAAAACTAATATATATCTAAAAAAATAAGTTAAAATATATTTCAAACAAAATATTTATATTTTAAACAAAATATTTATATTTTTACAAATTATTCTATATTTTATAAATCATAATTATGGCACAAACAGCGCCTCATAAATATGTATATTCAAATCATTTTTATTTATTTTACTGTGTATTAAACAATTAATTTATTTTAATTTGTTTTGTATTAAATATTGTATTGTATGTGTTATAAATTGATCTGTGCTTCAACATTTGTACTGTTGGACAATAAAATATTATTATTATTTGTAGACCAGTGCGAGTAAGAAATTGTTGCTATTAATTTAATTAAATCAAGTCTAATCGTTAACAGTTATTTTTATTTTAATAAATATATTAATTAATTTTTAGATTTTGTAATTGCAATATTTTTAATTTTAATTTACCTTTAAAAATTTAATACCTTATTAATTTTGGCTATAATATCTATACAACCCTGACAATAAATGTTAAGCTTACGTAGGTTTCTAAAGGTTTATTATTTAGGTATATTGCCAGCCAAACTTATATAAGCAAATAAAACTAATTTGGAATTCAATTTGCAAGACAAATATCATTTTCTCCTAAACTTCGACTTTGAACAGTTACCGTATTTAAATTCCAAAGTTAAATTATTCAAAACTGTGTAACATAAACAAATCAGCCACATTTACTCGTTGTATTGTCAGTAAGTTGGGCTCGTCCCAACGAATTATATTTATACTGGAAAGTTTCTCACAAAAGTGGGAATTTTAAAACTCGCCCAAACTTTGCCGCAGAATACATTTTCAAAGTTTTACAAAGTATTTAATTACTGAATTTTTATTTTAACATTTTTTGTGTAGGTTGATTACATTGCTACAAAAATAAAATGAATTTTATAAATAAATATTTAAACAAACTTTTGTTAAAATTATGATAAAAGGTTTTTAAATAAAGTATGTGTTTTTTTAGACCAGACAAAACAATTATGCGATGTTTACGTCATACGAAAGGATAGTGCGTTGTTAGTGCGTACGGAGTCCGCTGACGATTGTGCGGCAGCACTGTAGCAGCATCAAGCAGCTTCACTCTCCGGACGGGCGCGATCAATATTGTACACTCCCAAAATCAGCTGGAACAATTCCGGGTTTCGAGAAAATCGTTTTCGCACAACTCCACGCACTATTATATAGCGAGCCCCCTTTTACGTTGTTAAATTACAATTACTAGAAACAGTTATTGCACTGTCTAGCGCAATAAGACTGACTATAACTTCGCAACACTATTGGAGATGCCGACATTTATTGTTTGACTTTGCCGTGGGATTTTTGATGGCAACAATCACGTCATTTACCCTTAAAGTTTATATAACAGGACAATTTAACTTTGTTAAGTTCTTTAACCATGCACCCATGTAGGAATAATTTTCTCCTTTGTCATGTTTAAGATAAAGCAAAAATAAAAAAAATGTCAATGTTATGAGAATCGTTATTTTGGTAACAAGTGTAGGGAAGTAAAAAGTAATACTAAAATATAGGTACTATTTTAAAAATTAAGATAAGTAATGACACCAATAATTGCCATTATAAGCTAGTGTTTACACAAAATAGCTAAAAAAGTACCAGAAGAAATTTAGATTTTATTTTAATAAAAAACCATGTTGTTAATAGATACTTATACAAGGTCATTATATTACCAAACATTTAAAATTAAAGACATCACTAAGTACAATATATATATTTTTTATTGAGGTACAGTGGACTAGTAATTGCCATGACCATTTAAAAAAAAACAGTAGTTTCCAGTGTACCTGGCCAGTAATTGCCACTAATTTATTTTATAAAAAAAAGAAAAATGGAAAATGGCATACCACCTTGGCAAGCAGCCAATGCAGATTCTTTGGTTTTTTGGGAATAGCGATAAAAGGGCTTGTTTTTTGGTTCCATGTTGATCAATTTGGATTTTATACCTAGATCAATAATTGCCACTAAAGTGAACCTGTAATTGACACATTCAAAAAGAGGTGGAAATTACTGCATTCTTTTTGAGTATAATGTCAAAGAAAAACTAAATATTATAGTAGTTTAGAGCTTTAATAAATGTCACAATACGATAATCCAAAATTCTCCAGTAGGTAATTATCACAAATGGCAAATATTGGGTTAAAAGAAAAAAAATACTCCAGTAATTGCCACTACTCGAAATCAAAATACTCTTTTAATTTAACGAACAATTTATATGCGTTTTATTAGCATATATGCCTATTGCACAAACAAAACTCAAATTGATTTACAACATATGCCAATATCACGAAAAACTAATCTTACACTTTGTTAACCAAAGTCACAAGAAATCTTTTATAAACAGATGATTGAACAAGTTGCCTGAATATTTTTTTTTTGTCGAAAAATGCGCCACCTGGTGACAGTTATTTTAAATACATAATACACTAGATACACTTCCTTACACATAGGGAGTGCGCCATATGCACAGATATTGCATATGGTTTTGTTTTTGAATTTCTGTGGCAATTACTGGTGCCTTTACCTACTACTATAAAATTTAAAAACTAAATTGATAATAACCAGATACAGTTTTCATCAAATTTATAAATACAATAAATTTACCAAACATATTTCGAAAAACGTACCTATTTATCGAAAACAATAAGATAATTGCTGATCGAAAAACGTACCTATTTATCGAAAACAATAAGATAATTGCTGATCTTATTTAACAGAAAAATAACATAACATACAAAATGTATAACTTAAGATTCGAAAAAAAACTCTAGTGTATAAATATTATTTTAGTGTCCAATATATTATGTTACCGCCATTATCCGAAAAGTCATTATTAAGCTTTTTATGAATTTTCGTTTCGTTGCGTTTATTGTTTAAACCAGCTAAGTAACTTTTTGAAAATTCAAGAAACTCAAAATACAATCCAAAAAGTCCGCAGAATGTTAGCTAGCTTGTTTTAACAATAAACGATTCAAATAGATTTTTAGTATTAAGTATATTTTTTGTATTATGCAATACCAAAGTTATTTTTTAATAATAACATTTTCAACACAAAATGAAACATTTTCTTTCATGATGATATTTAAAGATGTCCTTGTAAAAAAGATTTGGAAAACATTTTAGATTAACTAATTGGCTAATAAGTTACAGAAAAGTTAAAAACTTAATGTTAACGATCAAATAATATATCAACTTAAAACGGAAAACAAATATCTTCACGCCGAACATACTGTTATCCTGCTGTTAAAACAGGAGACGATCTATCGCAAACCCCTGCAACGTTACGCTATTGTTTCTTGCTAGCAAGATAAAGCTATGGATAGCTTGTAATGACACTGTTTATATATTGCAATCTATAAAAACAAGCAATATGTTTTGCGCTGCTCGCTGAAAAAGATACTGATAGATTGCCATTGTTGTCCAGTTTTTATGGCTTCTTCTAATTTATTATTTTTTTGGAATAAATTAATAACCCTATTGATTTTATATTTATAACACAATAGTTTGGTTAGTGATAAAATGGTAAAACTTTTAAAAACAAAATTTTAAATAAACAATGCTAGCAAAATAATGTACCACGTCAACATTATTCCATTTATATTGTTATATGTGACTGACGGTTTGCATTTAGATATTTATGTTATAACTAAAGATGGGATATTTAGGTACTAAAAACTGAAAAATAGGTAACTAAAAAGGTACTAAAAAAAGCATTTTAGGTTAAAAAAACAGCATTTTAGGTTAAAAAAAAACATTAAAAGTTCAAGTTTCGTTTATAATTTTGTTTAGCCGCATACCCAAACACAGAACATACCCACAATAAACTATTTCTATGCAATAAACTGTGTTTCACTGAGTGGCACTCACTACACAGAAGTTCTATGACAACATAAGCTCACTCCAAAGAAGGTAACTGTAAAGAAAGTTACTGTTACAGTCTGTAACCATAAGAAAAAATTCTATACCGTTGAGTTCCACGCCCTGGATAAAATATTGGCGCAAAATTTAAAAAGAACACAAAAAAAAATAAGTAAAAATACGTAAAAATAGGTAAAAAATAGGTGAAAATAAACTGACAAATTAAAAAATATGGAACAAAAGTATAAAAAGGTAGTTTAAAGCAAAAACCTCAAAAAAGGTAAAAAAGGTGAAAACAAGTTAAAAAAATAGGTAACAAAAGTATAAAAAAGGTAGTTTAAAGCAAAAACCTCCAAAAAAGGTGAAAACAAGTTAGGTTTATAAAAGGGTGATTCTCCAGAACGGAGCAAATATGCTGAAACTCTTAAATAAAATATACTAATGAAAGTAGTTAGCATTTAAATAACACTACAATAGACAGTTTACGTCTAGCAGTAGAACGTACTTAACCAAAAAAATAAAACATTATTTATTTTATTAATTTGAATTTGCTTAAACGCTTTAAAGTCAACTCCATGGACTGTCACCACCTAGCGTAGGGACAACAAATCATCCATATACTATTAGACTAGATGCAGTTGTGAAATGATTCTTTCATATTGCATTTTCTCTAACTTGGAATGTATAAAAAAACACAACCAAAAGCAAACTTATTGATATTTTAACCCAAAATGTCGAATAAAGCATGAGACACCATTTTACAGCTGAGTTCTTTGCAGTCTTTTAATATATGATAAATCCCCTGTATAAAACGTATTTTAGTAATGTTTGAAGACTTCGTCGTTTGAGTGATTTAGTGTTGATTTGTGTAAGCAAGGCAAAGGGGGTGTAATATTTAATAAAATTTATAAAGAACAATTATTTTCGAAAAAACGGGTAAGTATTTTTATTAAAGATCAAGATCCATGTCTTTAATAACAAAGGGATTTAAATACAATTGAAATTTAAACTTTCTCCAGGTGAAATAACCAAATATGCTTTGCTTAAATTACAGTTAACTAAAGATACATTATGTACCATTTTCTAAAGTTTGTGACTTTAACTATAAAAACATCAACTCCATGGACATCAACTCCATGGAGTTAAACGGTATGTCCATGGAGTTGTTTACTTTCTTATTATTGCCCTAAACTCTTAGCTTATATAAGTTAAGGCATTATTAACGATAATTAATAATATATAGTTAAATTATAATAAATTTAATTTAATTTTTCTTTAAAAAAATTATCTAATAGTATTATTATTATAACTATATGTATTTATTAAGTTTAATTTATAGCCGCCTTGAAATTACTTTATGTTATTAAGAAATACACATTAAAGTATTATTTTGCTAGTGATTTATTAATCTTTTTATTTTTTTACCACCCCAATTTATCCCCGTTTTGGATATTCACCCATAAAAGAAAATCTTTTAAAACACATTTTGGCATTATTGGTTTTCAAATAGTTACATCGGTTGAAAAAAGGTAAAATAACTAAAATCCCATCCCTAGTTATAACAGTTTGAACAACTAGTTATGGTATTTCCATGGCTGTTCTTTTTATAGCCACAATAAAAGTATTATTTGTTTCAGCATTTTGACAAAAATATTGTTTGATGGCACCAGGTCCTAACGTAAAAAAGTGGTAATGGCTGTCTTCTAAGCCGTATACGTACGGTTCAATCCATATTATTTTAATTTTAAACGGTTGCTGACAAAATGTATTTATATTTTATTTTTATACCTATGTTTGAACAATACTCACAGTTAAAAACAGGTATTCATTAATTTTGTAGATTTTTAGTTTTTTTGTGAGCTGTCACTTTGTCTTGTTGCGTCATCCTATTTTGTATTTTACAGAAGTTTTCGTTAAACCCTGTAGCTTCTGGGTTTTAAAAATATTCAGTTTAAGCAAAACCTTGTTAAAGAGCATAAAATGTACAATATTTTCTGTTTAGTATATATACCCTTCTTCATTTTTAATGCACAAAAAAATAGGTAAATGTTAGCATTTTCAAAATAAAAACATTCTCTTTATATTTAAAAATGTTAAACATAAAACAAAGACACACCATCAATTTTTTTTCTGGATAAAGTCATTATAGTATAGTACTTCACTAAAAAGTTAGGCCTTAAAGTGGCATAATTTTTTTAAGAGGTCTTTAAATATTGCAATTCATCTAAAATCGAATATTTTTAACCCTTTATAGGGTATTGGGACGTTATTGTCCCACCCCTGCTCCGACAGAAGTCCTTTGAACGAGATGTGTCCCACCTGTTTTAGCAGATGCGTAGGACACTGTAGAGCAGATACTGACCGCTGAATTGCCTTAGTGTGACCGCAGTTTGATAGAGGGCGATAAAAAGTGCCAATGTGGGACGTATTTGCCCCTGTGTCCACATGGAAGATGTTTTTTTTAATTATCAAATTTCAAATTAAAAAACGGTTTGTTTATTCTAACCTAAAAAGTGCTTTACATTGTGCAGGTGTGTAGTGTTGTAAATTAAGGTAAGTTTAATGGATTTTTAATATTTAATATTGGCTACTTACTCGTACTACAATGGCTCCAGTAACGATTTTTTATATAAAGTTTAGAAAAAAATTGCCATTAGTTTTAAATGATTAGCTGAAATACATCAACTTATCCTATTTCTACAAGGTTTTCTGTAATAATATCTACAAGTTTCAAAGTAATGCCTATTTCGGCTTGGAAGATATAAAAAATATGCGTAATAAGTCCACACACATTTTTAGAAGAGGTATTTATGTATTGTTTTATTTGTATTTTATACGTTTTCTTATTTGTTTTTCATGTATAAAATAAATTTTATTTTAATTTATTTGTTTTATTATGCATTTTCTTGTTCATTTTAGGTACGCGTTTGGAAAAAAATAAAAGTTTTAAGTGGCTTCATTTCAAAGAGATGAAGAGCCCTTTGGGACAATATTATCCCACCAAAAATTTTGAGTTTAGAGCCCTTTGGGACAATATTGTCCCACCAAAAATTTTGAGTTTGGGGCAGGTAAAAAAAAATTAATGTACTATGATCAAACTGAACTTGTTTGTAAACTTCTCACCAAAGCTCATTGCAATATTTTGAATGACACCCTTTTGCCCTATAAAGGGTTAATATAAAATATCTCAGAAGACACAATAATGGGTCTGAATTTCATATTTTATAAAAAAAATAGGGAGAATTTTGTAGCCTTTTTCTACATATAGGTACACCCCATTCGGGTCTTTTTATATGAAATTATGTTTTATTTTTTAAATACCACTAGAGTATTCTTATAATATATGTAAAATTTACAATATTTGTAGCTTAATTTATCCACTTTATTTTGTTAAAATTGCCAAAATGAAACTCATAACAACGGCTCGTGTCAAAATTTATATTTATGGTCATTTTTGCTTCTGGGGTTTGTACGACACCTTAAATATATTTTTGGAAAACAATTATTAATTCTTTAAATAGAATGTTTCGGAAAAAATCATGTTTGCCATTTTATTACATTTATTTTAGTAGTGACTTAAGAACGTTTTTATATTTTAAACATTTTGTTAAACATTGTCGTTGTTTTAAAACCACATACTTTTAGTAAAAGTAATACACATAATTTATTAAATAAAAGCAAAACTGACAATAAATATAAATTTTGAGACGAGCCGTTGTTATGAGTTTTATTTTGGCAATTTTTATTTTTTTGGGATTAAATTTTAACATAATAAAGTGAATACTTGAAGGTACAATTATCTGAAATTTTATTTATATCGGAATAAAATTGTTCACTCAACAGCACTTTGAATTGTTTATGTTACAGCATCATGAACTTTAAAAATTATTGAGTTTTTGATAAAAAATCAATTTTATTTCGTTATAAATAACGATAAATAATATTTTTTAAGGGAACTACTGTATGAATGTGCATAATTAATTTTTATTTCAGTTTAATTAGGACTTATAGCATAACAGTTTTCACAATAAAGGACATTCAAATAACAATATTACAGTAGATTCAAAAACAATTAATAATGTACATAAAATAAATAATATAACTTAATATAAAGTAGTGTTTAAAAAGTAGATAACAGATAAAAAACAACTCAAATATATAATAATAAAAAAAATTATTAAATTAAATTGATAAACATAATCATTTTATGGTTAAAAACATTGTAGTATACTTACTCCTTAGACTAGAAAAATTAATATCACAAAGACTTGCTACTTTAATAAAAGGGACATTTTATATATCGGCGACCTTACCAACAACAACAGCTCAAGGCTCTCAGGTTTTGCAATTCCGGATTATAAATCCTAATGTTTTATATGCTGATTTTGTGGTAATAGCAATAAGTTGGGTAAAAGTAAGATGCGTGTCAAAATAAACTCTTAAATCCTTCATTACACTGACTGAATCCAAGTTGACCTTATTTATTTTATAATTAAAAATAACTGGATTTACTTTTTTAGTGTATCTGCCTATTTTAAATTTCGATATGTTTAAAGTTAATCTGTTTGTTTTACACCATTGACCTAAAATTTTAAGATTTATATTAATGACTCAAGAGAATATTTTAAGGTCATCAGCATATAAAAGCTTTAAAGAGTTTAGTTTTGGGGGTAAATCATTCATAAAGATCAAAAACCGCAAGGGACCTAAATTGAATCCTTGTGGAACGCCAGAACCGCGAATTGACAAATTGTTTCATGTCTATTAAATAGGGCTGAAAGAGTTCCACAAGAAAGCTATCTAAACCAAAGCTTCTAAGTTTATGTAATAATATGTAGTGATCAATCTGATCAAATGCTTTCTGGTTGTCAGTGTATATAACGTCGAGTTAATAACCTTTATTCCTTGTTTCACAGGCATATTGTGTAAATGAAGCCAAGTTAGTTATTGTGGATTTTTTCCCAACAAACCCATGTTGAAAAGGAGAAATAAAAATGTTCAGCTGACAATATAGTTACAAAGTATAAAAATTGGTCGATAATTTGTTATACAAGATGGGTCTCCTTTTTTTAACACAGGTTCAATTCTTGAAATTTTCCATATGTTTGAAAAGGTTTGACATTTAATTATTTTGTTAAAGATAAGTAAAAGAGGTGAAACAAAGGCACCACAGCAAACTTTTACAAGAAAGCTGGGTATTTTATCTACCCCAGCAGTCATTTTGTTATTAAGTCTCTTAACACAACCAATTATATCACTTTCATTTATGCAATCCAATATAAGGTTGCTAAAACATAATTCTGAATTCACATTAGCCAAAGGGTAAGTAAGATTTTCAAAGTGTATATATACACTTTTAAAAAAGTCGTCAAAGCCATTTACTATATCATTAGGAGTTTGAAAATCTTCATCATTTTTGCTTACCCTTCCCGAAATACGCCAAAAAAACATTTTTTGATTTCATATAAACTGCGCACCAGTCAATGTGTCGCGACCAAAAATTTCGTCCTTTTTCAAAACGACATAACTTTTTTGTTTCTTGAACGATTTTATTTTGGTTTGTAATATCTGCTAGCCCCATTCTCTGGAAATACATGCTATAGATATGAAGCTCACGGTTATTCAAGTAAATTTCCTACAGGGTGATATGTAAAACGGTGAAAAATTTAAAAAACTTCATCCAAGCCCCGTTTGTAAAAAAAATATTTTTTTCTCGTTTTTACTTTGAAATAATGAAGTATTATGTCTTACCTTGAAACGTTTTTAAAATTTTCCGAATTGGAATCTTAGCAACAAAAATATGATTTTTTTTTCAAAAGAGTACATTTGATGCTTTTTTGTAGGCAATACACTGAGCCTTTTTAAGATAAAAAAGATAAGATGGTGAAAGATTGTTCCTTGAATAATTCTGAACAAGCGACAAGCAACAAACTTCCATTAATTTCAGAGGAACCTAAGCAAAGACCACTTTTTCAAAATGACATTTTTTAGAAAATTTGCGAAAACTAAACCTGAACCGATATTTACGTTCGTGACATGTTTGCTTTATAATTTTGACCTCCTGATGTGATTCAGTTGTCAAATTTAAGTTTTAGATGAAACCAAAATCACCAAGAATCAAAATTCGAAAACAATTCCCGGCTGTTAAATGTCTCAATAACATGCCTTTGCCAATGAAAAAAATCATATTTTTGTTGCTAAGATTCCAATTCGAAAAATTTGAAAAACGTTTCAAGGTAAGACATAATACTTCATTATTTCAAAGTAAAAACGAGAAAAAAATATTTATTTTACAAACGGGGCTTGGATGAAGTTATTGAAATTTTTCACTGTTTTACATATCACCCTGTAGTAAATTTACTTGAAGAACCGTGAGCTTCATATCTATAGCATGAATTGCCAGTGAATGGGGCTAGCAGACATCACAAACCAAAATAAAATCGTTCAAGAAACAAAAAAGTTATGTCGTTTTGAAAAAGGATGAAATTTTTGGTCGCGACACATTGACTGGTGCGCAGTTTATGACCAAAATGATTAAAGCATCTCATTCAAAAATATATACACGAATTTGAATGTTTGCGTTAAAAAAACGTTTTTTTTACAATATCTTGAAAACAAGAGCTAATTAAGCAATATGATGGTCGTTTTTTAAATTAGGGCACCCAAAATTTACTTAACCTATACAACATACATACATTATGTAAAATAGTATATTGGCTTCTCCAAACAATCCAGCTATAACGAAAGTGTCATGAGTCAGTTGTCACATAAGCGTAATGGCTAATTAGTTTACGCCTACACTTCATTTATTTAAACACTCTCAACATTAACTATTAGGATATTATTTATGTCTAAACTATTTTGAACGCTTACTTAAAGCACCCTAGAAGAAATAACGGGTGATTCATTTAGACCTTTGTTTTTAAATTCTAAATAAAATGCATAAAATGGAATTGGATGGCGGAATCTTTTATTATGACCTGAAAGAACAATCTTTGACATTTATTTTTTTGAAAATAATTTCATTTAAATGCTGGCCGGGACTACGGCGTACGTGGTCCATTTGGAAGGTCCAATTTTCGATCACTCTTTCTAGCATTGCGACAGGTATCTGCCCAATTAGGCGAGTAATGTTGGCTTCTTAGTCCTGAATCGTAGCTGGATTATCGACGAAGACTTTTGATTTTACAAGACGGAGCTACAGCACACACAGCGCGCGAAACAATAGCTTTATTGAGAAATCGGGTAATTGGGCAGATACCGGTCGCAATGCTAGAAAGAGTGATAGAAAATTGGACCTTCCGAATGGACCACGCTGTACGCGGCCAGCATTTAAATGAAATTATTAAAAAAAAAAAATGTCAAAGATCGTCCTTTCAGGTCATAATTAAGATTCCGCCATCCAAATCCATTTTATGCGTTTTATTTAGAATTAAAAAATCACCCTTTACATGAACCACTATTCCGTATTTGCGACAGCAACTCCTTCTAGAATTGTCTCCCTTGCTTTCGTATGCGCTCCGTGTTTTCTATCTGGGAGACAGTGGGAAATATTCTTGCTACGCTGCAGCGCCCTGGTCAAACACCTGAACACCATAATAAGTCAAATGATAAATGATGATTACGAATACAAAACTTTTATACTATTTATTTACATAAACAAAAAATCTTATTTTTAAAATTGACTAAGTTAGTATTATTTTTCTTTTAGACAGTCGTCGCGGGACCTTTTATGGTCCATAGACTGCAGCCTATACTTCAAGCCGGTCCTGACCACTAAATCATTATACTGGCCGTTTTATTAAAAAAAACTATGGTAGTAACACTTGGTTTCAATATGCGCAGTATGGCCCTGCGTGATCAATCACTTTAAGCTGAAATATTGTATGGTATACGATCGTAATTTTGCAGGCCACCACACTCGTACTATTTTATGGAATTATCTAAAAGCCCTGACCCTGGCCAAAGGTCTATATCAATAAACCTCTAACAATTGAATATAAGGAACAATATTAGAATAATTATTGATCAAATTTAAATGGCTTTATTACTTTTAGACTGTTATCGAAAATTCCAGGGGACATCTAGAATTTGACCTCCCTAACCAGGGCCGTTTCTGGAGAGCGTGCAGTAAGTGCACGCACGCAGGCGCAACATTTTGGGGGCGCAAAATCAAAGTCAATCGGTACTTTGTAACGATAAACTTTCTTGCAAATAAACTAATACTTAAACATACATAGGATAAAGGCTGCCGCTATTTTTTTTCGGCCGCTATAAAGCGCCTTTTGCCGCTTTAATATTAAGTACCTACATAGAACAGTTTTTGAGATATACTCAATTTTTCATATAATATGGAATATCAGATATCTCAAAAACTGCTCTACTTTCATATTTTTTGACGATCTTTTCGGATTCAGGGGACAATTTTACATAATAATAAGCTGTTAAATGTCCAGGATACAAATTGCTGTGGACTACAGTTATTGCTCTTTCACTTTAAAAACTAGTTATTTTTGACTAATTCATTTTTAGAGAGTACGTCACTAAAAACCAGTTGTAGTTTTTTTTTAATTTTGTTTTCTTTAGAGTATTTTTATTACTAACTATTTTTCATGATTTCGTTTGTTTGGTAATTTAATAAATATTTTTTATACTTAATTTCAGCAGTTTTTTTACATTTTCAATTACATTTTGCCAGTTTGTTGCAAAATATATATTTTTTAAATTTTAGGGCTTAAAATTAAAATATTTAATGTATTATATTTAAATATAAAAGGGGCGCACCAAAGAATGCTGCACGTAGGCGCCAGACACCCCAGGAACGGGCCTGTCCCTAACTATTAATAAAATCGGATGTTCTCTAAAATAAAAAAATAAACACATCAATATCATTCACCTAATTTGTTTTATTTAAGCTTAAATTTTGGTTACCCTTATTAGATGACCCTTTACATATATATATCACAATATATTTTATATATCACAATATATTTTATCTTCAAACGTTATATAATTTTAACTTTATTATTAACTACTAAAGTGATTGATAACAAATAAAATTATGCCTTGAAAATAAAATGTTGTATGCCATGCTCCTCAGAATTTAATTTTTGTGCTTCGCTTAATTGTACGCGTCGTACTTTAAACTTACAAAGCATACAAAGATTTACTTTTTAGCCTAATGACTAAAGATCGAATATTTAGTTACTAAAAACTGAAAAATAGGTAACTAAAAAGGTACTAAAAAAAGCATTTTAGGTTAAATAAAAACAGCATTTTAGGTTAAAAAAACAGCAGTTTAGGTAAAAAAACATTCAAAATTCAAGTTTCATTTATTTTTATAAAATAAGTAACATAAAATATTTTTTTTTATAAACTGACTGTTAATTAAAGCTATAAGGAACTGAAAATATAACAGGGAATACCTGATATTTACCAAATTTACTACTAGAGTAACAAACATATACTGCCCTACTATGTAGAAAGGCAGTAACTGCAAAAAAATGCAAAATGCGTTTTATTGTGCTATGGTAAAGCTATGGACATTTTGTAACCGAATTCAACACAGAAATGCAGTCAAATATCTCATAGGTTAAAAAAATCAATCAAATACCTACTGCTTTTTATAAAAATATAGTTTATGCTAATTTTCCACAAATTTCTTGTTTAGCAGTTACTGCCTTTCTCCATAGTAGGGCAGTATAGCTAAAATGTATATAAATTAAAGAAAGATGTTTTAACATAACCTCAAAGTCCTTAAAATTTTACAGCAAACTCTATCTTATTCTTCATCTCTATCCAACTGCTGAAATTATTTAGAGGATTCTCTTTGGTTTTGGGCATTTTTTATAATTTTGTTTAGCCGCATACCCAAACACAGAACATGGATATATCCACAATAAACTATTTCTATGCAATAAACTGCTTCACTGATTGACACTCACTACACAGAAGTTCTATGACAGAACATAAGCTCACTTTACTGCTATAGTCTGTGACCATAAGAAAAATTTCTATACCGTTGAGTTGCACGCCCTGGATAAAATATTGGCGCAAAATTTAAAAAGAACACAAAAAAATAAAATAAGTAAAAATACGTAAAAATAGGTAACAAATAGGTGAAAATAAACTGACAAATTAAAAAATATGTAACAAAAGTATAAAAAAAGATGAAAACAAGTTAGGTTCATATAAAAGAAAATCTTTTAAAACACATTTTGGCATTATTGGTTTTCAAATAGTTACATCGGTTGAAAAAAGGTAAAATAACTAAAATCCCATCCTTACTAATGACATAAATAACTTTAACAGTTAAGTTATTAATTACCAAAATATATTATTTATACTGTAAATAATAATAATAATAGAAATAACTGAATGTATATCATAAATATAAACCCCCATATACATATATTGCAGTTAAATTCAAGCTTAAATATCAAATTTGATAGAGGATGGCATAAGCTACTGTTAGAACATACATGTGGGGTGGCAAACAATGTAACCCCTCTACTGCGTCGTCTTTAATTTTATTGTTATTGAGCAATACGCTTCCAACTTTAGAAAGTTTAATTGTTTAGAAGATTAAATTTTCATCTGAATGTAATATTAACCATTTCCTTTGCATTTCAAACAAATAAAATGAACCCTTGACTAATGTTCATTAAAATAATTTTGTGTGTATACCAGTGAATAGTTAATTTATCTCATAAACAAGCCACGCAGAACAGCGCAATCACTTGGATTCAAAAGAAATACGAAAGTAAAAAGGTTAAATCAACTTCGTAGATTGAATTTTGTCCTGCAGTAGATGCCAGCATTAGACAGCAATATCTCTTGAGAGATGTGAGTATTAAGTTTTAAAGTTTAGCTTCGTGTCAAAGATAGTTTGGTTCTTTTAGTGAAAAGATTATCAATATTACACTTTTATTTTGAAGGAAACGTGTTACTTTATACGCTCCGCAAAAGTCAGTTTTTGTTATGAAAAATAAAAGATTTATTATACGAGTCTGGGTATTTTTTAGAAGGATACTTATAAGTTAACTTGTGTATATATAAAAAAAGTTTGTTATTTAATTAAAATATATTTTATTTATAATACAAATAGTCTATTTTTATGTCTTGAGAGTACAATTAAAACAGTTTATGTGATTTTAAAAATCATATAATGTCCACCATTATCGCAAACCTGGATAACTCTTACTAGCATTTCTTGCGGTATTCGACAAATTTTTGTACAGATTACCTTATTCAGTTATTTTGGGGTCCAGGCAGTGTTTGAAGACTTCAGCTTTAAAATAACTTTACAGAAAAAGTCGGATGGCATCAAATCCGGCTAGCGAACAGGCAATGGAATATCGCCTCTCAGTACCATGTATTTACCATAAGGCAAAAATTGGCCATTCTGATTGGACCGCGGCAAAAAACGGTAAATTTTGCCAATGAATAGATAGGCAACAAGCTCTCAATGATAGCTATTACTCAAAATTCATAACACCTGTGTGAGAAAAGGCATTGTGTATTATACAAGGTGTCCCCAAACTTATTGGCATAAATTTAGGAAAAGATTGAGCAAGTCAAAATAAGACGAAAACCCAAATAAATATGTTTCCTAATTACTTATGTTTCCAAGATACAGGGTGATAAAGTGTTACTTATCATATCAGTTTTTTAAATAAGACCTCTACTATGGTAGCCTTGAAAAGGTGATATTTTGCGAACAGTCACTTACTACCAAAACACATATTCACACATAATACGGTATTAAACGCGTTCTTAATGTCGATAAGGATTAGCGCGTGATACAGCTCTCTTTTTTGTTTTACTGTTTCCTGGATCTTTTGTATTGCGTGTATTGTTGACTTGCCTTTAACGAAGCCAAACTGTGTCGGGCTGAAGCCCTCTTTGTCTTCGATTTCCTGGATCAGTCTTGATTTTATGAGGTTTTCGAAGACTTTTGCAACCGCATTAATCAGGCAGATCGGTCTGTATTTTGTAGTTTCCATTTCTGTTTTTTTCGGTTTCTCTAGGAGGATTAGTTTGGCTCGCTTCCATTCTTTCGGGAAAGAAGCAGACCTTATTAATTCATTGAATAGTTCCATAAAGTATTCCATATTATTTTTGATTAGGTACTTTGTTGTCTCTGGTCGTATGCAGTCTGGTCCAGGGGCTTTCTTTGCTTTTAGTCTTTCGGTTGCAGCTATTACTTCCTCCTTGCTAAATATATCACAGTTTATATCACATTCTTTATCACATTTATTATCACAGTATTTGTTATCACATTTAGAATTATCACAGTTGTTACTATCCTCTTTGGGGAGCATAAACAGACTTTTGAAAGTTTCCAGCTTCTCCTCTGTAGTGAGCTTCGTTTTTGGATTAAGTTTTTTTAACTGGGTCTTTACTATTTTATAGGCCTGTCCGAAGATATCACCCTCTAGCTCGTCGCATAGTGTTCTCCATGAGAGTTTTTTTGAGGAGTTGATTGCCTTTTTTAGATCTTTTTTAGCTTCTTTGTATATAGACCTTGCCAGTTCCCGCTCTGCCGGTGTGTTGCGTCTTTGTAGGTCTCTCCTTTTTTTTTCGATGTCGAGATTTTTTTTTCAATTTCTTCCGACCACCAGTAAGGCATTTGATATTCTTCGGAACATCTTACCCTTGGCGTACTTTTTTTGTATGCAGCGCGGATCATCCGGCTGTATATGGTTATATCTGTCGTCCTTCCGTTTCGTATTAGTTCCTTCCTGAATTCTGAGTTCATTTTGTTCAGGTCTGTGCAGCCGTTTTTGAATTTGTTCGAGGTCCTCTCAGCGTCCGGTTGAATTTCCGTCAGGACGAAGTTATGGTCACTGCAGGTTTCTTCGTTCAAGACGCGCCATTTTGGGGTTTTTGTAACACCCCCTCACATACTATTGTAAGATCTATGTAGGAGGAGCCGTTCCATCTGACCAAAGTTGGAGAGCTTCCGTCGTTTAGGACAACTAGGCCCAGGGCTATAGTCCATTCTAACAGAGTGCTGCCCCTTTGGTCTGTTACGTCTCCTCCCCAGTATGTGTTTTTGGCGTTAAAATCGCCAGTGATCACGTACTTTTTGTCGGTGGTGTTATTTTTATTTAGCTCCATCTCTATGTCTGTTAAACATTTATTAAACTCATCATGCGAGCGGCTGGGGCTGATATATATGCTATATACTATATATTCTTTTGTTTCTATACTGACAAAAAATTCTCCTTGTTTATATTTTATTACTTGGTGTCTTTGGCTTATGTTAATTATTGCAGCTGAGACTCTCTTGTTATGGTATGTGTTGCCCTTGTTTAGGCATTTACTTTTATTTGGTTCAGATATTGCGATAAAATCGCACTTTTCACTTATTCCCCTTAGTGTCGCCATGTCGTGCGCAGTTACACTGTTATTTGTATTTATTTGTAGTATTTTCATTATTTGCTTTCGGGATTGACCTCTTCTTCCCGATTTCTGCTTTCTTCCTCGGTGGGAGCAGTTGGTTTGTTGATGATTTTTCTCTCTATTTTTATCTTTTCAACCTCCTTTCTATATATATGGCAGCTCATGCTTCCTGCTCTGTGCCCTTCCTTACCGCAGGTTCGGCACTTTGGGGTTTCAGTGCAGTCTTTTGCTACATGACCCTTTCTGCAGCATTTGAGGCATGTCCCGCTTAGGTCCTTTCTCGGGTTTATACATTTCTTAGTAATGTGCCCATAATCTAGGCAGTTGCCGCATTTGGGTGGTTCTATTAGGTCGTGTATTCTGCAGATAGCCCATTCAATTTTTATCTTTTTTTGCTTTACTAATTTCTCCGCGTCTTCCCTGCTGACCATGATGGTTGCCACCATGGTTCCTTTTCTATCCTGTTTTAAGGAAGTTATACTTACCCTACCTGTCCCTCCGGTGTTCCTTTTGACTGCGTTTTCGATCTGCTTTTTAGTGGTGGTGATTTCCAGGTCCCTTATTATTAAGGTTTTTTGTCTCACCCCATATGACTTTACCTTTGCCTGGCCTTCCAGGTTTTCCTCCATCTTCTTTGCGAAGGTCTCCGCCTTTCCTCTTTGTCTCTCCTTTATAACCAGTCTAATATTATTGCCGTTTCCGGTTTTCTGGACAGACTCCACTGTTATGCCCATTTCCTCCGGATTCATGGTGTTTTTTATTTTCCCCATGATGTCTGCATATGTTGTATTTTTTTCCGCTTGTACGTTAATTGTCTCCCTTCTGCCCCTTCCGGCTTCCTTATATTCATCAGAGCGGTCCCTTTGGTCCCTTTTATTTTGGCACCATGTCGTTTTGAGACTTCCGCCTGTTAGCATGCATTCCAGCCATTTTTTAACTGGCCTGTCCTCCCCGATATATGCTATGTTTATATGCTTTTGGCTCCTTTCCACGAGGCTGGAAACGAAGTTTTACATTCTCGCAAAGGCTTTCTCGTCTTCTTCTTCCTTGTTCATCCCCAGTATGTATGTGGAAGTCTCTATTTTGTTCTTTTTCTCCAACTCTCCGCCAACGTATAATCTGTTCGTCTCTACGATTCTTACCCAGTTTTCTTTAATTTTTCCCTTTTCCAGAATGTCGTCTATTCCTTTATGCTTATTCAGAATGTTTTTGAGGTGTTCTTTATTTTGTTCTGCATTTGGGTCTAGGATCCACGCCGTATCCTCTTTCATGATCTTTCTGAAGGGGTATCCTTCTTCTGTGCTTATGTTTTGGTATGTTTCCCCCTTCCATGTTTTATTTGCCACTTCTCTTACCTCTTGGTAGTTCATATCCTTTTTTAATTTTATTTCCTGGTAGCTAGTGTCTACCGGCCCTTCTGTTTGAGTGCTCTTGCTGTCCAGGTTGAGTTTTTTTTTGAGCTTTCTGATTTCGTTCAGGTAGCCCTCCTCTTTTTCCTTCTCCAGGATTTTGTCAACCTTATGCTCTTGTACTACGCAGCCTAGTATCGATTTGATTTCTTTGGCCATGTCCTTTATGTCTCTGTGGACGTTTTTATTCTCCGAAGCAAAATTTGACAATTCCTTCACTCTTTGTGCCAGTTCCGTGAGCTTTGGGCTTAGTCCCATCTCCTTTAACCGCTCTATTAGTGGCGGGCTCTTTTCGTCTACCTTCCTTTTTTTGTCAACTGTCTATCTACTTCGTTTCCTTCTTCTGTTTTTGTTTTTTCCACGCTGTTCTTGTTTTTTCCTTTTTTTGATGTTTTGGGTGTGCTTTCGATTGGGCTCTCCCTTGTTAGGGTGACATTCCATCCCGACGCCTTTCTTCCCGGACTCTTTTCTCTGAACGGGCTCGCCTTCCCCAGTTCCGTCAAGGAGACGCTTCTATTAATTGATCGGAATTTCTCCTTGAAACTCCTGGCCGCAGTTTTCGTTTCTTCATCGAAAGTTAGGTCCACAATGTTGGTTGTAGGCCTCATGCTCGCCTCCAACAATGGGTGCATTGGCAGCTTTATTTTGTTAGTGTTCTCCTTTTCGGTCTGTTTTCCTGCTGGGATTGTTATACTTACCGAGGTTGTCTTCTCGTCTACGCCTGTCTCGACCTTTCTGTCCGCGGTATTTCTGCCGAAGGACACCGACCCGCTTAGCGACGCACTTTTGGTCGGGTTATCTTGCGCCCCAGCCTGGTTACCTGCCAGGGGTGTTGAAAAACTAGAGGTACTGCCCTCCCCAGATCCGTAGGGTAGCCTGCTTGCGCAGAGAGGGATTCCCGACGTTGTCGGACCCTCCTGGGGATTATTTTTGTTACTCTCCATGTTTCATGTGTGGCTAGATGGTGACCTTCCATTGCCTTTTAGACCTACGGCCAGGTGGTATGTACGGCCGCCCCTCTGGGGTCAGACGCCGACCCAGAAGCCGCCCGTCTCGGGTCAGACGCTTTGGGATTTTCATGTGTGCGTGCGTTTTTTGGTCCGCGAGAGTTATTTCATTTGGCCCCTGCCACCCATATCTGGGAGGCGTTCCCCTATCCGCCACCCGGGGACGCGCCACGATGGAGGAAACGCACAAAACCCCGCACGGGACTTAAACCCAACCCAACCCAACCCAACTTAAGTAAAATTTTATTTTATGTTTTTTGTACGTCGCATAATCCACGACGTTAAACTTAGTTTTGAAAACCGCTTTATCCATTTGTTGCGGTGATTAAGAACAGTACAAGTTCACAAGTTAATATATTGACAAATTATTTTATAAAATCAGTTTTATAGTTCAAAATGCACTTTATTATTTTATAAAATATAATAACCATATTTTGTAAAATGATTTATATATTCTCACAAAAATGCATTTTAAACGTTTAAATGGATTTTAGAATTTGATTTATCAAAATAAAATTTTTTACAGATATAATTGTATATGCTAAAGGCGTTAGTATATTTGGATTTTTAGCCGAAACCGTAACTGGGTATTCAGCCAAAACCGTACCGTAATGTGCTTCCAACAGACACCAGGCCTAATCACAGGAGTACACACTACAAACATAAATAAACTGCCATTCCCT
The DNA here is from genome assembly GCA_921294245.1 of Brassicogethes aeneus. Lineage (NCBI taxonomy): Eukaryota > Metazoa > Arthropoda > Insecta > Coleoptera > Nitidulidae > Brassicogethes > Brassicogethes aeneus. The sequence goes on from OV121132.1 coordinate 39,428,633, forward strand.
TGGTGGGATTCGAACCCACGACCTCTCGGCTTGTTGTCTGCAGTCAAATCAAATCAAATCAAATCAAATCAAATCAAATCAAATCAAATCAAATCAAATCAAATCAAATCAAATCAAATCAAATCAAATCAAATCAAATCAAATCAAATCAAATCAAATCAAATCAAATCAAATCAAATCAAATCAAATCAAATCAAATCAAATCAAATCAAATCAAATCAAATCAAATCAAATCAAATCAAATCAAATCAAATCAAATCAAATCAAATCAAATCAAATCAAATCAAATCAAATCAAATCAAATCAAATCAAATCAAATCAAATCAAATCAAATCAAATCAAATCAAATCAAATCAAATCAAATCAAATCAAATCAAATCAAATCAAATCAAATCAAATCAAATCAAATCAAATCAAATCAAATCAAATCAAATCAAATCAAATCAAATCAAATCAAATCAAATCAAATCAAATCAAATCAAATCAAATCAAATCAAATCAAATCAAATCAAATCAAATCAAATCAAATCAAATCAAATCAAATCAAATCAAATCAAATCAAATCAAATCAAATCAAATCAAATCAAATCAAATCAAATCAAATCAAATCAAATCAAATCAAATCAAATCAAATCAAATCAAATCAAATCAAATCAAATCAAATCAAATCAAATCAAATCAAATCAAATCAAATCAAATCAAATCAAATCAAATCAAATCAAATCAAATCAAATCAAATCAAATCAAATCAAATCAAATCAAATCAAATCAAATCAAATCAAATCAAATCAAATCAAATCAAATCAAATCAAATCAAATCAAATCAAATCAAATCAAATCAAATCAAATCAAATCAAATCAAATCAAATCAAATCAAATCAAATCAAATCAAATCAAATCAAATCAAATCAAATCAAATCAAATCAAATCAAATCAAATCAAATCAAATCAAATCAAATCAAATCAAATCAAATCAAATCAAATCAAATCAAATCAAATCAAATCAAATCAAATCAAATCAAATCAAATCAAATCAAATCAAATCAAATCAAATCAAATCAAATCAAATCAAATCAAATCAAATCAAATCAAATCAAATCAAATCAAATCAAATCAAATCAAATCAAATCAAATCAAATCAAATCAAATCAAATCAAATCAAATCAAATCAAATCAAATCAAATCAAATCAAATCAAATCAAATCAAATCAAATCAAATCAAATCAAATCAAATCAAATCAAATCAAATCAAATCAAATCAAATCAAATCAAATCAAATCAAATCAAATCAAATCAAATCAAATCAAATCAAATCAAATCAAATCAAATCAAATCAAATCAAATCAAATCAAATCATGTTGTTGGATTGTTTACAGTTTTGCCTTTCCCTTCACTGTACAATTATTATATGTTATGGTAGTTTGCCCATTCTTTTCTACCAAAGCACGATTTTGTGTATTATTGACCTGTAGTATGTGGGAACTCAAAGGTCCAGCTTCATTTGTTGTTCGGAGATTTTCGATTAACTTCTGGTGGTGACTAGAATCCAGCTGCAGGTATGGTTTTAGGGAGCTTATATTTGAGTAACCCGTTCATTTAATTAACTCCTGTTCAGCAACACCTTGCTTAAACAAGGCTGACACAGCTGAAGATCGATGCGAATGTTATGCGTTTGTTATTTTATGTTTTTTTGTGTCTATTCCAATTTTTTTAGCTGAAATCTTTGTCCACTTAGATACGATGTTGATTATAAGTGGACAGTTTTTGAACCAAGATCCATTCTTCCAGTTGGGGTGAACGGTAAGAAAAAGTCTGTCTGATAAAATATTTGGTCCTCTTTTTTCCATTAATTTCAAGAATAATCTAACTGGGCATAAATCTTCGTTTGATAAATTTCTTACCAACCAAATTATATTGTTTATAATTGGTATGTTTTATAGTTTTAGTGGCATTCTTCAGGAAAAAATATGCTATAAACCTGATTTTAAAAAGTAGTCCGCAGTTTTACACTACTACACCACCAATTAGATCAAATAAAAGACTTTATCTACTTCTATTGAATAATATTGTGAATAATGATAAACATTATTCATTCCCTGCCTAACAACGGAAATAATGAACTTATCATTCACGTTGTTATATACAAAATATACAAAAGTGCTCTTTTAGTTCCACCCTTACTTCTTAAGAAGTCCCATAAGCCAACTGAATGGCTTGTTCGGGTTAGGGGTAGGAACGGACCGCGGGCTTAAATTCCCCTCCGAAGGACTATTACACAATAGGACAAACACAAATAAACAGCCATACCTTTGGTGGGTTTCGAACCCACGACCTCCGTCTTGTAGTCAGCAGCACTAACCACTAGTCCACCGTCGGCGATATTATTACGTATTATACAGTGCTTGCAAATCCAAGTCTGACCGTGTTGAAAAGGATGATTGTTCAATACCCGCGTGAAAAGAATATATTCTTATAAGGATAGAATGCCAAACAGAATTTGATTGGTCAGAGCGTCAGGCGTGCGTATTGTAAGCGCCTTCTGTTTGGCGTTCTATCCTTGTTATTTTCACGCGTCCTTCCTAAACCGGTCGGACTTGGATTTGCAAGCACTGTATGTAGTGTTAGGCATCGGTGATTGGCTGATTTCAATATTTACTGTTATATGAACCAATCAGGTTTCAAATTGGAAGAAGGCGACTATAATAACATTTAAAATTGGTAAAAAGTAAGATTAACCGTTTGACAGATGTCAGATTTTATTTATATATATTTAAAAATTATTTAATTCTCTACTTATTGGAGTAGCAAACCTGCATTATTTTTCGTATAATAATATACTTTTAAGTTATTAGAGAAATTTTTAAGTTTGCTATAAAGCAATTATATATAGCAATACGCAATACTTTATAGTAATTATCATTAAAATGTCTTATATTATAAGCCAAGAAAAGAAGATTTTAGGCATATTTAATGAGTAAATTACTTCGACAATCTGCGTAAATTAAATTACCAAAAAAAATACAAAATTTTTATTGTTTTTCGATCCATATTTTTTATCGAATATAGCTGCTGACCTACATTTTCGACCAATGTTTGGCTACCAAAACTACGGCCGAAACAACATGCTCTATAGTTCTATTCGCAGAAATGTACTCCTTTGACAAAATTTCGCAGTACATTTTGCAGTAAGGGCTGCTGGATTTCACGAATTTGGCGTGCAATTTATTTTTAAGTTCCTTAGTTGTCTCAGGGTGTTCACATAAACCTAACGTTTAAAAACTCCAGAGAAAATAATCCAAACAAGTTAAATTGCAACTTCCTGGCGCGCCATAAGGGCCAGTTTTGGTCTAAAAAACGAGGAATGACACGACCTGGAAACTTTATTTGCAACAACGTCATTGTTTCGAAAGAGGTGTGACAGGTGAAAATGTCAATGTTTTAATTAATCAAATACCAAACATGGCTGACTCAACAATTAACGCGATTAAAAATTTATTAATTTGAGAATATAAATTAAAATTGAGATCATATTATTACACAGTACGACAAAATTTGATTTTTTTCCCCCCTGTGAAAAATTTCTATAGATTATGAAAATAGACTTAAAAAATTAATACCCGTGTCTCGGAGTTTTTTCAGATCACGTCATTTTTTTTTAAATGCGATCCAATAAAATGTTATCCACGGTATTCGGCACATAATATAACAGCTATAACAGTATATTTTTATGAAAAATGTATTCACTGAATAAATGGACAACCATTAAAATTATTTATTTATTTTAAAATTATTTTAATTATATACAGGGTGTTGCACATTTAGGAAATTCGGGTGTTTCATGTTCGTGGTTCATTGATTGTACCTGAGGAACGGCAAAAGATATCGATTTGAAATTTTTAATGCGTTTATAATCCAATTAAGCCTATTTTTCTAAAATATCTTAAACAAAATGCCACTTCCGGTTTGATCGGAAGTGACATCAACTTTGTTATACCCCATATATTTTTACATTTATAATTCTACATAAAATTTTGAGTAAAATTACCATGTCCTATACCTAAAGTGAATAGTTTTCTAGTTATTAATTTTTTCCGTTAAAATATGACAAATGCGCGTCAATCAAAAATAGCCTATAACTTTCTTGCTATTAGGTTTGCGGAAATGGGGGTGGAATTTATGGAATCTTAAAACATTGATTTCATGTATGTAGATTCCTTAACATACCGGGTGTTAGATTTAAAATAAAAAAGTTATTAACGTTTCAAGTTCGCCCAATTTGCCTTGGATTTTCTCGGGTAATTTGTTAAAAAATGTTAAAGAATTGACATGGAATTTTTTAAAAAATGTTTTAAAATTCCAAACATTTAACCCCCATATCCGTAAACCTAATAGCAAACATCTAGAAAACTATTCACTATAGTACATGGTATAGTAATTTTACTCAGAATTTATGTAGAATTTAAAAATGTTAATATTATATGGGGTGTTCTATTTAAAATAACAAAGTTGACTTCACTTCCGGTCAAACCGGAAGTGGAATTTTGTTTAAAATATTTAAAAAATAGACTTAATGGATTATAAACGCTTTTAATTTTCAAATCGATATTTTTTCCGTTCCCCAGAAATTTCCAATGGACCACGAATGTGAAACACCCTGTGGTGTTTTTAGGTTGTGATACCACTATAGATTCGAAACTTAATAGATTATAAACGCTTTTAATTTTCAAATCGATATTTTTTCCGTTCCCCAGAAACTTCCAATGGACCACGAATGTGAAACACCCTGTGGTGTTTGTAGGTTGTGATACCACTATAGATTCGAAAGAAATATATAATCGTCAAACTAAAAGATTAAGATTTGTTTTCAACATATATTTAATATAAGATAAATACAAATCTGTTGTTTTATTTAAAAAAATCAAAAATTAAAGCCAGAAAAATATTTTTTACTTAAAACAAAATGAAATTGATATTTATTTATAATTTTTGTAAAAACAAAATATTTGAAAAAAAATGATTTATAACAAAATAGAGAATTAAAAATCTGTTTAGGTAAAATAATAAGAATGGCTGTGTAAAAATTTAAACGACGTGATTTCGTGAAACGGTGTGACACAGGTACGTTTTTTTAACCTTTATTTTTAAAATCTGGTAAAATTTTTCATGGGAGGAATATTGTGTTGTACTGTGTTATTAAATACGTTTTATATAAAAATAAAAAATAAAATCAAAAGTTTTTTAATAATGTTATTGTTTACATTAACGAATAGATATTTAAAGAAAATCTAAATGAAAATGTAACATATAAATATGAACCTATATATTAAATTATTATATGTATAATCAGAATATTATAGAACATACAAAATTTAAATTCTCGTCCTTCATAAAAAGAAACGACATCGTGTACCTACATAGTTAACAAATGTTGCCTATTTGCGGTGAAACACAATCATTTGGTATGCGAAGGAAAGAACGTGGAGGTTGTAATTTCCCGAAGCTATTAGTGCGGTGTTGAGCTGTACATTCGTTAAAACAGACAGTAACAGCGGTAGCAGCAGCAGCGGCGGCAGCAACAGCAACGTATAGCCAACAAACGGGACCAGCTAAATCGGTGACAGGAGGCGGAAATCGGTTGGACTCTAATGCCAGGAGTACGACAGATAAATATCGCACAGTGAACACACATAAATAAATCTATGTATGTTAAATAGGGTGTTTTAAAAGAGAGCAACATTTTTTTGCTCCGGTTTAAAATCCTCGTAGTACAGGGTGGAGCGTTTGGATCTGATGTATTTCCAACTTTTACTCCAGTGTTGCCAATTTTTGAACATATAAGGGTCAAATAATCATTTGACCAATCATTCTGGTCAACAGCAACTTGTATCCCGGACATTAGTAAGTCAATTCATATGTAAAATTGTTAGCTGAATCCGAAAATGCCGTCAAAAGTTTTAAAAGTAGAGCAGGTTTTGAGATATAGTCAATTCCATATGTCAAGGAAAATTAAATATATTTTAAAAATTGTTCCACTTTTATAACTTTATACGACATTTTCGTATTCGGCGGACAATTACATGGAATTTTACAGGAATTGAATGCTAAATGTCCGGGATACAAATTGCTGTTGGCTATAATTATTAGTGGCTGATTTTTAACTATGATAATTATCATTAATTATAATTAGTCATTTTATAATAATTTATTTTTTCTACTCCCACCTTTAAAACGCCCTTTATCGTACATGTTTCCATGACACTAAGTCACCTTTTAAATACACATTGACAAGTTGTGGCTTTACGGCGCTTTAGTCACGGGCTGAAGTTATCAACAGGTTTTTAGTCACGGGCTGAAGTTAAGTTAGTTGACAGTTGTCAAATGTCATACAAACGTTAAAATAAAGTGCCTTTCTTGTAAAATAATACTAAATGTGAAAATTGTTTTATTATCTTAATACAAAAATATTAAATAGTTTCTCAACGCCAATATTTGAAAAGTTTATATGAACATTGTACTGACCTTATAATTTCGCCGGCAGTGAAGTATAACTTAAATTCGGGCACGGACTCTACTGTAAAGTCCTCATAAAACATTTCCTTTACTTTCACTGTGAAAAACTGTCAATTTTCAAAATACGTTTCCATTTATAACCTTTATAATTGTGTTTATAAAATGTAAAAATGTGACATTTGACAGTTTCTCCTGTTGTTTCATAGATGGCGCTCTATACAATTTTTTGATTTAAATCATTTTAAGATAATAATAAGTATTTGTCGTAGAAAAAGTATAGTATGCACCTCGTTTATAAACTTTTCTATACACTCATTAACTTAAGCACTCGCACGCAAGCTCGCTCGTGCCTAAATTAAATTCGTGTATAAAATGGCGTTTATCAAACTTGATACATAATAGAGTATTGTAGACCTATAAAATATTATTACGAAAAAAATTCTGCACAACATATTTTAATATAACTAACATCATAAATCTGCAAAATGTTATGACTTACTGCATATGCATTAAATAAAAAATACATTTTTTACTTGCTTTACAATAATTCTCTCATGGTGCGATTGCAGGTAAAGTAACTATAGCATGTAATTTGATATGGGGAGCTTGTAAACATGAATTACAATGTGTGGTTAAGTCTCTTCATGACCCTCTCAGCTCATGCTGACATATTCGGTTAGTTAACCATTGACTAGAGCAACGCCTGGAACTGAGTTATGATCACAGGCAACTATGTTTGACTTAGATTTGCCAAAGGCTCTATCCTTTTTAAAAAGCTATTTAATTACTAGAAATTACTATAAAATACTATAAAAATTTTTAAATCTTGCGTGCCAATTTTTTAGCTAACAAGGCCCCATCAATTAATGAATTAAATTTTTTATGATATTCGAAAATAAATTTCACCAGAGATCCATGTAATAGTAAAAATGATTTTTTTTACAGTTTAACTTTTTTATATAATGAGATTTTATTGAATTGTTTATAAAGGGTGTTCTAAGAAAAGCATACATAAATATGGTTAAATATTTTGTAAGCTGCGTTTGACAAAAATACTTTGGAAGGATTTAAAACAAGGCAAAAAAAATAAAAACCACTACAAATATCACAGTAATTCTACTTGTAGGTCTAAGAACCCTGACAAAAGATTTTGTGGCAGGATTATTTAATTTATTTGAATTATTTGTTTGTTTAAGATAATACTTCAAATAAATATGCACATTATCTGTAAAGCCACGACTTATGGCACAACTAAATATACTTTACCAGTTTTTTAATAAACTTAGAATGCGGCTGCACTTAATTTGAGAAGCTTAAGCTTAGGAGAGAACGCCCCGATGTGTAAAGAGGGACTTAAGTTCTCCAAACTAGGGAAAGACAGTATAAGCTGTCCATCAGTGTTAGGTAATTGTGGTGTACGTCGTGGAACGTAACCGGAATGCAGAAACGCTTCCTAAATTTACGAGCCGGTCCTTCGTTAAACTTCAAATACACGCTTAAAATCCACGCGTTTTTATTATGATTAAACATGTAAAGCTAATAGAATCATTTAAAGGATCATTAAAGAGACACTATTAAATTAAATAAATTCATTGAAATTAACTATTGTGTATAAACATTGTTTATTTAAGCATTTCCCTGGGTTAATGCACCGGGTTCTGTTGTTTGAGTCAACAAACAGTTTGACCTTTAGAGTATTAAAATAATTGTTACTCATTGACATGAAAAGTAAACATACGAGCCAATGGTTGGTCAAACCTCAAAACGTCGGATATTCTAGGTAAGCAAATAAAAGAGTGCGAAAAACTACCGCATAGTATATACAATACGGTGTCCGTTATATGTATATATATATACAGCTCTTTCATACTAAAACCGAATATATCTATATATATATGGGGCGTGGCCTCGCCTCCCTCCAACGCGCGACACAGTAGCTAAGCAAATAGACTGCATCGCTAATGAGATTTTTTGCATTATTATCATTTAATTTTTTTAAGTCCTTACCTGCTCGATCTTTCGTCATGTCGTTTATTACACAAGCAACTGTGACGCGCCTTGGAGGGAGGCGAGGCCACGCCCCATATATATATAGATATATTCGGTTTTATTCTAAACAGGCTGTATATATATATATATATATATATATATATACCAAGTTGAGTGTTTTCACTTGGGTATTGTTTTAATTGTTAGTTAATAGCCTAAAAACAATTTTGTAACAAAAAACTTTTTTTTTCGATGCCGCTTAACCTTGCCTAAATATTTTTGAAACGTCTAGACGCGTCTCTAGTAAATTGTTTTTTTTGTTTATATGAATAAGTCATCTTCAATAACAAAAACGAACTTTAATTTTTATACTCATAACGTAACAACACTGAAAAAAGAAAACTATTATACTTAAGTATATACACTCACAGGCAAAATAAACGATCCACACAAATTTTCAATAAATTTTAATCGCAAATAACTTTTTTAATTGATGTCGGATTTAAACAAATATTAAAGAATATTGTGATAAATTAATGGAGAATCGCTCACATTTTAAAAATTTACTAAAAAATAGACGTACGTTTATAATATACAGGTTTAAACAAAAATATGTTTTTTACCTTAAGTTTATGACACTAAGACACTCTGTAGAGTGGCAAAACCGTATATTGTTCTAAATTAATTTTTAATTATTAACTCCCATCTATTCTTAACAGTTTTGTTTTTGGTTCACTTCGATATATTTATTTTTGTGGAAAATATGGATTTTTTAAAAAAAAACATTGCAATTTCCAATATTTTTTCTGTACTAATAACTAAGGTTGCTATGGTCCATCCATAGTAGGGTGTGTCATTTTTATGCAACTTTTTTTTCAGCTAAAAAACAGGCTAAAAACTTTTAGGAAGGTGAAAAAAGAAACCTCTAAAAATTTGAGCTCTTAATATTAAGTGGTGCCTGTTCCTAACTTTCCATTTTCCATTTAAATAACATAGAATTTTTTTTTCTTTTTTTTTATTTTTGTAGCTTGACATTTGACTATTGTAAAAACGAACTGAAAAATTATTTTGGTAGGAAATTGAACGCTCTACAAAAAAGTTTAAATATATTTTTTGATAGAGTGCGCCGTTCTGAAGGTATTCAAACTTAAAGTTGCCTTTAACATTTCGAATCTCGGCACGTTAGCGTGCCTTTAGTTACTGTGTCACTGAGCCGATATAATATTTTATCGACTTTAGTTGAGGTAAAATTATAAAAAAATAAAGAAAAATTAACAATTCAGCTCAATAACAAATTCATTGTTTTATTTAATCTATTATAATTATTGAACAAATTTATTGAACACAAATAACTTTTTTTGATAGTAAATAAAATAAAATGGAAAAAAATTGAGATGTAAGTGTTATTTTCTTTCTATACGAAAATAATTATTTTTTCTTGAAATAATTTTTAGGAAATAAAAAAAGTATTAGTTTAATAAAATAAGTCATAATTTCATACATTTGCAAGTTTGAATACCTTCAGAACGGCTTACTCTATGAAAAAATAAATTAGAACTTTTTTGTAGAGCGTTCAATTTCCTACCAAAATAATTTTTCAGTTCGTTTTTACAATGCTTAAATGTCAATCAACAAAAATAAGAAAAAATAATTTTTTTTTCCATGTTATTTAAATGGAAAATGGAAAGTTAGGAACAGGCACCACTTAATGTTATTATTAAGAACACAAATTTTTAGAGGCTTCTTTTTTCACCTTCCTGAAAGTTTTTACCCTGTTTTTTAGTTGAAAAAAAAAGTTGCTCAAAAATGACATACCCTAATCCATAGCCTATGGACGATGACAGTGATAGTTTTGTTGATCCCATACTTTGACATGACATATACAGCTTTCAAAAGCTATCGAATGGTTTTGAGTAAATTATTGTGTTACTTTTGAGGTGTTCTTACTTTTAAAAAGGGATATGTCTCCGACTGATGTTGCCAATAAATTAATGTGTTACTATTGAGGTGTTCTTACTTTTAAAAAGGGATATGTCTACGACTGATGTTGCCAGAGCCATTGCTTTAATCCAGGATGGACGGTCACAGTATTACGTGGCAAGGGTTTTAAACGCCACAAGAAGTAAAGTTCAAAGGGCTGTAAATCGATTTAATCAGAATGGTGAGTACAGTAGAAGGAGTCAATGTGGTAGGAAGATGTGTACGAATGAACGAGATGATCGCTTTATTCGACTTAATGTTTTACGTGACCGAAGAGTTACTTCTGAGGAGGCAAAAAACAGAATATAGGACGTACGACAGGTCCAAGTAAGCGAGAGAACGATAAGAAGAAGGTTATCTGATTACAAGCAAAAAGACCTGCAACCGCACTTCAGTTGCTAAGAAACCACAGGGTTGAACGCCTTAGATTTGCTAGGGAACATCAATATTGGGGCATTGATAAGTGGGAAAATATCTTATTTACCAACGAAGCTAGGTTTTGTTTAAAATCACCAGACGGTCGTCAAAGAATCTAGAGGAGAACAGGAGAACGTTTTGAGCAAAACCATTTTTCGCCTATGGAGGAGGCTTAATTTACAAAAAACAATTTGATAGCTTTTGAAAGCCGTATATAAAATGTCAAGGTATAGGATGATTTAACAAAACTGTCCTCCATAGGCTACGGGTGGCAACCTTAGTTCTTCGTACAAAAATATTGGAAAATGCAATGTTTTTTTTAAATCCATATTTTCCACAAAAATAAATATATTGGGGTGAACCAAAAACAAAACTGTTAAGAATAGACCTGACTTAATAATTAAAACTTAATTTAGAACAATATACGGTTTTGTAACTCTACACAGTGTCTTGAACTTATGGTAAAATCATCTTTTTGTTTAAACCTGTATATTATAAACGTACGTCTATTTTTTAGTAAATTTTTAAAATATAAGCGATTTTCCATTAATTTATCTACCAAATTCTTCAATATTCGTTTAAATCCGAAATCAAATAAAAAAGTTATTTGCGATTGAAATTCATCGAAAATTTGTGTGGATCGATTATTTTGACTGTGAGTGTAGTTAGTCTACCATTTTGGAAACACCCGGTATAAATTTAAAAAAATGTTAAAATGCAATCTCAAAATCAATTTTTTTTACCCACCATATTCTATGAACTGGGAGATCTGAAAATACCACCCTACTAAACAATCTGCGGGTTATAACGATCCTAATTGTTTAAAAATGTATTCAAAAAGTCATTTTATTAAACTAACATTTAAATTTAGCGGAAAGCAGGGAACTAAGCCTTTTAAGGTTGGTAATGTAATTGACGTAATATGCAGAGCACTTGGTCATTCGGGTTTTGTTCTTGGAGAAGGCTGGTCGTTTGCGACCCTGGAGGAACAAAATCGGAATCCCAGCACAAAAATACGCTGGTTTTTGTCAAATCTACAAAATCTACCATAGATTAAGTAATTTACGAAGGATTTTCACGAGCCATCTGCCATATGGTGCATAGAGTTATATTATTTATTATCTGTAATTGAATGGGAGACGAAATGAAGAAGTGTACGTATGAATTTTAAGTGTATTGTAGCAATATATATGAATTGGGCAAATTAAAACGGAAGAAAAGTATAAAAAAGTGACAGTGATAAAAAAAATTATATTGAAAAAGAAGGGAGCGGCTATGTGAACTCCTAGACTCGCCCTCTCCAGTTATAGAAAAAAGTTTAAGCTGGCCAAATCCCAGAAGGAAAAAGCCAAACAAAGTAAAGAAGAAGAGCGCTTCGCGTGAAATGAAAAGAAAGGGGACAAACCAAAAATGAAGAAGGGCATGGAGAAGAGCAGGTGTAAGTAAAAAAGTTGGTGAATTGAAAACTGAGTTAAATTTGCAGGTGTGTACATTCCATTAACAAAATTTTTGTAGTATAAATAATCCCGAACAATTTGGTTTATTTAGTTTATACAAATGCTTTTTGTAAAGATAAATATTTGATCAATTAACTTGGCGTCATCGATCTATCTATTCCGCCTTGATGGTTGCTGTTTACTGAACGACGTTAATAATTGAAATGATGTATATTTACTTTTAAACAATCTCGGAATAATAAACATTATGTACTTGATTTTATCTAATTAAAATGTCAGGGTAGTACTTGATTTTATATAATTAAAATGTCAGGGTTTTACTTGATTTTATCTAATTAAAATGTCAGATTTGTACTTAATTTTATCTAAATATTTTAATAAATATTTTTTAAAGGAGATTTACCATAAACGCTGCGTAAATTAAATGTACTTGATATATGGGATTTATTAAATTGTACTGGCAGATTCACATTTAGTCAAGTGATTTTTACCATATCATATTTCATTATTTGGTATTACATTTGGAGTAAGTTGCAACAGTGATTGTGCGATAGCAACATTTAATTTATGACCACTGCCGTGGTCTAGTTTCATTTGACTGCGCAGACGCAGACATTTTGAAATTATTACCTATTATTTTATGTACTTGATTTTATCTAATTAAAATGTCAGGGTTCTACTTGATTTTATCTAATTAAAATGTCAGAGTTGTACTTGATTTTATCTAAATATTTTAGTAAATATTTTTTAAAGGGGATTTACCATAAACGCTGCGTAAATTAAATGTACTTGATCTTGATATATGAGATTTAATAAATTGTACTGGCAGATTCACATATAGTCAAGTGATTTTTACCATATCATATTTCATTATTTGTTATTACATTTGCAGTAAGTGACCACTCCCGTGGTCTAGTTTAATTTGACTGCGCAGACGCATACATTGTCTTTCTTATTTGTGTCATTATTATTACCTATTATTTTATGGTAATTATTATTTTATGAAATAATAGACAATTGCGAACCCTCAATTGAAACTATCTCGAATCCGATTATTTATTTACTCCTTATTCCAACATTTGATTGAGTTAAACTCTAATAAATAATACATGAATAATCCTGTAACAGTAAACTTAAATTCAACATTTAATAATTATAAAAACTTTGTAAAGTTTACGGATATAAAATTTTTGACGGATAAAGTTACATTTAAAATACAAATATAGAGACTAAGACTAAATCTACTTTCACCCAACAAATAAACAAAACCAACGAACATCACATCAGAGAAATACCTAAGCTTGCACCTGAGATACTTGTGGAGGCGTTAAGACTCTACCTGATCTTATGGTTATGATGTATTTTTATTCAATTATTTATTTATTTATTTTATATGTGGGTTGTGGTCGCAATATGGAGATATTGTGCACAACATATGGTTTAAAGGGTTTGTAGGATGTCCCTTTCTATCAGAGTTTCTCCTTCAGAAAATAAGTTAAATGTCGTTTGGGTTAAGGTTACTGTTGTTGCTTTATCAAAAAAAAATTACATTATTGTTTGTTATACATGTTTAGTGTTTTACGTTTAACTTACTTAAGGTTTTATGAGAAATAATTATATAAAAATTAACGGGAGCCTTCCAGGTTCAAACGTGATTTATTGTTTTTTATTTACTGTATTATGTAATTTTCTTTTTAATAATTTCCCCATAAATACAACACCTCCAAAGTGCCTTGGTTTACTAAATTAATGAGCTTTATTACCGTAAGTATTTATTTTATTTATTTGTTGTAATTTAATATAACATTTGCCGTGGTGTTATATTTCATTTTAACACTTTTACAGATTCTTTGCTGGGAGGGGTTTGTACCCTTACAGTACCTATATTATATCTATGTTATTATTATTTAATTATTATTAAACATTACAAATGTGCATACAAAAGAACATTTAAAGTAAAATCTCGATTATTTTTTTCAAATTATTGTTTAAAACATATAAAAAGATCGTTAAATATATCTAATTATTACATAAATATATTCAGATTACGCTGTATACGAAATATTGTTGTAATTTCTTTATAATTTCCTAAATTATAATTCATTAAATAACTAGGTTAAGTAAGTATAAGATTAGCAAAAACCTTTTATAGTTATACGTTAATGTTATAATGTTACTCCATAAAATACACTTAGGACGGGTTTTTACATCCTTCGGAAATGTTCTTAAATTTCATTAATCCATTGCCTCTAAGCATAAAGAGAACATAATAAGAAAGTTTTTACAACTTTGACTTATGTATTGATCATTTTATTATAACTTTTATTTGCTGCCGGTTAATTTCTTCTTTTATGGATTTTTTCTTATCTTATACGCCCAAATGAAAAGCCAAAAATAATATGTGATCATAAAATTTTTAGTCCTGATGTAGATTATATGGTTTAGAATTGTATATCTGAAAAAAATTAATAAAGAAACTGGCAAACTCTGCAAAAATATATAAAGATATTTTAACCTTAACTATATTCTTTATTTTTTTTAAAGAGTTAGATACATTTGTAAAAAATACAATTAAAAACAAGAGAAAATTAAAATTATTGTTAGTTATGCACATATTGGTATAATATTTTAACTTGTTTATTGTTGTGTCAAGAATCACAGCATCGGTTCGTTTATGAGGTAAATTAAATTGATGAAATTAACCGCTTGGTGGTCAACTAATTAGTTGCGTTTCTAATGCGTTTAACACACGCGAATTTACCTGCCTCGTTGACCATGATTATACACCGTAAAATTAAGTAATCATGATTAAGCTTATCATGCTATCAAATATGTAAAACTATAGCCGTTTTAGATTATGTAGGTACACAAACAATGGTTTGCTCTAGATTGTTTATCGAAATTAAAAAGTTATTTGTAGCTATTACATGAATAATGAGGTGTAACATATCAAAAAAATTAAGTTAAAGCTTATGTTAAATGGAATAGAGAAATTGCCTTTATTAAAAATTTAACAATTAAGTCATAACATTTGTTCTATTTTTGAACAAATTACATTCATTATCATCCTGCTCGGTGGGCATACAGTAGATTACATATAAAAGTGCAGAAGCATTTATGAGGCGTAAATTCATTAAACGATATTAATCGCTTCGTGGTCAACTAATTGCGGACTTTTCAGATACCTACGTGGAATTATTTGGCTCGTTTCACGATCATAATGAGGGAACATTTGAGGAGAATAAAGATAACTTTTTGAATGAATGTCTAAAATTTATCTTTACTGTTGTTTTCTTTTATAATCTAATTTTTGTCAACGAGTAAATCTACCAATTTAAATGTAAAATATTGAAAACTCTAAAAAGTCCTCGCTGATGCATAATTTTAATTTAAACAAAAATTTTAAATAAACTATACCAAACCAATTATGCTTCCTTTTAAGAACTTTTATAGATTTTATAATAAAAACTAAAAAAAAATTAATAAGGTCTAACATAAATGTCTGATGGTAAAAATTCTGAGCTAAACTGTTTACGTTTTTATATTGTGGCACCCTAAAATCTTGCTCCTTATATGAGACATTCTTTTACATATCGTACGGATTACAGAAAACATATTTTTTAAAATTTTTAAAATGACTTAATTTTTTTTTACAGCATCTTTTCATAAATTTAGCCGACCCCTATATCGGAATTTTTGCAGAAAATTTATTTTTCCAAAGATATATTGATTTAAACTTTTAATAAAATTTGAAAAAATGCTGAATTCTTTTGTACTTAAAATTCATTATCTCCGGTTCTACTGATCGGATCGATTTAATTTTTTTTTTATTTTAAACCATATTACATAGTCTTTTTAGATAAATATTTAAAAAGTTTGTGTTTTGTTTATTATATGAAAAAAAATATTTTTTTTTAGTATAAACAGATTTTTTGTGTTTGCCCCCTCTATATAAAAAAATGAAAAAAATACTGTTCTATGCACTATTTATTACTTTACAAAATGAATTTTTCAGAAAAATTGAGACTTTTTTGGATCGGAAGATATTAAATATTTTCGAGCGCGTGACCGGTACAAGCCGTAAGGGGGCATCCATTAATTACGTGAGGCGTTTAGGGGAGGGAGGGGGTCAAGCCAAATCTCATCAATTCTCACGTAAGGGAGAGGGGGGGTCTCGGCAAATATCACGAAATTTTTAACAAAGTATGTTTTTTTAATAAATCCAACAGAATCAAGCAGTTTAACGTATAAACATTAAAAATAAGCATTTTTTAAAATCTCACGTGAGATTAGGGGGAGGGGGTTGAGCCAAATCTCACGACATCTCAGCAAGGGGGGAGGGGGTAAAAAAATCGCTAAAATTGACTCACGTAAATAATGGACACCCCCTAATCAGACATCTTCGAAACGCTAACACATTTAGGATAGTGTAAACTCATACATCGTTTTAAAAAAATACCAGCGCTTTTTGTAAATTAATTCTGATTTTAAAGGTTTTCAATAATTTTAAATAAATTAAATTTTAAATAATACAAACTCCAATTAATAAGTAAATTAATAAGTAATTATTAACTGGCAGAATTGACATTTGCACAAATAAGTCACCAATTAAAAGATGTCGAATCATGGCACTCTTATACAAAATATCACGTCACCTGCCACATGCACTAATACGTTTGAATATTACGCGCTTGACAGTCCTGTCACGCGCTCGAAAATGTTTAATATCTTCCGATCCAAAAGAGTCTCCACTGTTCTGAAAAATATATTTTGTAGATAAAGAAAAAGCGCATAAAATAGTATTTTTTTCCTTTTATTTTATAGAGGGGGCAAAGATGAAAAACTAGTTTAAAAAATTAATCTGTTATTAACTCCCTATACTTAAAAAAAAAAAAAAATTATTTATTTATTTGAAAAGCCTATTCAATAAAACAAAAAAAAAACAAAATCGATCCGATCAGTAGAACCGGAGATAATGGGTTTTATGTAGAAGAGAATTCATCGTTTTATCGCAATTCATAAAAACTTTATATCAACATATCTCTGAAAAAACAAATTTTTTACAGAAAACCTGATACACGTATCTGCTTATTTACTGAATAGAAGCGGTAAAAAAATTTTCACGCGAATCCAAACCCTGAAGTCAAAATAGGTGTACGATTTGTAAAAGAATGTCTCATATGCAGCCATCTGAAAATGGTTCAAATTGGTTTTAAATAATTAATTGTTTCGACGTTTACTTGATGAAACTCAATATTAAACTTTGTAAATATTAAAACAACTCTGTTTGAAAGATGCACTTGATTTATTTTAAGGTTGATAATTGTTTCGCTACCATTTCATTAGGATGTTTTGCAAATTTTAAATATATGTAGAATTTGTCATATAACGTTATTGAAAAATACATATAGCAGCAAAACACATCGATTTAAAAATTAAAATTAAGCAATTTGGTAACATTCAATGTATTAAATTCTCCATAAAAGAGTACGTGATTTTCATCAAAATTAATATCTTATATTCAATTACTAGAAAATTTCAGTACAAAAATATAAGTGCATCCCCAGGACGAAAGCAATTTTAAAATTTAGCAGCTGTGCACGTTCCCAGAAAATATAACAAACTGCATTAGAGTTTCGCTGGACATTAAGGAACAATTTAAAATTATCCACTGTTTTGTAGTGTGAGGATGCCCTAAACCCGATTTCTTATAAACTCGATTTCTTACCGGCGTCCTGGGACATGCTTTTCTCTTCCGTGGTGACCTGCATAGGCCTACTTTATCCTAGGATACATGGTCACTTAAGGTCTGCACAACATTTTCAATTCTATTGGGTTATGAAAAAGGATTTTGAAGATACAAGCTTCATATTGGAAACAATATTAAATTACGTTTTAATTGATTAATACTTTCTCCGCGGAGCTCCGTTCAAAAATACGTGTCCGATTATAGTTTTTTTATTGAATTTGACATTTATGGATCATTTTTTATGCAACTGGACATATTTTGGAACAAATTTAAGTAGCTCGTCAGGAACTTTACTGTTTATATTTACTAATTTGTCAAAACACCTAGGGTCGTATGTAGAAAAGTTGATTTATTTATATCAACTGATTAACGCATATCCACCGATTTAAGTTGAAGCCAATTTGGCAACATCGCAATTTTAAAATTTGTTGGTTCTCTCACATATACTTAAATATGTGTTTATTACATTATAAGAGTAATACATTTTTAAAATGTATTATAAAAAATACAAATAAATACATTTATAACTGATAAAACCGTATTATTGACAAAAACTTGGTTAAAAGAGGATTGCGCCAATCTGTTTTATATACAATTTGGTTAAGTTCACAGTTTGCAATATGTTCTGTTATAAGTAAATTTTTATTATAAGCTATTAAAAACGAAATTAAACAAAAGTCGTCTAAAAAGAACAAAGACATTTTGTTGAAGTTGGTGTAAATTGTATAAGTGTAAGTGTTGCTTGTAACAGATTAGTTAATTATATTATAGTAAAGAAAAAGATAAGGATATTATAATTATAGAATAAACTCTAGAGGATAACAAGTTAGTTAATGCTTGATATACATAAATTATGGGTTCAGAATTTTAGAAAATAATTTAACAAAAGGAGGGAGCAATACTCAAAAACTGCATGTCCAGGAAAATTGTACTAGGAAATGGGATAAAAACTTGCAGCTGGAATCTCGAAACTTTTTGTAGCATGCATACAGTTTACCTTTGACTGCTTCCATGAATAAATTGTATAAATATGCATAATTTTTTCATTGGGTTTAATTTAACGTCTTAGAAAAGCAAGGATACTTATACAAATTTTACTGTATACTTATATAAATTTTTCTGGTACTGTTACTTTAATAAAGCAAATTTTAAAATTTAATTGTTGCACTTCTAGACCTTGTTGATGTTCAACTTATTTTCTGCTTTTAAATTTTTTAATTATGAGCTTGTTCTTTAAATAGAAACATTAGGTTTTGGGTAAAGAAGGCACTTTCTTTACCCAAAACCTACTGTTTCTATTTAAAGAACAAGCTTAAGCTTATAATTATAATTTAAAAATTTATAAAAATTTATATTATAATAAATATAAATATAAATTTAAAATTTATATTATAATAGCAGAAAATAAGTTGAAAATGCATGAATTTTAAATTTTAGACCATCGTCTAAAATTTAATATTTTTTTAAAGGACTTAGACTTAGATATTTATAGATATTTAAAAAAGAATAATACATACAAATTTTTGAAACACAAATTTGGTTTTATTTTATAATCTTTTTGTCCTGGTTATTTATTTTTAAATTTAATTTATTATTTATTTAATTTTAAATTTACTTAAAAACTATTTACGATTATTAATAAATTTATTAAATAGTATTTTTTTTAACTATCTAGGTTTGCTATTAAAAAGTTTACATTTATAGAAGGCACAGGGGCGTGCTGGGCCGCCGGGACACCGGGCGAACGCCCGGTGGCCTGCGCTACCATGGTGGTCTGCTGGACTTGTTATGGTATGCAAATAGAAAAAAGATTTTTATACCAAACAAAAAGTTGTTTCAAGTTATATCACTAAACACTAAATATAAATAAAAAAAAGAAAGTTAACCCTTAAACCAAGAAGTCGCAGGTGAAACCCTTGAGCTTGGAGATATTTTGGATGCTTTCGTAATTATTTTTCGTTTTTTTGGAAATCCAAACTGATCCGGGGCCACTTTGATAAAATGCAATTTTAGTCAATTTATAAATTATCGGAAAGGCGGATCAGCTCGAATTTATAGAGAAACAGAAAAATAATAACAAAAGCATCCAAAAAAGCAGTTTTTGTCTAGATTTATTTGTGATAATACTTTCCTTTAATATCAGTGTGAAGTTACGCAAATTTGGAAGCTTTTATGCTTATTGCTGTGGAGAGAAAGGTGCAAAATGGTTTAGATTGTGACTTAATAATTGAACTAGCTGAAAACAGTTCTTTGTTGCGAAGAGAGTTATCACGGGACGTTTTATCAGTCGAGGTATTTAATTGTGATGTATTTTTTCAATTTATAAGAAATTGACTTGG
Organism: Brassicogethes aeneus; assembly: GCA_921294245.1. Classification (NCBI taxonomy): domain Eukaryota; kingdom Metazoa; phylum Arthropoda; class Insecta; order Coleoptera; family Nitidulidae; genus Brassicogethes; species Brassicogethes aeneus. The sequence goes on from OV121132.1 coordinate 39,449,074, forward strand.
GCCTGGACTGCTCTACCATCTAGTCCAGGCCTGCATTGATTCTGCCAGCACGCCCCTGGGAAGGCATGTATGTTTTTAATAATTAAAAAATGTTTTAATTATAATTTTTACCCAAGTTAAATGTTAGGGTTAATTATAATTATTTTACAATGACATTAAAGAAAGTTATAAATCAATTGATTTCAAGCATTCAGCTTTTCGGACAGACAGATATTTAATATGATTAACATAGTAATAATTTTATCTGATTTGTTTTTATTTTTTAATTATATATTTTTTATAGTTATGTTTACTTTATTTATTTATATATATTTACACACTGTCTATTTTTGACATATTTTAAATCCGTCGTAAACGACTGATGAATTACATCAACCGATTTACATTTTAGTTGTTTTTACCGATAAAATTTTTGATTTTTATAGGAATGTTTTTTCTTGGAAATTTTTAAGACCACGAGCCGCCAGGCAGACTTAACGGTCGATTCAATTTCTGTATGTTTTTTTTACCAAAACGCAAACATTTTTATTTAAAAATTAGAAACGTCAACATTGACAACTCCTTTTTTCACCTAAATAGTAGTTTTATCGCTGCAAAACTGAAAAAAAACACTCGTTTTCTGAAGTCTGATTGGTCTACTAAGTAATGAAATAGTCATAAAAATAAATTATTTGTTTAAATTTTATTAAAAATTCAATCAAACAAAGAGATTTTTATAAAATTATTTAAAACACGTGTAATCGGGTTTTAAACGAAAATGGATTGGTTTTTAAGGCTAAACGATTTTTAATTTGCATTGTACCTGTTTAAGCATGTAAACATGCACGTGCACATCGTATAACAAATCTAATCTGTCATTCGTAATCTAGTCCGTCCGATAGGAACCGGACGGTGTCCGGTATTGAAAATGCACAGCATAAAAGTGCCCAATTAACTGTATGATTAATTTCATTGTCATGATTTATGGAAAAACTGTCCGTTGAAACATGTGCTAAAATTTATAACTTTTACGACTGCACATTCCGAATTGATATTGTATACGAGTCAACTACGTGATATTGTTTCAAAATGTTAGTAATTAGTAAGGCCCGGATTTTAGGTAAAACACCTTTTGTTAGTTTTTTAGGTTTTAAAGATATTTTTTTGTATTTTCCCGTTTTATAAAAAATGGAGTCATCTGACCAAGTTTTATTTGACCTAAAATACCTTTTTTATATTTTTTTCACCTATTTTCCTTTTTTGCCCCTAAATTGTATTTTTAATACCTAAAATGAACTTTTTTTACCCCTCCTGTGACGTTGAACGATAATTCTCTTGGTTTAAAAATGTTTTGACTGATAAACGCACTAGCTTTACTTCTGAAAACTTGGAGAAATATTTTGTCTGTCATGCATATACCTAATCGTTAAATAAATTAATACATTTTTTTTTGATTTTAGAGTTCCTATTTTGTTTTTTTTTGTAATTTCAATTTTACATTATTTTTGATATGAGTACATTAGATGCACAACTCTGTATTTGCAGGATAAGTGATTTTAAGAAAAACACGAAAAACCGCTCATAAGGTCATTTTTGAAAAAAAATACAAAAATCGTATAGACGTGCTTTTGCATCATTTCTTATTCAAAAAAGTAAAAAAAAAAAATCCTTTAAAATTAAGTAGTTTAGTAAATAATTGCAATTTCATGAAATCAAAAGATTTAAAAACATAGTTTTGCATCTTTCTCGTTCAAAGACCAAGTTTTGCAAGTGAAAAGTGCAAATACCAAAAAAATAACAATTAATCAGGTGATTGTTATGCCGTCAGTTAATGCGTATACTAGCGACGTGATTGGTGATAGGTCAAATACCGAGTTTTGCATCCGACAGGAAGAAACAAATACCCAGTTTTGCAGCTGCGGTAAGTTTATAAATGTATTTTATTTTACAAATATTAACTTATGCATCTGGTTTACTTAGGTATGCTGTGGGCAGTGCAGTTATGAACATAAATAAGATAAAATATATATTTTTTAAAAATGTGCAAAAACCGAGTTTTGCATCTAATGATATATTATGATATATTTACTTTTTTAAAGAATCTTTTATTTTATTTGTTATTTTTCCAACCAAACATTTTTGTTCAGTTAATGTTAATAATAAATATTATTTTAATAACTATTTCATTTTTAATTTAAATCCTTTATTGCCAGACATTAACAAAGCAATTATAATGTAACTAAAACTACATAAGACCTATGTATGGTTTTACAACGATATTGACATTATAATGAGAACATTATATTTCAATAAATCAGCTTATTTTTTTTTTATTTAAGTACCTAAAATGTAGGCACCTAAAATATTAACCTGATTTTATAACTATGTGACCTATTTTTTGCATTTTTTTTTTACTTTTTTATAACCTAAAAATACAGGCCAACCAATATTAACTTTTTAATTAAGTACCTAAAATATAGGTACCTAAAATAATAACCTATTTTATTAAAAATATCACCTAATTTAGGAACCTTTTATCACTTTTTTATGACCTAAAAATCCGGGCCTTAGTAATTAGGGTCCCAAAATCAGTCTCTATTTTCTGCTGCGCCATTCGATCTGATCAGATAGTTTGTGATTAAGGAAATTTAGGAATTTTATTCATTCTTGATACTTATAATACATTAAATTTGATTTCGTTGCTATTTATCCAATTATAATCGTCCGATAATTATCGAGTGATTATCATCTGTTTATTGGATGATTAGCAACGATTAAGGCTCTTGCTAATCGTCCGATAAACGTATGAATAAAAAAATAACATTATTGTTCCTCCGGTAAGTTATATATTCATCATCATTATCATCATCTTAATTCGTGTTAGATACAAAAAGTGTACACAAGTCAAGACATTAAATGCTAACCATTTACATATGGGTCTTTCCATCTTAAATCAACCAGGCAATAAGGGGTAGGTTGATATTTTTACTGATTTCTTTCTCAAGATCGATGAGACTGTATTTTACTTGATTTGCGAGTGACAATTGTTCTTGAAAATACGATAACTTAGGCAAATATTATATTATATAATATATAATATAATATTTGGCTAAGTTATTGTATTCTTAGATTTAGATTTTAGAAAAAAACTTCTAAAAAATTTGGTTATATTATAAGTTATAATTTATAACCAAATTTTTTAGAAGTTTTTTTCTAAAAAAAAACAGAAAGTTGTTAATGTTAAATCTTTTTTCCTTCAAATTTTCATTTTTAGTTTATGCAGTATGAACAACTTTTACCAACAGCTCAGAGTAGCGAAAATTTGTTGTTTTGGAGTCATGATTTTTTTAATATAATAGTTAGGGATGTGCGAATATAGTTCGAATCGAATCGAATCGAATATTGATATTCGAAATTCGAATCGAATAATTTGAATTTTCGAATTATTCAAAATTCTACGAATAATTTCGAATAATTCGAATAATTCGAAAAATTTCAAAAATTTCGAATAACTATAAATTTTCAAATAATTCGCGAAATAATGAAATATCTCTGGATTTTCAATTGCTTCCTTTTAAATTCCTTTTAATCGTGAATCGAAATATTTTACTTACGAATAATATACTTTTCTTTAAAAAATCAATTACCCAGAGAAAAAACATCTTTAAGAAAAAGGTTACTCATGTAATGTTTCAGTATCGTATTTATTATTGTTGCACAAAAATTTGTAGCAAATTTTCAAATGTTGTGTATTTTTCATAATACTGTTATTTCATTCTCTTTCAAAAAAAAACTATACTTATTGTTCTATTTGTGTAACTATATTTCATGGTTTTAATAAAATGTATATTGACTGTTAAATTCATATTTGAATATTGAACATAAAAAATCCTGAATTCAAAATACTCGAAAATTCGCTAATAATATAATAGTTTACGAATAATTCGAAAAAATTCGAATTATTCGAAAATTATGGAATTATTCGAAGTTTTTCGAGAACTTTCGAATAATTCGAATTTTCTAATTATTCCATTCGAGTTCCGAATCGAATTTTAATATTCGATTCGGAACGAATAATTCGTAAGTTCGAATAATTCGAATAATAGTATATTATTATACGAGAGATAATCCAGGATTTTATTTACAAGGATGAGGTTTGCGCCTCCAGTCGTTAGATGAGAGACTTAAACCATCCAAGTGAATAAAGCGCATAATATCGAGTGTAATACTATACTTTATCTACTCCAATAAGTAGATAATTAAATGATTTCCAAAAATAAATAAATAAATAAATTATAAATCTAAAATTTGTCAAATGGATTACTTTTTAATAATTTTAAATATTATTATAGCCGCCTCCCTAGTAGAAATTTAAATGGGGAATCAGTAGGGCGCTAGCTAGTTTTCCCCAAATGAAACGAGGGCCTCGCTAGGAATCCCTACTAGTTTCCGACTAGTCATGTAATGCTTTTCCTGGTGGGGAACTACTGGGGAAAATCTGGTAGGGAAAACTAGCTTAAAACTGGTTGGGAATATTTGTGAATTTTTTAACCAATAATAAAAGCCAGTAGCTAAAATTCTTTTATTAGATTTATATATTTACATAGTTCGATCACTTTTGGAATTATTATTGTCGGTTGTAAATTGGTTTGGTATAACCTCTTGTGACAAGCCAATATTGTTTGCTGCACCATGATTTGACGTTGAATCACTATCAATTTTTCTGCACCATTGGAAGAATCTAACAAATAAATGGATAATTTAATACAACGGGTGAGTTTTAAGTAGATATGTTATTTTTAACAGCGTGTAGAAATCAAGTAGACAAAAGAATACTTCAAGTATCTCAAAAATAAGAGAGAAACAGTAAGTAAAACTTTTCACGCCGAAAATGTCGCGCATTTGATCCATAAAGTGCACGTCACTACTGCAAATAGATGCAACCATCTGAAAAATATTGCGCATAGGTACAGTCATCTGGTAACTACTGCGCATAGGTACGATCATCCGGTAACCACTGCGCATAGTTTCAACCATCTGGTACCTACTGCGCCAGTTCAAATTCTTAATTTTGTTTTTTAAAAAATAAAGTTATTTGAAATTTCAACAAATTATGTTTGACCATTGATTTCTAGACGCCTGTTATCTTCAAAACAAACATAATTCCTTAAATGTTTTAACAAAAGAAGCCTTGTAAATTAAATTTACATAAATAGTAAAATTAAAAAAAAAAATTAGGTTTAAACTTTAAAATATCTTTACAAGCAATAACTTACCGTACCGTATTTATTTAAACTTGCCTTAATTTCACCAACCAATCGATCTTTTAGAGTTTATAATTCATTATTTTAATCATATAACAAACACAGGAATTAAATGTCAACAAATGTAAAATCAAGAAAAACGTCAAAATCCTTAGTAACCTGTAAACAAGGGGATTTTCCCTACATTTCCTTACAAGTTTATGGTGAGGAAAACTTGAGTCAGCCTAGACTGGAATTTAATGAGGAAAACTAGATGTGAACTAGTCAGTCAAAGTCGAGTCACAACTAGGCAAGTTTTACTGGTTAGTTCCTAGTCGGGGCCTATCTAGTATTTCCCTTTCTAGTTTTTCCCTATCTAAACCCAGCCAGCGCCCTACCAATATTGAGGAAAACTGGACAAATTTCTACTAGGGCTTCTCCCAGTTTAAAACCCGATTGGTTCAAATCACATTGAATATTGAAATCGGCCAATCACTGATGCCTAACAACGTGAGAGAGATCAGATTAAATAAAGTTGTCATAATGTAAGTATCAATCACTACTAGTGCACTAGTAGTGATCCATGGAGTTCCCAAAAATTATTGATTTATTTCGTGACACAGAATTCTTCTTTCTGCTTCTGCCTGCCAGAAAAGATTTTTATGACGATTCTTTATCTGTTTTCTTACTGTTTGCGTTATCAGGTGGAAAAATAACAATCTTATCTGGCAAATCAGCTTTCTTGAAATCCTTCAGTTCTTGCATGAATTCAAAAAGTTTAAGGGGTTTCTTCCAATAACTAAAAGATATTACTGTTTATTATGAAGAACATCGAAAATGTAGGTAATGGTAATTAAAGCTAACAAATGAATGAATATACTTTGCAATAAAACATATAAAATAAATAAATACAAAATATTTGGACTTATACAATTTTCATATTATAACACTAATAACAGTTTAAAGAAATACTTTATAGGCCATAGGCCCTCGGACAGGTTGTCGCTCCACGGGCGTATTCATCTTAATAACACAATAAATACCTAGCTATTACACAGAGCTAAAAGGAGATGGCTACGCTTTGTGTTAAAAATATAATTATAATTATGAACATGTACAAGAATCCTGCGATTGTGAAGCTAGGTAGTATTTTCTATGGTGTTCTTTTAAAGGAAGGGTGGCATTATCTGGGTTAATTATTATGTTTACTTTCTGTTAAAATTTAACAAAAAAGTTCTTTGTTATTTAAAACAAAGTATAAATTCATACTTTGTTTTTAAATAACAAAAAACTTTTTTGTTAAATTTGTATTCATACAAAAATTCCAACGGAAATTATAACGTTAATTTTTCTTTGTTTTTTTTCCAGGATCGAGTTTATTTATATTTTTGATTTTCCAAAGAAAATAATTCCTGATCAAATGTTTTAATTGTAAAAAATTAACATTTTATAAGAATGACTTTTCTTCGAAAAATCTAAATTTAAAATATAAATACCTATTAATAAACTCGATCTTGGCAAAAAAACAAAGAAAAATCAACTTTGGGTATTTCCATTGTAACGGGTTGTACACTGTGTTTTTTCATGATAAAAAAGTGTTTGTTCATATACAGTGTATTCCAAAGATATTATCTTTGTTGTATCCCGCTATTCATAAATCCACTCTTATATCTCAATTATAAATAGTGCGATTTTCTTTAAATTTGCGTGCCACCCAATGGGTGGTGATTGTATGCTGGAGAAATGAAATATTTGCCATAGAAATTTTTTTTATTTTTCGTTGGTGTACGGTGTTAGGGGGTAAAAGGGGTTTGATATTTAGATTCAGCAATGATGAATCAGCATCCCCAAAAACACCTTAATCCATATTCTTAAAATCTCAAAAACTGATTTGGCAGAAAAAAAAATAATTTATTTATTAAGACGCTGACCAGTGCACATTAAATCAAAGAGTTCTTTTAAACCTAAGTTTTTGTTTGACATTTGGCGATTTGTACGAATTGTCAAAAGTTACAGTATGTTCTGTGCAGTGTCATTTATCAATCCATTCATAAAATGGCACAAAATCAGAGAGTAGTTCTAACAATTGAAGAAAAAGTTAAAATTATCCGCTTTATTGGTGATAACAAAAGATCTACGCGTCAGTTTGCTCGAATATTTAATAAGCATTACCCCAAAGATAATACACTCCATAGATTGGAAACTGCACTATAGCGCTATAGCGCTAGCGGCAAAAAGCTAAAGTAAATTAACGCCATCTAGGTCTACAATACCCTTAGCAATGCCAAAAATTGAAGTAGATTTCTGTAACATATATTGGCGCCATATTTGAATGTTGATGCTTCGTAGGGTGCCTTTATATATTGTATTTACTGCTGTATTTTACATAAAACAAGTATGAATATAAGATTTATTTATTGTATTAATAATATAATATAAAATAAAAATATATGTACATATTAAATATATAATCGGTATATATTAATATGTTTTTGTTTGTGGAGTGCAAACCTAAAAAATATTTGTCTTAATTCTTTAATAATAAGAGAATATTGCAAACTTTGGTAATTTAGTCCAGGCTACTTATACATATACATATAGGAATTTGTACAAGGCGTTTGAGTGTGAACTTTTGGCAAGTTCTAACCAACCGTGAAAAATCCATCTTGCCAACTATTGGTTTTGAAACAACCATAAGTAGCCTGGGCTTGGCCTGGACTAAATTACCATTAAACAAGCAATCCTAAATAATTCATAATTAACAAACAGTATTTTTACGCTAGAGCGTGCTTAGCCAAAAAGGCGCAACGCCACATTTTTACTTTATAAATTATAGCGCTTTATTGTTTTTTTCTAAGATACGTTCAATTTAATTATAAATTTTTAGGAGCTATAGTACTTAAAAATGTATGTATAGTTAAAATGCGTCTTTTTTCTAAGATTTAAATGCGTCTTTTTTCTTAATTTTATAATAACGAGATAAGTCTTTTTGGCTTAGGACGGCAGGATAGTCAACTTACAAAATTTCCTCGCCCAACAACAATACATTTCACAACCATTAACACGTTTTATCACTTTTAAGGCGCAAAAATGTATTTAATAATTCAAAAATTATGATCGACATCAATAATTTTGATTGACATTTGCAAATAGCGTTTGTACAGATGTCTGCAATTTACAAATATATATATAGTTCCGGTATTGTAGCTCTAGAAGGCAGTGGTGGGAGAGTTTCCAATCTATGGGGTGTATTATCTTTGCATTACCCTAAAATATAGTGTGCATTTGTCCATGGTTTTTTCCGGATACGGCCCGATAGAAAATTTATAGGCACACCATAACTTTTACATTTTCCCTATTGAGACTGATAGCAAATAATCAATGAAGGATATCCCTATAGAACAACCATAAAACATATGAAAAATTTTTATCAAAACCTATGGGGGAAAAACTAATTTCTACATTTATGTGTATTTTCCCCATTGAAACCAATAGCAAATAAATCAAGGGTGGATAGTTCTTACAATTGAAGAAAAAGTTGAATTTATCCGCTTTATTGGTGATAATGAAAGATCTACGCGTCAGGTTGCTCGAATATTTAATAAGCATTACCCTGCTTAAAATGCCCCCTTCATAAAATAGCACAAAATCAGAGAGTAGTTCTTACAATTGAAGAAAAAGTTGAAATTATCCGCTTTATTGGTGATAACAAAAGATCTACGCGTCAGGTTGCTCGAATATTTAATAAGCATTACCCTTCTTAAAATACCCCATAGAGACCTATATAAAATATAGTGTGCATTTGTCCATGGTTTTTTCCGGATACGGCCCGATAGAAAATTTATAGGAAATTACCTATAGGCACACCATAACTTTTACATTTTCCATATTGAGACTGATAGCAAATAATTAATGAAGGATATCCCTATAGAACAACTATAAAACATATGAAAAAATTTTATTAAAACATATGGGGGAAAAACTAATTTCTACATTTATGTGTATTTTCCCCATTGAAACCAATAGCAAATAAATCAAGGGTGGATAGTTCTTACAATTGAAGAAAAAGTTGAATTTATCCGCTTTATTGGTGATAATGAAAGATCTACGCGTCAGGTTGCTCGAATATTTGAGTACATTAAATGCAAAACTCGGTTTTTGAAAATTTTTAAAAAATATATATTTTATCATATTTATGTACATAACTGCCCTGCCCACAGCCTACCTAAGTAAACCAGATGCATAAGTTAATATTTGTAGAATAAAATACATTTATACACTTAACGCAGATGCAAAACTGGGTATTTGTTTCTTCCTGTCGGATGCAAAACTCAGTATTTGCTGTATACAGTCTATAGACCAATCACATCGTTAGTATACGCATTACGTGACGACATAACAATAACCTGATGAATTTTTATTTTTTGGTATTTGGGTCAGAATTTCTCAAACGGGCCACCTGAATTAGGTCAAAATTAGTTTTTGATTGTAGATACATTTTTTCGATAGTATTTTACATCACTAACACAAATCCTAAAGGATTTTGTAAAAAAAAAATTTTCAATTGACATATTCATGATATTAAAAGTAAAAGTTTTTAGTAATTAAAAAATAAAAAAAAATCATTATGGCTAAACTAATTATCCGATTCCAACGATTTAACTAGCGTTGGAATCTTGTTTTGACATAGATTCTTTGTTATTTTTTTCAATTGTACAATTTTCATTTAGGTCGATTTTTTTTTGTTTTTTTTATAACAAATTCGGAAATAATTGGCTTCTGCGCCAGCTATCGACTCGAAAAAAAAAACACATATACTCCAATCATTTTTCGAAATTATGCTGCTGAGAAAAAAAATGGCCCGCAGGTTCCAGACCACCGTAAGACGTCGCGTCACAAGCGCGTACAGCGTACACGGTTCGGAGCGTGAGCTGACACCGCGCGCGGCCACAAAAGGACGAATAACTTTTTGTCAACCTGCGGGCCATTTTTTTTCTCAGCAGCATAATTTCGAGAAATGATTGGAGTATATGTGTTTTTTTTTCTCGAGTCGATAGCTGGCGCAGAAGGCAATTATTTCCGAATTTGGTATAAAAAAAACAAAAAAAAATCGACCTAAATGAAAATAGGACAATTGAAAAAAATAACAAAGAATCTATGTCAAAACAAGAATCCAACGCTAGTTATATCGTTGGAATCGGATAATTAGTTCAGCCATAATGAATTTTTTTATTTTTTAATTATTAAAAACTTTGACTTTTAATATCATGAATATGTCAATTGAAAATTTTTTTTTACAAAATCCTTTAGGATTTGTGTTAGTGATGTAAAATACTATCAAAAAAATGTATCTACAAACAAAAACTAATTTTGACCTAATTCAGGTGGCCCGTTTGAGAAATTCTGACCCATTTGCACTTTTCACTTGCAAAACTTGGTCTTTGAACGAGTAAGATGCAAAACTATGTTTTTAAATCTTTTGATTTCAATTATTTACTAAACTACTTAATTTTAAAGGATTTTTTTTTACTTTTGTGAATAAGAAATCATGCAAAAGCCATTCTATACAATTTTTGCATTTTTTTTTCAAAAATGATCTTATGAGCGGTTTTTCGTGTTTTTCTTAAAATCACTTATCCTGCAAATACAGAGTTGTGCATCTAATGTAAATTTTAAAAAGCAATACCCTTCTTAAAATACCCCATTCATAAAATGGCACAAAATCAGAGAGTAGTTCTTACAATTGAAGAAAAAGTTTAAATTATCCGCTTAATTGGTGATAACAAAAGATCTACGCGTCAGGTTGCTCGAATATTTAATAAGCATTACCCTTCTTAAAATACCCCATAGAGACCTATATAAAAAATAGTGTGTCACCTGAGAATTATAGTGTTCTATCTACATTTTCTTTTTTTATTCAGGTTAGTCTTGTTTTAAGTCTTAAAGATGATATTGATCTATCTATATATAATTGGGGTAGAAATTGTAAAGTTTAAGGCTTAAACTGTACAATTTCTACCCCAATTATATATAGATAGAACAATATGCATCTTTAATACTTAAAACAAGACTAACCTGAATAAAAAAAAGAAAATGCAGATAGAACACTATAATTCTCAGGTGACGATTTGTCCATGGTTTTTTCCGGATACGGCCCGATAGAAAATTTTTAGGAAATTACCTATAGGCACACCATAACTTTTACATTTTCCCTATTGAGACTGATAGCAAATAACTCAATGAAGGATATCCCTATAGAACAACCATAAAACATATGACAAAATTTTATTAAAACCTATGGGGGAAAAACTAATTTCTACATTTATGTGTATTTTCCCTATTGAAAACAATAGCAAATAAATCAAGGGTGGATATCCCTTTAGAACAACAATAAATCCCAACTAGGGGTCCTATACATACCGATACATCCTATAGAAACACCAAACATTCCAATACAAATATCTATAGGTTTGAACAGGGTCTCTATGGGGTATTTTAAGCAGGGTATCATAATCGTGCACCAATTTGGCACAAAAACGTTAGTGATATGTTATTACTAATGGTCTTGTTTCAAATTGGTGCACGATATCAACAAATAGTTTGCAAGAACCAAAGCTGTGCTTAAAATAAGACCAAAAAGTATAATTTAAATCGACGAAAATGTCCAGACGACGAACATCTTAGCAGAATTTTGGAACAATCCAAATGATAGTAGGAGTGCAGTTGCGAGGACACTATATTTAACCAAAAATAAAATATGAAGGAGTTTAAAGCGCAATATTATTAAGGCATTTAACCAAAATTTCTAAGTACATACTCTCTTATAAGAAAATAACCATCTATAGATGGTTATTTTCAACGACGGTTTAAATTTTGCCTATGGTTGCTATCTTAACGATAGATATTTAAAAAAAAACATAATGTTTACAGACGAGGCAACATTTACCAAAAGCGGTGTGGTGTCTAGTCAAAATTGTAGTTATTGGGCATCCAAAAATCATAAAATTGTAAAAACCAATGGTCAAAAAGTTAACGTGTGGTGTGGCATATTAAAAGAAACGAATTGTTGGCCCCTTTTTCCTGGATAACCTCAAAGATGAAAATTTTCTACATTTTTTACAAAATGATTTTCTTATTTTTTAATGGAAAATGTATACTTCCAATTAGATTTCCCTGACATTTTTTAAATGAAAATTTCCCTATGAAGTGGATAGGTGGAAATATCCCTTGGAACCATGGCCCCCTAGATCGCCTAATATTACCCCTTGTGATTTTTTCCATGGGGAAACTGAAAAAATAAAGTGTATTTTAGTCGACCGCGTAACAGGGAACAACGAACTTTATGAAAAGTAAGTGAACGGTTAAGAAAAGTTGTTCAAAATGGTATTTTTTGGAAGGTTATTTTGAATAAACAAGAATTTAAAAAAATATGACCACCTATTTAGGTTTGTTATTGCAATTAAATAAACAAGTTGTAAAAAATTATTTTTCTTTTCTGCGTTCATTTTTTGAGATTGTAGATTAAGGGGTTTTTGGGGATGCTGAATCTAAATATGATTGGTAAAAATTATCTAAAATATCCTTTTGCCGAAAAATCGGCCCCCTTTTACCCCCAAACACCGTACGCCAATGATAAATAAAAAAATTTATCAAGGACACGCTGTATATCAAGATACGTTAATATACAAAAATAGTATAAAAAAATTAGGTATTTAACTAAAACAAAATGTCAATAAAAGTGTTTAAAAACATTGTAAAACTGTTGGTAAATAAATATAAAACTACAATTTTTTCTATTTGAATCAAATGTACCCGACTATTTAAAATTTAAATTAATATAATGTCATATGCTTTTCATGACATGATATTTCTCTGAGTGTAATGGGAAAAACCATTACCAAAAGGGTAAAAGTAGCCCAACTAAAATACTGGGTCCACGTCACTCGTAGACAACGCAACAACATACTACAAGCCACCCTTAAACTAGATCTTAAAGACAAAAAAGTCGGGAGACCATGCTTCACATTTCATGACACGTTAGCACAAAACATGCACTTCTCACAAATTAACAAGACCAGCTGGGAGCAAATAAGCAACAATAAAAACAAAATTAAAAAAAAACAACCGACACACTTTACCAAGTTCAGGAATTATCCGACACGGATAATGACAATAATGAACAAGACGAAGACCTCGACTAGGAAACTACACCCTGCAGCGGAATAACAACTCCCCAACTCCAAATAGTAATCCCAAATGTTTGGAGTATTATTAATCGACTGGTCTAGGGGGATTCCGCGTCGTACTTAGTTTTAAGTCGGCGTAATTGTCCCCCAAAAACCAACACCCTCCCGTCCCTTCTCCATACCCCACTGAGCGTATAGCATAGGCTCGGCGAACCCGGGAACGGCTATTAAAACTATTCGCCTCTCGCTCTCGAGCTCCAAATAGGGGACAGTACTGAACGCAATGGACATTCGCACCCAGCAAACACGGGTGAAGCCGCGAAGTTGTTGGGAAAGAACAAAAATCGGCGTAAGTAAACATAGGCCTGTACGGGGTTTGAGAGTCAAGAGGAAATGGGGCTGGTTATACGTCTCTTATACTCATACTCATACTCATACTCAATCAAAATATTAACGAAAAATTTTGAGATAATTGGGCAGAGCATTTTATTACGCAATTATTTCGAATCCTAGAAGTCCTTTAGCAAAACGAGTGGCATTTTTGAAATCAGCAGCCTGAATTTAACGTAAAATATTTACATTAGGTATTAATAAACATATAATCTCAGTTGTACCCAATATTCATAAAATGAAACAAATTATATTAAAATACTAATAATAGACTATAGGTATTATATGTTAATAATGCATTTGAATACTGTTTGAAATACAATTTGGTATTTGTTTATTACATTGTATACATTAGTTAATAATCCATAGATGTATATTCACCTGTGATAATTGTCAATATTTCATAATTACAAAATTAACATAATGTCCTTATCTATATTAACAAGCATTAGTAATTACTCTAGTCAATTTATCATTAATCAAGCTAAAGACAAATTAGCAAAAAAATAGAATACCCAATTATAAATAATTGACTTATATTTAATAATATACATTTGTTTTAAAATTTAAACTATAAAAATATAAATATATAATAGAGACATAACCATATTAGCTAAATTTATATTTATTATCATTATTTTTGTTAAAATCAATAAATTTATTAACAAAAAAATAATGTATTAAAATAGAATGGCGTGATTATCAAGCTGTAAAATTGAATAGTGGAGTGGAATAGTCTCAGAAAAATTTTTATAGGCCAACAAATCATATTTTTCACAGGCACTTTTTGCATTGGATGCACTATAAAGTGCCTGATTTATTCCCATATCGTATATCTTTCTGTGGCCTTAAATAAGACCAAAGAATGAATGAAATTTCGCTTCTCTTTATCTGCCCTACTTCCCGATTCAATTCGGTCACATTTTGATCTCATAACAATCCTGAGTTTTTGTGGACCCCATTACGTCCACAACAGCCCATAATTTTGATCTATGGGCCTAGATAAATCTTAATTAAATTGGCTTATGTAACAGTTTTTTTTTAATGCCGGATTAATCAAATTTTATATACAGAAAGTTGCCACGAAAAGAAAAGTAATTACATTTTAATTTAAAACGCATACCGAGGTCAGAAACTCTGAAAAGTAATTACATTTTATTTAACCAGATAAAAAATGACTCTTTTGAAGCATGTGGGTGACACCACTAGCTTGGCAATATAAATATTTACTTTGTACTCTTGAGCTAAAGATAATTTTAATGGATTGCTCTTTTTAGAAACCACCATACCATTTATCATATTAAATATTATTTATATACATTTAATTAAAATTGCTTTCAAGCATTTAAAAAAAAACATTATTGTTTCAACCTTATTTGCATTAACAGCATTTACATTTACAATAGAAAAATCTTCAAAGATAAAAATAGATATAGATTTACATTTTCAGTCGAACCGAGAAATTAAACAAAGCGCGTTTGTCCAAGTTTGTTTATTGTCTTATAATTTAAAAATCAAATCAAACCTGCTCTTTTTTCTCTTCATGGACTGCTAGCGTAAGATTTGCAGGCCAGGAGAAATGACACTCCTTTAGACCAATGATCGTAGTGGGGAATGTGGAGATAGAACTTTTGTCCACCGACTACGAATTTACATAACCTGCTCTTTCCATCGATGCAAAATAATTGCAAATTTCTATTGCTTTCACGCTAAACTGTGGATACATTGGTACTTGTGTTAGATCCTCATAAAAACCTGTTCCAAAACGCAGTTACTATATTTAACAGCTCTGTAGAGGCTCGAATAACGTCGTGTTTTCAAAGGAACAATGAGAAAAAAGAAAAAAAAAACATTTATGTTTCTATTTTATGTTACTAAGTTGCTATTTGTTGCAATAAACAAAATGAAAAGTTAATTCGTGTTTCTTGTTTCCGTTCCGGTAAAGATCAAAGTAACAAGTGGAACAAACGGAAAATAATCGAATTTTATTATTACTGCGGCAGTGAAGACATTTCTACGACTGTATTAATTTTTAACCTTTTTATTTTTATTTTTCAATTGACAGTTCTGACCAATTTTTACTCAATATCGCCACCATAACGTTAGAAATAAACATAAATTCCCTAGCCCAACTGTTACGTAATATATGAGGGGTCTAGATGCAAAACCCGCCATCTCTATTTATTGAAAGTAAAGGACAGTGGATATGTTTGCAATACATATTAATTATGTTGTTATGGAAACATGTATTCTGTCCTTTATTTTCAATAAATGGAGATGGCGGGTTTTGCATCTAGACCCCTCATATGATGATTATTGGGTACTACCTTAATTACAAAATATGGCAACAAAAAGTTTATTATTATTCCTCTAGTGCAAAAGCACTTTAGTCTTGTATGATATTTCAGGGAAATTAATTTTACCCCCTTTAAAAGGATATCCAAGGAAATAATACATGCAAGTACTAGTATTGTATAGATAAGGATTTACTTTCTGTTAAGCTAGAAAAATATGGTATAAGAGGAGTATCTCTAAAATTAATTAATTCCTATATGTCAAAGAGGAAGCAGGTTGTTAAATTAAACTCAAATGGGTTAAAGTTACTGTCAAACCCTGTAGATTTAAATAATGGTGTCCCCCAAGGATCAATCCTTGGATCTTTACTTTTCATATTGTATGTAAGGTAAATATCTTGAAATGCTTCATCAACTTCATCTCAAGAAAGCATGTTTGATTGGTTCAATAAAAATGGAATGAAACTAAATTTAAACAAAACCCAGTACATTAAGTTTGGAGAGTACGGATTTTCAAATGTGCTTCCAATTTATCTTGAAAATGGTTTAAAGATTAATTATTGGGTTCGTCAGGAAAATTTTTGGGTGTAATCTCTAACAAATTTACTTGAAGAAAACAAACAGAATATGTCTTAACCAAAATAAATAAATTTTATTATTTGCTACTAAATTTAAAATTTGTTGTACCAAAAAATGTCTCCTTAAGTGTCTACTTTGGATATGTATATTCGAATCTAAGGTATGGCATTATTTTTTTGGGGGAATTCAGCTCATACCTATATCGGATCTTTTTATTTTTCAAAAAAAATGTATTCGAAGTATATTTAATCTTAAACCTACAGAATCGTGCAAACCTATTTTTGTTCAAAATAAATTACTTACTTTGTCAGATATTTATATTTTTGAAATTTGTGTATTTTATCACTACTCGTAATCACACTTACTTAACAAGAAATAAAGAATTATTAACTAATAAAACAACTAATAAAACAAACGAAAATTAACACTGTGTATTGTGGTATTTCTAACCACGCCTTACTTTTATATAATATGCTTCCTAATAGCCTTAAAAATCTTAATATTAAAAAATTTAAACCAGCATTAAAAGAATATCTAGTAACGAAGTGTGATTATAGCGTAAATGAATTTTTAATGTATATCTTAAATAAAATGTATACTTTTTATACTCTGTATTTGTTAATAATAATTAAGCAAGTGTTAATTTAATATTATATCTACATATAGGTTTACGTTTTTTATATTTTGTTTTTTGTTGTGACGTGTAAATTAAATGTAAATGCACTTCAAAAATAAATTTATAAGCGTTATTGTAAAAGTTGGTATTGTTTTTCACTCGCAAGTTGTTTTATGTTAGATTTAGTATCACTTAAAGGGCATCTCAAGTCATATTCCACATTGAGGCGGTTTTTGTTTTTACTGTTAGTAAAGTTGACAAACCACTCTTACATCTATAAGTGGTAGCAAAAGGTATAAACATTCTTAGAGCTCTGTCAGCTATGATAGGATATTCTGTGCCTACTTTTCGCCAAAATGAACCAAGGTCATAATTTTGGAGTTCCACTTTAAAAGTGTAGTGCTGTCAAGATATTCATCATATTTCCTTCAGACTGTTGAAAAAATCAGCAGGATATGATATCATTTTAACAATTGTTTCATATTTTATTTTTGTGTAATCTTTTATTTTATTTTAGTAGGATAACATTATGTTATTAACATACGGGATGCTACCCCCATGGAGGTAATTACCCCCAGGTTCGGAACCCCTGCTTTAGTGGATTAGCATTTATTTATTTATTTCCATGTAGATATCCACTTTTTTATGATGACGGTAGTAGCATTAAAATAAGTCAAGATTCTTATAAAAATGGTCAATATGCACTATACACTTTAAATATAAATAATTGAGATCTATTTGTCGGTTTAACGCGATTTTATTTTATTTTTTGAAAATAATACAATTAATGTATACTTTGTATTCCAAATTAAGAGCTCTTTATAGCTAGCTCTTTATAGCTAGCTTTATAAACATAAAATACATACATGTATGTTAAACAACAATATTTATAACAAATTTTTACTTCTTATGAATATTATTAATTATGGTTCCTTTTCCATGGTTCCAAGTGGGAAATTTCATAATAAACAGGCAAAACAAAGATAAAAATTGCAGATTTTGTTTAAATTTGGGCATTTTTTTTTAAACCGCTCTTCGAATTTTTGAAGTGTTGTACTAAAACTGCACGTTCTATATGTTAAATACACTAAATGCCGGTCTGAACCAAAGCGAGGCTTCTAAATCCAACAAAAATTAGATAAAATATCCAAATTTGGCACCCCCTTATATTTTTAAGGATTTAAAATTTGGTGGAATAAACTACATTTGAGGAGCATCCGTGCAAAACCGGCTATATCCACTTTAATAAAATGTTGGGAAAATGGCAAAAACTCTCGGTTTCCTGGCCTTTACAGATAAAAGAAAAAGCAAACTTGAGTGTTGTGGGCTTTGTGGTACTTAATTTATAAGACATACTTTCGTTTTCAAAAACTTTATATTAAGGCCAAAATTTAAAAAAATGTTTTGGATATAGCCGGTTTTGCTCGAAAACCG
Organism: Brassicogethes aeneus; assembly: GCA_921294245.1. Taxonomy (NCBI): domain Eukaryota; kingdom Metazoa; phylum Arthropoda; class Insecta; order Coleoptera; family Nitidulidae; genus Brassicogethes; species Brassicogethes aeneus. The sequence continues at coordinate 39,467,795 of OV121132.1, forward strand.
AATAAAAATGTGAAAAAAACCTTTATTATTTAAAAATATTAACAAAATAAATTTGTGCAAACATGATAAAAACAGAACCAATTTTAGTAGTAGTATCGACATATTATTATTATTTATCGGATATAGCCGGGTTTGCTATAAAAACGTGGATTTGGCCGGTTTTGCTCCTAAAGCTACCTTTTAAATGTGATTTTAACATGGATTTAGTCGGATGTAAACAGAATTATCTTGGTTGTCGATAGAAATGAACCCAAAGTTGCGAAATCAAATAAAAAACAAAAACTGAATAAATGGATTTAGCCGGTTGCCCTCATTTAACCCAACATTAAAAAGGACCACCCCACCACTTACATTTTCTCTTCAAAAGAAACGTGCTTCTTAAACGAGACAAGATCCTTTTTTATGCTTAGATACGCAGTTTTAAGCAGGATTTTGATTCAACTTATTACCAACTTATCAACTTTGGTAGAAACAATCTTTCTTTACCAGGATCTCTCCAAAATCGTTAAATTTCCTAATATTAATATCTTGATCACTAATTGAATTTTATTTATAAATATCTACACAGTTAAAAGAAACTTTTTAACACGTTGACTGCCAGGCATATATTTTGTAAACTCAAATTTTTGCTGTTGTCTACCCAACTGGGTTGACACAAGAACCCAAATTTTTGGGTATTGGCATATTCAAGATGACGACAGTCCAAAACAACACCAATAAAATGTTAATTATGTGATCTAGGTGTATTGTTAAGGATGTGATCTAAGCAAAATTAAAGCGTTCACAAAATTTTTAATTCTAATGTAATAATGTAACCATGCCACCGCTTTTGCTAAAAACACCTTTTTAAAATCATACTCGTATAATGAAAATGGCAAATTAATACATCATTTACAATACTTTTCCATAGCAGAAATATTTTCCTAGAGCAGAAATATTTTCAGCATCACGTGATCTTCCTAAATGTGTTTGGTCATCAACCGACTTAATTTATTTAAGTTAACTAAAGTTTAATTGCTTGCTAGGACAATTAAAACCTTAGGGAAAAATACTCATTGGCCAATATTCTATAAACAAAATACCTATTCTATAAATTTTTTAAATTTGTGTAAGTTATCAATATGCCCTAATTGGTTAATCACTTAATTCGGTACTACACGCAGGATGCCAAAGAGATGAATCTTAATACACGACACGTCCCTTACGATGGAGTAGCATCCTGCTGTAACGAGTCATAGAGCAAAGACTATTACAGTGAATAATAGATTGATGTGTTTGTGGAACGTGCAATGGTCAGCAGACCGCCGAGACGAGCACGGTAATCGACCACCGGGTACATTTTGGACAATGAGCAGTGTGAATTTGGGGGTGTTAGTATGGGGAAAGGGGGTGAAGTTAATGGGGGTGCAGGGCACGTGTCAAGGGTCATTACCTGTCAAGGCTCATTGCCGACCATCGCGGCTAATGGGCCGAAGGCGGCGCGGCAGCCTCTCTTCCACCGCTTCAACATAAATCAGCTAATAACGCGACGTGTTACATACAACGATATGTCCAATATGTTGGGCATCCATTTTTTAATTATCAGAAAAAGAGGATTTATTGTAGCTCTATTGTACCCTCTAGGCTCTAACAGGCGGACATTTTTTAAATACAGCTACTCTGAAATATTCATGATAGGTATTAAAACATAAATGTTAACGCGTAAAATGAGTTACTGCCTTTAATCCAAAATTTTAGGATACCTACTCACTGGATTTTATGACGTATATATTGTAAGTAAAATATTTTTGTCATCATTATACCGATCCCAATTTCAATTTTAACGTTCATTGGTACAAACAGTGGGGTGGATACAATACAAGCAAAATGGCACCTTAGGAAATAATTTAAGTTTATTGAGGAGCAAAAACCTAAGGGTGGGGTTTCAGCCTATAGGATAAGACTAGTCTAGTCTGTCGGACATTCTACTTTTATTTTTTTGTAGGGCTGTGTTTTTAAAGTTAAAGGTGTGATTAGAACCGTTTAAAAGATGTCGAATTTTATGATACGAGGGGCGAAAAAGTTTCTTTTAATTTAAAACCCGATTGGTACAAATTTCAGAGAATATTGAATTACATTAAATAATGTAATTACATTAAAAATTATTTAGTTACATTATATTAAATTTTGACTTTAATTAATAAAGGTATATTACACAGAAAAAAATCTAACTTAGTATCAAGAACAGCGCTGTCATTGAATGCATTAAAATTGAAGCAATCTATATTGTTATTTGCTCAATTAATTACTATTAAACCAAAATAGGGAAATATTTTTCCTAAATGTCAAAGAATTTATTGCGTAAAATGTATACATAGTATACATACAATAGTATTAAAGTTATTAAATAAATCAAATTAGTATTTAATGCAATAACATTCTACCATTGTAACAAATAAATATCAATATGAATATCAATAGATTTAGGATCGATAACTTTTGTTGTTAATTTAAAAACAGTAAACGATTATAAACCAAGTGCTAACTACATATTGGTATTATAGTAACTGTTATTCAGGAATACGGATTACAATATCCCATTGGTTTAATGGCTCACCCATTCATGCTATGCTAGCGTTTTTTCTGTGTACAAAATTATCAAAGTTTATTACATATACCTATAATTATTTAGGAAATGAATATAGAGCAAAAGGTTACACAGCTATATTATCTTGAAAAAATAGATATCCTTCTTTGTATTAAAATTAAACATGTAAAATTAATGCCCATTATTTTATCAACGACCACTAACTAAAATTGTCTACATGGTGTACCAAACTCTATAGAGTTTGTATACGCCCAAACCTTATTGTGAAAAAATGGTGACATTAATAAAAAGTATTGTTAGTTATTCCTAAATTAGGAGCTTTGAAGAGTAAATTTAGCAAAAAATAAATAAAAAACAATGGCGACGCTCAGCGTCGCGATGCTAACGAAAGTATTTTTTCACAAACATACTTTTTTACGGTTGGAAATAAAATAAAATTCTAAAGTTTTTAAAAAAAATTTTTTTTTATCTATTATAGTTTTGAAGTTATTACAATTTTATTAGACAAATCCATGCCAATGTAAAATTATTATGATCTAGATTGCCATGCCTTTTTGACGTTACTAAAACGTTACTATAAAACAAAATAGTTTTTAAAGTAAAGTGTTAAACAATTAGTTGAAACTTGTAACAAAGTTTGTTAATTACTTTTTTTCTTATTTTTAACATTAATCATCATGGTATCACATCAAGAAAAAGTCGATGTGCTTTTAATATATGGTGAGGCAAATCGTAATTCCAGGGCAGCACTTCGGTTTTATAGACAAAAGTATCCAAATGGAATAGTTTCCGACCACAAAATGTTTAATAGATTGGAAAAAAATTATAGGCAAGAAGTGATGAAGCCGTCGCACAAATTTTTGATATGTTTGAAAATAGACCATGGTCTATTTTCAAACATCATAGAAAAGTAATAATTTGCAACCCAGAAAACAGAGATAGAAAACTTGACTTTTTAGCGCAAACTGTAAATCTAGAAAACCAACACCCAAGCCTGTTTTATCATATTTTGTGGAATGAAAAAATTAGATTTAAAAGAAACGGGCGGCCGAATCGTCAAAACGAAAGATACTGGGCAATTGAAAACCCACATTGGGTAAACGAAATAGAAAATCAAGGGCATTTTGGGATCAATGTTTGGTGTGGTCTGCTTGGTCGACATCTGGTGTTTTTGAATCAATATTTGTATGAGTTATTAGATGGAGTGCCGCTTTTATTAAGAACAAATATATTTTGGCAAATGGATGGTGCTCCATACTATAACACCGAAATTGTTCGTGGATTTATGGACCAAAACTTTCCCAATAAATGGATTGGTAGATTGGGCCCAGTAAGTTGGCCAGCTAAGTCGCCAGATTTAAGTACATAAACATAAATAAAATAGTGAAACTTTAAAACAGTTTTGTTTGTATTTAAATATTTATGTTTTATAAAAAATATTATGTTGCCATGAATTCGTAGCTCTGTTTTGTCATTTAAAATGCAGTTGGGGTTTTTTTAGAGGACTCAAATATAAAAATATTCGATTTTAAGGTTAATGTTTGTACAACAACTATTTTTTGTTAGATTTCTTACAAATGTCCAAATTTAAATATAAATAACTTTAGGTAAAGTTATCATTAGTTAATTCTGCACCAACAAATATACGTACCAAATTGAAGCCTTTGGCAAAACATGAAATTGCAACGGTTTAGTTCTTGACTTTTATTTACAATTTAAAACACAATACACGCATATAAGAGTTGACTTTTCTAATCAATGATATAAGGAATATTAAATCAAAATCGAGTAGGTACTAAACCAAAGTTTTTACTTGCAACGCGGATCACAAATAACGTGCGTGATTTAGCTGTGCAATTGAACAAAATTTGTAGAGTAAGACTTCTGCCTTTCTCTCTTTCGTGAAAAAACTACTTATTTATTTAAAAATTATGTGCAGTGCGTATGCTTTAAATGTATTGTTGACAATTCTTGAACTCACACAATGCTATCGAACATCACCAGATGGCGCGCGCGTTGCGAAAACCCTATGCTTCTTTAGCGTATATGATTCATAGGATCAAAGTTTTTTGAGTTATTCGTTATCCTTCTTGTTTCTGTTATTCATAATTTAATAACAAGGCATTAGGAATTTCTTAATAGGAAACGTAGTTTATATTATTAGTTTTATTATAGAAAGAAATGTGTTATTTTCTTTAATTCTACCCACAATTAAGTAATAATTATATTTTTGAATTTGGTAGGTTTATTGTTACATGTTTCGATTCTAAACTTAAATGTCTACACAGAAAAAACGCTAGCATAGCATGAATGGGTGAGCCATTAAACCAATGGGATCTTGTAATCCGTATTCCTGAATAACAGTTACAATAATACCAATAGGTAGTTAGCACTTTGGTTTATAATCGTTTACTGTTTTTAAATTAACAACAAAAGTTATCGCTCATAAATCTATTGATATTTATATTGATATTTATTTGTTAGAATGTTAGAATGTTACTAATTTGATTTATTTAATAAGGTTACTTTAGTATGTATACCATGTATATATACTATTAACGCAATAAATTCTTTGACATTCAGGCAAAATGTTTCCCTATTTTGGTTTAATAGTAATTAATTGAGCAAATAACAATTTAGATTGCTTAAATTTTAATGCATTCAATGACAGCGCTGTTTTTTTATGTGTACTGTTGAAATCTTAAAAATGATTTTAGAGCGAAAAAATAATATATTATACCTATAGGTATGTAAAAATAATATATTATATATATACAGTGTGTCGCATTTAAGATGAAGACACCCCCATATTTTCGCTATTTCAAGGAATAGAGATTTGAATTTTTTCACATTCATACATGTTGGTGGGTCACATTTTTTAAGATACTCAACTGAAATCTGAACTTTAAACTTGGCCTACTACGAATTCACAAACGGAGCCAGTTGTCGATATTTTGCTTCGCGTTAGAAATATCGAAAAAAATTATTGGAAAAAGTTGTTCAGAATATTACTCTAACTCCGTATACCAATTTTCATAGGAAAATTCGCATTTCTAATTTATTTATTTTTATTAGTTTTATTATTGTTTTATATCATTTCCTTAATTTAATAAATTATAATTGATTTGTAATTTCCAAAAATTGTTTTAATTATTTATTTAACGGTCATAAACACTAGTTAGTATCAAATTTCCATGGCTCCCTTATTACCAAACTAAAAAATAAACTTGTAATAATTTTGTGTGGACCAAAATAAAAAAAAAATTAAAAATGCGAATTTTGTTATAATGTATATGGGGTTAGAATAATATTCTGAACAACTTTTTCTAATAACTTTTTTCGATATCTCTAACGCGAAGCAAAATATCGAGAACTGGCCCTGTTTGTGAATTTGTAGTAGGCCAAGTTTAAAGTTCAGATTTTAGTTGAGTAGCTTAAAAAATGTGACCCATCAACATGTATGAATGTGAAAAAATTCAAACCTTTATTCCTTCAAATAGCGAAAATATGGGGGTGTCTTCATATTAAGTGCGACACACTGTATATATATATATATATATATATATATATATATATATACCTATAGGTATGTAATGCAAAAATAACTGATAAGGAGGGAATGGGTTTATTAATTAAATCAAACGGCGAAAGGTGGGTACTTTTGTAGAAGCTTTTTTATTAAACGTATTATAACGGTTTTATTAATTATTTGAATTAAAGTTATAACCCACGGTTTTTTAGATTTTGGGAATTTAATTAATATTATTTCTTTAACCACTTGATTGGTGAACACAGCTATTAGCTGTCTATAGAAATTACAGGTGAAAGTTATTATTTTATTGTTATAACATATACAATGTTGTACAACGAAAGATGAAGGGGCATGCCGCTCCATTTCGGTATAAGTTATAGACACTGAGAAAACAGTTTATTTTTTATAAAGAAGTTTTATTTATATTTAATAAATGCTATATTGCATATAGGGTTAATAAACATCCCGTTTAAATGTAATAAAGCATTTGTTTTTGTATGTTTCTTAATAAATAATATATTTATTTTTTACTACGATCTTAAAATATTAATAATTAAAATACATTTATTAAAAGTAAAAAATGTATTTATTTAAAACAAATTTATACCATATGTAACCTATAACATATAAACTTTGTTAATAAGAAACAAATTTAAAGCAATAAAAATTGAATATTTATTAATTGTAAAAGTTTGTTTTTTACACAAAACAATGAATTTGTTAATAAATAACAAATTTTAAATAATAAAAAATGTATCAATATTTATAATATATAGGTGTGTTATTTGTGTTTCCTGTCTTTAAGATCGGTCATTTGATTTTTTACAAAATGACTATTCAAGGTCATGACTTAAAGTTGGTTAGTTTAAAGTGTCGATATTGCTAAACACTGATTGGCCATCCTCATTTACATTGTAAACAGTAGGTTCATAGGAATCTTCTGTTAAAAAAACCACCGACGCCTCTTCTATTCTAAAATAATATAAACTTGGATATAAACAAAAAAAATATTGGCGGTATTCACTATCTATAGAGCTCTTAAACTAAGAATATGACAGCAGAATGTAATCATTGCAATGATGCATTAAAAATCACAGTTTAGTTGCTACTGTAGAGGTTTTAACCTGATGGTGTATATTTTAAAGAAGAAAAAACTGTTATAAATTACCTTCACAATTGGACACATCACTTAAACCGAGATCGATAATAAAGTCCTTTAAATCCATTTTTTACAGGTACTTCACTACTTCACAACATAAAACTAAAACTGATGATGCTTATGCGAGGGCGCGAAATAAGTAAATAACGTATTTTAGGGCAGAATATATTTATTAATAAAAAAATTATTTATTATTTTTTACTTAACACAGTTTTATTGTAAACATGTAAGTTTTATATAAATAAATATATTATAATTATTATAATTATTTATATATATAATTATATATATAATTATAATTATTTTTATAAACAAAAACAAATTATAATTATTTGTATAAACAAAACTTGTAACATTTAATAAACAAAACATATTCAACAATAAACATGTAATTCTTACAAATACATTATTTATTTATTAATTCAAATTGTATCATTTGTTTTATGGAAGTTTTACAAAATATATTTATTTATTAAAAAATATGATTTATTTTTAATTAATAGATATATCTATGTTTAAAAATGATTAATCTGTTTTGTTTTTATAAAGAAATATTTATTTCTTTGAAGCAAACTTAATAAAATAATTGGCATATTAAATAAAAATATATTAATTTTGCCGTATAATAAACAAATATTTGTTATTCAGAAACAATATTTTTTAATTATAACTGAAAACTACCAAATATATGATTTGGTTATTACAATAGTATGATTTCTTCGGCATAACCAATACCGCTTCATCGTTCCGTTGTACAACATTGTTATTTTTACATATCCTGTATATGTAGCAGTAGCTTGTTGTAAACTTCTATTCTTCAATTATAATTATGTAATTATTAAATTTATAATAATAATTATTTTAAATATTATTGTCTATTTATGAGGTTATTATGTTAAATAATCTTCCCTTTCGATTACAATTATTAAACGAAGATTTATAACCACAAAATACGTGCTAGAAATATTTCTATTAACAGGTATACAATTTTAGTGTCCCGGTTTTTTTTAAAAATTACACTAATTTTGTAAGATTCATCAAAACTATTACAATTAAAACATTTTGTCTTTATTTTGTTACTACATATACCATTTATCTATTTTTTGTTATATTTAATATTTTTTTCTATTTACAGGTAAGAAAAAAGCATCACAGTGTTTTCTTTTAATTTACTTCATGCAATGATATTTAAAGGTAAGTGAAGAAAGTTTCTTCAAGAAACTGTTTTTTATTAAGTTTTACTTACTTACTTTAAAAAGTTAAAATACTTGCTACTGATTTTTACTTAATATAGTTTTTTGTAGTGAAAAAAAAACAATTAGAATACGTTAGGGTTTAATTTGTGTCTTAATATTTTTACATTTAATTTTATCGGTTAACGGCCAATTTAGATAAAGTAATGCGTGTGTGTGCGAATGTGGGTTAATCATGATTGCTGTTCATCAAAAACTTTAATCAAACATTCTAGGAAACTTTGCTGTGTCCCCGCAAGCCTTCCAAGTTTTCAAATTATTTCCATAACTGCGTTTAAATCAAATCTTCAAGTGGATTAGGGAGTTATGGCGGTATATTTGCAAGAAGCACCTGGCGCCCATGATCGCTTTTCCATTTACTTAATATATGTGTGAATGTGTCTTCATGAATAAAACATTCCATCAGAGTTCGCTATGGATCTTTACCAACTTGATCCGAATTCGGCTCTGCTCCTCTTATCAATTCATTCTCCAAGTGTTATTGCAGTCCTTCGCAAATCGAACTTACACAATTAATTAATACGATTGTTTTCTTAAAAAATATTCACTGATTCTGATTTATTTTAATGAATACGTATTAATTAACTTCCATGCCAAGCAAAAAGTATCGTATATAAAATGCATATTTTATGTTAGGTGTCTTTTTCACTAGTTCAAAAACATTCGTTATGTGCTAATAAAATAAACGAAACGCGAATTATAAAAAAAAATATTTGTTTGCCTACACTGTTTAAAATATCTGTGGTGTAAATAGAAATCTTAAAATGGTGTCAAAATCCAACACCAAGTGGTGTTTATATAACACCATGAATTATGGTTGAAAATGTAATATACAGCAAACACCAAAACGATGTTTATCTAAAAATATTTAAGAAGTGCACCTACACAGAAAAAAAGGAATAGTTCATATATTAATTTAGTTGATCCATAAGTCTTTATTTTTGTATTTTTTTTATTTTTATCAACTGTGGGAAGATTAATATAAACAAAGATTAGTCTGACGGTACTAAACCAGATAGTTTTTTTTTAAATTGGTTAAATTAACCCAGAAAACTTTAGTGAAACCAACCCGCTGTATGGTTCACTTTACTAAATATGTTGTTTGTAAAATAAAAGTTACTTCAACCTAACGCACTCTATTAAAACGATTAAAACAATTTGCCGTGCATTCCCGGTTGCATAGTGTGTACCGATCGCGGCAAAGGCGGTATGGATCACGTGATGTTCTTAAATCTCGCCTCTGTTGACTTACATGAAGAATATATAAGCTCAGGTGGTCCTTTGCTTTGGTGTGACACTACAAGTTGTTCGATACTAAAGAGACCTTAAATAGGTGGAAACAGCTGTCAATACTTGAAGTATTTTAAGTTAGTGGAACGCACTTACAACATTATCTCTAGCGAGTTGAAGATTCCATTTTCTGGAACTTCCTGTTTCCTTTTTTTCCTTTTTTCTGTGTATACTATAGTATGATTTAATTTGACCACAAACACATAATATTTAACACTGAAAAGGAGTTCAATTTACACCAGGTAAAATTTATTTTAATACTGTGTGGAAGTTAAATTAACACTATTTTAGTATTTGAATTTACACCGGACCAACGAACCATATTTAACACCATTTTGGTTTGTATCGATATAGACCATGTATGGTGTTAATTTGGTGTTAAATTGGTCATGAAATTTTGAACAGTGTATTAAAGGAAACTCTGTATCGTATCGTTTAAATGCATAAATTTTAACTGACTAATAAAAAGCACCCTGTAAAATCAGAAAAGTTTGAGCATGCTCAAGCTGAAGTTATTAAAATTCAACAGGAAGTCACATTACGTTATTTCCATTTGTTTACGGAAGCTACGCACAAGGAGTCTTGGTGGGTCACTTATGAACTATCTGCTATAACAAAATCACAGTTGAGTTTTGGAAATAATATTTTTTGCCCGAATTCTCCCACTGACCAAGGTCAAGAAATAAACATCTTGTATACATCTAAATAAATTATTTTATTTTTATTTTTTTCTCTTAGTACATTTACAATAAAAATCATTTTTAGATAATAATAAGTGTTTTCTAGGCACTTATTCGTGTCTAAAATGGCATTTATCCGTGTCTAAAATGGCATTTATCAAACTTGATACCTAATATATTACATTTAAAGTTTTTTTGTATATTTTATAAATATTTAAACTTACATATCTATTTAATTTGAAAATCTGGAATTTTCATTACGCAAATTGCAAAGATATAGTGAAAAATGTGTACACCGAGTTAACCACAATTATTTTGAAATCCGCACGCGCTGATGGATCACATGCTTCGCAGAACCTACAAATTTAATATTCGTTTAGTGGAGATTTTACCGCAGCCAAATGTTTCATTGGTTAAGTGCTTCACAAACAAATCTGCACATCACATTTAATTAATGATGTTGCATTCCAGATAATTTTATTAAACTCGAACGTGTTTAAATTTATTTCTAGAGTTCGTGTCAAATGCCGTTGTCATTAAATTAATTAATGTGGTAAACTCTACTTTAAACTATTATTATTGCCAAATGGAATAAAAACAATGCTACTACTATTATAATTATAAGTTGTTTTTTACTAATATATAAAAATACATAACTATAAAACTATTCTACCAATTAATATATAGTATTTGCTAGAAAAACATTGTATAATGTACATTACTCGTATATACACATTGTACTGCGCCCAATTTTTGTCTTCAAAATGCAATAAAGTTATCGCATCGCGTCGAAACCACTTAAGTAGAATAAAATTGCGTATTAGTTCAATTTTTAGTCAGATTATTACAAAAAAGAATCGGACAAAATATTTTTAGGGGTAGAGGAGCTCAATACACATTCTGACACAAAGAAGGGGGATCAATTTTAATCACTTTTAGCGTCACAAGATTTATGGATCTACATAAACCATACTGGGAAGATTTAATAAAATCAAGAAATCGACCATTTGTAAAATACAACCAGTTGCGTTCCAAAACGTCTTGTCAATTTTCTTGAAAATTCGTTAGAATTTTTGACCAAAAATAAGAATATAATTTTTGAAGATTTTTGACTTTGCTATGAATTCAAATTTGACCTTTAAATTCCTTTCTTACATCCGATTTTTAAGAAATTCTAACCCAGTACAAAGTACAAAAGTACAAAAACGCAGTTTTTTTTAGTATTTAATTTTAGGTATATTTTCTTCACAAAAATTTTGCCATCTATAAATACTACTCATCACCTTTAAGATATTTTTTAAATGTTATTAATTTTTGGGTTTTGGTTAAGCATTTTCAAAACACTGTGATGGAGCAATTTTAAGGTTGGATTTGAATTCTGCAAACTAGTCGATTATTTAATTTTAAATGTTAAATTGTATATAACATATGTTATTTGTTGCTTTCCTGTTAAAGTAAGTTTAAAGAATGATTTGCGTTTTATTTATATAAAAAATTACTTTTCTCCGAAATCGGCAGTAAAGTAGTCAACAATCGGCAGTAAAGTAGAACTTGACTGCCTTATTAAATTCGAGTATTGTATGCAACCGATTATACATTTTAAGATGTGTCTACTGCTCCTCAGCAGCAACTAAATAATATTAAAAAAAAAGCACCGTCGCGGAGGTCGATTGGACCCTTTCTTAAAATGTAGTTTAATAAAAATAATATTAGTTAATTTTATTAATCGCCGCGGCGGGCAAATATATAATAACTAGGCATGGTATTTTAGTTATTTTACCTTTTTTCAACCGATGTAACTATTTGAAAACCAATAATGCCAAAATGTGTTTTAAAAGATTTTCTTTTATATGAACCTAACTTGTTTTCACCTTTTTTACCTTTTTTGGATATTTTTACTATAAACTACCTTTTTATACTTTTGCTATATATTTTTTAATTTGTCAGTTTATTAAGTGACAAAAGGCATAATCTTACGTCTCAAAATATAGAAAAGATTCTTATTTGTTAATCAAGTAGTAAAGTTACAAAGTGGGTAAATATTAGATAAATGTAAATTAAGTATTGGTCAGTTTATAAAAAAAATATTTTATGTTACTTATTTTATAAAAATAAACGAAACTTGAACTTTTAATGTTTTTTTTTACCTAAAATGCTGTTTTTTTTAACCTAAAATGCTTTTTTAGTACCTTTTTAGTTCCTTCTTGCTTTAAGTTATATAAAAAGTTTTATTTTATGTTACTTTATCGTTTGTTACTCTAGTAGTAAATTTGGTAAATATAAGGTATTCCCTGTTATATTTTCAGTTCCTTATAGCTTTAATTAAGTATTGGTCAGTTTATAAAAAAATATTTTATTTTACTTATTTTATAAAAATAAACGAAACTTGAACTTTTTTTTACCTAAAATGCTGTTTTTTAACCTAAAATGCTTTTTTTAGTACCATATTCGTGATAAAAATACGACTTTACTGCCTTGATTCATAAATAACTATTTATATTATTTTTATTTCTTGTTAAGTGTTGAAACAAATCTTTTTTATTATTAAGTTTAGTTTTTCTTTATTTTTATTACTTTTACTATAGGGCCATTTTAAGCACTCGGACGGCACAAATCACAAAACTGTTTTTATAAAAAAAATGTATATATATGTATATATATGTATATATATACAGGGTGTTTCATAATATATGCGCAGGACTTCAGGATGTGATAACTCATCCAAAAAGATGAAAAAAGTCGCTATTAACTTACGCTCTAAAATGCACAATTTTCGAGATACAGGGTGTTGAAATTTTAGAAAAAAATTCGTTTTTTTCGAATATCTCCGGAACCGTTTATCGTACAAAAACCAGCTTTTGTAAGCATTTTCTACTCAAAATAAGCTATGTTTTGTGCCAGAAAAAAATTTTTTTCCTCATAATTGGTGGAGATTTTGAAGGGGTAGCGGGTGTTTTTCTCCTCAACTTCTAGGCCCCTGAAAAATGTACGGTTTTGAGAGGCCTATTCGAACCGCCAATGTTTTCTACACAAAAAAGGTACTCTTGGTCATAAGCTCTAAGGTTGACCGTTTTCGAGAAAAATTAACTTTTATGTTTAAAAACATGGTCAATTTAAAAAAAAATAATTTTTTTTTACCAATTAAACAAAATTTATTTTAACGTTAGAACAAGTAACAAAACCAAACCATAATTGCAAAATAAAAAATGATTCAAAAGTTGTCTTTGCTAAATTCTCCAAACCGTAAAGGTAACGCATTTCGAACATTTCAGCATTAAATGCACAAATTTTGTGTAAAAAATTATTTTTTTTTTTTTTAATTTTGCAATTATCGTTTGGTTTTGTTACTTTTTCTAACGTTAAAATAAATTTTGTTTAATTAGTAATAAAATTTTTTTTTTTTAATTGAACATGTTTTTAAACATAAAAGTTGATTTTTTCCGAAAACGGTCAACTTTAGAGCTTATGACCAAAAGTACCTTTTTTGTGTAGAAAACATTGGCAGTTCGAATGGGCCTCTCAAAATCGTAATTTTTTCAGGGGCGTTAAAGTTGAGGAGAAAAACACCCGCTACCCCTTCAAAATCTCCACCAATTATGAGTAATTTTTTTCTGGCACAAAACATAGCTTATTATGAGTAGAAAATGCTTACAAAAGCTGTTTTTTGTACGACAAACGGTTCCAGAGATAATCGAAAAAAACGATTTTTTTTCTAAAATTTCAACACCCTGTATCTCGAAAATTGTGCATTTTAGAGGGTAAGTTAATAGCGACTTTTTTCATCTTTTTGGATGAGCTATCACATCCTGAAGTCCTGCGCATATATTATGAAACACCCTGTATATATATTCTATGACTCCTATTCTATACAAATGAGAAGGAAAGCTTCCATGATTTATTTTTAATCGAGATATAACTGACGTAGCGTATTTTCCAAGATAATTTTCACACAAGTAGGATATTATTGTAGGAATAGTGGGATGAATTAATGTATAATGATTATTGGATGATTTAACATAGTTTTTCCAGGATTTTTCCAATTCATTTTTTATATTGTTTTTATATTGAGCAATAAGGTCCTGGTACGGAAGAAGTTGTGGTATTGTACTTAATTCTTCTATTGATTGATTTGAAAATGTATCTGCAATTTGATTGCCATAAATATTTTCATGATTAGGATGTTAAAATAGATGTTAAAGTTCAGAATTTTATTATATTTTATGTTTTTTTTGAAATATTTATCATGTCGGTATTATGATGCTCGATGACAATAGTGCTTTAGCAATTTTCCAATCGCAAATTTCTCGTCGAACCGGCAATCAATAGCGCTTCGATTTGGAAACAATGTGACCGCGATAACTTACGATAATGGGTTAGCGCCGTTTGTCTGTCCTTGCTTCGTTTAATCGGATTACACACATCATCTGAAAATATGTGCGATATGATGACACCGTTCGTTGTTTCACAGTTCGCAGAACAAAATTCATTAATTTTTGATCTGCTACACGAAAGCTTTATACGATTTATCAAAACTAATAATTAGCCATTGCAGGTATTTACCAATTTAACACGTTGACGACCGTCAGTTTTAACTGCGTTGTTTGTTGTTTACCAACAGCTATATATTTTGGATAAAATTGGTATAGTGGTAGTTGGTCGCGAACGTGTTAAATAATGGCATTTTATTATTTTACTGCCAAAAAATATTTATAAGGACTTATAAATCTTAAGGGATTTCGTTCTTTATCTATTTTTACTTTTGTTTTTTAGACAATTTTTTGTAACGTTTTTTTTTAAACAAACTCTTGTCATAAAATATATGTCACAATAATGTTGTCTCTTTTATTAGGTTTGCTTGTTATTTTATGTTTTTCGTAGATATTTTTAAAATTGTCCACCCCTAATGAAAAAAAACGGCTAAGAAAGCAAGCACATATCTAACACTAAAAATATTAATCTTATCGAGATATATTGTAATAAAATTTAATAAGGTAAGATAAAATTTATCATCGAATTGATTAATTAATTTTGTTGAAATTTGTAATTTTAGCTTTTTCGTTTATTTTTTAAAACTTTCAAGTGACATGTTGGTAAAACCAATTGTTTTATAATATAATTATGATTAAATATGTCAATTTAATAATTTATTTACAAATGAAAACTTATTTACATACCAAATGGTGTTACGATATTATATCGACGCAATTGGGGGAAACAACGTGTTTAAATATGATTTGTATCCTGGTGCATATATTTTAGATAATCACTGTTTAATAAAATAAATAAATACATTACTATAAACACATATTTTGTTTCTGTTAATTATATCAAAATTGATTACAATAAATGTTATGTTGAAATGTTATAATTTTAAATGTTTTTTTATCTAAAGAGTAAAAATTATAAAATGTATAAAGTAGGTATCATATATTTTTTATCTAAAGTGTTTTATACAATTTAAATACAATATCTTCAAAATGGAGTGAACGGAAATTAATTTATAAAAGTTGTAATTTGGTATCCTTAAAACTTGTTAACGTTGGAATTTTATAGCCTTACAAATAAATAACAGTCGGTCGACATTTATGCGCCTAGGAAAGTTAGTAGCGAGGCGCCAATGCATTTATAAATCCACTAGAAATATCAACTAGTCTGAAGGTCCCATCTAAAATGCATCTACTTCATCTCAATCGGATTTTACGATCGGAATAACCCGTGTAGGATTCGGAATTTTCGGGGTATGCAAGACCATTTTTACGATATTAAAATATTAAATTAAATATAAATTGATGCTTTATTAAATCATGTGACTGTATCTTGTGTCGGACATATACTACAGGTCCTTCGCATGATGTATTGTATTCAATCCAGGGATACAATTTTAAAATATTAAATTTAAATAAGTTTCGTGTGGTGATTAAACTCTTTTTGAAAGTCAAAATATCGAAATAAATTAAATTCAAGTTAGATGTTTATAAAAACATCTTAGGCACAGCTGTAATAACATAAAAAACGGTTTAAACTTGGTTAAATAAGTTTAAACGTGGCCGTACATTTAATAAACATCGTTTAATAAATGTAGCTACATCAAAAATCCACTACATAGAGTGTAGTAATTAACGAGTTAAAGTGCCTTAAGTTGTTAAGGCCACAAGCATTTTATATGGCTCATTGATTTTAATTTTGCACAAATATTTGGATGTAAAAAGATATCAAAAATATGGTTGCTGCGTTAACAGGCAGTTTCTATGGTAAAAATGCATGAATGCATTCATGCATTTTTACCATGGGCTTTAAATTAATGCCGCATCTGCCGTATTTACTAGATAGTGATTTTTTTCCGTATCAGAATAGGTTTGCCGAATAAATAGGTCAGTTCTAAAAGGCCTTCAAAAATATTAATTACAGAAAAATGCTTGACGAAGTGTATCGATCTAAGACAATTTTAAAATAAACCCATCTTTTACCAATGTTGCGTTTACGCAACACCATATTGTCGATTTTTTTTTAAACATTATGACGTTTAAAAAAAAATCTTTTATTACTTAATCTTGTTTTAAAAGGTTTCTTATGACTTCACAAAAATCCACGACAGATTCTCTTAAATATTCTATAGAAAAAAAAAAGTTTAAAATGTAACAAAAAAGCCCGTTGGTAACTTAGACTAATGCATACTGTAGCGAGTACCGCTCTGGATATCGGAGTGATGACTCATCGCCGGTTAGTCATCGCCGATGAGTCATCGCCGGTGACTCAGCGCTCGAACAATCGAGAGTGTGGAGCTCGCTGGAATGTTCCAGAAGACCTTGGCGCTGAATATATAAGAAACGGAGCAGCACACGGCAGTTAGTTATGATTTGGAACTCGCGGCGAAATAAATAAATATAAGTGCAAATAAATAGACTCTTGAACAATTGTGATATATAAATAATTAGTAGTTAAGTGTTTAGTTAGTTTTATAGTGTTTTAAGTGTAGTTAAGTTATTAAATAAATAGTTTAGTGCGTTAATTAACCAGTGCGTGTTTTAATTCACACTACGAACAGTTAAAAACGTTATAATTGGTGTCAGGAGTGCGGTTAGTGTGAAATTTCGCGAAAATGGTTTCGTTAATGGACTTAAAAGTGGCGGACCTTAAGCGGGAGCTAGAAGAAAGAGAATGTGATACAACTGGAAAAAAGAATGTGTTGCAGCAGCGGCTTCGAGAAGCGTTGGAACAGGAAGGTGAAAATCCAGATACGTATTTATTTGAAGGTTCGTGTGATATGCATTTATTGTTGCAAAATTTAAAGGATGATTTGCAACAGAAAATGGTGGAAAATTCTAGCGATTTAAAAGATTTACAACAAAAGATTCTGGAAAATTCCAACGAGTTGCAAAAAAAAATGTTGGAAAATTCAAACGAGTTACAACAGAAAATGTTAGAAAATGTCAACGATTTAAAGGATGATTTGCAACAGAAAATGTTGGAAAATTCAAACGAGTTGCAACAGAAAATGCTTGAAAATTCTAAAAACCTAAAAGAATATTTGGAAGGGAAGATTCTAGAAAATGTCAATGAATTAGAAGAGAAAGTTGACGATGTAAGGATGGAATTAAATAACGTAAGGATGGAATTGGATACGAGAGAAGAAAAATTGAACGAGAAATTGGAGGTCAAAATTAGAGAAATAAATAGTAAACTGAAAGCTGTAAATTTACCTATGATGCTGACGGAACCAGGAGTATTGCAGGAGGGAAGCCGAGTACGGATGAAACCACCTCAGTTCGATGGAAAAACTTCTTGGACCAACTACATCCGTCAGTTTGAGGCAGCAGCAAAAGCAAATGGCTGGCTATCGGAAGAAAAAGCTACAGCATTGACTCTGGCTTTACGCGGAGATGCAACGGACATCTTGCAGACGCTTTCTCCCAACGAACAAGAAGATTACGAAGCGTTGGTGAAACATCTGGAACTTCGATATGGCCAGACACATTTGGAACATGTCTACCATTCCCAACTGAAGAATCGCTGCCAGAAATCAAACGAGACTTTGCAAGAATTCGAAGCTGATATTGCACGCTTGGTCCGGCTAGCATATCCAGCTACTCCAACGACCGTTATGGAACGATTAGCGGTTCAAGCCTTTTTGGATGGACTTCGGGACAACGAAACAAGACAGGCTCTGACGTTGGCTCGTCCGAGCCAACTGGTTGATGCATTGGCTCGAGCTTTGGAATTCGAGGCAGCAAAGCAGAGCTGCAGGAGCCAGCATAGAATTAGGAGAGCCGAGGAAGAAAAAGAGGAGGAACCCAGTATAATCGAAGAAATCAGGCGAGTTCTTAAAGAGAATCTACCAGAAAAGAAGGAAATCCGGTGTTGGAGATGTGGAAAGCTCGGACATATACGAAGTCGTTGCAGAAAAAGCCAGGAGGCGACTTCATTTAAGTCGGAAAACTAGATAGGGTCGAGGAAAAGGGGCAACCGTCGACCTGTAACCAGTATGCCCCAGAGGATATCGAACGTGTCGCATCTCTTCTACATCAGTCCAGCAGTGTTTTTGTGGATGGCTTTATTAATGGAAAGTTACATGTGCTGCTGCTGGATACAGGTGCGACGAAGACAATTATTCGGCCAGATATTGTCGAAAAGTCCAAGATAAAATCTACCAATCGGCGACTACGTACTGCAACAGGAGATTCTGCTACTGTTCATGGAGAAGTGGACATCACGATGGTCATAGGAAACACGAAATTTAAACATCGAGCATTAGTAGCAGATATTGAAGATGAAGTTATTGTAGGCATGGACATTATGAACTCTATAGGATTTGAACTAAACTTTCAACAAGGAATATTAAGAGTAAATGGAGAAGAAGTCGTGTTGCATCGATCGAAAGAAAAGAATATTCGTGTAATGTTAACAGAAGATGCTTTGATACCGGAACAAAGCGAGATGATATTGAAGGCTTCCTTGGATTGTAAATCAGAAGATGGAAGTATAATGCTTCTGGAGCCGAGAATTGATGACAAAGAGGTCGGTCGAGGAGTCGTAGTAGGGAAGACTTTAATACGTGTCGGAAAAGAAGTGCCAGTAAGAGTATTGAATGTTAATGGTTACTCTGTGAACTTGAAAAAAGGAATCGTTTTGGGGAACTGTTCTTCTGTTTCTTCAATTATTAGAAGCATTCGTGAGTCTGGAGTTCCGGCCAAGAAAATTAGCAATGAATTGACGACTCTGCTTTCGACTTCTTCAAAGGACTTAAAGCCAAATGAGAGAATAAAGCTGAGAGAGCTGATACACAACTATCAGGATGTCTTTGACGACGGACAAGGAAAGAAGGGTAGGACAAGAATTGTCCAGCATAAAATTAACACCGGTGATTCACAGCCTATTCGACAGTCGGCAAGAAGGCTGCCACTTGCCAAGCGAGAGGAAGCTGATAAAATTGTGCATGAAATGGAGAAGGAAGGGGTGATCGAACCATCCAACAGCCCATGGTCTTCCCCAGTGGTGTTAGTTAAGAAAAAGGATGGATCAACTCGATTTTGCGTCGATTTTCGTCAACTGAACAACGTGACGAAGAAGGACAGCTACCCTCTGCCTAGGATAGATGACACCCTGGATACATTGGCTGGATCCCAAATATTTTCGACTCTGGATTTGAAAAGCGGTTACTGGCAGGTTGAAATGGCACCAGAAGATAGAGAAAAGACGGCGTTTACCGTGGGTGCTGGACTGTGGCAGTTTACTGTCATGCCGTTTGGACTATGTAATGCCCCTGCAACTTTTGAAAGGCTCATGGAAATGGTTTTGAAGGGACTATCCTGGAAGACATGCTTGGTGTACCTTGATGACATCATTGTGGTTGGGAAATCATTTGAGGACCATATGAGGAACCTGAAGGAAGTCTTTCATCGCTTAAGAAGTTCTGGCCTGAAGCTTAGCCCAAAGAAATGTCACTTGTTCCAGAAGGAAGTGCAGTATCTGGGCCATGTCGTTTCAAGTCAAGGAGTTGCAGTGGATAAACAGAAGGTGAAGACAGTGCGGGAATGGCCAGTACCGAAAAACAAACATGACTTAAGAAGCTTTCTTGGATTATGCACCTACTACCGGCGGTACGTACCTGGATTCGCAAAGGTTGCTAAGCCTTTGACACGTTTAACAGAGGGAGAAAGACGATTTCAATGGGACGAAGAATGCCAAGAAGCCTTTAAGAACCTGAAAAACGCGTTGACCAGCTCACCAGTCCTGAGTTATCCTCTTCCGGATGGTGAATTTATTTTGGACACGGACGCCAGCAATGTTGGACTGGGAGCTGTTTTGTCGCAGATTCAAGAGGGAAAAGAGAAAGTTATTGGATACTTTAGTAAAACTTTATCCAAACCAGAACGAAATTACTGTGTTACTCGACGCGAGCTGTTAGCAGTGGTAAAATCAGTCGAACACTTTTACAAGTACCTGTATGGAAGAAAATTCTTGCTAAGAACGGATCATGCTGCCCTTAAATGGCTTTTGCAATTCAAGAATCCTGAAGGACAGGTAGCAAGATGGATTGAGAGACTACAGGAGTTCGACTTTGACACAGAACATCGGGCTGGGACCATCCATAGAAATGCTGACGCCTTGTCAAGAAGACCCTGTCCGGAAGACTGTAAACATTGTCTTAGGGCCGAAGAAAAGGATGTGTTTGTTCGCAGAACTACAATCGTGGATGATCATTGGCAATCCGCTGAGGTTCAACAAGACCAGGAAAGGGATCCGGATTTGAAGCTTATCATCGATTGGAAGAAGAACGACCGTAAACCAACGTGGCAGGAAGTCGCCCAATATTCGCCGAATGTGAAATCGTACTGGGCCCAATGGAATTCCATCATCCTAAGTGACGGGCTTCTAAAGCGCGTTTTGGAGATGCCAGAAGGGGGGGAAGACCGGAAGCAGATAATAATCCCCAGAAACAGGATACCAGAAGTGCTGCAGGAAATCCATGATGGAACTACTGGAGGACATCTTGGGGTGACCAGGACGCTCGGAAGGCTTAGGGAACGGTTTTATTGGGTCAACAGCCAACGGGATGTGAAGGAATGGTGCAAGAAGTGCGCCGTTTGCGCGGCAAGCAATGGACCCCAGAAGCGCCCAAAAGCCCCAATGCGACAGTACAATGTGGGCAGCCCATTTGAGAGAATTGCAATCGACGTGGCGGGTCCATTTCCGGAAACAGAATCTGGAAATAAATACATCATCGTTGTAATGGACTACTTCAGCAAGTGGGCGGAAGCGTACGCCTTGCCAAACCAGGAAGCTGCCACAGTGGCCGATGCCCTTATTAAAGAGTGGATTTGTCGTTTTGGTGTGCCAATGGAGATGCATTCAGACCAAGGCAGGAACTTTGAATCCATATTGTTCCAGAATGTCTGTAAGATTCTTAACATTCGGAAGACGAGGACGACTGCATTACATCCGCAGTCCGATGGAATGGTAGAACGAATGAATCGAACGATAAACCGGTACCTGTCCAAGGTAGTCTCTGATCACCAAAGAGACTGGGACCGTTTTCTTCATCTGTTCCTGTTGGCGTACCGTTCTTCTATCCACGATACAACCGGCCAGACACCCGCTAGCATTGTTATGGGACGTGAACTTCGTCTACCTTGTGACCTGAGATTTGGTTGCCTACCAGGGGATGATATTGCTGGAGAAGATTACGTCAACAATTTACGTAGGAAAATGAGCGACATTCACAGCCGAGTCCGTTTAAACATCCAGAGTGCCAGTGATAGAATGAAAGAGGCATACGACATCAAGGCGGAAAATAGAGGATTTCAACCTGGAGACCTAGTTTGGTTATACAACCCTCAGCGCCGTCGTGGTTATTCACCGAAGCTGCAGACTTCTTGGGAGGGACCGTACGAAGTCATGGATCGAATAAATGACATCATCTACAGGATCAGGAAACAACCAAGAGGAAAGCCGAAAGTGATCCATTTCAACCGATTGGCCCCTTACGCTGGAAACAATGCTCAAATAGACGATGCTAGAGTAAGGAGAGTTAATCCGCCGGAAGACGACTTGCCTTTTGAAGACTTCATGTATTTATATTCGAGCGGTAAAAAAGCTCGGTATGGTGTCACTCGAGAAGAGCAAAAAGATCTGTTCACGGTTTCGGCCGATTACTCCCTGGCTCACTGTGTTGCGGAAGACCTTAGGATGTCCAGGGGAATAGCGGTTGTCTTTAAAAACAAGTTTGGACGGGTCGACGAGCTACGAAGGCAGAGTCCCAAAGTTGGAGAGGTGCTTGAAATGGTGGATAATGAGCAGATAGGTAACCGAAGTATCTTCTATCTGGTAACGAAGCAACTCTCCAATCAGAAGCCAAATTACCGTGACGTATGGAATGCCTTAAATAAATTGAGGGATATCCTTTTGTCCAAGGACATCATGAACCTGGCGATACCAAAGATTGCTTGTGGACTTGACGGTTTGGACTGGAGAATAATTAGAAGTATGGTGGAAGTTATCTTCAGATTTAGTGGCATACACATTCTTGTCTGTTGCCACAACCCTAAAAGAACAACCGGAAGGAAGACCGTAGACTGCTACTTCTATAGGACTTCACAATGCAAGTTTGGATCTCTATGCAAATATCGCCATGGAGCTGAGGACCATTTTCGGGACGAAAATGTTTTAAGACGGGGGCAATGTAGCGAGTACCGCTCTGGATATCGGAGTGATGACTCATCGCCGGTTAGTCATCGCCGATGAGTCATCGCCGGTGACTCAGCGCTCGAACAATCGAGAGTGTGGAGCTCGCTGGAATGTTCCAGAAGACCTTGGCGCTGAATATATAAGAAACGGAGCAGCACACGGCAGTTAGTTATGATTTGGAACTCGCGGCGAAATAAATAAATATAAGTGCAAATAAATAGACTCTTGAACAATAGTGATATATAAATAATTAGTAGTTAAGTGTTTAGTTAGTTTTATAGTGTTTTAAGTGTAGTTAAGTTATTAAATAAATAGTTTAGTGCGTTAATTAACCAGTGCGTGTTTTAATTCACACTACGAACAGTTAAAAACGTTACAATACTATATTATGAATTCTAAGAGTTATTAAAATAAATATTTTTTTTATAAAATGGTGATAGGAATGATAAAAGAAGGCAAACATAGTAAAAAAACATAAAAAAACATATACTGGATGTAAAAAAAATCGACCGCAATTTATATGTTGCGAAAACGCAACGTTGGTAAGATATGTGAATACCCGGGCTATAAGAAGGTCAACCGCCTAAACCAAAACAAACACTTGTTTTGTCTAGGGTCAACCGTGTATCACTGTACGGCATAGTAAGGGTATTTATTTAGTTTGTTACATTATTTTGATTACTATAAGGAAAAAAAATATTATAAAAATGAATAGTTATTTGACTCAAAAAGAAATGGAAGCTGCCCTAGAAGATGTTGCAAATGAATTAGAAAATGAAAAACGTATGAGGACTTGTTAGTGAACGAAAACGGCTTTGCAGGTGGGGATATAGCGGGTAGTTTTGAAATTCACATAAATGACGACGATTTTTACGATTCCTCTGACAATGAAACTATAGACAAAAAGAGACAAACATTGTTAAAAGCAAAAAAACTAGCTGCCCTAATAAAATACCAATATGGGTAAAAGGAAATAAAGTTAGTATTTCCCAACCAGTATCAAAAGAGGAATATGATATTGAATCTCTAAGAAATCAGATAGAAGGAAAATCACCTTTGGACATATTTTACATGTATTTTGACGATGAAGTCCTCGATCTAATTGTTCAGAACTCTAAAAAATATGCTCGAGATAACAATCGACAAGAATTTGATTTTAATCATACAGAGTTACTCAATTTCGTAGGAATTTTGATTTTATCAGGATACCACACTCTACCACAAACTCAGTTATATTGGTCATCTGATTAAGATAAAGGTCTCGATAAAATCAAAAAATGTATGAGCAGAAATAGATTCTACAGTATAAAGAAAAATATACATCTAGCTGACAATAGTATGTGGGATAAAAGTGACAAATTTGCGAAGCTCCGCTTATTTTTTAATCTTATAAACAAAAGAAATCTACAATTTGGAATATATGCACACAATCTATCAATTGACGAACAAATGGTGCCATACTTGGAAGACATGACATGCTTGTAAAATGTACATAAAAGGTAAACCTGTAAGATTCGGTTTCAAGCTATGGTGCTTATGTTCGTCAGATGGCTACCTCTACCAATTCTTGCCATATGCAGGTGCAAGTCCTGCTAATCAAAAATCTGACATTGGTATGGGAAGTTGTTCTTGATTTATTGTCTTTCGTAAAGGATCGTGAAAATCATCAAATATTCTTCGATAATTTTTTTTCTTCTTACAAACTGTTTGTTGTACTTACTGAAGAAAAATATTTCGCTTCCGGCACTATTCGAGACAATAGGACTAACCATTGTCCTTTGGAAGCTGCAAAGTTAATAAATAGAAAAGAGAGAGGATCTTATGACGCTGCTTACGACGATACCACAAATGTTTATTTAGTCAGATGGAACGATAACTCTGTAGTAACCATGATTAGTAACCACCTTAGCGTTGAGGCAATGTCTACAGCAAAACGTTATAACAGAAAGGAAAAAAAGAAGTCAACATACAGCAACCTAATGTAATCAAGGTTTACAATAAATATATGAGAGGCGTGGATTTGCACGATAACGGAGTGGCAAACTACCGAATTGGCGTAAGTGGTAAAAAGTGGTGGTGGCCTTTGTTTATAAATACAATAGACAGTGTAATCGTCAATGCTTGGAAAATTTACAACTCAGTAAACAGTAAGAAAATGTCACAATTAGACTTTAAGTCATACATCGCTGTCGGACTTCTAAAAGCTGAAAATCGCAGGTCAAAACCATCAACTTCTACAGTAGTTGATGAACTTCGCTATAACAATATTGGTCATATCATAAAAAAGTGACAATAAAATCCGGCGAAGATGCAAGGTTGGTCACAGTCAAACAGTATTTATTTGCAAAAAATGTAATGCATATCTTCACAGTGATTGTTTTGAAGAATTTCATAAAATGTAAATATTATGTACCTTTTTTACCAAAGTTGCGTTTACGCAACACTTGTTTTTTTCTAAACTTGTTTCTTTTTAAGATTTTTTTTTCAAAATTTGTCTTTATTTTACTCTATAAATAAATAATAACAATAAAAAAAATACATTTTTTTATTTAATTAGTACCTTGGTAAAATATGGGTTAACCCAAAATGTTGTTTTTCTATTGTTCGGTAAAAAAACAAGAATACGAATAGTGCATTTTTTAATGCAACCAAATAAATCAACATTTAGATACGATATTCGCTCAATAGAACTAATAAAAATCATCGAATAACTTATTTATAGTGCAATAAATAACGATAAACCAACATTGACTGTCGCAGTACCCTACAAGTGTATGTTTGTATTAAAACGCTTTGAGATGAGTTGCAGGCAATTCCCGACCTTGCCTTGCTCTACTTTCGCAGGACGATGATTATAAACTCAGGGTACATTTCAAGATTTTTAACCTCTCGCACAGCAAATAAATACTGGAGAACATGACAGTTTTCTTAATGAAAATAATACAATACTGTTTTCTTACTGTCTTCTCTAGTATATGTTTAACGTAGCAAAATAAAAATATATGAGTTATGTTTGCTTTAAACCAAAAATCCTTTTTTGTTTCAAAATTATTATCCTGGTGCTTACCACAAATTAAATAACAGATGTTTTCCAGTTTAAATGAATCTCCCACCGGAGGATCATAATGACATAATTTATAAACAAAAGTTTTTTATGTGCAATTAGGAGTGCGTATGAAAATACAAAAAAACAAAAAAGCATAATAACCACCTCAGAGTGGCCTTTCTTAAATATAGACAACGATATTTAAAGCTGTTCTACCAACTAAATTACTAACAGGTTTCAGCTGTACCTAATTGATTTAGTGAAAAAAACCTATTTTTTTGGTGTTAATGTTTTGCTATATTAATTACATTTTATACAATACGAATAAGTGTATTCGATCCCACATTTGTATATTTATTAATTTTGGTCAAAGTCTATTTTTTTAAATATTATAAAAGATAATACACCTGCCCCTTTTTACACTGCGCGTCAAAATTAACGCATAATACCTAAGTAAAAAAAAATCTTACTCTAAAACGCCTTTACCAATCTTTATAAAATTTTGGATAAAAAAACTTTAACTTATATCTCAGTTTAGGTGTTCAAGGGTTTTTCGAGAAAATATCCTTAAAGCTCTATTATTTAATAATAAAAAAACGCTCCTTTTATAGGGAATTTTTTTTAAGTAAATAAAAAATATACTGTGACATACCGTATTTTTGTATAGTATACCCTGAAAATGTTGTACAAATCAAACAAACAGTAACGAAAATACAGCGCTTTAAAGTCTTCAAAAATGACCACTTTTTAGCAAAATAATCAAAAGGCTTCATTTTTACCGACTTTAAAGCACTGTATATAATAATAATAATAATAATAATAATAATAATGTATTTATTTGCCCAACAGAAAATCCAATAACAGGACAAAATTACAATAAAAATTAGTAATAACATTAAATGCATAATAATCTAATAATTGTTGCTTTGTAGGTAAGTGAAACAAACATGTTGTAAAGCAGATATTGAACAGGTATAAATATCACATAAATTACAGATTAAATTAAAGTTTCGTGAAATAACATTAATGGGAGAGTTTAATGAAACATTAGATTTTGACATATTATTTAAAAAAGTTATGCGATGGCGTGAGTTTACTCTGGGTATATAAAAGTTAAGCATTGACAAGAGAGTTGGTGAGTCGATTTGATTGTGTAATAATTTATGCAGAAAAACTTGACTATATATAAATCGTCTATCTTTAAGAGAAAGTAAATTAAATTTTAATAGCAAGTGTTCTTGCTCAATACCTCTTTGAGGATATACTCCATCTAATCTATACGACAAATATTTTAGAAAACGTCTCTGTACATTCTCAATTTTATCAATGTATATGTTGTAATAAGGATAAAAAACTAGAGACGCATATTCAAGTTTAGACCTAACCAGTGAACAATATAACATTTTGTATGTATGAATGTTGGTGAAGTTTGTGCAGTTACGAATTATGAAACCCAGGGTGGAAAAGGCAGAACTAACTATTGATTGTATGTGATCTGAGAATGATAACTGTGAATCGAAAATAATTCCAAGGTCTCTAATTGAGGTTGTACGCTCTAGATAGTCATTGTCAAATTTATATCGATAAATGATAGGGTTTGCTTTTAAACTGAATGAACAAATTTTGCATTTTTTTACATTCATTGTTAAATTGTTGTTTCTGCACCAGTCGTTAATATGATTTAATTCAGTTTGTAGTTTTTTGCAATCTTCGATGTCATTAATAATCCGATAGACTTTGAGGTCATCGGCAAATAATAGATGTTCGGAGGTTAGTGATTGGGATAGGTTGTTAATAAATATGTTAAATAACAGAGGTCCCAAGTTGGAACCCTGAGGAACACCGGAACTTGTAAAATAACTATTAGATTTAAAGCCGTTATAGAATACATACTGAGACCTATTTTGAAGATATGAACGGAACAAATTAACAATTTTTAGGTCAAAACCAACCTCGCATAATCTCCGAAGTAAAATGGAATGATCAACTCGATCGAATGCCTTAGAGAAATCTGTATACACTACATCAACCTGTCCTCTATTATCAAAAGTTTTTGTAATAAACTCTTTAAATATTGACAGGTTAGTAACGGTAGATCGACCAGACATAAAACCATGTTGATAAATAGATGTAACGTTTTTTGTTTGACTAAATAGATGAGTGTACACGGACAATTCAAATACCTTTGAAAAGTTGTTGAGAATAGATATAGGCCGATAATTTAATATGTTACTTCTATCACCCGATTTCAATACCGGACATACTTTAGTAATCTTCCAGAGGGTTGGATAATCAGATGTTTTAAGAATGGCGTTGATGATAGAAAATAGTGGCTTAACAAACACATTTGTGCAATCGCGAATCAAAAAACTTGGTATCATGTCATTACCAGATGTGAGCTTATTGGGAAGTTTCTTAATAGCGCGTTGAATATCGACCTCAGTGATAGAATTAAGATGAATTAAGTTTGTGTTAATGTTAAATTCACCTTTCACAACTTGATGTGAGTTTGGCAAATAAACAGAATTAAAGAACATAGCAAAACCATTAACAATTTCCGAGGGAATTGTATACTCAGAGTTTTCATTGTACAGTTCACCAGGTATTCTTGTGGATTTTTTTTTGTTTTGTATAAAGCTCCAAAATAATTTAGGGTCCTTGCAAATATTATTCTCAATATTCATTAAGTATTGTTTGTAATGATGTGATATTTTCCTTTTACAAAATGTGCGAAGTCTTGAATATTCCGCAAAGTAATGTTGATTCTGCGAACGTTTAAATTTTTTTAGAAAGTTAGATTTTAATTTTAGTGAGTATATAATTTCTGATGTAAACCATGGTGGATATTTGTGCTTAATTGAATTAAACCGAGGAACGTGCTTATCAAATAGTCTGTACAGGGTTTCATAAAACTTTTCACACATATCATTTACATGCAAAATGTTATCTAAAAATGATCAATCGATAGATAACAACTCATTATATAGAGCACGATAATTTGCTTTCTTAAAGTTGTATGCTTTAACCGTGTCATTCTGCAAAAAATTTCTTGTTTTTGAATGCTCAACTTTTAGATCTTCGTTACTGTAAATATTTTCTCGAAAAACCCTCAAACACGTTAACTGAGATATAAGTTGAAGTATTTTTATACAAAATTTCATAAAGATTAGTAAAGGCATTTTAGAGTTAGAATTTTTTTACTTATTATGCGTTAATTTTGACGCGCAGTGTATATTTTTATCTATAATGAAAAAACAATTATTACCTACAACACAAAAAAATAGTTGCTTGTATTAAACCTTAGTAACTTACTAGTACTGTCGGTTATTTTACTGTCAGTAACGTAAAAGAAGTTATTTTAAAGAACTGTTCCGTAATTTATCAAGTAATGACGCAACAGTGAAATTGTAAATCACCTCGGTAGGCGAAAGTTATATTAATACAGCACCGAATAGGTTTTTTTGTGACCTGGTAGAATATTCTTACTGAATTTTAATAAAAGGAATAATTATTATAATCATAATATTATGATTATATATATTATATATTATAATTATATATATTATATATATTTAGCATCGGGAATTCACTTTTTTCTCGATATCAGTGTACGGATAGTATTAGTAAAAATTTGTAAATTTTCCGAAAAATTAACTTTTGGATTTTTTCGTATTACGAATTTCACAATGTTTACGTTTTTTCTTCGAAAAAAAAAACCGTTTATTTTCGCCGGCTCAATTTTTCCGGAAATTTTGCTCTTAGAACAAGGGAGGTTATAGTTTTTTTGTTTTTGTACGTAGCCTGAGAAAACCGGGGTGAAAATGTTCACCCTGTATAAACAATATTTTATCAAATGCTTTATTTAATTTAATTTAAATATATCAAGAACAATTTTTTTGTATAATTTGTTAATTATAAAAATTATTTTAATAAGATTTTAAATTGAAAATTTTATATAAATTACCATTTGAACCCAAAATAAAAAAGTAACATTTGTACATATAATAAATTAATTTTAGAAACAATTACTATATTTTAGTACATGTAGCAAAATAATTTTAGAAACAAATACTGTGTGATATAAAATTTATATATCCGGCGTCGATTGTTGGTCATGCCAGGTTGCGGTCAGTGTAAAACAAACAGTAAGGTTGTGGTAGGACTGCTGGTTGGACGGACTTTCAACAGGAATCTAGTTAAAGTAATTACGTATTAGCAGAAGCTGAGCTCACAATGAAGTGTTGCACTAGCATGATAATGGAAGTACGCGGCAGAATATTTTAATAAATATGGCAATTAATTTTCAGACTTGTTACAATGAAGTACGCTTAATTAAAATAGAAATTAACTGAATATTGTTCATATACTTGCTATGTGCTCCTATAAAAGTCCAAGAAGTAAATAAGTTATTTGGATATTAAGCTTTTTTATCCAGGAGATATTGTTTAAAAATGTATATTTCAATATTATGATTTTAAAATTTTATCTTAATATAACTAAAATTTTAATTTGTAAGTGCCAAAAATGTGCTAAAAATTGTGGAAAATCAAGAAGAACTGTTTGTTGTGTGTTGCTTTTAAATTAAAAACAATAAAAGTAACATTACACAAAACCGCAAAACATGCTTCAACGCGTTTACCATACGATATATACAAAACACAACAAATATTATTCTATGAAAATATTGCATTTTTATACATATATTTTGGGAAAATTACTAAAAACTGTTCAGAAAGAAAATATTATTCTATGAAAATATAGAATTTTTATATATTTTGGGAAAATGACTAAAAACTGTTTAGAAAGAAAATACGAAGTGGTTTGAAAGGTAGCAATACACATTCCGAACACTATATTTTTCAGATTAAACCTGTATGTTTTTGAAGACCCTCTCTAAAAATTTTAAACAATTTCCCAATTCACAAAAAATAATAATTATTATAAAAACTCTTTAAACTATACTTTTTTGCATATACAAATTAAAGTGCTCATATACATTTGTCTTTGTTTATTTCACGTTTTCCGGCTTTCGGTTCAAGTTTAATCAAATTAATCACTTTAAATTAATAGTGCGAATGATTTCATAGTAATCTGCATAACAAGTAAATTGCAATTATGTTGTTGTAATCGTTAGAGTAGAGTTGACATGATCTTTAGCATTACTAGTCAATCAGAATAGTAACAGTAAACTAATCTGCCATTAATATTGCCGAGAATCATGCCGTTGCTCCACCATTATCTTTTGTTGGAACTCACTTTCACAAACCATCCATGTCTAATATCTTCGGTTTAGTGATAAACAGCGATATCTGTCAAATGGGCAAAGGTTTATTAGGGAGGCCTAAAATTAATTGTTACCTTTAATAATTTTTTAATAGAAAGCTTAATTTTAAATATTTTTCCTTAAAAACCGCAATTAGCCAATTACCTACAAATAGTAATTAACGTCACAAGGTCGGGAAGTGACTTGTGACAGTATATTCTTCCGTGCTAAGCACAGAGGTTGTATCTGCTGTTTTTTTTTAAATGAGTTAATATGATCTAGGTATAAAAAATATGAAATTTTAGCTAAAAACTGATTCAAAAAAATTATTCCAATATTTTCATATTTACACTTGGACGTAACTACAAAACCGTACTCTTTTCCTTACACATATAGTCGTAACTACATTCGTCCCAGTAGATAGGGCTTATAAGCCTAAGTATCGTTATAGTTACGGAAAAGTTTGCGATGTACAAAACGTCTATTCTTTATAATAAACTATGTATTTATTTCACTCTTGCAATGCAGGACCTGCATTGTTGTAACAATATAACAAGTACTGTATTAATTAAGGTTACATTATAGTTATTTACGATATAAGTGGGATAAGAGCTATATTAACGTACGCATGCGAAATTTGCCCAACTAGTGCGTAGCACTAGTTGGGCAATCGCAAAAGTACGTTAATAAAGCGTTATCACACGTATATTGTACAAATTTTTATCTACGCCTCTAAATGAAAAAATAAACGGTAATTATTTTTGTCTAAGACTTAATTGAGGGTTATTTTGACATTTTGACATTTTGACTTTTTTATTTGATTGGTTAAAAACAGAGAAAAACGCGTGCGTTAATGAACTTCTTATCTCACTCAAAATGAGTGGGATAAGAAGTTCTTATCTTATGGCGTAGATAAAAAATATTACAGTGGAAATCAAAAACGTCAAAGTAATAAAATGTAAAATAAATTTAATATTTTTTATAAATTTTAGTAGATACTTTTACTTAAAAAATATTCCCCCTAAATACCTCTCGTGCTTAAAAATTAACCAGATAATTTTCATTTAAGCTTGTTGTATTACATCCGATAATTTGATAATTTTTTTGTGTTTATTTTAATTGTTCGGTCACTATTATTTATTAATTAACAACAATGCCCCAGGAATTCGCCAACAATAAATACAAATGTCATAAAATTTGTTAATTCATACCATTAGAGCTTTAAATTAAAATCGGTTATTTGCCTTTTTATTCCTTCATTGTGCCAATTAGAATAGATATGCCAGTGGAGGCTGGTGGATTTTGTTATATCAATATCTCAGTTATTAGACATGGGAACCACACAAAATTTATAATAGTTTATAATGACATTCAATAGACAAGTTCGAAGCAAAAAGAATTTAAATTTGAATTGAAAAAAAGTTAATTTTTAGTGTAGCCTCCTGGTCCCCCTATTTTATAACATTTAAAATATTTTTTTATTTTAATAAAAGGCTATTTCCACGAAACCTTACCCCACCTTGACAAAAAATCAGATGTGTTTTTTAACAAAATAAAAACTATATCTGAAGTAAAATAGTTTAATTGCGACCTAATTTATAACCTTAAAATATTCGTACATTGTGATGTTAAAAAGCTAACATTAAGAATAAACACGGAAGAGTGTCAATTTCGATAAAATGTTCAAATGTAGCACCCGTTACATTTTGAGAATTTTTTTTTTTAAATTTTATCTGATTTTACAATCGCTTACGAAAATGTTGGTAAAAAAAAGTTATAACTTTGTAATAGGTCAAAAGTTATAAATGTGACCGCTCTCCGATCTGGCACTGGACGACCACGATTACTGTTTTGTGTATTGTTGTAATTTTTTATGTACACTTAATGAATTGTGTTCATTAATTCTTTCGAAGGACCATTAAATGTTTGTAAATTAATTAACACGTTATTTAACAATGCGTTTTTATTGAATTCACACTTATGTTACAATGATTGTTTTTTTAACATTACTTCTTGTTACAATGACCGACGAAAGTATAGAACAAATTCATTTAAAAATTCCCTTTTTATTTAAAAAAAATCCTTGAACACGTCTATTTTGTTTTTCAATTCCGCACATTTTCATATAAAATTTTAATATTTTCCGACATTTTTGTAAAACAATGACGTCGACCATTTTTTTTAAATTGGACACCCACTTTTTTTTGTAGATTCGAATAGATTATAAAATTCTGATTTTAGTAATATGCGTATGTAAACCTTTTGGGCTGATAGTTTTAAAAATATTAATCATTAAAAGTAGAAAATGTATAGTTTTTAATGATGTTTAGACAAAACTAAACAACAAACTTAAAATTACAAATTTACAAATTAGGAAGCAGATTTTGCATCTAAAATATAAGAAAAAGCAAAGAACAATATACAGAACGATGAATTTTCATTTATAGCGTTTCTTCTTAGCTTCTCTATTTTCATTTAAATGCTCCTTGCTTTCATCGGAATCGTCATTGCTTCAAGAAGAATTTGAAATTAAGTCCTCTTTATCATCTTCCAAATTTTTATCCATTTCATTCACCTCTCAGGTAGTTAAAATCATTAAATTAAAATTCATTTTGAAATCTTTTTATAAATATTTTGAGAAATTGTATGAACATTTCTGAAATAACAACTTTTTAATTTTGTTGAAACATTCAAAAACTATGAATTATCTACTTTTAATAACTAATATCTCTGAAACTGTCAGCCCAAAAGGTATACATATGCATATAACTCAAATCTGAATTTCATAATCTATTCGAATCTGCAAAAAAAAAAGTGGGGGTACAATTAAAAAAAATGGTCGATGACGTCGTTGCTTCTACAACCATGTCGAAAAATCTGAAAATTTTACATCAAAATGTGCTGAATTGAAAAACAAAATCGACGTGTTCAAGGATTTTTTTTTTAAATAAAAAAGAAATTTTTTAAATGAATTTGTCCCATACTTTTGCCGGTCACTGAATTTTTTTGTTTAAATAATAATTACTTGAAAACGCGAACTAATCGAACACAATCCTTCAGGGAATATGTTTTTGGGGAGGCATTCTTCCATAATTAGTGAACAGATTTCGTCTGAGAAATGTTGACCCTTATTTTGTCGCACAGTGTTATTAGTGGCAGCTTTTGCGCTATAATAATTAGTCACTTTTGACTAAATAATTTTAAAAGAGTAGAACCAATACATTCTATTTATAAATAGTCTATAGATGATTAAATTTTCCAAATATATTTTTTATATAATTGGCCAATTTTATTATTGATTAAGCTAAGCTAAATAAAAGAAATGTTTATGTAGCTACAAAGGTACATAGAAACTATAGAAGAACAAACAATATTACCATTACCCTCATCAAATGATTAAATGACCAAAAAAATAGGTACATTTATCGATCATTTCGGTGAAATTAAAACATTGTTATAGGTTAAATAATTGATATTAATTAATGTTAACATTCAAAATTTGTATTTTGTATATTTTAATACTTTTATCAATGAAATAATAAGTGTCAAGATTTCAATTATTGAAAATAAAAATAAATTATCGAAAATATTATAAACTGATCGAAATTTTATTTAGTTATGACCTTAGTATATATTATCTGCAAATTTAACCAAATAAGGCTTAAGTTTTATTATTATTATTAATATTATTATTATTAATATTATTATTATTCACTATATTATAAGCTATACGAAATAGAGAAAATAATTAAAATTATGAGTCTGCCATACACTACAATATTATGTCCAAAGTTCAATAATAATTATGGGTTAGTGTAAAATCTAGATTTTCCCATTCTGACAAAGTGTATAAAATGGAAAGAACAATTGATTAAAATCAATAATCAATTATCAAACAGAAATTATTGGCCTAATTAATAATTCGAAACCTAAACAAAATATATACGACGTTACCAATGTGAACACGGTACCACAAAAAAAGGAAAAAACAAGAAGAATGAAAATATAACAGCAATAGACGAAAAAGAAAATAAAAAAATCCAAGAAAACACCACCAGTAAAATAGAAAAAATCAAAGAAACTCCAAAGGCTTTTAAAACAATTGGCTATAACATTGATCAACATCAAAATTTTGCTGCAGCTTTACTTATGTAAGATCAAAATAGGAACTCAAGCTGGAGAAATACAAAAATATTTAAAGAATAAATTTCCAAGTAAAGAATTTACCGTTGAAGAACTTTAAAGACGTAAAGAAGCATGTCTTTTAAATTGGGAGCGGATATGAGAATATTAGAAGACCTTCATAAACCATAAATCTGGCCAAATGGAATCTATATAAAGAGATTTTAATTTTTTCGACCAAACAATGTTCGGAGCAGAAACAAATTAAATCAAATCAAAAGATGATTTCAAAATTATAAATTTAAATATACAGTCAGTAACAACAAAAATTAGGGCATTAAATAATCATTCATTAAATAATAGTGTACAAATTTTGAGATTAACAGAACACTGGCTTACAGATGAAATAATTACAAAAATAAGAATCTATATTTATTCACTGGCAAGCTACTTCTGCAGAATGGTTTAAAATATGCGGAACTACCTGAATTTAAAAAAAATATCAATTGTAAAGAATATAGAATTAGCAGAAATATATATTAAGAAAAAAATATGGTTTTTATAACTACTTATTAGTCTTCTTTGGGAAATATGAATATTTTTATGGAAAAACTAAACTTGGTTTTGGAATATGTAAATAATAATTATAGTGATACAAATTTATTTTTATCAGGAGACTTTAATGTAGATTTTCTTAAAAACTGTATGCAAACAAGAGTTATAAATTTTATTGGAAACATATAATTTAAAACTATGCTTTAAAGAAGCATCGAGAATTTCTAAAATCTCTTCTGTATTGACAATATTTTTACAAGCATCAAGGTATATGAAGGTAAAAAACAAAGCATATTTCGGATCATAATGCACAAATATTAACAATTAAATCTAATAAAATTCAATTATTTATTTTATGCAAGAAAATTTTTTAGTAACAATTTTTTACAACTGGCAACGCGCAGCTACTTTGTTGGTTTGTATCTATGTACTCACAGAACACAATAAAAAACTTCTAATGCATATATTTTCTTTATCTTTGGGAAAATATCTTTTAAAATATTTTTCCATTACACCTTATGTCAAAAGGTATTCAGTATTTAAATATATAACATTAATTACATAACACCTTGTATATCAAATTCATCCAATCCGAATAAAGCTATATGGGAGGTGATCAATGTTAAAACAAAGTCCTCAAGAATCCACTTTAATACTTTTTTTAAAAACATAGGAAAATTTCATGAAGAAGCTTAACCTGTAGAAGAGTTTTTAAAAGATCATAACCACTTTAGCCACACTTCATGTTTCTTCGAAGAAGTTACTGAAAAAGAAGTATAATTTTCAACATTAAATCAAAAGAAACCTTAGATATTTATGGACTAAATACAGTGGTTTTAAAACAAAAAGCTCTTTACATAAGTAAACCACTTGCAAAATTATTTATTAAAAGTCTGTAAAATAGCAAATTTTCCTAAAAATTTCAAAAATTGTACCCATTCATAAAAATGGTGATGCAAATAAGCCAGAAACCTATAAGCAAAGGTTTTTGAAACAATAATCAGACAAAGGATAGTAGACTTTTTGGAAAAAAGAAACTTCTTAACAACCAGCAACATGGATATCGAAAAAATAGATCTACTACAACAGCTATAAATCCCATAATAAAATATATAGTTACGGCACAAAAAACAAGAAGTAAACTTTATTATTTCTATAGATATAACATGTTGCGATTTAAGTAAAGCACAAGGTGAATAGGTAACTACTTTTAAGAAAACTAGAACATTCTAGATTTAGGGTAATATTTTATGATCTATTGAAATGATCTATTAATGGAAAAACGAATATCCCACAGAAATCACGTAATAAGGGGTTCCTCAGGGTTCGATTTTAGGTCCAGTACTATTTTTCTTATACAAATGATTTTCCTGTAAATATTCTAGAAAGTGAAGTCGGTCTTTATGCAGATAATACATCAATTATCTTTAGTTCCTAAAGACATTAATATAGGCAACAAATCTAATACTATATAAAAAAACAGCCAAAGAATGGATGAACTCAAACAAACTTAAATTAAATGAGAAAAAACCAAAATAATAACTTTTTTGAAAATAATAAAAGTACAATCAAGTTTTTTGGAGATAGTAAACTAAAATGAAAAAAACATGTAGAAGTCATTAGTAA
Source organism: Brassicogethes aeneus (assembly GCA_921294245.1). Taxonomy (NCBI): domain Eukaryota; kingdom Metazoa; phylum Arthropoda; class Insecta; order Coleoptera; family Nitidulidae; genus Brassicogethes; species Brassicogethes aeneus. The sequence goes on from OV121132.1 coordinate 39,505,592, forward strand.
AAAACTTACCAGTGCAATCTACTACATGAGAAGATTAAATATGATATCCACTAAAACAGCCTATTACACCATGTTTTACAGCATGGTCAGTTATGAAATTTAATTCTGGGGGATTTCTACCGATTCCTACAAAATATTTATTTTGCATAAAAAAGCCATCCGAATAATCTGTGATTAAAAATAAATGAGAGTTGTAGAGAACATTTTAAAAATCAAAAAATACTTAAAATTCCATCCATATTTATTTTGGCAGCAATTAAGTATGTATATTTAAATTCAGACGAATTTAATAAACATTTTGAAAATCACACCACCTACAATTCCATTTCACAAAAGCAAATTGTCACAACAAAGTATTCACTATTAGAGACCGAAGCTTTCTAATCATCTTACAGAATCAATAAAAAAAAAAGAATCCCAAAGCTTTTTCAAAATCCTTAAAAAGTATTTTAATTCATTATTTTTATTATTCTTTAAATGAATACTTGAATACTAATTTTAACCTAAAATTTTTATAAATATATGTCATGTTGTTTATATTATACAATATACAATATAAACTGTATGTATGTACATTTTTAATAAGTTTTTTAAACCTATCTATATTAATGTTTTTTTAAATTTTATAACTGACCGTTTAATGTAATGTTTATTACTTTATAAATTTATGTGGTAATAATTTTATTTCATACTTACATTATTTTTTTTTATTTAACAAACATTAATAAAAATATCATAACCTTTATTTCAAACTTTAATTAATATACTACAAATTTAAAAAAACAAGATAAATAAATAATTATAATTATAATTATTATACCTAATTATTTACTTTTCTTTATAATATGTTTTAGACTTAATTACATTTATTAATACCAAAATATATAAAGTGTGTTAAAAAAATGTGAAATATTTTTAGAGCGTATACCTAGTAGCTCTAGCCAAGAAGAAGATGTCCCTTGACGTTTTTCGATCACCTTTAATTAGTTATTAATTAAATAAAATTGTCAATCACAGGCTTGCTTTAGTAGAATAAGAAGAGGTGCGACAAACTAAACAGAATGTCGGAAAACTTAACCTAAAAACAAAAACACTAGCAAAGCAGTAAATAATGAATTGTTATGGCCTAGGACCGATTGAATGAAAAATAATATGCTGCCCATATAATCGCATAGCATATTTTTGTTTTTAAAAGTTCCACTTTATCAAATAAATCTTGTTCCACACATTGTTTTAAATATAGAAAAGACATTAATTAATTAATAAAGTATATAATATTCCACAGATTCCTGAGGTCAAAATAAGTCGATCGTACCAAACTTACCTTTGCCAAAATGCTTTATTTTTACGTGAGAGGGGACAGTTTAAAGTAAACTTATTAGATTATTAAATAGAGGCGATATAAGTTTTTTATGGAACAAAATCCTTGTTTATAAACAAATCTAGTTAAGGGTTATATTATCTGTGCCATAATACCGGGGTCATATTAATAACTTCAAATTTGACACCTAATTTCGTTAATTTAACCCCACAAAAATCGATCCCGCAAGGGGTTGCTAGCTTAGCTCAATTAAGAGTGGATCGGGTTTCTAAAATTATAAACTTTTTATTATGCGTTTTACAAAAAAAAATCATTTTTCATAAACTTAAGAATCTTACTTTTTTAAATTAAGTATACAGGGCGCTCAGAAATTAAGGGAACATTAAAATACTTCAAGTAAGAAGTACCTTTATTTATTTTATTTCCACCTTCTTAGTAAATGACATTTTATAGGTTAATTTTGTTGTTTTTGTATCCAAGTAAACGATACATTATGGGAACAGACCTGTAATATTTTACGGGCTTGTATAAAAGACCTGTAAAGTTTTACAGGCTTGTAGAATAGTATATTAAAGTACAAGTTGCAGAAGGCCACATATTCTCGCACGAATTCGAAATTTGGCCTCGAGCGACGAAGGAGCGAGTGGACGAACGAATGAGTGCGAGAATAGCCTTCTGCAACGTGTGATTTATACTATTTTCTCGATTTTAACTTTTATTTAGGTTTTTTTAATTGTTTTGTGGTCGTTGTTAGTTAGGGGATTTTTCTCGCAAAATGTCAGTTGGCAACACAAAATGACAATATTTGTTATCCTGCACAAGTACAACCTGAACTGCACTTTTACACATTAAACTTAAAATTTTGCATTAAAATGCATTGTTGGAGCAAACTTTATATTACAAAACAATAATAAAGGCTTCATTTTCAATAAAAGTAATGAATTTGAGGTTATTAATCAGTTTGACATTTTGGGGGTACCAATACTTAAAAACTAAATGTTACCAAAAATCGTTTAAGAATGAGCTTCATTCTTCAACGATTTTGCGTGCGAGAATATGACATTCTTATATAAAAATCGAGAAAAGCATTTTATGAAATGAAATGTCAAATTTGACATAATAATTAAAATTTTAAATTTAAAAATCGTTATCTAAAGGTGGAAATAAAATTTTGTACGTGTCACGGTTTGTAATTAATCTTTACTAGGCCCACTGGATTATGGGGTTCGCTCCTGCGTCGCTCACCCCACAAACTTCCAGCTCGCCCGTAAAGATTCATTTACAAAGCTTGTCACGTAAATAACTATTATAGAACATTTTTATAAGAGAATGTCGTTGTATGGCATGGTTTGATTCAAGAAATATGACATATTTAATATGTACATGACATATTTAATATGTACTTCTGTATTAAATTTAACATATCTCTAAATTATTTAAAAATACTGAGTGAATACATTCAATATTGCATTAAAAATATCATAGGACAAATTTAACAAATTTATTGTTAAAGTTATATATTTATTCTGTTGAATAAAAAATATTATGGGACAATGTATAATTTAAATTAATAATATCTACAATTCAAGAAAAATGTAATTAAACCCAATTAAAAATGATAGAAGAAATTTGTAAATGAATTAAAAATATCATAGGAGATTTTCGTTTATTATTAAAATAACAAAATAGCACAGATATTTTTAATTCTCACTTTTAATTTCCACTGACCTTAAAAAACGCACTATAGCCTGCGGTGCACCGCGGTGTTAGTACAGTCGAACTACTCGCAACCGTTGAGCTTCAGAATCCACGTTCATTGATTAGATATCAATAAACGCAGTCCTGGAATAAATTTATTAATAAGAACATACCTATTTACCTATTTCTTGTATTAATATAAATTAATAAATAAAGGTACTCTCCCAAAGCATTTTCATGTTTTCTAAATTTCTAAGCACCTTGTTTATTTAATTTAAAAAAGTGATGGAAATCTTAGTTTTTAAACAACGGGAGTTTTAATGAATAACGCATATTTTCATAAAACGTATAATAAAAAAGTTTTTTAATTGAGCTCAGCTCTCGAAACCCCTTTAAAGAATCTATTTTTGGGGGCGTATATTACTGATATTTGGTGTCAAATTTTTGGTTATAATTTTACTGTCAAACAGTGTTTATATGGTTTCGCGTAAAAATCGAACAAATTTTTGACATTTGTTTGCAAGTGATGTCAGAATTGAATATATTTTTTAATCTTGTTTCTACATCTAAATGATGCATTTTTTTCAAAAAATTTCATCCATTGTCCGCTGTGGTTTTTAGGCCTTAAGTCACTGTACTCTCTAAAAATGAATTAGTCAAAAATAACTAGTTTAATAGTTAATAGTGGCTGCTTTTTCACTTGTGCCATGGTTAACCATCGAATACCATGGTATCCCAAAATTTAATAGCCAATTCTTATGTAAAATTTTACCCTGAATCCGATAATGTCTTTAAAAGTTAAAAAAGTAGAACAGTTTTTGAGATATAGTAAATTTTCCATTTAATATGGAATTGACTATATCTCAAAAACTGCTCCACTTTCATAACTTTTGACGGTATTTTCAGATTTGGAGTACAATTTTACATAAGAATTGGCTATTAAATTTTAGGATACCATGGTATTCGATGGTTAACCATGGCACAAGTGAAAAATAAACTGCGCACCACTTAATGTGTTGCGACCAAAAAGTTCGTTCTTTTTCAAAACGACATAACTTTTTTGTTTCTTAAACGATTATATTTTGGTCTGTGATGTCTGCTAGCCTCATTCTCTGGCAATTCATGCTATAGATATTAAGCTCACGGTTCTTCAAGTAAATTTTCTACAGGGTGATATGTTAAACGGTGAAAAATTTTAATAACTTCATCCAAGCCCCGTTTGTAAAAAAAATAATTTTGTTCTCGTTATACTTTGAAATAATGAAGTATTATGTCTTACCTTGAAATATTTTTAAAATAAAATTTAAATCTTAGCAACGAAAATATCGTAAATAAGTATTTAAGGGACCACCATATTGAGAGAATGAATTAGCCACCTTTGTCTCCGGATATGAATCCTATTGAGCAACAGGATGAAACTGAAGATGAAAGAAAGGAAAGGAGGCATGGAAAATTTGGATGAATTAGTAAATGCTATTTAGGAAGAATGGGATACCCCAGGAATTTATAAGGAACTTGGTTTAGTTATAAGTATTATTGTTTGTTACATTTTTCTGCTGAATGTTGTAGTTTTGATTATGATTATATCTTCGCATAAAATTTTCTAAAATGAACAAAAATAATTTTATTTAACTTTATTATCAATTAGGTAGGTTGTTATCATTGATAAGTTATCACTAGTGCGTAATGTAAATTATGTAACATTATCCTAACCACTCAAACAAATTGCAGTAATTTCGCCTAAAAAATGACATTTTAATCATAAATATGCAAGAAACACGCCAGCAATCGGATTTTATTAAGACATTTAAAAGCCATGAATTGTTTTTGATTCTTGGTGATTTTGGTTTTATCTGAAACTTAAATTTGACAACTGAATCACAATCAGAAGGTCAAAATTATAAAGAAAATATGTCACGAACGTAAATATCGGTTCAGGTTTAGTTTTCGGAAATTTTCACCAAAATGTCATTTTGAAAAGTGGTCTTTGCTTAGGCAAATAATGGAGATTTGTTGCTTGTCGCTTGTTCAGAATTATTCAAGGAACAATCTTTCACTATCTTATCTTCTTGTTTTTAAAAAGACTGAGTGTATTAAGTTATAAAGTTATAAAGTTATAAAGTGCTCTTTTAACTTTATAACTTAATACACTCAGTGTTTATTGCCTACCAAAAAGCCTTAAATGTACTCTTTTGGAAAAAAAATCATATTTTCGTTGCTAAGATTCCAATTCGAAAAATTTGAAAACCTTTTCAAGGTAAGACATAATACTTCATCATTTCAAAGTAAAAACGGGAAAAAATATATCTTTTTTCAAACGGGGCTAAGTTATTGAAATTTTTCACCGTTTTACACATCACCCTGTAGGAAATTTACTTGAAGAACCGTGAGCTTCATATCTATAGCATGAATTGCCAGAGGATGGGACTAGCAGACATCACAGACCAAAAAAGTTATGTCGTTTCGAAAAAGGACAAATAAAATTGATTTTTATAAGAGCGGCTGACAGCCGAATGCGTTATGAGGTTAGCTTGACAAACTTGTCAAGTGACAGCCCTGAGTTCAATCCCAGGCTGGGTCAAAACTTTTTTTAAATTTAAATTTACTAATTTGACTATTTCATTCAGTGGAATTTGACTAATTATTAGTGACTGCTTTTTCGCTATGACAATTAGTCAAAAATGACTTATAATTAGTTATTTTTGACTAATTCATTTTAAGAGAGTACTCTCTTAAAATGAATTAGTCAAATATGACTTATAATTAGTTTTATTTGTCAATAAATATTGTTCATAATATTTTAAAGTTTAATATATTATTTGTGTTGCTGTTTTGAGCTAAACTTTTTGCATCTTTATTTGTTTTATGGGTCATTTAACCATGGAGAGGTACCTATATGCATTTAATTCAAATAATACTTTGTTGTTGGCCATAAACGATTAAAGAAATTAGTTACTTTTAACTGTCAGAAATAGTCAAATATGGTGACTAATCTTAAATTAGTCAAACTTTAACTATTTACATAGTAAAAAATAACTATTTAAAAGTGAAAATGAGTATTTTATTAGTAAAAAATGCTGGTACTAATTCAAATAGTAGAATTTTGACTATTTCATTTTTAGAGAGTATATTCAACAAATGCATGGGCGCTTATATTCCAAATAGGCACAGAAGATTTGAAGGAAATGTAAAAGTTAAACGAGAGAGAATGATGAGGAAAATAAGGTAACCTCCTCTGTGTTGTTCAATATCTTGGCGACACACAGTAGATGAAATAAATCCTGAAATATAAAATAGCCTGACGAACTTACCTCTAGTGCGGAAAGTGATACTATTCCGCACGAGACTGCCGTTGAACGAATGACGCGTGGCGGACTTGAGGAAAATACACTTCCTACAGGCAATTTTCTGTATCAAGTTCCTTTTATAGAAAAATCACTTTTTCTAGAAGCGTGCGGAAAGTTGATACGTTCTGCATGCATTTACTTTCCTCACAGAAAAACAAATATACGAGAACAACGTAAAAATTTTATTGGTAATTCTCCGACATAGCTATAGCTACATTAAACTTAAAACTAACCTATTACAACAGAGATAGTGCTAGCTGATGTATAGAAACATAGGAACCTATATTATATAATAAAATATAGGGCTTATATTTTACAACATAAATACCTTCTTTTATAAATTATAAAAGAATTTTTAATAAAACAAATTTTAATTATCCCAAACATTTGCTTTATACATTTAACAGGTAATTTAAATACTTAATAACATGTCACCGAGATGGGAAGATTTTCTTTGTTTTCGTGAAAAACCTGCCAGTTAGGAGAATCATATTCAAATTAACGTCATTCACATTTTCTAATTTAAATTATTTGATTACGCAGTTTTCCTACTGCCTCGTCAGATATACGTAAGAGCGTATTTATTAAAGTCCGCAAATCCCTTTAATGTTGTGGTATTATTTGTGTTGTTTGTTGTGCACGTTAATTTGATTTTCGAATTTAAATTTTAATAAAGTTTTGTAATGGTTTGGATTACTAATAATTATAATAATTTTCTTAATTTTAAATTTAAGACATTTTTAATTCAATAAGATTTATTACTTCTAAGTAAAAAATAAACAACATGTTTACCGAAAAAACAAATCAACCATTACTGCATTTATGGATATGTTGGAAACTGTTAATCACAGAACTTTAAGACAATCCATTGTAGACTTTAAGTTAATAACTAGTCTGGTGTAAATAAAGCAAAGATTTTGACACAGTCGATCACAGAATATTAATACAAACATTAGTTACCAGACAATTTACTACTATTTTGTATGCACCATAGGAAACAAAGATAAAAAACCATACCCAGAATAAAATTGACAGTCGGAGTACCACAGTGATCGGTTTTAGGACCTATTATTTTTATAATTTTCACAAATGATATTACCTACAGTGTTAATTCTTTAAATCCATGTTAATATAATACAGTTTACAGGACATGTTAATCTGGATATTGCACAATGGGCAAAACTGGCACCAAATATTTCCCAGGGACAAAACACAACATATAGATTTTAAACATAGAACAACAACTTCATAAATGTGAAAACATAAACGTGTAATCATACAACACAATATGGAAGTGAAACTTCCCCGCAGAATTTACCATCATAGCAGAAAATGGAATAGGATACTGGTTAAATTTGTTTAAATATTTAATTCTAATTTGGGCACATTACGTGGAAAAATTAATTATAATGTGCAGTTTTTAATTACTCTTTTTTACACTTCAACTGATTAAATGGATGTAAAGAGAGTGTTTGTAAATAATTATTATCGGTTAACCGATAACTCTTTAACCGATTTTATTTAGTAAAGAAGCAGTTTTAAAACGTTTTAAAGGTGGCAATACATTCCTTATCAAAAATTTAATGAAATTAAAATAAAAAAGTGAATTTTGATTATTTTGTCGATTAGAGACTTTCGCAAATAATGGCCTCATATGCGCTTGCGCAGTATTCGCTGTGACTTTACGGCACTTGAAAACTTGTCTTTTAATAATACATTATTGCAATTGTTTAGGTTCTACATCAAATATTTAGGGAAGTTTTGTACAAAGATAAAATTCTATATATTTTTGTTAAGTATTTTATGTGTAATTTATGTAAAATTTAGTTAAAGACCGCGCCATCGTTTTCTCCAAACCTTTACTTTTAATTTTTAATGAAATATTACAAAAGGGACAATTTCCGGAAACATGAAAAGTAGCAAAGGTATGCCCAGTGCTAAAATCTGGAGACCCTACTCTCTAAAAATGAAATAGTCAAAATTCTACTATTTGAATTAGTACCAGCATTTTTTACTAATAAAATAGTCGTTTTCACTTTTAAATAGTTATTTTTTACTACGTAAATAGTTAAAGTTTGACTAATTTAAGATTATTCACCATATTTGACTATTTCTGACAGTTAAAAGTAACTAATTTCTTTAATCGTTTGCGGCCAACAACAAAGTATTATTTAAATTAAATGCATATAGGCTCCATGGTCAAATGGCCCATAAAAACAAACAAAGATGCAAAAAGTTTAGCTCAAAACAGTATCACAAATAATATATTAAACTTTAAAATATTATGAACAATATTTATTGACAAATAAAATTTATTTTTATAAGAGCGGCTGACAGCCGACTGGTTATGATGTTAGGTTGACAAGCTTCTCAAGTAACAGACGTGAGTTCAATCCCAGGCTGGGTCAAAACTTTTTTTAAATTTAAATTTACTAATTTAACTATTTCATTCAGTGAAATTTGACTAATTATTAGTGACTGCTTTTTCACTATGACATTTAGTCAAATATGTCTTATAATTAGTTATTTTTGACTAATTCATTTTAAGAGAGTAGTAATATGGAAAATTACAGACCCATTTCCATAATTTGTAATGTCGCCAAGGTTTTTGAGAAGTGTGTGTATACCATTATTTCACTATATCCAATTTGGCCATTGAAAATCAATTTATCGCAAACGCCCTGGACAACAAAAAGCAAGTTGATGTGCTATACACAAACTTCTCAAAGGCTCGATAATTTTGGGTTTAGCAAGGCTTTGGTCATGGTTTTTAAAAACTACTTTGAAGATAGCAATTTGTATGTTACAACGGATATAAATCTAATTCTTACTCGGCTACGTCTTGTGTACCTCAAGGCTCTAACCTTGGCCCCTTGTTCTTTAATTTATTTATTAATGACCTTGAGGATAAACTAATCTTAAACATAAAGAAATGCAAAGTTTGTACTTACACAATAAGTTATGATTCAATATTATTTACTTACTCTATAAATAATTTCTATATTGAACGGTGTGTTAAAATGAAAGAACTTGGCATTCTCTTTGACAGTAAACTATCTTTTTCCGAACACATTGATAACATGTGTGCTTCTGCTTTGCGAATGCTAGGATTTGTCATACGTAATTGTTCCTCGTCTAAAAATAAAATCTCTCTAAAAACTTTTTATATTACCTTAATAAGATGAGTACTTGAGTACGGATCGCTCATTTGGTATCCTTACTATCAATCTAACATCAATAAAATTGAGAATGTCCAAAGGCGAAGTATCTATCTTATAAGGTCGATGGTGTTTACCCCGTGAGAGGATTTAATCATGGGTAGCTTCTTAAAAGATTTGAGCTACAATCACTTGACCACAGAAGATTTGTATTTTCCAATATATTTTTATTCAAGATACTGCATAACAACATCTACTCACCATATTTGTTGTCACAAATACAATTTCATGTTTCCCGTATCAACGCTTAACCAGTCTACCTTTCATTGTTGTACTTGTATAGTCGCGGCCAAATCTGTATGGGTGCACGTCATCAACGGCATATGACGTCAGCGTTAAGGTCTATTCATACGTGCCCAGACACAATCTAACGCTCGTGTATTGTTGACTGTTTATAGCGGTGGGGGCTGTTATTAAGATGGAATTATAACGTCCTTGTTATAATCTTCTGCACTAACTAATTAGGAGTTTGTTACAGGCAAATTTTTATTAAATTTGTTTAAAGAGAAAACAAACGGAGTTTATTAAATTTTTATTACATATGCACATAACAAAAAAATACTAAATTATCAGAAACACAAAAATAATAAAATACCAGTCGTCCTTGTCATCAGAGCAAACCAGGTCAGAATTGAAGTCTGATTATTTCCCCAAATTTATTATTAAGGGCGCAATGTCTTCGAAATCTAATAACGGCTAGTTGCCAACAAGCCTTATATCATTGTTTGCACAATCCAGGGATAGAATCTCATAAACATAATGTATAATATTATTTATAATAATTTGCAACAAACGATGCTTCCGGACGAAATGTCACAATTACAAAAATACGTCAAATATAAAATGACAGCGACCCATCAATAATATTGAACGGTGCGCGCCAGCCTTAAGCTATAACCAACTGGCACACACAAAAATTACTAAGTGAATGGTTTTATTTTGATAATTTCGTGAAAAAACGTTTTAAAACAAGGAAATTGTTCCAGTTCTTGGTAAACAATACGCAAATGAATGATTTCTTTTTAATAACACATTAGAATTACGCCTTAAAAAAGCAAATTTAACGGCAGTAACTTTACAATTCAAAGTTGGTAATGCTGACGTCATTATATCTCATTGATGACGTGCACCCATATAGATTTGGCCGTGACTATAGAACAAATGTTTTGCGTAAATCTCCTGTAATAATTATGTCAAGCAACTTTAATATAATATGAATATATGTGACATGAATAACTATTCTATTAAAGAACTTATAAATTGATGTGTCGAATCATTAAACTATTAGTTAATTTTTAGTTCATTTTATTGATATAAATTTCACATTTATATTATTATTATTATTTTACCTAAAACTACATGTATTCTTTCTTTGTCCTGTTAATGGATTTATGTTGGGCAATAAAGAGTTTATTTATTTATTTTAAACTTATGCCATAGTATTTTTTCACTTATTTGTAGTTGTTGTTACTTTAATAATATCGTTTTTTATTAAATGGACATAATATTTAAAATGTGTTGTATTCATTTGCATTTTAAATTCCGTGTTTTGAGCACCAAAAATAATGTTATCATGTATGACAACAATGAGGAGAAAAAAATATTTTTTTTGCAGACCAGTAAAAAGAATAACGACCAGTGCACTCAAAAATATGCAAAAACGATAAAACCACGGTTGGTTTTAAAAGAAAAAAAGTTTTTGATATAACCCATTTTTAAATTTTGCATTTTTTATTAGGCATATAAAAGGCTACAAACAGACAAATTTATAAAATAATGGAACGACTAGTTTTTCTTTTATGTCACTTTTGAGAAATTTTCAATTTTTTTGTTTATTTAATTTTATATAGGGGCCAAATAAACAATTTGTTTTTTATTAACTTAAAAATCAACCAACTTTTAGAATATGTTTTTCTGTTTTTTAAACATATTTTATTTTTTTCATAAGTCGTATAGGAGTATAGATATCTATTTTTTTATTAAAAAACCCAATTTTTTCCAAAATCTTAAACCTTCTTTAAAAGTGTTGTAAACAGTTTTTATTTTGAAAATATTTAAATTTTTATAACCTCAGGGGGCTCATATCGTTCGAAATAATTAAAAAAAAAATATTTTCAAGTTTTAAGTAAAAAAAATTTAAAACTTTTCAGACTTTAACCATACAATAGTGGCTATTCTTTAGAATGTTTACAAAACTATAGCTAATAGCTAATTTTAAAGTTTCAGGTATTACTTCTACTCAGAAGTAGAAATCAGAAGGAAGTTTAGGAGTTCTTTTTTTATTTGTGTATTTTTATAAAAATGTATACTCTAAAAACAATGATTAGGTATGTTTCGAATTTCATATATTGTTGATTTAGAAATATTTTACATTGCAAAAATTGAAATTTAGTTACGTATGAGTAAAGTATTTGTAAATCAATCTAAAGCATTCTGTTCATAACTTCGAAATCAGTAGTTTAAATTGAATATGCCGTCGACAGTGCATGGTAGACACATTATAGGTTACATTGAAATGGCATTCAATTCCAAGAAAAAGTAAAAAAGTTATAGAGGTTTTAATAAACACTCAGTTAAAACCAATGCGTAACCTTAATTACGCATTTTATCACAGCGAAAATATTTTTTATCACCTTCTTTACACGTTACTAAGGATTTTGAAGCTGTTTTGATTTGACATTCGTTGACATTTAAATCCTGTTTTTGTTACTTAAGTAATTAATTCAAAAACTAATTTATATAATTAAAATAAAACTTTGAAATATCGGTGGGGTTGTGTAAACAATTGCGGCTGCATGATAATTTAATTTCAAATGTCAAACTGACAATTCGTTAAATCCTAAATTTCATTATATATTCTCATTAAATATAACTCGTGGTGTGATTAATAATTGATGACTGAAACCAAAGTGGCACATTTCACTCGTCCTGTGGACTCTTGAAATCTGCAGCTCGGTTTCAATTCGAAAAGAACATCCATGATAATCATACCACATTATATTATGGGTGAAAATACAATTTATTAATATTAGAAGTTCTAATTTAGAACCAATAAAATAAAAGTATTTCATGTGCTATGTGGTATGATTAATAATCAATGATATTTACTTATTGAAACCGAAGCACCACATTTCACTCGTCCTGCGGACTCGTGAAATCTGCATCTCGGTTTTAATTCGAAAATATCATGGATGATAATCATACCACTTTTTATATTATGGGTGATAATAAATTATTCAAAATAAACGCTAACCCAATTTAGAAATAATAATAATTTATATAACTATCTATAGATGTATGTGTCCATCTATCATCTCCCAAAATGCTCAATCTATTGGAAACAAAATGTCAAATCTTCAAAACATACTAGACACAAACATAACATGCATATATTTTTGCATTCAAGAACATTGGAAATCAAACACACAACTTAAAACTTTACCAACTTTAATCTAAAATCCAGCTACTGTAGGGATGTAAACGAACATGGGGGAACTGTCATATATGTGAGAAAAGATATTAAGTGTAAGTGCCGTAATGACCCAGTGAAATTATCTATAAAATTTGTGATTGAAATCTCAGCGGTTGAAATCTACACTCCGGGAAAAAGTATAGTGCTCTCAGTCTATAGAAGCCAACACAAATGCTAAAACTGACTTGAAAGAAACAGAATATGTAGTTTCTTTGAGCAGCTAGAATAACTTTTAGATAAGGTATTCCTTGAAAACTGTGATATTTTTATTGCTGGAGACTTTAATATAGACTTGTTATAAAAATGTACAAAAACGATAGATTTTCAAAATCTTATAAGCTCCTTTGGCTTACATCCATCTCATAATGTATTCACTAGGTATGACACGAGAAAAAATTGTAGTAAAAAAGCTGTATTGACAATATTTTGACAAATATTGAAAATTGGCAGTCTGATGTTGAAGAGCAACATATATCAGATCATAGAACAGTTAAATTAACATTTGTAAAAAACACCACGACTAAAAATTCATACAAACTTGTTCGTAACTTTAATCAAATAAATAAAAACTTCTTTAAACAAAAACTAGCCGAACAAGATTGGCAAGATGTTTATAAATGTAAAAAGAAAATGTCACTGGGCAATGGAACACCTTTATGGCTATTCTGCTTCCCATATTTAATCAAGCTTTTCCGAAAGAAAACGAAAAATTAAATTCTAAAAAAATACATGTAAATAAAAATGATCCTGAAGTGTTGTTCTTCAAAAATCAGTTGGATATTTATTATGTCTTAAGCTCCAATAATCCCTTGTACAAAAATGTTTATAATGAGATAAAAAAGTCATATAACTAATGTTAAGTAAAACGGCTATGCAAGGGGATTGCATTTGTCTCAGAACAGGTCAAAAACGGCTTGGAATATTATTAATGATTTAAAAAACACTAATAAGAATGGAAATAGTATTACAAGCTGGAGAACCACAAAAGGTAGCAAACAATTATAACAACTACATACTAAACTCTACCTCCAAGCTTCATTCAAATTCTAAAAAAACATCGCTAAAATGCGATTTTCAAGTAAATCTTTTTTCTATTTTTATTGAACCTATTTCTGAGACAGAATGTCTGAATCTCTTTCAAAGTTTAAAAACAAAAATAGCTTTGATTATGACGAAATCTCCCCCAGTATTATAAAATACTGTAAAGAAGAACTTTATAAACCTATAACATACATATTAAATAATTCCCTACTATATGACATATTCCCAGAGAGATTAAAACCATCTATAAAAAAGTGACCCAACTTTGATAGAAAATTTTAGGCCAATAAGTCTTCTTCCTGCTTTTTCCAAATTATTCGAAATGACAATGGTAAATAGAATCTTTAACTTTTTTTACAAAACACAACCTTTTTAGCAAAACCCAACATGGCTACTTGAGAGGAAGATCCGTAGAAACCGCAGTGTATAACTTTGTGCAAAGTACACTTAAGGGCTTTGAAAATAGACAACGCGTTTTGACATTTTTTCTAGACCTAACCAAAGCTTTTGATTGCCATGACCATCATATATTGTTAGAAAAACTTGAAAAATACGATGTGAGAGGCGTTGCACTGAGGTGAATAGAATATTACCTCTCAAGTAGAACACAGCTGGTTCAAATTTCTGAAGACTTTATTAAATATTGTTTAAATATAGGTTGTGTTAGAGTTGGAGTACCCCAGGGAAGTATTCTGTGTCCCTTGCTCTTTGTGATTTATGCAAATGACATGTATGTTACATTGCGAGATAGCAACCAAACCCTTGTAAATTTCGCAGATAACTCAAACTTTTTACTTAAATCCCTCTCCAATAATATCTTATATGAAGCAAAACTTCTACTTCAAAATACTAAGAACTGGTTAGAAAATATTAAACTAATTCTAAGTGAAAATAAAACTAACTACATTATTTTTTTTTTTTTTAATTTGGAGATCCATTTTATAGCAGTAGTAATAGATATTTAACTCAATGTTTATGAAATAATAGCACTTCTCTGCTTTTTGTTTTTATTTATTTATTTTAAAAACCCGACTAGTTTCGGTTATTATTAACTATCTTCAGGGGTCTCTACAATAGTAAAATATGTTTATTATTGAACAAATTATTAAAATCATGGTTAAAATTACTTACACGTCAAAATTTCTTTAAAATACTCAGATTAACAAATACTTATACATTTTTTTGATTTAAAACTTTATAACTATGAGGTGTTTGTGAATTATTATATTAAAACCGTAGATAGAATGTAAATAAAATTAATTTTAAACGAGCATTTTAGGGTTATGTTATGTCTTTATATATACTGGTTGTTTCTGTTTTTGTATGTACTGGTTGTTTCAAATATTTAAATATTGGTGTATAATATAGGTTCACTTGTTCGTTAAGACTTTTATATTTCTTGTCGTATGCATGTTTATCAATTTCCATTGCTTCTAATAAGGTTAGTTTATAGTTTTTATCTCGAATATTTAGGATTTTTACTCCTTCCTTTTTATTAAATTCGTGTTTTTCTTCTATAAGATGGCTGCCGAAATTGGAATTTTTATTTTTAAGGTGTTCTTTGATTCTGGTTTCGAAGCTTATCCCTGTTTCACCAACTAACTAAATATGGCGGCGGGTAACAAGTCAAGTAAAAGTGGTATAAATAAACCCTGCAAAAGGTGTAAAAGTATTGTCCAAAAAGGATTTGAATGTGTCAAGTGTAAATCAGTTAGTCATCATAGCTGTGTAAACTACCTAAAAGGGGTCGTAACAATTGACGAAAAGTAAATAATTTGCTGCAATCAAATAGAAGAAGATGACCTTGATGTCTCCTTGTGAAGTTCAAGTTCAAGTGAAACTGTAATTGAAATGGATAGTATTAATACAGAAAAAATTGAAATAAGGTACTTAAATAAATTGCTTGATCAAAAAGACATTATAATTAGCAACCTGGAAGAAAAAATAAAATTACTATATCAACAAATTGATCTAATGAACAAACTTTACGTGCCATCTATAAACTTAAATTCCAATGAAAACACTGAAAACGATACTCATGCACCATCTGTGAACAAAAATAAAAACAAATTCCAACTAAACAAAACAACGAAGCAAACCGAGGATATAAACAAAAAACAACAAATAATAAAAACTATAAACAAGAGTCTTACGAGTGCCGAAAGTGCATCGCCGAAAATTTTAGAGAATAAAATTACTAGTTCTCAGGTGTCCATTGGACACTGTCCAAAGCTATACTACAAACACAAACTGCAAAAATGAATGAACTAATTAACCTACCAAAAGATTATACAGATAATCCACGGAAAAAAATAATTGGATCAAATAGCAGTGAAAATGTTGCTGCTCCAAATATAAAACATCTTACACCACGGAGGATTTAAACAAATATCTACAAAAGAAATTTCCGAAAAACACATTTATATGTAAACAGGTTAAAAATTGGGGTGTGTTTAATTCATTTGTCAAAGTGGCTGTTGACATCGACCTCAAAGAAAGTTTACTAGACCCCAATCAATGGCCTACTGGAATTGAAGTGTCTGAATATATTTTTCAAGTCGGAAACAATAAGTATACAAAATATAAATTCGATACAAAACACACGAACTATAAATATAAATACGATACAAAATTCAAAAACCGAAAACAACAGAATTAATCCAAGCCAAATCACAAAAAAAACATTCTCCATACTAAATCTAAATATTAGAAGTCTTCGCAACAAAGTGGACTCTTTAAATGTGATGCTGGCAGAGCAGTGCTTCCCAGAAGTTGTGTGTCTGAGTGAGTCGTGGCTATTGGAAGACGAAGTTATGTGTATCAAGGTAGAAAACTATTCAGTGTCATCTTACTTCTGTAGAAAAATAACCAAAGGAGGTGGTGTCATCATTTTAGTGAGGTCGAATATTAACTTTAATCATATTAATTTTAAAAACACTATCTTTATTGAAGGCCTTTTTGAAGCATCTCTAGTCTCAATTCAATTTGAAAATGTTAAAATTATAATATGTTGTCTATATCATCCCCCAGGTTCAAATAAGAAAATTTTTTGCAATCTAATGGAAGAATTATTAATTAAATTAACAAACTTTAAAGGATATAAGGTAATCTGCGGCGATTTTAATTTTAACTTTAACCTAATAAATGAAAACTCCATGGTGGCTAATTTAAATGAAATTTTTAAAAGCTATGGGTTAAGGCAGTGCTTTTTTAGATAATTTTTTTACCAACTATGATTTAAATAACATTACGTTAAAATCATTTGATTGCACTTTATCAGACCATGATGCTCAAGTTTTAGTTTTTAAATTTGACAGCTGTAGAATATCTAAAAATTATGAACATAAAAGAGTTTTTTCGACACATAATATAAATAGATTTAAAGATTTGCTTACTCATGAGGATTGGTGGAATGTATATAATGCCCCGGATCATGTATCGTCCTTTGACAATTTTTTTGATTATTTCTATGAAATATTTAATTATTCATTTCCTGTTGTTAAAATAAATAAAAAAACAAAAGTTAAAAGAAATCAGTGGATTACACAAACTTTAATAAATGAAGGCAAATTTTTAAGAGAACTCTTTAAAATTTATAAAAATACTAATGATGTAAACTTCAAAACTAGATATAGAATAATTTAAAAAAATCATGAGAGTAAAATTAAAAAACAAAAAAAGAGTTTTTTTGACAATAAACTGAAAAACAGTAACAATATATCGAAATCAGTTTGGGAAGTTATAAACTATAATATAAACCACAAATCTAAAATAAATAAATACCCAGATACTATGTTTGACATTGAAAATAGACCCTTACAAAATAAAGAGGATATTGCTAATTCTTTTAATAATTATTTTATAGACTCGGTAAAATCTTTGACAAATGGATGAATAGATGAGCATTTTTCTGACGTTTTTATACTAAATAGCCTTTTCTTAGAACCATATAATTACATGGAAACAATAAAAATAATTTTATCAACTACAAATAAAAAATCTTCTGGTTATGATGAAGTACCCTGTAATATTTTTAAACATATTGCAGAAATTATTGCCCCTTGTTTAACTTTTTTAATAAATTTATCCTTTGGAAAAGGCTATTTTCCTCGACAAGCAAAAAAAGCCATAATAATACCTATCTTTAAAAAAGAAAACAAATCTAATTTGCTAAATTATAGACCAGTTTCCCTCTTGAGTATTTTTTCAAAAATTTTTGAAAAGGCCTTTTATGATAGGGTTACTTCATTTACCTACAAGTACAATTTAATAACTGAAAG
The DNA here is from genome assembly GCA_921294245.1 of Brassicogethes aeneus. Classification (NCBI taxonomy): domain Eukaryota; kingdom Metazoa; phylum Arthropoda; class Insecta; order Coleoptera; family Nitidulidae; genus Brassicogethes; species Brassicogethes aeneus. Next base: position 39,523,969 of record OV121132.1, read on the forward strand.
GCAGTATGGATTTACCCGAGGACAGTCAACACAAACAGCTATGATTTCGGTATACAACAACATTTTAAATTCATTCAATAACAAACTAAAAACTTGTGGAATCTTTTTTGATTTTACGAAAGCGTTTGATACTGTAAATCATAAGTTACTCCTAAATAAATTAAGTTCCTATGGTATTCGGGGAAAAGCTGGTCTCTGGGTAAATTCATACCTATCAGATAAGGTTCAGGAGGTTCATATAAAATATGATAAAAATGTTTTTAAATCAAAATGTTTGAGCATACCAAGCGGAGTTCCTCAGGGAAGTATACTTGGACCACTACTATTCCTTTTTTTACATTAATGATCTTGTAAGTAATATAAATCAGGCTTTTATTACAATGTATGCTGATGACACATCGGGTGTGGTAATGGGTGATAGCATACAATCTCTGAGTAGCTCGGCAAATAAATGTGTAAATAAAATGAACTCTTAGTGCAATAAAAATGGCCTTATTCTGAATCCTAAAAAAACACAACTAATAATGTTTCATCCCAAGCAAACTTCCATAAACTACAGTATCTGGGTAAAATGTAATGGTAGTGCACTACGCCAAAGTTCGAATGTTAAGTTTTTGGGGTTAACTTTTGATGAAAATCTTTCTTGGGAGCTGCATATAAGTGATCTTGCTAATAAACTATCTTCAAAAAACTATTGCATGACCCAATTAAGAGAAGTGGTGAATTTACCCACATTAAAGACCTTTTATTATGGAAGTGTCCAATCGATTCTTTCTTATGGAATATTGTGTTGGGGTAATAGCTCCTCTAGTAATAGAATTTTCATAGCACAAAAACGTATTTTAAGGTCTATGTTAAACTTACCCTATAATAGTCATTGTAAAACTTATTTTAAACGTAATCAAATTTTAACCGTCCCATGTATTTATATACTAGAATGTATAGTGTATGTCCGTCTTAATATTAAAGATTTCAAAAAGTGCGGTGATATAAACAAATACGAAACAAGGAATACAAACAAACTCTATGTCCCCACACACAATTTAACGCAAGTATACAAAGGCCCAATAATAACAGCGATAAAATATTTTATCGCTGTTATAACATATTGTATAACAAGTTACCTAGTAATATTATAAAATTAAATAACATATTGTATAACAAGTTACCTAGTAATATTATAAAATTAAATAACTTTCGTAAATTTAAAAATGCTGTATCCTCGTATCTAAAAGAAAGAAGTTTTTATTCTATTGAAGAATATTTTGAACAATAACTACAATTTTATCCTTTTATGCTAATATATGTTTTTTAACAATATGTAAATGTTTAAAATTCTATGTGTTTTTTTATATTATATTTTAGACGTTTTCCTATACAATTTTGTGAATTGTCGTTTTTGGAAATAAATATTATTATTATTATTATTATTATTATTATTATTATTATTATTGTTATTATTATTATTATTATTATTATTATTATTATTATTATTATTATTATTATTATTATTATTATTATTATTATTATTATTATGTATACAGCATTGCAATCTTTGCATTCAAGTTTGTATACTCCGTTCTTTTGTAATAAATTTGTTTGGTCTTTGGCGTTTTTAAGGCTGTTGTAAATTGTTTTTTCTGTTCTTATTGCGGCTTTTAGGTTGTATTTTTTAAATATTTTGTTGTTATTATTTGTGAGTGGACCTTGATAGGATATTTTTCTATATTGGTATGTTGTTTTTTCATTATGTTGTAAGTTAATTAGTTTTAATATGTTCTTCATTTTTATTCTTTGTTGAATTTTCATTATTGTTTTTTTATTGTATGCATTTTCTTTTCCAATCTGTAGTATTATATTTGTCTCTTTTTGTCGTTCAATGTCAGAAACAGGTATGTTGTTTAACCTATAGAACATGCTGTAAAAAGCGGAGTATTTATGTTGGCAACAGTGGAAGGAGTTTTGTGGTATAATTGCACTTGTTGTGGTTGGTTTTCTGTATATATTAAAGCTGTAATTTAAGATGTTTCTGTTTATGGTTATATCTAAAAAGTTGATTTTTCTTTCAGTTTCTTTTTCTATTGTGAATTTTATGTTCTGTGTATTTTAAAGAAATTTTGACGTGTAAGTAATTTTAACCATGATTTTAATAATTTGTTCAATAATAAGTGTATTTTACTATTGTAGAGACCCCTGAAGATGGTTAATAATAACCGAAACTAGTCGGGTTTTTAAAATAAATAAATAAAAACAAAAAGCAGAGAAGTGCTATTATTTCATAAACATTGAGTTAAATAACTACATTATGTTTAGTTTAGTAAAGGGTTTGAGCCAGCAAAACGAAATAATATGTAGTGTAAATAATATAGACAAAACACTGTCTCGCAGTGTAAAATTTTTGGGACTCTATGTAGAGAAAAATCTAGATTGGACGTCACATATATGTCATCTGCAAAAAAGACTTAATTGTGTCGTCTACTCATTAACTGTTTTAAAAAATTACTTGGACCTTAGCACCTTAAAATTGGTATACTTTTCAAACTTTCAGTCCATACTCAGTTATGGTATAATATTCTGGGGAAAAAGCAGAGACATTAATAAAGTTTTTAAATGTCAAAAAAAGGCTATGAGAACAATTTTTAAATTAGGATATAAGTATTCATGTAGAAATATATTTAAATCCAACCAAATTTTAACTGTGATCAAAATGTACGTGTATACATGTGTTTTATTCTTCTGTAAAAATCAAAATTTGTTTGTAAACCTAAAACCTAGGTCTCAGAGACTGTTGGAGTACAACATACAAATACATACATTGGCCGCCTACGAAAAAGGTCCAAACTCCTCATGTGTACAATTATATAATAAGTTGCCATCCACTTTAAAAGTCCTGCAAAAATCAAAAAGTACAACATGTTTTAAGAAAAATCTTTTTAAATATATTTGTGACATAAAACCGTATTCGTTGTTGGAATTTTTGTCTTATTAATCAAGTTTTTATCTGTACATAATTGTTCTCTCTGTGACATTTTTTCAACCAATGTGTTTATATTTTTATGTAAGGATTTTTTTTTTGAAATAAATTTGTATTATTATTATTATGTATACATAAACTAACTGAGTAACCAACCAACTATTAGATAATAAAATGTATCCACAATCCCATTCATGCATTTACAACCTAATTGTGTAATTAAGTTTTACTTAAACAAGTTAGTATGTCTGTTTTCAACGAACAATATCATTAGTTTGTGCATGTATAGTATAGTATAAATATTTTATAATTCTTAATACAGTGCTAATTATTATTCTGTTCGATATTTCTACCAAAAGTATTAATTTAGGAGAACAAAATTTGCTTCGTTTTATACAGTAATAAGCTTATGTTTGATATTTATACAAAACTGTTTACAACATTTCATTGCAAGTATATTTTACCGTCAACATAACAAAATCATGTTTTCAACCTAACTAAATTTAGTGAAGTAATATTTATCTGTATAATCGGAAACTGGTCAAAGATTGTCCTATCGAAATTGGATAGTCGGAATGCTCAAGGCAAACATTGAACAAATTTACATTAGGTAATATTGTGCGCCTATAGTTCAGTTTTGTACCGAATAGTACACCGGAAGCAAATACGTAAACAAATATTTATACAACTACAGCTCAAATATTTCATTTGCGAATATATTGCGTTCCGTTATGCTGGGCTAATTAAATTATGTAGGTACGGAACTAATACAAGGTTTAATGATGTACTCTGAAATTATACAAAATATCATCTCAACCAAACAGTATGCCTTCACTTGAAGCAATTTAATTATATTAATATGTTTAATACAAGATTATTTTTGCACATATACTATTTCATTTCCAAAATTTACTTGAATACACATTGAAATAATATATCGTAGTACCTTTAATTTTGTCTCTGTTACTTGCAATTTGTGTTATGCCTTCTATATATAGCCCCTCTATTATATATTTATATTGTTCTTTAAATTCTGATATCATATTTTACATATGTTTACAGTCAGACTTGCCTAAAAGAATTACATGGTGTTTGAGCGTGTACAATTTTTTTAATCAAAAACATCAAGGACATATTTTTTAAACTAGCTAGAGGTTGTTACTGGTGTAAAATTTAAATTTTAGGCATAGATTGCGTGAAACATTCACTTCTAAGGAAATTATTTAAAGTTTTGGCAAAGACTTACTTTAAAATAAAAAAAAAATACATAAAATTGTTGTATACTTTCAGTTTCATTCCCAGTCTTTTATCTACTCTCTAAAAATGAATTAGTCAAAAATGACTAATTGTCATAGCGAAAAAGCAGCCACTAATAATTCTCGTCAATAGCAATTTGTATCCCGAATATTTAGCAGTCAATTTTCATGTAAAATTGTCCCCTGAATACGAAATTGTCGTTCGTCAACAGTTAGAAAAGTAGAACAGTTTTTGATATATAGCTAATTTTCCATTTAATATGGAATTCACTAAATCTCAAAAACTGCTCTATTTTTATAATTTTTGACGGTATTTTCAGATTCAGGAGACAATTTTACATAAGAATTAAATGTTAAATGTTGAAGACACAACCATGGTATGAAAAAGCAGCCACTAATAACTGTATTAATTAGTCATTTATGACCAATCCATTTTTAGAGAGTAGGATTTTAGTTTTCTCAAGAAGACAGTTATCGAAATGTAATATCGATTTACTATGAAATGCGGCTTAAAACTCAAAAACATTTTTACTTCTAAAGAAAATGACCGCGAAATCCTTAGAGATAAAAATCCTTAACCTTATTAGGTTATTTAACTTATTTAATACAATTAAATTATTCCATCCATTTTTTTATAATTTTTACACCACTTGAGCTCCCAAAGATGAAAGAAGTGCAAGCGAGCGGCTTCCGCAAGCTAAACAAATTTCTAACCCATATGGCTAATATGAAAGCCTAATCCTAAACGCTCTACAAACAGTGTAAAAAAATAATCCTTGATCCGGGCATAATTGTAAGAAAATATGACAGTACTAAGTGCCATCCTCTGCTGGCTGGCCACAACACCCGAATCGACTCTAGAACGAGCGGGACAATGGGAGATACGTAAGAACAGATAAATACATTGATACATTAGCTGCTTTTTTATTGAGATCTCAAGTCACTTTAGTTAGAGTGATCTATATATATGTAGTGATTTGGTAAGCGTAAAAAATAACGACACAGTTGTAGTTTACTAAATTGAATTTGCAGCCTAAGTCTGGCAACGTAAATTAAAGGTTTCTTCTGTAAAAGAAACGTAACCTAAATTTGTCAATTAAATAAAAATATTGTTGATTTGAATTATAGAACTTTGAATTTGCGTTAAATTTTGAATAATACATTAATAAACGTTTTATTTGATAAAAACAGGCAGAAAAACGTAAACAAACCCAATTTTTTTTCGACTCAATTCAAACGGATGCGGATGCGGGTGGCACAGCGTATACAGTATCGGTAAGGGGGGTGCAAAAATCTCAGCTCACTTCAAAGTAAGTAAATCAAAGAGAACGCGCACATTTACAAATTTTACCGATGTGAGCTGAGATCAAGTAAGAAAAAAGAACGCACCTTTAGACGCATGACTTAAATCGTTTCATAATATAACCCTTGCTGGCTGCATTAAACAAAGAAATCTTTTCCAGAAAGTATAGACCTTCACTGCAGGTCTTAAAAATAACAAAAATAAGGCATAATCTCGAGAAGGGTGCCCACTCTAAAATGACTACCTGAAGTACCTTAGCAAATAATCAACACTTCACATTCCAAGCAACAATAATCAAATCATAAAAAGGCAACGGAAACGTAAACATAGCAAAAACTTAATGGCAGTCCAAATAAAAAACACCAACGTGGAAAAGGAAGGGAAACGTTAGGCCCCCACAGCGAAATAACAACACCCAGCCCCAAACTGCTTGTGGTATTACTAAACTCCTCAGTCTATGGGGAAATCCCCGTATATATACATAGGTTTTGGGTCGGCGTATAGTCCGGCCCAGAGCAATTCCGGGAAGGGTCCCTAAAACCATGCACCGGCATGTCGCTTACGAACCCTAAAAGGGTATCTTGCAAACTATGTTGGACAACCGCATACAGCAAACACCGATTGCACAGTGTGCAGTTGTTTGGTCCGGAAGAAAATAGGAAGGTGCACGGTGCAAGTGCAACCGATACCCATGGGTATCGCTTGCACTTTCAGAGTCCGAGACGATGAGGATGTGCCCCATAAGGAGCTTCCCGCTCCTTATATTCATGTTTAACCTTATTTTTGGATTTTTTAGCAAATAATATAGTTTTTTACTCATATTTCTTTATATCACAAAGCTGAAATAGATTTATTGTTCAATAATATAGAATCTATATCCAAAATACAAATGTAAAATATTTGTGTGCTGAATTTTTAGTGCAAATAATCTCAAAACCTCCTAAAATTATAACCAAGATTATAAAATTATATCAATAAACCGATAAACCAATTAACTTAACCAATAAATATATAAAAAGATACTTTGTTAATATTAACGTTGATGAGAACAATTGTTGATACTATTCGTTAATTAAGAATAAGAAATCTCTCAGTTAAGACAAATTAGACTGTTTAAAATTCACATTGTATCCAAAGACATGTTTGAGAAGCATTTTAATGGCACCCCAGGGAAATCACTTCGATGAAAAAGCGGATACAAATTTCCGCAAAAACAAATCAATTTATACAATAATTTATTTCCTTCTAAACAGTTAAGAATATTTAGTAAGTTGTCTAGGCACCGATGTATCAAATGGCAACGGTTGCGCTCTTTGTTACTTTAAGAAATAAATATCTACTCTCGGGTTCGAAAAGTATAAAATTTAATTAAAGCTTTGTAATTTAGTATTTTAAGTAATTAAAACAGAATACAAAAATTAAAAGCTCATTCATATTAGTCTTTAACACGTAACTACTATCGCTCCTTTTATCTAACATAACTACCCGATAGTATACTATCGGGTATATATAAAAAAGCCACTAGCTAGATAATTAAAAAAAAATGTGTTTAATATATATTGGATATTATTAGCCTCAACGCATCCATTAAAAGTTTTTCATTATTGTATTAGTACAATAATAAATTTATTTTCCTAGTACAATAATGAGATAGATAAGCGTAGACAATAAATCGATAAGATCCTCATCCTGTAGATTTTGTATTGTGCTTAAGTGTTTGTATTTAAAACATATTTACTTAAGAGCAATCCTAATGTTAGGTCACGATACAAAAAAACAAAGTGATTATTATGTTCTAGTACCTAATTGTATTTTTAAATGTTAAAATTGGTTACCTTATTTTGCATACTGTAATCTTTTAAACTTTTAAGAACGATTAAAACCTTTTTTACCTTTTCCAAAGAACAAGCAAGGTATAAAAACCAAAATTTTTTGAATTTTAGCATTTTGTTGAAGATTGCTAACCTGAAAGGTTTGAACTGTTGAAAAAAGAAGTTGTACTTTCGAAAAACTTTCGCAATAGTTGCGCTTCAACACGATTTCCGTCCTATGAAAAATTTTAACAGATTTTGAAAATAGAGGCTAAAAAACGTATACTTGTCTCACCGTTTTACGAAATTACGTTATTTAAATTTTTATTTAGCCGTTCTTATTATTTTAACATATAAAGATATTTAATTCTCAATTTTGTTATACACCATTTTTTTTTCAAATATTGTATGTTTTTACATACATAATACCAAAATTTTACCTAAAAAAGCAATAATTTTATTGAGTATGAGTATGGGAACGTATGGCAGGCCCCATCGACATTATCTTCCACTAATCTCCCAGGGTTATTTTACCCCCTTTCCTTTCTCCTACATATGCCAATTCACAGCATTACCTGTGTTTGTTGGATCCGAAGTTTTTACGCCGGCTGGTAGATCCACCCTAGGAGGTCGTGGATGACAGTATCTATGGTTAAGGCCGCTCCACGGATTTTTGTCAGCCGGGTCTGGCCATACGTCCAATTTAGGCTAGAGGAGTACGGGATAAGGAGGGTTAGTGGGGGTTTTTGGAGGACATTGAACTGACCCAAAACCAAGTACAATCCGGAATCCTCCTCAACCTGGGTCTTAGTAATAACCCCATTCAATTGGGATTCATGAATGGGGGTAGGTAGGTTAGTTCTTTGCTTACATCTATCTTTGTTGGTTTAATTCCGGTTCGTCAGTGTCTGTGTTGCTCTCCGGGTCGGATTCCGGAAGTATAAGGTTTTTGTGGGTGCTGATTTGTTTCCAACTGGCGAGGTCGGTTTGTGAGAATTGGATTGTCTGTGTAGCAATGTCTACCGACTTTTTTTTCGATGAGGTCTAAATTTAAGGTGGCTTGTCTATAATTTTATTTTTTTATAAATAAAAAAAACTATTTCTATTTTTAATTTTTGATTTTTTTTTAATAAAACAATAGATTTGTAGTTATCTTATATTTATTTTATATTGGAAAAAAATCTTGGTCTTTTAGTTTGACGATTATACATACTCTAAAACTTAATTAGTCAAAAATGACTAGTTACTACAGTTATCAGTGGTTGCTTTTTCACGTATACTATGGTTAACCATGGGATACCATGGTTAACATCTCAAGTTCTACTTTTATAACTTTTGACGATATGTTTGAATTCGGCGGACAATTTTACATGGACATTGACTGCTAAATTCTACAAATTGCCATTGACGAGAATTACTATTGGTCATTTTGAATGATTCATTTACAGAGTACATTGCTTTAGAATCTATAATGGTATCACAACCTAAAAAACACCACTTAATTTCCTAAATGTGCAACACCCTGTATAAAATTAAATTAATTTTAAAATGTAGCTTTAATGGTTGTCATTTTTTAGGTCTATTTTTAAAATCTATAAAAAAAAATTATGGGAGGGAAAAAAAACAAAATTTGTCGTACTTATTTCTATGCTTGTAAAACGACGGCTTTTTAAGTTTTATTGGGAACAAAAAAATCATACAAAGCAAATATTGTTACTGGGTATCATGATATGCATACCGGTGTAAATAGGTATTATTTTGAGGCAATTAATTGGTTCGACAGTAATTCGTACTGTTTTTGTAAAGATACAAGCAAATGGCTTTAAACTTGTAACTTTTCGAGGGGTAAACCACTGATTTTTTAAAAACTAAAAATTGCACACGAATTAACAGGAAGAAAATCAAGCAACAGGTCGCTAAGAAAAATTGGTGATTGATAATAATTATAATAATTATTATAATATTTGTTTCTTATCGGTAAGGGTTGGGTGCTTATATAAGCGGCAAATTAGGAAACATAACGCTGAACGTTAATTTTAGTGGTTTTTTAATAAATCAATTTATTTTTTCGATAACTTAAATCGATGTGATTTTGTAAATAATTTTTATCAGTAGTTATATATTTGTGCATTTTTATATTGAACTCATTTTACTTAACTTACATACGTATATACTGGACTTTGGACTGGAAAGGCAAACAAATATAACATTGTAAATTTTTCAAATGATTGTTTATTTTATAACCAGTATACACATAAAAATATAAACAAAAATAAAACTTATTAAATTAAACGTCAAATAAATACATTTTTTATGATTTTTGTGCCGGTCAGTGTTTATTAATTAAAACCTCAACCCCTAAATAAAAAGCAAAAAATCACGCACCGATGCATCGCGATGTATAAAATGTTTTTTAACCCTTGAAAATTCTGATCCAATTTCGATATTTATTTATGCGTGATTCTGTCAGAGCTCCGCAATATGGAAATGAATTGCGACATAGTAGTTAGTGATGGCAATCGATGGAAACGAGAGTAAAGTTAAGGGATTTATTTATTGTGCTGCCTCACGGTCCCCGTCAGGAAACTGCCCCGGTTGGGTGCGGTATCGGATTACTAATAATGTTATGCAAAACAAACGAGCTGCGATTGCCTATGCCCGAGATGCTTTAGGTTCATCCGAGGTTAAAGTTATTCGTTCGAATAATTTTAAATCTACCGGTGACGTTTTATAATCAAAAAGGATAATGATTGCGGAAAGGTTTTTATTTCTGCTTTTAAAGAGATAATCCAAATATATACATTTCGTAATAAATGAAATTTGTGCTGTTCAAAATATTAAACCACTATTGTTGCCAGTTCATTAGTTAAATTTAACACTGTAAATATAATATAAACATAGTATGTTGGTGTAAGTTTAGTAGGTATTATATTTATTTGTGTCGAAAGTTTTTAACAAAAGTTGTAATTTTAGGTGTGCCAATGTTTGTTTTACTTCAATACAGTAAAACGGTTTCGGTATACTATTCTGTACAATTTTGTATGGTACAGTTTCGGACAAAAACTTTCGGGCAGGATTTTTTCTGTTATTTTAAAAATGAGATGTAGCTTAAGCTTTATTGTCATTTTAATTTAAAGTTTTTAAATTTTAGTTTTGCAAATGTCAGGTTTTATTTTTATCAAATCTTTGCGAGCATGCCTCCAGTAAATTAGTTCAAATAATAACCCATATCCAGAATGGAATGACGCAAAGGCAAGTATCTGATTTGTTGGGGATGCCTTAAGGTACTCTTAACTCGATAATATAAAACATTGAGGCTCCACACTTAATTGATTGATATGGTGGAAAATTTTTCCCTTACCATTGCTGTTCAGACAGTAAACAAAACAAATTTTTCCATTTCTGTTTGGATAGCACGTCGGCACATTAGAACAGCTGGACCAAAAAATTGTGAGGCCGCAAGAAAACCACGAAACATCTTGCCTTTGGGAAGCAACGATGGAATTCGCCTTGGAACACGTTATTAAAGATGATGAGTTTTGGAACCGAGTTGTTTTCTCCGATGAACAAGTTTTTAGGCCTCTCCGAACAGAACAAGGTATACCCGTTACAAGGAGAGATATATTTGCTTTGATGACAGCGGATGGCTGCTTTGAGTTTGCGGTGAAACCGCTCGACCATGTCGTTGGCCGCTGGGTGGTATGCCTTGCAGGGTGAGTCTTGTAACGGAGTCAAGCAGTCGCCCGCTCCTTAAATCGGGAAGTAGTGCATAATGTGCCAAAAAGTCGGCCCCAATGATAGGTTTAGAAACGTCCGCGATTAGAAAGTTCCACGAAAAGTCTCGTTTTAGCCCAAGATTGAGGGTAAGCGTCGTTACGCCGTAAGTCGCGATACGTGTGCCGTTGGCCGCGGAAAGCTCGTAGCTGGACTTTTTACACGGCCCCCGGAAGAAATTACGCGGGAATACGCATAGATCAGCACCAGTATCTACTAAAAATTGGAGTCCCGACTCGCAATCGCCCACAAAAAGGCGGCGAAATGTTGACGGGCGGGTGTCGTTGGCCGCCATTAACGACTACCCCTCTCGTTTTCCCGAGCCCAACTACAAGGCTTCGTACACTTCTGCGTATTCTCCGCAAAAGTCCAGTGGTACCAACACATGCCAGCTGGGCGCGGTCTGCGCGAATTCGATCTCGAGCGGGACCGGCTTTGTGAGCGTGCTCGATGCGGGGTTCGGGACCTCCCTCGGGAGCTTGATGCCTCGTAAATCTCACCGAGTAGCCTTTTGAGCTTAGCTACTTCGAACCGAAGCTGCTGCACGTGGACCGCTTGTTGCACACCGGCCCCTACTGCTGATGGAGGTTGCGATGTCTCTGCGATGGTCGAACGCAGTGGTAATAACCCGTATACCATATCCGCAACTTAAGCCATGTCGGCGATAGACTTGTCCTGAACGGTGACCATCGTAGGGCAAGCCACGCATCCACAACGTTCTGGGCAAGGTGTCCGGTATTGCTGTCCCTGCGAGAGCTTGTTGTCGACGGAGAAACTGCGATGGGTTTTCGTCTCCCATAACCACGTTCTCCAGTAACTCGCGCGTCTTTTGGTTGTACTAGGATATCGCGCACTTCGTTCGCGTAACGTGTTGGTATAGCCGATAACACACTCAGGTACTGTTTACGGCTGTCGTTTAAGCCTAACGCTTCAAAATACCTCTCAGCGATCGAAAACCATAATTCCGGATCAGCCGCATTGAACTCGGGAAAACGTGGTTGTTGCGATATCGTGACTGCACCCGTGGCGGTTTCTTCGACTTGAGTGAATTCAGTCATCTTATGCTGCTACAATTGGGCGTTGATATGTCTAACATCAAGTGCGCACCGCCAAAAAACTACCCGTGTAAGTCAACCAGTTGACACAAATACGGCCACTAATTTGCTCAAAAAAAAAATAACAAAACTTACGTAGCACTGCTTTCTTCTTGCACAAATACTTGCGTGTTCGGATCACGTCGGGGTCACCACTTTTGCGACTGGGTGTGCGGGTAAGTAAGAGAATTGATCGATTGGGTATATACAAACTTAACTTTATTATATACACACTGGTAAGTGCACCAATATTCTACATTTTGTCATGGATTTTCTTTCCGTTAATAAAATTTATTATTATTTATTATTATAATGAGCTTATGTCAAATATTAACCAATTAAAAAAAACAAAAATGATTTTATATCACATTTTTATGTTATACATCATCGCCCACTTTATTTTTTTATATCATTAAAAAACATAACCTTAAAATTAAAATACATTTTTCTCAAAAAATACCATTTTTATTTTATTTTTTGAGTTGTTTTAAGATTAAAGTTTCCCAAGTCGATTACCAAATAGTCTAGAATGGGATGAAATAAAATCCACAAAACTCAAAGTGTGGTCGTGTTATGACAAGTACTTGTGTTGGGTTCGGGGGTATTTTTTTTTAGTTTTTTAATATTTTGTTTGTTTGTTTTGGTAAGTTAACCCAAATGAGCTTTAAATAAATAAAAAAAAAATACATTGACCAATACCATTTAGTCCAGTATATAATATATATATATATTAGGGTGTCCCTTATTTTTATTTTTTTTAGTCCAGTATATAATATATATATATATATTAGGGTGTCCCTTATTTTTATTTTTTTTACGCATACCCTCTAATTATATTTATTACGTGTTTATATACACCCAGTAAAAATTTCAGCTCATTCTATAAACGGGAACCCGTGCCGACTTGCATCTGTACCCTCCGTTAGCCAACGTTAGGCGCGCGGTATTTTGTAACACGGTTGGTCGCGAGGTCTTCGATCGTAAGTCATTTTGTGTTTGTTATTATGTGACCCTTATATTATAAATTATTGACAAATGTTAAAATATAATTTTATTTATGTGTATACTTTGATAAAAATGTTTATTTTCACAGGGAGTGGCTAGTTACCCGGAAGGGTCTGGTGAATAGGCCGTAAACTCTGAAATTGATAAACTTAATGGGTTTTACTCTAAATAACTAAAAGAGTCTATTGTGAGAGATGACTACCGAAAACTTATTGAACTGTCTGAAATATTTTTGGGAGGACATCAAAAAAAGAAATGCTTATAAAAAGCTGAAATTTCATATAACAGTATATTTTAGCAATACTAATTAGTATATTAATATATTTAAGGGATAAAATCAACTAAATTAGTGAAACAAATGATAGAAACAAAAGCAATAATATTAATTAGTAATCATATTTAATAAAATCATTAGAAAAATACAGTCATGAACTATATCTTCTTTTTAAAGTGTTTCGTGTTACAAAATACCGCGCGCGCCTAACGTTGGCTAACGGAGGGTTTAGATACAAGTCGGCACGGGTTCCCGTTTATAGAATGAGCTGAAATTTTTACTGGGAGTATATAAACAAGTAATAAATATAATTAGAGGGTATGCGTAAAAAAAAAATAAGGGACACCCTAATATATATATATATATATATATATATATATATATATATTTATATATAATAAGCCTAAATCCAAGTTTTCGACCATCAACCATTTGCAGCTTTTTCGCCATCTTGGATTTAAAAATGAATTCGCGAATAACAGCCGTTATTTTATCCAAAAAAAACAAATTTCTAAACCTGATATTTTGTAATGTAAATCTTTAAAACTGCAATTATGAAATATTAATCCGGATATTTTCAAAAACAAAAAATTCTTATTATTGGACTATACTTTTGCTGTTACAATCAAACAAATTAAGTTGCTGTACATTTTTTATTTATTTTTTTTTTATACCGTGACGGTAAAGCTTTAAATCATTATAATAAATTTCTAAGACAATTCGAACGTGTCTGTCGTCTGGAAAGCGAATTGTCTCAGTTGAGCTGTTTTTCGCGAAGAAAGGATCCGGGAGAACAAGGGGGCGGGCTGGTAATTAGTTTCTTAGGCTAATGAGTTACGTGGTTCGTTTTGTATATTTATCACGGTCTCTGGAGTCGACAATGAAACACCGGCCTGGGATGGCTATATAATGCAGACGAACATCGAGGGATCTGTTCGCTCGTCGTTCCTTCTTAGAGATGGGGGCCGGCATGCGGCCAAGGATCTGCCTTTACCTTCTTCCGACATGTGCCCACGATTGCGACTGCACATTTTCATGATTTATATCTTGGAAGCAGCGTTCACTCAGTGCGTGACGTTTTGGTTTTCTCATTAATACAGGGTCTGCATTTTTTTGAGAAATATATATTTTTATAAAATAATTACATATTTTATATATATATATATATATATATATATATATATATATATATATATTTATATATATACTTTTATTTTTTTTATATTTTAGATAAAATTTTGGATTTTAAAATAAATTTAAAATTAGTTCAAGAATTTATAAAATAAATAAAAAATAACATATTAATTGCCTAACCACATACCCCATAAACTTTTTTTAACGTCTTCACAATTATTATTAATACGTACACACAATCCACCAGCGCCGTAGCAACAACCCAACGGGCCCGGGTTCCAGGCTATACCCACCTCTAGGGGCCTCTAGGTGTTTTTTTTTATTTTGTACTAATTAATATTTTTTATGTTATATTTGGGAGGAACATAACAACCTTTATACCCCCTTAAATCTACGGCCTTAATAGTGAAGAAAAAATAAAAGACTATGTATTGTCTATAAACTTTTAGTATATAAAATATATATATATATATATATATATATATATATATATATACACAGGAAAAATAAACCAAAACTAATAAAACTATTTATAATAATATATTATAAAAAAAATATAAGGGCATAAAAAATAAAAGTGTGTCCATTAAAAAGCTACTTTCCTAGATTTAGCAGCGGAAAATTTTGTAATAATTCCTTGAAAATCTATGGAGCGGGCAACTGTATTTTTAATGAAGATCATTGCCAAAGACGATAATCGATATAGACTCATGAAGTTCCTTAAATACGTTTTTATTAACTTAAGTTTTGAGAACGATCGTTCTGCCGATGCAACCGTCACAGGAAATATAAGATATAGAAAACATAGTGTTTAGCAAATTCTTTACTGACTTAATATTTTTTAGTTCGTCAGAAAAACATTTTTGAAAAGCTATTAATTGATAGGGATAGGGGTCTAAAATATCATCTTCATATATTTCACGAATGTTTTCCGCCATTTGGTATACTTCTGTATCAGTAGAATTTAACAGAACTTCTGTTTCCAAAATACTGAAGTTAGTGGCTATTTGATGTAAACTAATTGTTTTACTTTGTAACTGTCTGATATAATATCTAGGGTCTTAAAAAAAACTTCAACTCTAAAAGTATCTTCAGCAGTTTAAAAAACAAAGTCATTTGCAACTTCATCAAAAAAACGTTTGCGAATACGTTTTTGGCAAAATTCTGGAATTATACCCCATTTGCTTGTGTAATATTGGCCTCTTTTTTATATCTAAAAATTCATTCCGAAGTTTGCTTATGTCATTTAACACATTTTTTAAAAGTTTACTAGATTTTTGGATATCTTGCTGCTGATTTTGTAAGAGTTTTGATACTGTGTCTATGCGATTTAAAAGGTTAGATTGTAAAATAATCAAAAACACTGTTTCAAAGTCCTCCAATGTACTTTTAAATCCTTTCGAGTCGTCTATTTCAGCCTTATTATTAGATGTTAAAATAATTTTTGACAAGGCCTTAAGAACATCAAGATACCTAAAACGTAGGGCTTTATTGCATCATTGCGTGAAGACCAACGTGTTGTTGATAGTTTTTTAAGTTTTAATTTTGACTCGCTTTTACATGATTCAAGCAAAAATTATTATTATTATTATTATTATTATTATTATTATTATTATTATTATTATTGGTGCACTCAGAGAAATATCAAGTTATGAAAAGCATATGAAATTATATTAATTTAAATAATCGGGTAAATTTGATTCAAATAGAAAAAAATTTATTTTTACATTCATTTACCAACAGTTTTACAATGTTTTGAAACACTTTTAAAGTGTACCCTCTTTAAAATATATATACAAAAAGAAATCCATTTATTTCATTGCCTTTCTCAAAGTTGTTTCAAAAAGATATGTATTATACAATTGTTATGCACCTATTAATTTAATGGGAAACACCAATGACGCCAAAACATATTTGAATCCCTAATAATTCAAAGGGATTCAAATATGTTTTGGCGTCATTGGTGTTTCTAATTAAATTAAAAGGTGTATAACAATTGTATAATACATATATTTTTAAAATAACGTTGGAGGGCAATGAAATAAATAGATTTCTTTTTGTATATATATTTTAAAAAGAGTACACTTTAAAAGTGTTTAAAAACATTGTAAAACTGTTGGTAAATGAATATAAAACTACATTTTTTTCTATTTGAATTAAATTTACCTGATTATTTAAATTAATATCATTTCATATGCTTTTCATGACATGATATTTCTCTGAGTGTGGTCTTTTACTATTTACTAAGCCTTAAGCCATTATTATAAATAAATGCCCTGTGAATGTTGAAATATATTTAAAAAAATTAATCCAAATATTTGAAAAAAAAAATTTATTCCAATCGCTGGCCGCGGGCCCCTTGAGCTAGCGGGCCTGGTTCCACCGAACCCACGGAACCATTGTAGCTACGGCGCTGCAATCCACACAATCCACACATGGGTTGTGTTAATACACAAAATACAAAAGCGTGCAAAATAAGGTTTATTTTAATTTTATAATTTACTTTAATCAAAAGTTTTCATTTAAAACTATCATTTGCATAGCAACCACCCTGGTAACGTGGTCTTACTGGATAAAACCTTTCTCTAACTTGATTAGACCGAAAAACAGAATCGTTCAGTAAATTATTTAATAAAATATATCGTAAGAATCGTGGCCTTATATTATATTCCTAATTGTATGTTTATTTATGATCATCACATCATATCATATGTAAATGTAATAGCATTTCGTAGAAATTTTAGAAAAATTGAATAACAGAGTTGATAAATATTATGTTGAATAGTTCACTCATGCATTGTTGTAAGAATGTAACAGATACTATATTAATAAGTGAAAGTTCAAAAAATTACAGTGACAATCCAATTCATTAATATTAGGTTCAATAAAAAGCCAGGATTCCATAGTTACGCATTTTATCACAGCGACAATATTTTTTATCATCTTGTTTACACGTTACTAAGGATTTTGACACTTTTCTTTATTTGTCATTTGTTGACATTTATATCCTGTGTTTGTTATAATATAATATAATTAAAATAATGAATTATAAACTCCAAAAGATCGATGGGTTGGTGTAAACGATAATGAAATTAAGGCAAGTTTGAATAAATAAGGTTTATTAAATATTTTTATATTTTAAAGCACATTTTAATTTCAAACGTCAAACTGGCAATTCGTTATATCATAAAATTCATTATATTTTTTCACTAAACTATAACTCGTGGTATGATTAATAATTATTATAATTATAATCGATGATATTTTTGAATTGAAACTGAAGCAGCACATTTCACTCGTCCTGCGGACTCATGAAATCTGCAGCTCGGTTTCAATTCAAAAATATTATCGATAATAACCATACCAATTGTTATACAGGGTATCACCTAATACATTGTCATCCTTTTGGGGATGATAGTACAACTAAATCTATCAGAGCTAAAAGCTAAGGCAAATTTTTACTAGAGCAGATAAAGGAAAAACAGCAATCGCAATTAATAAAACAGACTTTACAGAAAAACTCTTGATTTCCTTACAACAGATAAATATTCAATTTTAAGTAAAGATCCGACGAAGAAATTTAATGGAGAATAAGACATATCATAAAAAACGGCAAAAGTATTTTTAGCCCTACAGATATATTTAAACTTACCTTAATGAACCCTAGCTCACCTATAACACTGTGCGACAAATTTTGACCTTACAATTTGAACTGGGATGAAATGTGGAAAAATCGAATCTATGCAACCCTCAAAACTAATCTTTAAAGGGGTTTTGCTAGTTTAGCTCGAATAATGGAAATATACAGGGTGTTTCTTTTAACTTGAGACAGCTCAATATCTCGAGAAATACGCATTTCACGGAAAAATGTCTTAAATAAAAGGTTAATGTGACCAAAGGGGACATTATTTGGTGCTACCGATAGCCACCCCCTACCCCTCCTTAAGGGTGAAACTTTGGAAAATCAAATGGAATGACCCGATTTTCACACAGTTTGGTAGTACATAAAAAAATGAATAACTTTTATTTGAAAGTTTTTTTCAATTTATCAACAGATGGCGCTGTAATTCAAAATTTAAGAAAAAGGGGTTTCCTTGTAAAATGTATTATTTGAAACGTTTGAAAAACAAAAATTAACATTAAATCAACAATAGTCGGCTCTGAAAACAATTTATAACAAATGTTCGAAATGTCGTCCTTCCATTTCAACACATTTTTGAATGCGGGTAATGAATTCTGGCACACAACGCGCCAACATTCGGGCGGTATCGCATTCCATTTGACTTTCCAAAGTTACCCCCCGTTTCACCCTTAAGGAGGGGTAGGGGGTGGCTAGCGGTAGCACCAAATAATGTCCCCTTTAGTCACATTAACCTTTTATTTAAGACATTTTTCCGCTAAATGCGTATTTCTCGAGATATTGAGCTGTCTTAAGTTAAAAGAAACACCCTGTATATCTCCATTATTCGAGCTAAACTGGTAAAACCCCTTAAAGGATTTGTTTTGGGGGTTGCCTAGATTCGATTTTTTCAGATTTGATCCCAGTTCATTTTTTGTGTTGCACAGTGTAATGTATTCGCTGATTAAACTACATAAAAATAACTTACCCATTAGACCAGTAGTGTCATTTGACACAGCACCATCTAGTAAAATTTCTAAAAAACTCATCATTTTAATTATCATAGTAACGTGAAACAGTTTTTATCTAGTTATATATAATAGAGGTTCAAATATTAAGTGTTAAAAATAATTTAACTTTACACTAAAATACGCTGTTAGTGGTTTTATAAGCAAGTAAAGAGATTATAACTGTGAATTTGGTTGTATTCGGATTTTTTATGTTTGATTATTCTTAATTTTTAAAACATGACACGACTATTAAACCTACCAATATCTCATTTATATTATAACATCCTGACGTTACAGAGAGAATTTATCGATTTTAAGTCATTTTAAAGAAGAAAAGAAATGATAGCAAAAATCAGTTTTTTTCAACGGTATGGTTGTTTTAAGTGACTAATCTCTATAATAGAAGTAGTTTTACACTGATTTTCGACATTATGTCCCAAATACATTGCGTGGGCATGAATTAAAAAGATAACCAATTGGAAACAAGTAGAATATTTCCCAACAAAGCGATTTAAAAAAATGTTATTAATAAAAATTGATCAATTAACACAAGCCTTGTATATTCTTTAAAAAAATTAAATGTATTTTATCTTAAAACCCTTTGTATCTCGATATACTCGCTAAGTCAAAAACTTAACATTTCCCTTGAAATTCAAATTATTGAGGTATGTATTAAGGATTACCCTGTTGTAAATGACCAATCGGAACCCTTAGGTCCCAGTTGGTCTCAATCGGTAAAATCGGCTATCATTAAATGCCAATACAAATTCTTATAGGTCGATTTGGAAATTCCCAATACGTTATAACATAGTTAAAGTACTGGAAATTTCCAATTAATCCCAATACAAACTCTTATAGGTCGAATTGGCAATTCCCAATACGTTAACGTATTGCGAATTTCAATTTCGACCTATAAAAGTTTGTATTGGCATTAAATGATTTTAACCAATTGGGACCAATTAAAATTTAAAGGGGAATAACCCTTATGGGATTTACCAATATGTGAAATACCTATATATATATATATATTTGGTGTAGCTAAACGTTTACATTTTTTACAATATTCACAGTGTTGATCAGAGATAATAAAAAAGTGCCATGAAACATTGCTATTATTTTTTAGACTAAATCAGGTAGGTATGTATTTTGCTAAATTACATTATTGACATTAATTACTTTTTGGGATAAAAGTTGTGATAATAACAATTATTGTTATAAAAAATATTGTAAATTGCTAATCAGGATAACTTCCCTCATAATTATATTATATTAGACGGGTCTAATTTATTTTGTCTTTTAAAATTTCCCTCCCTTCCTTGAGCACAATCAATCAACCAATCAATTGTGCCGTGGTGGCGCTGTTGCCATTGCCATTATGGACGCCTCAAAGTGTTACTAAAAAGTATTATAATGACCGACATGTATAAAAATAATTTTATTTTAGCACGGTTTAGACAGGATGGGGTAAAATTCTATTCGTTTTTTATATTTTGGACATACATTATTGAATGTTTGTGGTTGGAGATACTGCTTGTATCGTTTTTTAGATGTTTTTAAGGAGTCCATGCTAATATACACCCGGAAACAGGGAATATTAATGAAGACCGTTAAATTAGGAATATAATGAAATCAAGCTAGGGAGGCAATCCGCTTCTGATATAATTCGAAGACCTTTTCTAGTGCCTTGAATCTATCTCGGACTGCATCGAGCTGGTAGCTTGATATTCCAAATAGCGCTTCCTGAGATCTGACAAATAACTTGTTCTTCATCGTCGCTAGAATCAAGGTTAAAAGAAGATGACGGTAAACGATTTAATGCATCCGTCAGCAAATCATGGATAAAGATAAATCTCTATAGTGTCTTTTTACACCGGGTAGTGGCTACGATTACGAGAGTTATTGGGGGCAGTTGACGGTAAGGACACAGTGTCCCTGAACGAAGTTTAGGTCTCATTAAAATGACGCCAAAAACTGATTGCAGTTTCTTGTTCGGGACCCTTTGGTGACTTAAAAATGATAAAAAAAATGATTTTTTAACAAATTTAAAGAAAAGCAGTTAGAATTTTGGTAAATACAGTTTTTAAATCTCCAAAGAGTGCCGATCAAAAAACTTTAACCAGTTTTTCGTTCAAAATTGAAAACTTCTAAAAAGCCTAAATTAAACAATATTTTAAATATTCTCTAAGCGTTATTTTATTAAAAATCTATTTTTGTAATAAAAGGTTAATAAGAATGCCATTTTGTAACCTAATAAACATAGAAATATCTAAAAAAAATGGGGATACATCTGTTTTGCTTGTTATGCCAAAATCATGAATTTACGCTTTTGCTTTATTAAAATTAAGCGATTTTTGGTCCACCCTGTATATATCAAATGATGTGAACATTATTAAAAAGTATTCTTTAAGTCTCCTCAATAATATACTCTAATTTTATAAAAATCGGTGTACAAATGTGTACTCTGTGTACAAATGCGGACTCATGAAATCTGCAGCTCGGTTTCAATTCAAAAATATTATCGATAATAACCATACCAATTGTTATACAGGGTATCACCTAATACATTGTCATCCTTTTGGGGATGATAGTACACGCCAAAAGAAAAAAGTTTTTCCTCTTTCATTTTTGCATTAGCGCTTCTGTTTTTCATTCATTATTTTGACAAAACCAGGGAGCTACTGGATGTCACTGACCCATCCTATATATATCATTATTGTTTGTTATTGATTTCCTGTACATACTTAACGAGTGTGCGAAGTATACGAAACAAGATGCTATCACCGGTTTTTAAACTGAAATTAGGGGATACAGTGAAGTGGTTTAAAGTTACGAAATATTTGAGATCGAGGGTTCGAAGGAGATTTAGTGCTGTATTGTGCTGTGTTGTAAGTGAGTTCTGTAAAAAGAAACAAAGTAAAGAGACGTAAGTGTTTAGAGTTTAGTATACAAGATTTGGTTCCTGTGACACTTATTGTCTTCAACAATAGGTGGTGAAGCGAACACTGTACATATAATTTCTTCCCCTTTTGAAGAGACATAAACGATTTACTATGAGTAAAAAAAACAGCGAAAAGTCCCCAAGACAACTCCTCACAGTGTCCCTGAACGAAGTTTAAGTCACATAAAAATGACGCCAAAAACTGATTGCAGTTTCTTGTTCGGGACCCTTTGGTGAATTAAAAATGATATTTACCAAAATCCTAGCTGATCCTTTTTTCGAAATTTTTTCAAAATTTATGATTTTTTTTTGAATTTTTGTTTATTTCAAAGTCTACCTTTCACAGAGTACATATTTGTACACCGATTTTTATAAAATTAGAGTATATTATTGAGGAGACTTAAAGAATACTTTTTAATAATGTTCACATCATTTGATATATACAGGGTGGACCAAAAATCGCTTAATTTTAATAAAGCAAAAGCGTAAATTCATGATTTTGGCATAACAAGCAAAACAGATGTATCCCCATTTTTTTTAGATATGTCTATGTTTATTAGGTTACAAAATGGCATTCTTATTAACCTTTTATTACAAAAATAGATTTTTAATAAAATAACGCTTAGAGAATATTTAAAATGTTGTTTAGAAGTTTTTAATTTTGAACGAAAAACTGGTTAAAGTTTTTTGATCGGCACTCTTTGGAGATTTAAAAACGGTATTTACCAAAATTCTAACTGCTTTTCTTTAAATTTGTTAAAAAATAATTTTTTTTATCATTTTTAAGTCACCAAAGGGTCCCGAACAAGAAACTGCAATCAGTTTTTGGCGTCATTTTTATGAGACCTAAACTTCGTTCAGGGACACTGTGTCCTTACCGTCAACTGCCCCCAATAACTCTCGTAATCGTAGCCACTACCCGGTGTAAAAAGACACTATAGAGATTTATCTTTATCCATGATTTGCTGACGGATGCATTAAATCGTTTACCGTCATCTTCTTTTAACCTTGATTCTAGCGACGATGAAGAACAAGTTATTTGTCAGATCTCAGGAAGCGCTATTTGGAATATCAAGCTACCAGCTCGATGCAGTCCGAGATAGATTCAAGGCACTAGAAAAGGTCTTCGAATTATATCAGAAGCGGATTGCCTCCCTAGCTTGATTTCATTATATTCCTAATTTAACGGTCTTTATTAATATTCCCTGTTTCCGGGTGTATATTAGCATGGACTCCTTAAAAACATCTAAAAAACGATACAAGCAGTATCTCCAACCACAAACATTCAATAATGTATGTCCAAAATATAAAAAACGAATAGAATTTTACCCCATCCTGTCTAAACCGTGCTAAAATAAAATTATTTTTATACATGTCGGTCATTATAATACTTTTTAGTAACACTTTGAGGCGTCCATAATGGCAATGGCAACAGCGCCACCACGGCACAATTGATTGGTTGATTGATTGTGCTCAAGGAAGGGAGGGAAATTTTAAAAGACAAAATAAATTAGACCCGTCTAATATAATATAATTATGAGGGAAGTTATCCTGATTAGCAATTTACAATATTTTTTATAACAATAATTGTTATTATCACAACTTTTATCCCAAAAAGTAATTAATGTCAATAATGTAATTTAGCAAAATACATACCTACCTGATTTAGTCTAAAAAATAATAGCAATGTTTCATGGCACTTTTTTATTATCTCTGATCAACACTGTGAATATTGTAAAAAATGTAAACGTTTAGCTACACCAAATATATATATATATATAGGTATTTCACATATTGGTAAATCCCATAAGGGTTATTCCCCTTTAAATTTTAATTGGTCCCAATTGGTTAAAATCATTTAATGCCAATACAAACTTTTATAGGTCGAAATTGAAATTCGCAATACGTTAACGTATTGGGAATTGCCAATTCGACCTATAAGAGTTTGTATTGGGATTAATTGGAAATTTTCAGTACTTTAACTATGTTATAACGTATTGGGAATTTCCAAATCGACCTATAAGAATTTGTATTGGCATTTAATGATAGCCGATTTTACCGATTGAGACCAACTGGGACCTAAGGGTTCCGATTGGTCATTTACAACAGGGTAATCCTTAATACATACCTCAATAATTTGAATTTCAAGGGAAATGTTAAGTTTTTGACTTAGCGAGTATATCGAGATACAAAGGGTTTTAAGATAAAATACATTTAATTTTTTTAAAGAATATACAAGGCTTGTGTTAATTGATCAATTTTTATTAATAACATTTTTTTAAATCGCTTTGTTGGGAAATATTCTACTTGTTTCCAATTGGTTATCTTTTTAATTCATGCCCACGCAATGTATTTGGGACATAATGTCGAAAATCAGTGTAAAACTACTTCTATTATAGAGATTAGTCACTTAAAACAACCATACCGTTGAAAAAAACTGATTTTTGCTATCATTTCTTTTCTTCTTTAAAATGACTTAAAATCGATAAATTCTCTCTGTAACGTCAGGATGTTATAATATAAATGAGATATTGGTAGGTTTAATAGTCGTGTCATGTTTTAAAAATTAAGAATAATCAAACATAAAAAATCCGAATACAACCAAATTCACAGTTATAATCTCTTTACTTGCTTATAAAACCACTAACAGCGTATTTTAGTGTAAAGTTAAATTATTTTTAACACTTAATATTTGAACCTCTATTATATATAACTAGATAAAAACTGTTTCACGTTACTATGATAATTAAAATGATGAGTTTTTTAGAAATTTTACTAGATGGTGCTGTGTCAAATGACACTACTGGTCTAATGGGTAAGTTATTTTTATGTAGTTTAATCAGCGAATACATTATAGGTGAGCTAGGGTTCATTAAGGTAAGTTTAAATATATCTGTAGGGCTAAAAATACTTTTGCCGTTTTTTATGATGTCTTATTCTCCATTAAATTTCTTCGTCGGATCTTTACTTAAAATTGAATATTTATCTGTTGTAAGGAAATCAAGAGTTTTTCTGTAAAGTCTGTTTTATTAATTGCGATTGCTGTTTTTCCTTTATCTGCTCTAGTAAAAATTTGCCTTAGCTTTTAGCTCTGATAGATTTAGTTGTAAAAAGATCTAAGGTCCTATTATTTTGCGTAGGAAATTGATTAGTAATTTCCGAAGCTAATGATTTTAAATTTTTATTATTTTCTATTTTATATAGTGATCTACTTCTATCCCAAGGTTTTCAAGATGTTTTTGTGAAATGTTAGATTTAATATTATGATTAAAGCCTTTTTTAAGTAAAGTTATTTCTTTGTTGTTAAATTGTACTGGTGTGAGATTAATAAATTTTTCATGAAAAGTATATTTAGCAAGTAATTAAAGAATCCATTTTAATGCTACATAAAACTGCTGTCCTCATAAAATAACACCATCGTACAAAATAAAATAAAATAATTTAGATACCCACGTTCTTTCTATAAAATCTTTGATCTGATTAGGGAAGGGGCCAAGGTCTGTTAAAGCAATATATCTATATACAGTTATAGTTATAGTTTTGATTATCCGCTTACCCGCAAACGTTCTATTTTTTAGTACTGTTTAAATATATTTAATTTTGTTTTTTCATACGAAGCATATCATACA
The DNA here is from genome assembly GCA_921294245.1 of Brassicogethes aeneus. Classification (NCBI taxonomy): domain Eukaryota; kingdom Metazoa; phylum Arthropoda; class Insecta; order Coleoptera; family Nitidulidae; genus Brassicogethes; species Brassicogethes aeneus. Next base: position 39,549,790 of record OV121132.1, read on the forward strand.
ATAAACTGACGGGTTTGTACGCATTTCGTTTAATTTCCCATTTTGTTTGACCTAAAATGTAGTATAAACTTTCTTTATCAGAATAGTTAAGGGTTGACCAATAAGAACGTCCCAACATACATTAAATAAAATGACTTAGGTTAAAGAAAAAAATGGGATTTAAGATCATATTTTATGCTCAATTGACAGAGCCATATCTTGCAATTATTAACTTAACAAATTTCACCCACAATAAGTCCATTGTAATGCCACCAATTTGGTAAAAATAAATTCTGTCCAAAGTAATACCACTAAATTTTGTGAAAAAATATTCCATCAACATCGACCGATAACGTTTTCTATTTACAGTAACGCTTTTTTCTTATTTTATATCCTTTTCTTGAGCCCTTTTTTATTACTGGGTTTAAATTTATATAGGATTAGGTGTGAAATAGTGATGGTTGACCACCAGAAACATTTTATGGAATTGCATGAAACAATTTGACTTTTTCAACAAAGTCCAACAGAACGAGAAGTGGAACAAGGTTAACTTGTTCTGTAAGGGTTTCCATGTATACTTCAATAAGCACATCTCACTTAGTTTATATAGATTGACATATGTGAGCATATCTCTGGCCTCTTTTTGATTGATACGATAACCTTGAACCGACTTGCTGTTTTTTCTCCACTTCCTTGCCCTCTCATGGGAGTCTTACTGGTATCGTCGATAAGCCCATTTGTAACTGCTAGATGAATATCCTTAAATGTTAGGCTTTTAAAATCCTTTGTTCGATTACTGTATAATAAAGGCATTTACCATGCTCAAATCTACGAAATGCCATAAAAGACAATGTCACCACTTCAAAGATTTGCGATTGAGTCTATCAGAGATAGATGTTTTTTAACTTATTTTATTTTTGTTGATATTGTCCTAGTTTTTTTATTTGACTTTTTCAACTGCAATAAGCACATCTCACTTTGTTTATATGGATTGACATATGTGAGCATATCTCTGGCCTCTTTTTGATTGATACGATAACCTTGAACCGACTTGCTGTTTTTTCGCCACTTACTTGCCCTCTCATGGGAGTCTTACTGGTATCGTCGATATGCCCATTTGTAACTGCTAGATGAATGTCCTTAAATGTTAGGCTTTTAAAATGCTTTGTTCGATTATTGTATAATAAAGGAATTTACCATGCGAAATGACATAAAAGACAATGCCACCACTTCAAAGATTTGCGATTGAGTCTATCAGTTGTTTTTTAACTTATTATTTTATTAATATTTTAATTTCTTGATATTGTCCTAGTTTTTTTATATTTAATGTTTAATAAATTTAAATTATAAAACTCAAACTGCTTTAATTCCCCTTAAAATATAGTGCTCTTTTAAATTCAAATTAATTCAAATTCTGTTAAACCCATAAAAAGCGACAACAGTAAACCACTTTCATTCGTATAATTGGCCTGTAGTTAGTCGAGTACCGCAGATGATCGGTTTAAAGAGTAGGAGACACCTCGTCCAGTTTCCGCGTTTGTTCGCGAGCCATCGGGAGGAGCACGGCCACCCTTAATTAATGAGTTTCTGCAGCCAACAGGGACCTCACGTAGGGAAGGCCGCAGCGCTACAGGCCCCACGTTACGTTGCCGTCCGCCACCGGACATAATTAAATTACACGCTGACCCTCACGTCACCGGACCATCTTCCTATTTTCTTAATTAGCTGCCAAGCAACTTGCTCATCTAACAAAAAAATACACCCGCAATTATGCTTCCTTTAAATTGCTTTACACCGAGTCAAATACGATTTGCGAAATTTCGGCATTTTAAAGAAACACATTATTGCTTTAACAAATGTTTGTTCGTAAAACCAAATCATTCTTTATAAACGCAAAAGTTCAGTATTAAAATATTTTATTAAAAAAGTCCTTGGTCCAAGAATAAAAACCCCTGTTTGCCAAAATGTGACCTTAATATACCTATAGGTACATAAATATACTACTAAACAATACAATACAATTAGTGCTCAGAACTAAAAACTCTTAAAAAAATACAATTTTATTATAAATATCGGTTCTATAGGGTGCCAGCAACATGAAAAAAATATATAAAAAATTTCTATATAAATACATATGGAGGAATTTCATGGCAACTAGAGTTGCCAATGAGCACTTAAGGACAAAAAACACTATTTCCTAAAATGCCTTTATTTTATATATGAAAAGATTGAAAACAGTCAGGGTGAAGTGGAATATTACATTTAACACATAAATAAATAGTACGCTTGCTACACATTTTGCAACGTCTGTACTTTGACTGCCCTCTTACTATAACATGTCCCTTTAAATCTTTTTTTATATTGACTATTGCTACCGTGTAGCAATAGTCAATATATATATATATATAGGTGATGGACCAGGTCTCAAATTAGGTGTTCCATATAAATTAAGTAGGTAGTTGTAATACAACTTGTCTTCTAAACTGCAAATATGAAATATCATGTCCTAAGCTTCTGTATAACAACCATCCTTGAACGCAGCTTTCATCCACACCCCAAGCAAACAAAGGCCACCACCATTTTTTTATTCGTATTTTGGTTCTATATTGCGATGTAAACTGGTCGTTTAAATCCACCCCACCCATGTTTGCATTATATTGTGATATCAAATTAGGCATTTGAATATTTATTTTCTTTCTTTCAGTTCTATTGTATCGTTGAACAACCTTCATAGGTTCTTCTTTATCGCAGTTTGATAACACTGTCACAACTGCATTATCATTCCATCTTGTTGATGTTAAATTGCCGTTGGAAACTGTAATAGATTTATCCCTTGTAGATTTTTTAAATATATTTTTTTCTGGCAAATTAGTGTTTTTCCCAACTCTGTTTTCACTTAGTGCGCCTGTTCCACCAATTTCTCTTTTGCTAAATTCTTCCAATAAGGCTACTGAGGTAAGGTAGTGTGTTCTATCAGACCAATCACAACATCGCCACCCTGACCTAGACCAGTGTCAGGTAGACGTGTATGGGCCCCACAATAAGGTTCAGCATGCAAAATATAGCCATTTGGTTTAGCCATAACCCATAATTTAAAACCGAACCGAATGGGCTTACCCCTTATAAATTGTTTGGTAGGATGTCTACCATAATATGGTACCATACTTTCATCTATACAAACCGTCTCTTCTGATGGGACCTGCTAAATGCATCATTTAAACTATCAAAGAGACTGGTCTTACTTTATAATATCTATCATTTTCTAAAATCCCGGAATTGTCATTTAAATGAAGGTATCGAAGAATTTCTTCAAATCTTCGACGACGCATTGCCTCAGTAATTATTGAAACTTTGCGATCTGGCTTATTTTGCCAATACATTCTTTTATTCGGCAGTCTATGATATCCTGATAATAACATAATACCCAAAACAACATTTATTTCATCAGAAAACACCTTTAAACTGTGATTTCCCTTTTGTCCTGCATATAAATTTGTTTGATCAACAATATGCTTGACTAATTTGTCATAAAAAAATCGTTTGAAAGAGTCCAATGGAGATATTACAGTATTTTTAAGAAAGTCAATGACAGTCGGTTCTTGCTGTCGAGTTTTATTGGGTAACACAAAAGTATTTTGTTTATTTTTTGACCAAGAAGTTTGAGAGGGTTTTATTTTGCTTTTTTTTCGTTTTCTTGGCGGCTCTTTTGAAGTTGATGGAATGGACAGTGTTTCATTTTCTATGATATTATTATTTTCTAGTTCTAAATTTTCTAAATCCACCACTGCTTGCGATCTTAAAATCCTGCTAGGGAGGTGTCAAATTTGCTTTTGTCTCGTCATCTGATAAATCGGAATCTTCATCTGTTTCCGCTTGTGGGGGTTCATATGGAGGTATAATTCCAATGGAGGTGATTCTACTTATCCCTGTTTTTCCATATTCCTGCTCGCATAAATTAAAAATAGCATCCACTGTGTAAAAATTATAATCGGATTCATTAGACCTGAAAAAAAAAAGATACCTTAAGTGCTCACTGGCAACTAAAGTTGCCAGGTATGTTTGTAACGATATAGAACATAACAATGATAAATATCAATACAAAATACGTTTGCATTGTCTAGTATTGACTGTTAACATAATGCATTTTAAATAAAAACATATAAAATGATATATAGTTTATGTGTTAACTTACATATTATAGATTGTTGTTCGTAGCTCAGAAATTAGTAATAATATATGTAGCTTAAATAATAAACAAAGCCAAATAACCTCGTTTTGTCACAAATTTACATAAGACTAATATTCACGCTACATAAAACTACCGGTAAACATAACATGACCTTACTTTTAAGTCGGTAAATACTATTTAAAAAGCATGGCAACTGTGGTTGCCAGTGAGCACTAATGGGTTAATATTGTTATACCTTTTAACAGAATAAGGCGTTTGTTTCGGTATATTTGGAAGTTTTGTCATTGGGTGAAGGTTCGTATGCGGAAGCAATTTAAACTTAGTGCATTTGTTATCATCGACTTCTGACTAAATGAGCACTTTTTATTTTGCATTTTTTTCATCAAAAAATATTTTTAAATGAAACACGAAACTCTTTTTTTCATTCCTAAATAAAACATTTTTTTATAAACAAAAACTTCATCAAATACCATATATATTTCAATAACATCGTTAAAACGTTGGAACTATCTAATAAATTTAAGTATTTTTGATAAATGATTTGTAATTATCTCGGCCGTTCCAAATTAACACCTCATTGATTACACAGACACACAAAAAAATAAAAGTACCCAGCTCTGGTATGTCAAATAGATTTTTTTATGTATTTTGACGCGCTGAAGAAAGATCTGTTTAGGGGTTGCGCCTTCTTTTTTCGCCTCGTACATTCATTTCTCTTTTTAGCATCCAGCAAAAATCGGCCATCATGACTTCATCCCATCTACCCTGATATCGTTGTTCCATTACTTTGATATCTTGATGGAACCTTGTTCTTCACTGTAGCACAATATATATACTGTGACTGTAGTCTCCAACATTTGCAGGGAACCAATCAAGGTGTGAATGAAGAAAGTATAATTTCAAATTCATTAAACATCCCAATTTTTGAAACGATATCAAAGTTTATGGGATGAACTCATAATGGCCGATTTTTGCTGGATGCTGCCACATACCCAGATCCGGGAACTTTTGTTTTTTTATGTAGCTGTGTTACAATCAATGAGGTGTCAATTTGGAACGGCCGAGGTGGCCGTTCCAAATTAAACGTTACAGAAAAGTGTGAATTTCTGCGCAACTATTTTAGATTTCTATCAACATTTGTATATCACTAGATTTTAGACTAAAACAGTTTAAAACCATTTTTAATGGCGTTTACAGGGTGGCCAAACAGGATTGTTTTTATTTTATATTTTTATATGTAAGATGTGGTTGTAAAGGTAAAAAAAGGACCTTTAAAATGATTATATTTTTTTAAATTTATACTTATTTTTTTTTAAACAATGTTAAATTAATCATTTTTTTAACTATTGATAGGCAACAAATAAAAAAAATTAAATTGTTTTTAAAAGAGAACAAAATTACCTGAATCGAGAGTGGGGCTTAAGCACAAAGGAAAAACATCGAAATGCTCAACTAAAATAGATTACAACAAATTAATTTGGTTAAAGCAAAAACGGAGAATGTTAAACCATTTACTCAACGGTTAAACTCCTGGCTACATTCAAAATATTCGAGTAAAATTATTTCTGACTTCAGAAAATTAAATAGCAGTTTTTAACGAATCCAGAAATCGTTTTTTGGACGCTTTGGAAAATTGTTATAATTCTTCTAGAACAAGTCAATAAAATATTACATTATAACCTTAAAAAATTGAATACGAACTTAGTTAAGATAAATAAAACAATAATTTTAACAATATTTTTTATCTTCGAGAAATAAACTGAACGTCAAATTCTCGCAACTGAGCAAAATCTCGCAACTGATCATAATATAAAAAACTATATAATCTTGTCCAAGACCCCCAAAACAAAAACTGGATGAATCTACATAAACAGGAAGACAAGAGCTGCCAATACTAAACGCAACTCAAAAATAAAAAGTTATAAGTTATAACTTTCAGTACTTGGGCATTTTCAACTCCTAAATCACAATCCTCAGTGTCCTCTTTATATGCATCCTCCTTTTTTTCTTAATCTTCCCAATTATCTAAATAGAGGGTTATCAGCAGCATTTTAATCTTCTTGGAATTAAACTCTAGAAGTACTTGCTCACGCGCTTACTTCTATTACTACTACTACTATCACTGCCGCCACCACTGCAACGGTGTGGCAGTTGTTGCTGTTAAAGCAACAACTTGATTTGCTTGATTTGCAAAACACCGTAATTCTCTTACAAAACAATAATAGTATTTTCTCTAATAAGCTTGGAATACGGCATATTCCGCTTGAGTGTAAAGTTTGTCACACGAGCCGAAGGCAAGTTTGACGGTTACACTAGAGTGGAATATGCAATTCCAAATGTGTTTCAGACTATACTTTTTTTACTCCAATATCACTTTTTAATGTGGAATTGCATAGGGGAGACCAGAGTATTGTGGGGTATTTAAGAACTGCTTTATTAGTTTAAATTGCTAACCTATTGGGGTAATGTGGGGTGTAGGTAATTTAATAAAAAAATCATAATGATTATTAAAAAACACTGTTTAATGGTAAGAAATAAATAATAATAATAAATTAATAAATTTAGGTGTATATACAATGTATATATGTATATTATACATGACACAAAAATCCTTCATAATCCTCATCGTCTTTATCAAGCGTGGGCCCAACGACTGCACTCTCTGCACCTACAATGCCCCGGTCTCCATATATTCCTTAAAGTGTTACAGAATTAATTCATTTCATTATCGGATGACGGAATAAAAACTGGTGGCGCCATACCTGTGTTTATTATCTAACAACTTTTAGACTGACCCAACCTCACTTTATCTTAATTAAATTATTTCTCTATGGTATATTTAAGAAAGGGTCCCCGATCATAGAGGGGCCTCCAGACATAAAGACAATTGTTAAATAATATAATTGTATTAATAAACCATTGCACTCCTACTAAAATATTTATTTAAACCGTATTTTTATGCTAAAGGTAAACTGTACCGAGGGCATCCGAACACCTTAAAAGGGAGTGGGGATATTTTGCAGCGGTGACGGAACACCGCAGTGCACCGTTTGAGATAATTTGGCTTATAAATGCAAAACCCAAATGATGCTCGAAGGGGGCAAAATATCACCACTCTCTTTCAGAGTTCGGATGCACTTGGTACTGTATATCGTGAAAATACTTACGGTATATATATTTCTGAAAAATGTCTGCTTTTGTCACTGTAAAAGAATTGTTTGATTTTTGGAATGGCCGCATTTAATCATAAGCTCAAGAATTTTTTTTACAAAGATGTAAAGAATTGACTAGGGACGATCTGAATCGTTTCGTTAATCAGTTTAATATGTTGCTTAATTTAATGAAATATGACCTTATTAGATTTATAATTAAAAATGATCATGTATGGAAGCAAACTTTTGTATGTTATATGTTATGTTATTTTTATGATATTTTTTATGCTGCCTTTTGAAACGGTGTTTTTTTAAAGGATCTTTTAGAAAACTAAAAATGCTAAAAAATGTTAAAAGTTTGAAGAAGGGCGTTATAAAAACATACTTATGTAAGTTCTTCTGTTTTGTAAATTTTTAAAAAATATTTTTTATTATTATTTCCACAATCCACACAACAAGGTCTGTTCGATCTCGTAGTAAAAATACTAAAAATCATTGCAACACTGCACATCATTCAATGGCGGCCATTTTTGTTGTTTACAATTCTTGTGCTTTGGGTTTGTACAGAATAATAATCCTCTTTTGTAAAAAATAAACCTTATTCTATCAGGGCTGTCAAATATCAATTTGAAGGTTAATTTGTGGGATATAAAGTAACCTTAAATTCAGCTACTTAATTCATATGATTTGGCAAATCATATGAATTAACTAGCTGTTAACGCCTATACCGCGGATAAAGTTGCAAAAATGGGAATGCATCGGGATTAATTAATTAATAAGGAATTAACTCGATTACAGCGGCACCTATCGTATCCTAATATAGCTATGAACCATAGTCTCGCAAATCAGATTTGCGATACTTGATCAAGTTGATACCTATGTAAAGATCTTTACCCCCTACGAATAGTTTGCGTTTTAAAATTTTTTAAATAATAAACTAACCAAAAAATTAATTTCTTAATAACATTGGTAATCACTATTTTAACGTTATACGCACTTTAATAAAATTAATCCCTTAAATTTAACATTAGGCTCAGCTCATGCCGAGTTCCACTTGAAAAAAATTAGGTTGTTTCAGTTGGAACTCACGAATTTACCCCCTGATGTTATTAAAATATTTTGAATTACGTGTATGTAATTTAATTTATCAAATAAAAATACTTCTCTATAAAATTTATGAGATAGGAGTTAAGTTGTATCACTTAAAAATACACTTTTAGAAAAAACATGAATAAAAAAATGCTTAATACATTGTTATTTTAGTTTTTTTTTATAAGAAAAGGACCAATATTTTTAAACAATATTTTTTCAATATCAATTTTTTGCGATATTTTCAATAATACTTATAATAAATTTACCACCCATACTCAAAAAACGCCAGACTCATTAATACTAACTAAACTTGAACTATAGATTTAATAAAATGTGTACTTTTAAACCGTTCATTCTCAAGCCACCTTAAAACTTAAAACAAACAATCTCCTTATTAGTTATCGAACAGTTGTCAACTAATTACCACAATCAAAGGAAATAACACTTGAAAATATGTTTTGATAGCCAGTAAATATTAAGTACCTAATGCATAAAGCTTACATATGGGTTGAGTTTTTGTTTGCGTTTTTTGTTTGAGCCTAGTCCCAGACACTACTGTCTACCCACTTAAGTTCTCCATTCATAACTCTTTACTTAAGTACTTATGTTAAATATACATTTTAAGGACGTGGGTTTGTTTGGTATAGGTACGATTTTTAAGGAAATTCATTCATCAGCAGTGGTTATTAAAGTCAGGTTAAAATTTCTAATTATTAATCATATGTGAAATACTACATTATTATACTAATATTTTGTAAAAAAGTACTTATCAAATTTAATTTTTTTAAATATTGTTTTAATATAATAATAAGTATTTAATATTAATAAATTAAATTTATTTCTATACATGTTATCTATTTATAATTTTACATATTAATCATAAATGTAGTAATTTGTTGCTTCTATTTGATGGATATTATTTTACGAAAATAATTAAAATTAATTTCCGTCATGTTTTACAATATTTAATGCAAAAGAAATTAAGCAAATATCAAATTTAATATAAATAAAAACTATTTAAAATTTTTGCCTAATTATTATTTAAACTAATAACTAATATGCATGTTCCAATGGAACAATTCCATTTTATAAATTTATAAAAACCAATTATTGTTAATAACCTTAACTAAAAAAAATACTACAAATATTCACCAGTACAGGGGTAACAAGATGTTTTTAATTTGTTTTAAATTTATTTATAGTATTTTTAAAAACTGGTTAAAACTTACGAACACAAAATTTTACAAACTAATTTATTATACTAATTGTACCTAACTTACAGCCTTCCAATTTCCGTATAACTTTAATTGTTAACAAGCTTGCAAAATTGAATTGATTGTTCATATAGGGAAGAAATTTTTTTGTATACATAAAAATGTAAAAGTATGCAAGGAAATGCATAAAAATGCTTAAATATGCAGAAGTATGAAAATATGCAATAATTTAATAATTATAGTAATTAATGTCTTTTCTGTGGGTCGAAAAAGGAAAAGTTTGAAAATTCTTAAAAGATGCCAACAGGCTTGCTTATTGGCGAATTTTTTTTCATAAATTTTTTATTGTAAATAACTACTACTGCAAATCAGAACCTCCAATTACATATCCTTATAAGGATATAGACCACTTAAAGCAATTAAACAATATAATATATAAAAAATATTGTTTAAACATAATGGTAATTCTTCGATAGTATTTTCTTAGCGCAAAAATAGTTGGCGAAAATTTTTGATGGCATTTCATTACTTTGGCACAAACGCAAGCTTTATAAAATGAAATTTGGTATTTTGGTGAAACAAATAGTTACCTTGTTTTTTTGTGGTTATGTTTTAAATATAAAATAATTGTAAAATTGTTATATGTAAGAAATCCAAAAATTTGAAGATGATTAATACAATACTGGGTATCGGTAATGGACACTGGTATCTAATGCTACCACAGCTGATCTAATTCGAAACGCGCGCGCTAACTGCACTTGGTTGGTACCTATAGGTCATGCGATTTTCAACCTAACGAACTTAGTCGATAGTAATAATGATTACTGGTGGATATACATGTATATATCTACCAGTAACCATTATTACTATCGACTAAGTTTATTAGGTTGATAATCGCATGACCGGTCTTTGAATAATGTTCTTTAATTACTGATGGTATATAGAGCTACCAGAGATGCTTAGAGATTTTGTAAGCCGTACTTTTTTATTTTTATCAGTGATCAAGTGAGATTTTTGCATATTGCTTGACCGCACCAGATACGATCAGAAAACATTGAGTATTCTTACAATCTCGCACTGACGATTACCGGTTAAAAATAATTGCTGAATGTTTTCCATTGCGTCATCAATTTTAAATGTCAAAAACCGGTTAGTCAACATACGTCCGGCATACATCCCACACGCGGCCACTATACAAAGAATACAGCTAATTGTAATGTCTGTGCTTGGTTTACAAATTGATGACGCAACGGACAACATTCACCGCGGCGCCTTTATGAGTTTTTGACTGTATTTTAATAACCTTAGAAACTAAGTAAAGGCGGCCAAAGCCGTTGCAATCAAACATTATTTTTTCGGTTTGTATGAAAGTTTTAAATGTGTCCGCGTATTTAGCCGCACCCTGTATATAGTTAGTTTGGTATGTGTATAAAATTTTTTTTTAATATTATTAAACTGTATAAAATATAGTTTTTGTTTATAAGATTACAACACAAATTCATTAGAATGAATTTGCATACGCCTACAGAATTATGTAATACGTTAAGGTAAACTATTCACCTTTGTGTGTATGCGTAATTTATATTATATGTATGTAATAATGCATATGTCAACTGGTAAAAATAAAATTTTCTTAGATGAAATAGTAGAAGTTAAAGTTTCCCTAACCCTCCGCAAAATTTCTTCAATTTAATGTCAGAAGCCAACTTATTAACCAATTCCATTTATTTATTTTATATACAACACGAGACAGGGTATATAGCGAAATGTAAGGGCTACAGTATACCTGTTTTTAAAAGTTTTGGTTTATACAAGTAGTACCTATTTAAAATTTCCACAATTATGAGGAATACTTTCCACACAAACTACACACACTCTATTCAAATTCCACACATTTTTTGAAATTTCACAGATTGGCAACAATGACAGGTTAACACAATATGCACAACAGTTGTGCGCGCGCTTTTGCAATTAGATGCGCAGCCAGTACGTAAATTCAAACAGAAAGAAATAGACTTTCGGTTTTTTTAAACAAAAATTATTTTATGTAGAATAGCAGGGTAACTAACGAAGAATATCAAAAATGCCCGCTAAATCACAGACTAGCGGCATTAGGTAAATACGTCCCTGGATATAGGAGGTATTAATCTATTTGGTGCAACCTAAGTTAGATTATAATCTCCTATAGGTACTTCCAATTAAAAATGATTGGACATGTCCCCAGTAACTTTTTTATAATTATGTTAAATTACAATTTATCGGCAAGTTTATCTTACAATGTAATTATCATTTATAGTATTTTAAAATTTGTTTCATAAATTTTCCATTTTGCCAATACAGAAGTAAAATCTTAAATACTTTCTATTAAAATTAAAGCTGTTCCCAAAATTGTATGTTCCTTCTGTCCGCCTTCTCTGTAGTCCTATAAAAGAGTAGCAAATGGTACCAGTGATGAATTCAACTGTCAGGTTTGTTAGGTTTTGCAAGTAGCGGAGGCAACAATAACAAAAATTCTGCCTAAAAGGCTAATAATTTAAAATAAAAAGCCATATTATGATAGATAAAGATAAATATTCATCACCCCGAGTTTTTCCTAAAAAATCAAAAAAGCAGTGAAATTTGTAGATAAAACTTTCGCTGATCGCTGGTAGTCGCTACCGGGTAGCTGCTACGTCCAAAGACTAGCAAAAAGTAAGTTAGTAATTTGCGACAACTACTTAATAGCTTGTAGGAGAACAAATTAATGGATTTTATTGTTTGAGCGACTAAGTAGCAGCTACCCGGTAGCAACTACCATCAACCAGCGAATTTGAAAGTAATTACTATAGGAATATTCAACAATTTTTCAAAATGATTTAAGTCGCAACAATTTTTCCACTTTGGTAATTCTGACCCATAAATTGCCATCCTTAATCAATGTATTATATAAAATACTCGCAAGTAAATGACCAATACTACATACCACCTGCTTAAAATGTAAATTTTAATTTACATTCAGTCAAAAACAGTTTAATTTTAAAAGGCCTGAAAGTACGGTCTTTTTGAATTAGCTGTGTACCCACAACACATGCTAAGTCGAACTAGTATGTAAATTTCTGGCGGCGACAAACGTGTATTATACATAGTGTTATACGGGTCTGGGTCCTCATTGTGAATTCTAAGATGCTTTTCCGGTCGTATATCATAACAAAATAATAAATTACCAAACTTGGGCTATATAATACTGACCCATATCCACTCTAAAGCAAACACATTACTTGTGTGAGACACAAACGGTTAATTATTAAAACACAAATAATAAATCATCTTAAGAGGCCATATTTTAGGCAAAATCAATTTAATGTATTTATATAAATAAGTTAAAAATGCATTTTATACATTTTTATTTTTATTCAACTTAACTTAATTTATTACCTTTTAAATGTGCTTAATAAAATGTTTTATTTCATTTTTTATAGATGCCTAAAAAAATTAGCAGTTAAGCAGTTTTAAAAAACGTTTCTTACTTATTTGCCTTTCTTACATAATAAGTATAAATTTTTTTATCTACTCATATTACATAATATTGTTTTTTTGTGAATAATTATAAACATTGTAAATTCCCTACCTAACAACGTGAATAATGAACTCATTATTTACGTTGTAAACATCAGTGATTTTCCATTTTAATATTCACTGTTATTTAAACCAATCGGGTTTTAAATTGGGACAAGCCGACAATAATAACATTTAAAATTGGTAAAAAGTGAGGTTAACCATTTAACAGTCAGATTAAATTAAATTATTTTTAAAAATCATTTAATTATCTACTTATTGGAGTAGATAAAGTATAGTATTACACTCGAGATTATGCGCATTATTAATTCGGATGATTTAAGTCTCTCGTCTAGCAACTCGAGGCGCAAACCTCATCTTCCTCAATAATAGCCTGCATTATCTGTATATCTTGTATAATAATCTACTTTTATAGATTTGACCCTGGGTAATATTATATTTATATTCTGTAAAACAGTAGCATAATTTATAATAATATTTTTTTAATTAAATTTCTTAAAAGTCCGTTCTAATGAATATAAAACTCACGAATTAAAAATACTTGTATGTATCATGGTGACGTTTGATAGAAGAAATCAGCCAAAGGTACGACTGCATGATTTAGAACTGTATATTTTTTTATAACCTGTATACAAATGTTATGAGGCGCTCTCCTATACAGGGTGTCCGGAAAAAGGAGGTCAATCTGTTAACCATATATTATATATTATATATATATATATTATATTCCTTGAGTTAAATAATAAGACTTTTATAAAGGGTGGGCCATCTATAAGTTGAATTTTAAACTACGTGCCATTAATGACGCTGGCAACTTGAGCGCCATAAATTGTTGACAGTGGTTTAGTTTTAACCTTAACCGATTACAAAATATGCACCGATTCAATTTTAATCAACGTTTCGAAATACTCAAAACTAAACATTAAATGTTTTGCATGCTCGTCCTAGACCACGGAGTTCTCTATACGTTCTCTATACCAGGGCCTGGTAACCAGGCGGGAGTGTGGTAGTGGGAGGCGTGACATCAGGAGGTCGACTGCAATAGCAAATTAATGTATAATCGCGGTAATACAAGACATTTTTATATAAACTATCTATTGCTTTTCTATTTATATCGCTCGATTTAACATTGATTTAAATATTGCATTAGTTTGCTGCTTTTATAAAATTATAAATAAATAAAAAATACCAAGAAAATGTTGCGTTCCTAACAGGCAACAGAAAAATTAATTTATTATAGCGGTAATGCAAGACAGATTGATATGAATTATCGATTGTCAGAGCCGGCCTGAGGTTTTTTGCCTCTTTTGGTAAAGAACAGTTTTGCCACCCCCTTTTTTATTCAGCAGAAAAAATGATCTTGTCCCGACCCCAACTGTCAATTATTAAAATTATCTCAACTTTTATAGAAATATTGCTTAGGTTTCTTTTATTTTATGTATAGCCTAATAAAAGAAGAATATATTTAACAATTTTGATGCCAAAATACTATATAAAGAAAAATTCGGGCCAAAACTCTGATGGGGATAAATTTGGCAAGGTATAAGATGTTAAAAATTTGGACTTAATGAATTATGAATCTGCCTCTTGCATTCATTGTAAACGATTAAAGTGCAAACCAACTCTTAGAGATATTGGCTGAAATTGAGGATGAAGAAATGCCTATCGATTTTGATGGCTTAATTTATGTTTGTGGTTATTCAGTTTTTGAAGTTCAGAATAAAATAAATTGCGAAAATTGTACCGCAATATTAATAGTAGACGAATTTTATTCGGTGTATGTGCAAAATATTAACCCAGCTGGTTTAATTGTCCCATCAAATATTGTTTTTGCACTTGGACAACTCGCCCTAAAAACCATGCATACTTTAGTATCACCCCAATTGGAGCCCATGTTTGTTAATCTTGCTGAAAACCATTATGCACTTCTAAAAACATATAATAAACCTCAAACTAGCATCATGTGTAACGTATTGTTATCTTATTACAATAAACTAAGAATGTTATAGCTGCAAGAAAACAAGATGTTAACTAAAAACTTTGCAGTTTTATGTTTTGTTTAAGATAAATTACTATTTTTAAAATAGTATTTTATTAGGAGTTCTGTTGTTTTAAATAAATAACTATTTTAAAAGCATACACAAAAAATGATCATTTACATTAAATAACAAACATTTTTATGGTTATATACTTATACGCAAAAATATGATACTCATAATTCAAATCAAATATAAGTTTACTTGTGTTTATTTAAACTAAATCTATTATGTTTTGTTGAAAACTTCTTTTTTAAATGAATATATTTATTTATTTTAAGTAAACTTTAATATTTAAAAATATATAATTTCTATATTTAAATACCAGAAGATTTAATTGAAGTAATTATTCTTAATAGTAATAGATCAATTAAACTAGTATTTTTTAAAATTAAACTTAACAAAATTATTATTTATTATTCCATATTATAAAAATTAGACTATACTTATTTCAAAAATACAAATCCAAAACAATCGTTATTTTAAAATTAAAGAATTATTTTTTGTTTTGTTTTAAATAAATTACTATCTTAATAGCATTTCTCTGTTTGTTTTCAATAAATTACTTAATACATATTGTTCTGTTGATTTTGATAGAATATGTACTTATGCATTGTCCACTGCTTTAGTAAAAAATGCTCCTTAAAAGCAATAACAATCCTTAACTTTGGTTGCAAAGCAATGTAATACAATAGGCGCACGTTGATCAGATCGGCCTCCTGACGTCACAGTTTCGATGCAGGAGTGGGGGCTACACTCTCGCCTGGTATAGAGAACGCCGTGCCTAGACGTATACCTGAAGCAATCCCTGCTGTGGCCGAAAATGTGCGCGTGAATGCGTCAATATCAATTCGGCGCAGATTCAACCTTTCCCGTACCACTCTGAGGAGGATTCTGCACAAAGACCTCGGTATGTTTGCGTACAAAGTCCAGCTCGTCAGGAGTTAAAGTAAGTTGACCATCCACAACGTTTTCGCTTCGCTGAGTGGGCTTTAAACCAGGTGAACGATGAGCCTTATTTTGCAAGAATAATCATCTTTTCGGATGAGGCGCATTTTCACCTCGGAGGTTATGTCAACAAGTAAAACTGTAGAATTTGGGGCACGGAAAATCCGCACGTCGCCGTAACGAAGCTCATGCATCCAGCTGGAGTCACTGGGTGGTGTGGATTTTGGAGTGGCGGCGTAATTGGACACTTTTTCTTTGAAAATGAGAATTGGCGCGCCATTACGGTCAATGGTGACCACTATCGAGATATGATAACTTACTTTTTGTGACAGGAATTGGAAAATATTCAACAAGACGGTGCAACTTGCCACGCGCACCATTAACCTTTTGCGCACAAAATTTAACAATCGAGTAATTGTGTAATTTCGGAGATGTCAATTGGCCACAGCAGAGCTGCGATTTAACACCACTTTATTTCTTTCTTTGGGGTTTATTAAATGATAAAGTTTATGCGGACAATCCTCAAACAATTCACCACTTAAAACAAAACATTCAAGCTCAAATTGCCCAAATAGAGCAGCAAACTTTTGACAAATTGCTCGAAAATTGATGTTCCAGGATGGGCTACTGCCATACTTATTTGGAACAAACATTGTATCAAATAAAGCAAAATTCGTTGAAAAAAAATCAGTTTTTCTTGTTCTCATTGCTATTTGATAATTCAACATAAACATGGCCCTCCATTTAATACTATTGTTCAATTTAGAGCTTCATGTTCGATATACAGGGCGAAAAAGTTTGAAATTTAAAACTGATTTTTTTAAATATTTCCAGTAATTGATAAGATATTAAGTTCAAATTCGGTACACTTCTTCAACAGAAATAGTTTGAGAACAACAAAACAAAAAACAAATAATTTAAAATAGGGGGAGTGACTTCCAAACTTAATTTTTTCAAGTAATCATTTATTGGTGATTATTTTTTGTCTCTTATAAAATTTTGACGAAATGATTTGTTTTAGAGATAATTTGTAAAGTATTGGTCCTTGATTAATGCCTACGAGGCATAATTTTCAAATACTCTAAATCAAGTGAGGCCCTTTTTGTCTACTGTCAAATTAAATGTTTTTTATTAATTAGAAGTCTTCTTTCAAATAAAAAGAAACAAAATAAATCGTAGACGAGAACAGTTAGTACCCTTTTCTGAAATGACGAAAATGATTTTAATTATGGGTTACATTTAAATACATTTGCCGTAATGGTAAAAATTTATTTCCCTTTCTCGAATTGGAAAGTGTAGTTCCGCTAGGTGCTATGCAGAGAAATTTTCGAACCTATTTCATCAAAAAAGGAGATATTTTTGTAATTTGGTTAACCGTCTAAGACAGACTGGAAGTTTTAGAGACCGGAGAGGTAATTGCGGCCGACCTCGTGTAATTAACAAGAGGAGGACATTTTAAGGATTGTCGAGGAAACACCAACTATTAGTACCAGAGTTTTGGCTAGGCAGCCACACCATATTCAAAAAGTCTCTTTTGCCTCAAGACTGAAGCAAGACTTTTATTTTGTAGAAGGTTATGTGAAATGAATAACCGAGATATACGTTTTATCAGACACATTTTGTTTACGGATGAAGCTACATTTACAAGAAACGGTATAACAAATATTCACAACACACACACACATGGGCAGAAGAAAAACCTAAAGCCATAGTAAAGACGCATCATCAAGTAAATTTTAAAGTCAATAGGTGGCAGGTGTCGTTCTTTTACGTCCTTTAATTTTACCAGGAAATTTGACTGGTCATTCAGTTTTCATATTTCTTCAAAATACACTGCCCGATTTACTTGGTGATTTGCCTCTACTGCAGTATACTGGTAAGAAAAAATATTTGGTTTCAACTCGACGGTGCTCCTCCGCATTTTGCTAGAATTGTTAGAAACTATTTACATCAAATCTTTCCTAATCTATGGATTGGTCGGGGTAAATATGCTCCCGTTCAATTTCCACCCTGTTCCCCAGACCTTACCCCCTTGGACTATTCGGTTTGGGGATGTATGAAATATTTTGTGTATATGGTTCCGATTTTGAGCAAAAATCATTTAAGAGAAAGAGTCCTTCAAGTAGGAGAGGAGTTAAGGTTGAAGCCGAATATTTTTCGAAGGCTAAGATTTTCTTTAATAAAGAGGGCTGGCATGTGTATTCAAAAAAATATCGAGCAATTTCTTTATACTGGCAAATTTTTTGATTTGTTTTATATTACTATAGTAACCAAAGTTATAACTTGTTACATTACATTAATTATATGTTTTAAGTAATTGTTATCTTGTTATAATGCTTCAAATTTATTTTAAAAGTGATAGTAAATTATTGACTAATAAACGAGCGATAATAGTGGCGTTTTACTGTTATGTAAAGAAAATTAGTAATTATTGTTAGTAATTAAGTTCTTACAAGGGCAATAAAATTAATTTAATTTTTCTGGTTTAGTATTATTTTTATCTGTGCGCCACTGACATTGGGTTATTTTTGGCTAGTTTTTGGTATTGTTACCTATTGCAAAATTTTACTTAATTGTATCAATGGTAATTCCACAGCGGCTCACTTGAAAATATTTGAAAATTATGAGCTTACCTTATCATCATCAAGGACCAATACTTTACAAATTATCTCTAAAACAAATCATTTTATCAAAATTTTATAAAAGACAAAAAATAATCACCAATGAATGATTACTTGAAAAATAAAGTTTGGAAGTCATTGGCGCACGTACTAAAAATAGGGGGAGTCAGTGAGTGCTGCACCCCTATTTTGTTTTTTGTTTGGTTGTGCTCAAAAGATGTAACTATTTATGAACCTAATATCTTATCAATTACTCTAATTATTAAAAAAAAATCAGTTTTAAATTTCAAACTTTGCCGCCCTGTATATCGAACATGAAGCTCTAAATTAAAAAATGGTTTTAAAAAAGTATTATTGTTTTAACTCAAGGAAAATTTGGTTAACGGATTGACCTCCTTTTTCCGGACACCCTGTATATTTATTTTTGCATATATTTATTTTAAATTTTTATATACACTTCTCCAAAAAAATTAACGCACCGCCAAAAATTAACAAAAGTTTAAATAAATTTTTGTCAAAACCAATTGTCCGATTTGAACGTTTTATAGGTTGTCCCTTTTACAATGTTGGTATACTAACTATTAATTCCGATAGAAACCTCGTTTTAACAAATACCGGGTGTAGCAATTATAGCCTGTTTTTTTCATAAAATTTGTAACACCCTCTAGAGTTAAAAAGCTCAATATTATTATTTTTTACATTTTGTTTTTTTATTTACTCCATTATCGTTCATATTACACGAGTAACAACATTTTAAAGGATAACATAATTTTATTGCAAATTATTAGAAAAAATGATACAAAATTTGACAAACTAATTGAAACGAGAGTGTCAGTAACGAGTATTTCCATCTCTGGCACGAATAACTTCTTGACAACGACGGCACATACTTAAAATTAGAGACCTTATGTCATTTTGGTCTAGTTCTTCCCATATTGAAATAAGTCTGCCGAACGTCCTCCAAAGTGTTCACGTTGCGTTCCTCTTGTAATCTCCTGCCAAGAGTATCCCAAAGATTCTCTATAGGATTTAAGTCCGGGCTCCGAGTTGGCCATGCCATAGTACCGATTTCGCATCAACAAAATCCTTGCACTGTTTATGTCGCATATGGCAATACATGTTGGTCTAACACCTCCAGAATATAACTTTCAGCTGTAACCATTTACGATGACAATATATGGTGCAGTCGGCATATCTTTCATTTTTGCGTCTATATACCCGTTCACGACCATCCGGCGACCTTAACCAAACCCTGGATTCATCTGTGAATAGTACGTTTTCCCACTGTTCAACAGTCCAGTCAGAATGGGTTCTTGCAAATCCCAGTCGCTGTGGTCGATGCCGAGAAAGTAATTGTGGCTGGCCTCCGTGAATAAAGCCCTGCTTCTGCAAATCTTTTACGTACTGTTCTTTCACTTACATTTTCTTGACTTACCATTTGCAAATTATTTTTTAGAGATACAGCAGAGATCGTCGATCTCTTAAAGAACTATTAACGACGAAGCGATCATCAGCTGCAGTAGTTAATCTCCTTCTTCCAGAGGCTTGCCGCCTAGAAAAGTTTCCCGTCTGTATAATTCCTATTTCAAGCATCTCGAACTGTAAACCGCGGAATTCCCAGAGTACGAGCGACATAACTTTTACTTCGGCCATCCTCTATTAACAACAATTCGACCCAAGTCTGTTGTAGTTAATACCATGATGACAACTCAAATTAATAATGTAACTGTCAAACATTCTATCACAACAATCGCCCTCGTCGATTATTTTTAACTGATATCTGGACGAATACAGTAAAATTTTAAGCGTTTCATTGAAAAACTCGTACATTGAAATAATGGAATTAATCAAAAAACAAAATGTTTGGAATAATAATAATAATAATAATAATATTAAATTTATTGGTCAACATTACAATATTACAATATGTTTGTGACAGGTCAAAAAAAAAGTATACAATACCATTAGAGAATATTAAGTAAATACATAGTAAATAAAAATACATATGTTTTGTTCATAAATAAAAATTGTATAAATAACACAAACAAACAACAACAGTGTTTAAAAGAAAATACAACGTTATGTATGGGTTAAAAAACATATTCAAGATATTCCTTAATTGAATAAAAACATTGTTCTAATAAAATATTTTTTAGTGTCGATTTAAATCGAATTTGTGTTTCTAATATTGTAGTTGTGAATATTATGACTTAAAATGTGACTAGATTTGGTGTTGTGGATTTCCATTAAAGAATGTAGTAAAAACAGGCACGGTAGCGGCAAGATTTGAAGATGTTTAAAAATGGGTCGACAATGTTCATTAGCTTTGGAATTCACTAAAACTCTAACCACTCGTTTTTGCAATTTAAAGATTTTTATGGCATTCACTGAATTGCCCTATAAAATTATACCATAACTAAGATGGGAGTTGAATAACGAAAAGTAACAGGTCCTAACGATGTCAGGTGAAAGTATATAGGACAGTTGCCTAATTACGAAAATAGAACTGGAAAGTTTTTTGCTAAGTTGTTCAATATGCGCTTTCCAGTCTAATTTATCGTCTATTGTGATACCTAGGAGTTTTACGTGATTTCCTTTGGTAACGTTGGAATTATTTGAAAAAATTAAATTCTGGGTCT
The DNA here is from genome assembly GCA_921294245.1 of Brassicogethes aeneus. Lineage (NCBI taxonomy): Eukaryota > Metazoa > Arthropoda > Insecta > Coleoptera > Nitidulidae > Brassicogethes > Brassicogethes aeneus. The sequence continues at coordinate 39,571,215 of OV121132.1, forward strand.
TGTCGTTGTTCATTGCCAATTTATTAGGCGTAAACCAGTCAAAAGCAGTAGTCTCAGATTCTTTAGCAGACAGTTTAAGTGAAATTAGATCCTTATTAGAGTCGATCATTGTGACATCATCAGCAAAAGCCACACTTTTTTTGGGTAATAGGTTAAAGAAAAGATCATTGATATATACTATAAAAAGAACCGGGCCCATTATGGAACCTTGAGGAACCCCATATGGTATCAATTTTGTTTCAGAAAGGCAGTTGTTTATATAGACACGTTGTTTTCTATTATTTAGATAAGATTTATATCCCAAGATTTGCCTCTGATTCTATAAAATTTTAGCTTCTCTAATAGAAGAAAGTGTGAGACGCAGTCAAAAGCTTTGGACAGATCGCACATAGTTAGCGATACAATAGTTCCTTTTTCGAGACCTTCTAAAATGTCCTTTATGACTTTGGAGACTGCGTTGATTGTAGATCTGTTAGAGCGAAAACCAAATTGGCAGTCATCCAATAAATTAAAATTGTATAAATATTTGACAAGTTTATTTTTTAATATTTTTTCGATTACTTTACCAATTACAGGAATAATAGAGATTGGGCGGTAGTTTTCTATTTCTTTAGTGTCCCCTTTCTTAAAAAGTGGAATAACCTTACTAACTTTTAGACAATCTGGAAAGATTCCGTCCTCAAAACATTTATTAACAAGTAAAGTTAGGGGTTGGATAATAATATCAATAGTGTTTTTTTAAAAAAAAGCTATTCATTTCATATACATCTGGGCATTTTGAGTCGCTTAGTGATATAACAGCATCATGGACATCAAAAGTGCTTACCGGGTCAATGAAAAAAGAACCAGCTGGTGAATTCATACCGCTCAGAAAGTTTAGTGCAGCATTTTTAGTGTCTGGTAGATTTTTTATTAAATTTTCAGCTATTGTAGCAAAAAAAGTATTAAAATCATCTGGTGTGAAGGTAGGATCCGTATTTGAAGTCTTTATTCTATTTCTTTCAAAATTAATTAACTTCCAAGTATCCCTGGCTTTATTGTTTGAGTTAATTATATAATTTTCACTTGCTTCCCTTTTACTTTTTAATATCTGAGTTTTGTACTCTTTTTTTAGTTTGTTATATTTATTTAGGTCGAATGGGTTTTTTGTAGTGTTATAAACAGTTTTTAAGGCATATAGGGTATTTCTAATTTCTTTTAGTAATCCGTTGAACCATAGTACAGGTGTTTTTTATTATTTGTATATTTTTTTAAAGGAAATTGTTTATTTATTAGTGATTTGTAGTTGTTTACCATGAAGTTTGCTAGAGTGTTAGCATCAGTATTTAAGTTATTAAATTGGGACCAATTTAAGTCATTCAGGAGACTCCTAAAAACTACCATACCCTTCCGAGAGATATTTCTTCTCCAGCTAGCACTATTTATAACATTTTTGCCGTTTATTTTTATGTATTGCCCCAGATGATCCGATAAATATGGGTCAACAACCCCCACTTTAAACAGATTTGGTTCAATGTTTGTTAATATGTTATCAATACAACTTGAGGAGAAATTTGTTATTCTTGTAACAGAAATTCCAAAAGAGGTGATTAGACATTGTAAGTCTGTAAGTTGAGTGGAAAGCTTATTAAAATTTATATTAAAGTCGCCTAACAAAATTATGTTTTTGAATTTTGTATTTAATTTAATTAAAATAACCAAATTTGCTAAAAAAATATTAAAATTACCTCCGGGCGGGCGGTATATGGCAACTATTGCACTATTTATAGATTGTAGATCTATAGCACAAACTTCGAAATTTTTTTCTAAACTTGATTCGGATATATCAATTATTTTATATTTAAAGTGATGTTTAACAAATATAGCCACTCCTCCGTGTTTCGTTATGACTCTGCAAAAGCTACTAGCCAGAACGAAATTGGGAATATTTATATGTTTAATGTTTTCATTATTTAGCCAATGTTCAGTAACACAGACAACGTCGTATTTTAATTGTTTCAAATACAAATGTAATTCTTCAATTTTATTTGACAAACATTGAATATTAACATGAAAGATACTCACTGTATTGTCCCTATATTTATTTGTGTTAATCATACTGCTGCTTGATTTTCTATCTGATTGGGAAAATTTTGATCGGTAACATTTGCAGGTTCTTTTTTAGGAAAGATAAACCTGTTGATATAAGTTCCACTTGGCCAAAAACTGGGCTTAATGAATGTTTGTAAATATTGAGATGATGTACCAATTTTGAAGGCAACACCTTGTCTTTTTGTTGCAATTTTCTCACAGGTAAAAACTCCTTCCGGTACTTCTTCCTGGAGGCAGTCCAATATGTCCTTAGTGGTGTTGTCCTCGGAGAGATTTGCTATGTAAATATATTTTGTTTTATCAATTATTTTATACATCTAAGATTACATCAAACAGTTTGTAAAAACATTAACGGCCTTAATTTTCCCACAGGGTAATTATGACAAAAAACATTTTGATTTACCCCTGTATAATATCGCCTAAACAAAAATTGTTAGTTATTAAAATGATAAAAAACAATAACAATAAATGTATCTACAAAATGGAAAAAAAATCATGAAAATCGGATAAAAAATAAATAAATTATAATACATCAAAGTTGGCTAAAATTTTAGGGTGGCAGAATTTTGTGCCGGGGAGTGTTTATATATTAGGGTGTTCCAAAAAAAATCGATATTGTTTGTCAATTATTCCATTACACCTCAGCACACACAAACACGATATCATAGATTAGATAAAGTAATGTAAAAACAAGTAACTATATTATAAGCAGATAAGATACAATCTTACCACAAAACACAATAGAACTTCTAGAGGCTTCTCTTAAGCCGCTACCGCTGTGAAACAAGAAAAAACAATAACCATGCGAGAACGCTATAACTACGCTTGCGCGAGAGTCCTGGGGGGATAAATTTATTTATTATTAATAAAAATGGTTTAAATTAAATGCATTATATTTCAAACAATTATAGGTTGACAATTACGCAATGTTGATTAACTAATAACATATAAATAAAATTATATATAAGAAACGCTGTGTTAGCATAAATCCTATCCATATATATATATATATATATATATATATATATATATATATATATATATATATATTCTAATAACAGATTTTTCTTAATTAATTATAACAACATTTTTAATCACTTTTTTAATTTACATAGAACTAAAATTAATTTAAATAAAATTAATTAATTTCTCTTTAAAAGCCGTGATGTCTTGTTAAAAATAGGTGGGTGGTTTCCAAACTTGATACACGCAGCGATTACCTCATAACCACCCATCTAAAGTCAATTAAAACCAATATCGCGCGTAAACGGAAATAGGTTAAATTTTACGTAACTTAATATTTGTAGAAATTTTAACGCCTACCGAAAACCATAAAACATAAATTCAAAGTTGTATGAAGTCAGCATTGATTGAAATTTGTTAAATTACTTCGTGGGACGTAAATATAAATATATATAGAAATTTTCAATGCATATATGCGTCCGATACTTTCTCCAAATATTAATAAGGGCGATAAATGCCTTTGAGGTAAAACATGAATACAGGTTCTGTATTCCTGTGTTACATGAATATTAAAATACTTTTTATGAAAGCATATTTTTATAAATATCCAGTATTTATAGATTTAAAAAAAATTTGATTCACATTTAATAATTAAACTAAAAAAGATGTGATATTGACATACATCTCAATAAAGAATAAAACACTAATGATCACACTGAAAAAAATACTGGGGTTAATAACTAGTAACTATTTATTTGAGACGTTTTTATTTACAATAAATACAAAAAATTTGTTGTTAATCAATGTTATTTACTAAGAATATATTCTGAAATTTATTTTATTTTCGTTTTAAATATTCTAAATTAGGGTGGCCCAAAAAAAGAATATTTTTTTTCTCGTCTCTTGTAAAAATATGTTAGTTTATCATGCCTGTCAAAATATCAGCTCGATTAAAAATTTTTAGGGGTCGCTCAAGATTTTAAAATATTTTAAAATCATCAAAAATTGAATATATATTTTGTATAATTTTTTTTTTCTCGTCTCGATATTATTTTTAGGTTGAAAATAATATAAATTCTGTTAATTTCAAATAAATATTTTGATTTTGATTTCGCTAAAAGTTTATTTATATTTATATTCAGAGGTCGTTCGCAAACATTCAAAATACTTGGAAAGTTAAAAAAAATCTTCAGCGACCTTTAGAAATCAAATTATCATCATTATTATTTTCAAATTAAAAAATATTATCGGAACGAGAAAAAAATTATAATCCAATTTTTGAGATTTTGGAGTTTTTTTAAAATCTTGAGCGACCCCTAAAATTTTTTAGGGGCTCTTAAAACATGACAAACCAATATATTTTCACAAGAGATGAGAAAAAAAAATATTTTTTTGGGTCACCCTAATATGTGTTTATTTTTAAATTTTAATTAATTAATTAATTAATTAATTTTAAAATAAAAAGTTTAGTATTTTAATTTGTCATTATATTTCCACCCTGTATTGAAAACAGTTTACTAAACCCTACTTATAATATTATATATATATATATATATATATATATAAATATATATATATATATATATATATATTATTATTGTATCGTCATACTCAAAAAAATGTGCACTATCAATTAAGTGGGGTTGTTATTTAAGATAAAGGTGCCTAATATATATATATATATATATATATATATATATATATATAAAAATAACCCATAAGCATATATATATATTATATATATATATATATTATATATATATGCTTATGGGTCATTTTTGGTTTCATAAATATGAAGGCCCAATATATAATATAAATAAAATATTGATTGCTTCGCATTGATAGCCGTGCATGTATATATATATATATATATATAATATAAAAATGACCCATAAGCATATATATATATATATTATATATATGCTTATGGGTCATTTTTGGTCTTATAAATATGAAGGCCCAATATATAATATAAATAAAATATTGATTATTAAATTATTATATTATTATATTAAACCTTTACATTTTAAAATAATGTAATATTTCCTAAACTTGCTTTGAAGTCTCTTAAATTCTAAATTGGTAAAATTATAGTTTAATAAATTATAGCTTAATACATTTACAATAATTCAGTAATTTATATGATTTAAACTTAATAATATTAAGTTAATATAATTTTCAATTGAAATACTAAAAAATACTAACAAATTTTATATGAAATTTCTGCTGAGAAACTGAAAAATTACCTATAAATATATATTTTTGTTTGAAATATTTCACTTGAAATACTGAAACATAACATAACCATATATTTTTTTATAAAATTTGATAACCCAGGAGCAAATCCTGCGCAGGGCCGTGCATATAATGGGCCCATCTTATTCTAATAAAGATATATGCAAAAATTTACTTGAATTTTGCTTAAACATCTCCAAACATTTCTGATGTTCGAAAACATGGCAGCCATATTACATAAAGTTTTTAGAACCAAACCATAATTTGTTTCCAAAAAACATACATTTTAAAATCAATTTATTTATGAACTTATAAACAAGTTAAATTTAGTGGTATATTATTATAAGGTATATATGCATAAAGGACTGTATTTTTATAAAAAGATGTTGTTAACTGAAATAATAATTATTTATTTTACCAACAAGTTTTATGTGATATATTTCTACATGACTCAAATTTAACAATTATTATCCATTAAAACATTTATTCGCTAAGAAACACAGTTTTTCGACATTGCCTAATTTGAAAAAAATTGATCCGTTATATGATATTTAGCCGTAAAAAGTTTTAAACTTCAATTTCCCAACTTAACAAACATTTAAAAACTAACTGCGTCAAACAAACTTCGTCTTGATTGGTTTCCTACAGATTCAAATAAATTCTTAAGAATAAATTACCTTTGTTTATTGGCGCTCACTTTTCTGTAAAATATTTTAAATTAAATGTTAAAAAAAAATTAACCAAGAAGAAAACTAAGAAATAATTAACTGCGTTAATTTAGTGTTAGTTCACTGCAATGAAATAGGATGCTTTATAAGTTAATTTTTTTAAATAATCAACGAAATTTCAACACAACCCATTCAAATAAATATTATAATTTTTACACTTTTAAAGATTTTACCCAAATTTGGGTTTATTCCAAAATAAAATACAATGAATAAACAAAATTTTATCAACAATCTATTTCTACATTGACGAGCTGTGACTATATGGCGTTTTAGGAACGTGCTAAAGTTAGCAACAGTGGCTTTTGGACTTTTTAGTCATTGGCTGAATTTAGGTGAAAGTTGTCAGATGACAAAATTGGCTACAAATTCTGTTTTGTTTTCGTCGTAAATAAAGTATAGTATGAAACTCGTTTATAAACTTCTCTAGACACTGGTTTTTATTAAACACTGTAACTAAATAAGCGTTTGTTATAACAATAATAATCAAAAAATAACATTTATTTAACAGTCAGATTTAGAGGAGAAAAACCCTGCTACATAACGCTGAGGAAACAGAAACAAAAGAAAAACAAAACAAAATAATAATAATAAAAATAAATAAAAAATTCTAAAAACAAAAGAAGTCCAGAAATTTGTTATACTTTTTTTTGGGATATTATTTTTAAAAAGTCTTCTTGATACAAAGTTACGTAACGCTTGAATTCTTCCTTAAACTTTTTTAACTTATTTGAAGAACTCAGGTGACTTATTTCTTTGGGTAACATGTTATGAAATTGTGGCGCAAAATAAAATGCAGTCCTTTGCGTAAAATTATTTTTAAAAAGAGGAATAGGATATACATTTTTTTCGGTAGATCTGATGTTATGCTGGGAGGGGACTATTTCAGTTTTCTTATTATTTTTGTTTACCCAAAATATGCACTGTATAATATAAATTAAATTAAACGAACTTTTGGCAAATTGGATTCATTATATAACATACTAGTGGGAAAATAATCTTAATTTTTTAAATATGATTTTCAGAATTTTGTTTTGAAGTTTTTCTACAGAGTTTATAGAATTTTCGTAACAACCCCCCCATGCAACTATTCCATATCTTAGAATTGATTCGACTAAAGAGTTATAGACAATAATAAGATTTTTTTTATTTAGAAAGATTCTTATTTGATAAAATTTAAAAATTATAATTCTTAGTTTTTTTACAAGGGTGAAAATATGCTCATCCCAATTTAGGTGTTGGTCAACCATTAAACCAAGGTATTTGACCGCTTTGGCTTTTTGAACAGCATCACAATCGCAAGTGACAAAACTTTTACAACTGTGTTCGTTTATTATGAATGTTTCTAAAGCAGGCTGACCAACAATTGTGGGAGAGAAAGTTATAAATTGTGTTTTAGATATGTTTAAACTAAGGAGACTTTCATTTAGCCATGCGTATACTCTTTGCACCCCCAGTTCGGCCTTCTCAAAAACTTCTTCCCAGGAGTCACCCTCGAAAAGAACCACAGTGTCGTCAGCATAAGAAATTATTTTACCATTAATGTTTAAATTACCCAAGTGATTAATATAGATCAAAAACAATAATGGACCCAAAACTGTCCCCTGTGGCACTCCCATGGTGACAGGAAGGGGATCACTTTTTTCATTGCCTACTCTGACACTCTGTAGTCAGCACCGAGCCGCGAATTCCAATTCCTTCCAACCTGCTAATTCACTACTTTACTAGGTATCTAAATAAAACACAATGAGCACTCGGCTGTCATATATCCACTAACTGCATAATCTCAAAAATCATCATTACATTCAATAGCTAATGATTCACCTTATTCTGTTAGGTGTTTATATTGCTGGATACTATAGCTTACTTAAAATTAAGATATAAAGGCTAAAAAGTTATGGGGACAAAAACAAAAAAATATATAAATGCTCATGTGGTTAATGTATTAATTTTGTTATATTGTAATACTTAAAATCTTTAAAAATTTCTGGGACGAAAATTCTAAAATTGTCACATTGTGTTTTATTTTATTTACGATTATTATAAAAACGACAATTTGTTTTTACGTTAAAATAATAAATATCATGGCCTATTATATTTTATTTGTTTTGTTGGCGGGCATATTTTAATTACTGAATAAATTAAAATGTGGTGCCTTTGAATTGATTGATGAATGTTTTAATCTCTTTTTAGTTTGACTGTTCTAATTTGTATCCAAACAAACAAACAAATACTAATTTAAAATTAATAAAACCCAATGTAAACATAGTGTTTCTGTCAAATCGGAAATTGTTGGAAGTGAAATTATTCATATTAAATCTGGCATCACAGATACTTATTAAAAACTATTTGCAAACTTTTGATATTTAAATGTTTATGTTGACAAACATACGCATCAAAAAATAGCATCTTAAATTTTTTCCTTTGTATTTATTAAATAAAATAGTAATACCAAACGTCCTTCCAATAAAATTTGTTATCGGCGAACATAGGTTTATTTAAAGGATTTAGGCGGTCAAAATTATTTAAGGGTGTATTTTGACAATAAAACATACATTTTATTGTTGTTTTCGATAATAACTGCGCCATGAATTAATATTTTATGCATGGTCGGAGTCATTGGGTGCCATGAATATTGGTCGACATACAATTTCGCAGTTGCCATGGCATAATCATTAAATTGATGGATATTTATCTTATGACCACTTAAGATAGTTTCCAGTATAACCTTTAATCTATATATTAATTGAAAATCAACTTTTGTTATGTCCACAGCTAATGGGGGTTTTCAAAGAATCTTCGGCTAGTATTACAATCATTGGTATTCCCGAAATTGGCTTTTGGCAGTCTGTTTCTTTTCCTGTATATGTTTTTTCTTCATTAGTTCTCTTCTCTCTATACTGTTTTACTGGTAATTTATAAGCCAGGTGTAAAACGCTTTCAAACCATCGAATTCTGGCGTGTAGTACAGATAGTCCAAATTCAATAGCCTTAGAAGTTGTATTAAACTTTTGGGTCAGATTGTTAAAATCTTTAGATGTTGCTCCACATATATAACACCGACTTGTTGATTTTGTACCGGTTGCCATGTTGCACACCTTGCCATCGATCATCGTCATCTTAAAGATATGTTCAAACGTAAATGTACTACCATGCAAACTTACTTGAGTAGGTGTTAATTGCTTACTAGACTTTTCAACGTAACTGATTTCTTCCTTTGTTACGTAAGTAGATTCTTTGACAAACCTAAATCGTATATGTCTGCAATATCTAGGGGATGAGGGTATTGGGTTTTGCCAATTTATTTTTTTGCGTTGTTGGCCGCAATATATTTGAAGTGGTACAAAAGAGCTTGGGAATATATTTGCGTCTAAGGCAGCGTCATCGTCAATTTTTTGTTTATATTGAGCTTGTTGGGATCCGTCACAACCCCATTTACAAATAAGTTTTAAAGAATTCCTTTCAGTATGTTTTAGAAAAGAAAGGATATCTTCTAGTGCCATTGATAACCGAAATTTCACTTTTGACCGGCTAATTCTTAATAATCAACCATGTGCGGCGTGTAATAAAAATCATTTAAAATAATAGAGATATGGTTATCCACTTTTATTTTAAAAATAACATTGAGAAAATAATTTTCACAAAAATAACGTAACTTATAACAACAATGTTAAGCAAAATTTGTGATTTTCAGCTTTAAGATATAGCTCATTCAACTGAGTAGGTATACCTACAGTTATTAAAAATGGGTGATGTTTTAACTGCTTTGCTTTGTTCGTGCATCATACTAATGCTCGTTCACTCTTTTTCTGCTGTTCATGACTGTTTTTAGCTATTTTTTAAAACGTCTAACTTAAAAATTTATAAAGTCTTAGTGATGAGTCATTACTAATGACATTTTTACTTATTACAACCCAATAAAAAAATATTTTCTAAAAAGTTTGTATTTTTAAAGTGTGTCCCTTTGAGATATTTATGTTAAATAATACCCGATTTTAGAGAATTCCAATATTCGAAGATGCAACTGTAGACCTTAAACTTTTTAGTAAAGTAGTATACAAAAAAGAGTATCCAGGAAAAAATTAAAGGTGAGTATTGGTTTTATCTTTAACATTTTTAATTGTTAAAGAGCATGTTTTTATTTTAAAAACGTTACCATTTACTTTTTTTGTGTTTATTAAAAAACGGGTCTATAAATGCTGGACAGTAAATATTCTAAATTTTTTGCTAGTTTTAGTTTAAAAATTAAAAAGATATAGAGTTTAATGCATTTCTCTGTAAAATGCAAAATAGGATGACGCAACAATACAAAATGACAGCTCACAAAAAACAGAACAAAAATTAATGAATACCGGTTTTCAACTATGTTAGTATAGTACAAACAGGTAAAAATATAAAAAAAATTAATATGGAATTACTATTCTATATTTATTACGATGGTTCTTAAGGGCTATCACTATGTTTTTTTTAGCAAAATCAGGCAGTGCATGTTTTTAAAATGCAGTACTGGATTTTAAGTAGCATTGCCAGATTTTAAGTAGCAATACCAGATTTTAAGTAGCATTGCCAGATTTTAAGTAGCATTGCGAGATTTTAAGTCACACTGCCAGATTTTAAGTCGCACTGCTAGATTTTAACTCGCACTGCCAGATCTATATATATAATAATGAATCGCCGTGCGTTAGTCCTGCAAAAACTCGGAAATGGCTCAACCGATTTAATTTTTTTTGTTCGTCTCAATACAGGGGGCGATTTAAATAAAAATACATAAACCGTAAGGAACAGCCGGAAAATCGAAATTTGTACAACTTTGAATTAATTTGAATGGATGGCGTTCGTAGCTGCGCTTCAAATTAAATAACTATTAAACTCGGAAATGGCTTAACCGATTTAAATCATTTTTTTTTGTTTTGTTGGGCCCAATACAGGGGTGATTTGAATAAAAAATACATTAGGAAAAACCGAAAGGAACAACCAGAAAATCAAAATTCAAACTACTGTGACTTAAAATCTGGCAGTGCGACTTAAAATCTGGCAGTGAAACTTAAAATCTCTCAGTGCGACTTAAAATCTGGAAGTGAAACTTAAAATCTGGCAGTGCAACTTAAAATCTGGCAGTGCGACTTAAAATCAGGCAGTGCAACTTAAAATCTGGCAATGCGACTTAAAACCTGGAAGTGCGACATAAAATCTGACAGTGCGACTTAAAATCTGGCAGTGCGACTTTAAATCTAGCACTGCCTGATTTTGCTATAAAAAACATAGTGATGGCCTTTAAGAACCATCGTAATTTATAAATAATTTAATTTAATCAATACCATTATACAATAAATGAGGAGGTCCATTCCAAAGCTTGGCTTATCCACTTTTTAATAAAAATGAGTTAATGGTGCCTGTACATTTAACATGTATCACCCTATACCCTGAAAAGTTCATAATATTCTAAAACTCATTTACAAATTGACTATCGTTTCAAAACTTGCCTTATCTATTGGTTACAAAAACAACTAATATGGATAAGCCGAGTTTTGGAATGCACCTCCTTAAATGTAGCGTTAATAATACCAACGAATTTGTCCTTGTCATTGACAATTTGTCAAAGTTTAAAAAAGATAAAAGGTAAATTATACTCTTTTACTGATATAATATTTACAAGGTGAAAACGGTTGAGGTGTTTTTTTTTGCTTTATATGTTTAATATAATATAATACGTACAATTTGTATATTTTTACATCTCTACCTTCATTTTTATTACGTAACGTTTTACCTATGTTATATACATTATTCACATTTTTTACATAATTTTTTTTAAATTGGTAAAAAGTAAGGTTAATGTTATATATTTAAGTTATAATGAAATGTATTTAAGTTTCGCGCCTAAGGGTTAAGTTGGTAATAGTTAGGTTGGTAACAATATATAGAGATGGCGGCAGTTTCTTTTTGGTTTTTGGCTATGGGATATTTTTGGATGTTAAGAAGCTGTTGTTGATTTAATAAATATGTTACAAGAGATAGAGGCCTTTCACTAATACATAACATAATTGGCGACGAGTCGGGTCGAATTCACGTGTGGGAAAATAAGTCGAATGCACGTGTAGTCAAGTGCCTAGCAAGGGAAATAGTCAAATTTTTACGAATCATGCCCAAGTTTGAAGAGTTCAAGGAGAAGGAGGAGTCCTTCGTCAGTTGGGAAGAGAGGTTGCAGCAGTATTTTTTAGTCCATGCTACAAAAAGTGAACTGAAGGTGGCAAACTTGTTAACTTTCTTAGGAGCAAAGGCATACCAAGAGTTGAAAACCAAACTTTACCCGGATACACCAACGACTAAATCGTATGCAGAGTTGGTAAATGCTTTGAAAGAAAAATATGAACCTACTACAAGTATTATCATAGAAAGATACAAGTTTTATAACAGAAAACAAAGGTCAGACGAAAATTTAAAAGAATATATAAGTGCTATTAAAGATCTTGCACAAAACTGTAAGTTTGGCACGTTTCTTGATGAGGCATTACGAGATCAGTTAGTATGTGGGGTACGTGAGGCTCAGATACAAAAAAAATTGTTAAGCGAGCCTGAGACATTACAGTTTAAGGAAGCATGCACTATAACATTAAGTATGGAAGTGGCAGAGTCCCAAAGTAAATTAGTCCAGGGATCCTCGGAAATGATATTAAAAGTTGCTGGTAGTTATGAACAAAAAGGTTTTTATAAATCTTGTTGGCGATGTGTTCGTTACCATGATGTAAATACATGTCCAGCTCGAGAATGGAAATGTTTTAACTGTAATGAAAATGGGCATACCAGCCGAGTATGTAAGAAGCCCAATATGTCAAGGAGTACTATGTTTAACAAGAGTCAGCCAAGAAATTATGCAAGTAGTAAAAGTCAGTCAAAGTACAATGGGTATAATACCAAAGGTCAATCAAAAAGTCAGGGTCAGCAGTCAAAATCGTCAGGAAAAGTCCATTCAGTCCAGTCAACAGCCAATGGAAGGGAGTCGGAGTCAGACAGTGGAGATTCTTTGGAAATAGGATTTATTGGGCAGCTGAGTCAAGATGAGAGCGCCATGAAGGTCAGCTTGATGGTTGATGGTATCAAAATGCCAATGGAGGTAGATACAGGAGCTTGTAGGTCAGTGATAAATTATGTTGATTTTAAAAACATGTTTAATAAAAAACTAGAGCCAGTTAGTATTAAGCTTAAGGTTGTGACAGGACAGAGTGTAGAAGTCTTAGGCCAATGTCATGTAAATGTTAGGTTTCAGGGAACATCATTAAACTTGCCTTTAGTCGTTGTAAAAAGTAATAATAGCTTTTCACCTTTATTAGGTAGAGATTGGTTAAATATTTTAAATCCTGATTGGAAAAGTAAGTTGTGTCATAATGCCAATGGAGGTAGATACAGGAGCTTGTAGGTCAGTGATAAATTATGTTGATTTTAAAAACATGTTTAATAAAAAACTAGAGCCAGTTAGTATTAAGCTTAAGGTTGTGACAGGACAGAGTGTAGAAGTCTTAGGCCAATGTCATGTAAATGTTAGGTTTCAGGGAACATCATTAAACTTGCCTTTAGTCGTTGTAAAAAGTAATAATAGCTTTTCACCTTTATTAGGTAGAGATTGGTTAAATATTTTAAATCCTGATTGGAAAAGTAAGTTGTGTCATAACAACGACAATGTTTTAAAGTCGGTAGAAAAAAGTAAAGGTCAAGAGTTAGAGTTAGAATTAAGAAGTAAGTTTAAGGAAATTTTTAATGACACATCAAATTCTTGTATTAGGAAATTTAAAGTCAATTTTAATGTAAAAGGAGAAGCAAAACCAATCTTTCATAGAGCTTATAGCATGCCTTATGCATTAAGACAAACGGTAGAGGCTGAATTACACAGAATGGTTAAGTCAGGTATATTAGAGAGAGTTCATTTTAGCAATTGGGCTAGTCCCATAGTAGTTGTACCAAAGAAAAGCGGTGAAATCCGAATTTGTGTGGATTTTAAAAAAAAAGTCAATAAAGTAATAGATGTAGACCATTGCGTATTACCATTGCCAGAAGACATATTTGCAAACCTTAGTGGGAAAAGGTATTTTACAGTAATAGACCTTAAGGGAGCGTATCAGCAACTTGCGGTAAGCGATCAGTCTAAAGAATTATTAACCATAAATACTCACTTGGGGTTGTTTAGATTTAACAGATTGACGTTCGGAATAAGTTCGGCTCCAGGAATTTTTCAAACCATTATGGAAAATATATTGACGGGGTTGGAGAATGTAAATTGCTACTTGGATGACATATTAGTTTATAGTACCACGTTGCAGGGTTGTTACGAGACAGTGGAGCGAGTTTTTAAACGGCTGGAAATGTATAATGTAAAAATTAACTTGTCTAAATCTAAGTTTTTTGTCACAGAGGTGGAATTTTTGGGTCATAAAATTGATCGGGAGGGTATACATCCGAATGAAGAAAAAGTAAAATGTATTGTAAAAGCACCCGTGCCTGAAAATTTAACTCAATTAAAGTCCTATTTAGGGTTATTAAATTACTATGGAAAGTTTATTCCAATGTTGTCGGCTACATTAAAGCCTTTATACGAATTATGTAAAAGAAACGTAAGTTTTAATTGGACCGAAAAATGCGAAAAAGCATTTTGTAAAAGTAAAAAGTTGTTAACTTCCGATGCAGTTCTTGTACATTATGATCCTAACCTACCTATATTAATAACTTGTGATAGTTGTAAATATGGAACAGGAGCTGTTTTAAGTCATGTTGTTGATGGAGTAGAACGCCCAGTTCTGTTTGCGTCGTCAACATTATCGAAGACGGAGCAAAAGTATTCTAATATTGAGAGGGAGGCGTTAGCGATAATGTTTGCAGTCAAGAAATTCCATAAATTTATCTTTGGTCGAAAATTTACATTAATTAGTGACCACCAACCTCTTCAGTTTATTTTCGGGGAAAACAAAGGGTTGCCTGTTTCGGCGGCTGCAAGAATAACGCGCTGGGCTATAACTTTGTCAGGTTATAATTACAATATCAAGTATAGAAAAGGTGACTTAATTTCAAACGCAGATGCGTTGTCGCGGTTGCCCATAGTGGCTGATACGAAAATTGCGGATAATTTGTATTCATTTAATATTACACAAACAGTACCGTTAAGTAGCGAGGATATAGCCCGGGCTACAAAAAAAGATGTCATATTGTGTAAAGTCTTAGATCTAACTTTGTCAGGATGGCCTGAAAAGATAGAGAGATTAGAATTGAAACCTTATTTTATAAAAAGACATGAACTTTCTGTTGAAAGTAATTGCATATTATTAGGTAATAAAGTAGTGGTGCCAAGTGTATTAAGAGATGAAATTCTCACCCTATTTCATGAACAACATACTGGTATTGTTAGGACCAAAATGCACATATCAGAGTGCGTCTGGTGGCCAGGAATAGGCGAGGATATTGAAAAACTAATAAACAGTTGCATAATTTGTCAGGAACACCAAAATTTTTCTAATAAAAACATTTATTTTCCATGGCCTGCGGCACCTAGTAATTTTTATAGAGTAAACATTGATTTTTTTTGTTTTTCCAATAAAACCTGTTTAGTAATAGTGGATAATCGTTCTAAATGGATAGATGTTAAGTTAATGGATAACGAAACAAACGCAAAAGAAACGATTTTAAAATTAAAGGAAGTATTTTCAATAATTGGTATTCCGGTAGAACTAGTTTCAGACAATGGTCCACCTTTTAGCTCGTCAGAGTTTGTAAGTTTTTGCCAGGCAAATGGTATAAGACCGGTTAAATCACCACCTTATCATCCGCAAAGTAATGGTAGTGCGGAAATAGCAGTGCAAACTGTAAAAAAATGTTTAAAAAAGTATTTTGAGGATATACTCACTAAAATTAAAATCTAACTTTCTAAAAAAATTTAAACGTTCGCAGAATCAACATTACTTTGCGGAATATTCAAGACTTCGCACATTTTGTAAAAGGAAAATATCACATCATTACAAACAATACTTAATGAATATTGCGAATAATATTTGCAAGGACCCTAAATTATTTTGAAGCTTTATACAGAACAAAAAAAAATCCACAAGAATACCTGGTGAACTGTACAATGAAAACTCTGAGTATACAACTCCCTCGGAAATTGTTAATGGTTTTGCTATGTTCTTTAATTCTGTTTATTTGCCAAACTCGCATCAAGTTGTGAAAGGTGAATTTAACATTAACACAAACTTAATTCATCTTAATTCTATCACTGAGGTCGATATTCAACGCGCTATTAAGAAACTTCCCAATAAGCTCACATCTGGTAATGACATGATACCAAGTTTTTTGATTCGCGATTGCACTAATGTGTTTGTTAAGCCACTATTTTCTATCATCAACGCCATTCTTAAAACATCTGATTATCCAACCCTCTGGAAGATTACTAAAGTATGTCCGGTATTGAAATCGGGTAAGTAACTTATTAAATTATCGGCCTATATCTATTCTCAACAACTTTTCAAAGGTATTTGAATTGTCCGTGTACACTCATCTATTTAGTCAAACAAAAAATGTTACATCTATTTATCAACATGGTTTTATGTCTGGTCGATCTACCGTTACTAACCTGTCAATATTTAAAGAGTTTATTACTAAAACTTTTGATAATAGAGGACAGGTTGATGTAGTGTATACAGATTTCTCTAAGGCATTCGATCGAGTTGATCATTCCATTTTACTTCGGAGATTATGCGAGGTTGGTTTTGACCTAAAAATTGTTAATTTGTTCCGTTCATATCTTCAAAATAGGTCTCAATATGTATTCTATAATGGCTTTAAATCTAATAGTTATATTGCAAGTTCCGGTGTTCCTCAGGGTTCCAACTTGGGACCTCTGTTATTTAACATATTTATTAACAACCTATCCCAATCACTAACCTCCGAACATCTATTATTTGCCGATGACCTCAAAGTCTATCGGATTATTAATGACATCGAAGATTGCAAAAAACTACAAACTGAATTAAATCATATTAACGACTGGTGCAGAATCAACAATTTAACAATGAATGTAAATAAATGCAAAATTTGTTCATTCAGTTTAAAAGCAAACCCTATCATTTATCGATATAAATTTGACAATGACTATCTAGAGCGTACAACCTCAATTAGAGACCTTGGAATTATTTTCGATTCACAGTTATCATTCTCAGATCACATACAATCAATAGTTAGTTCTGCCTTTTCCACCCTGGGTTTCATAATTCGTAACTGCACAAACTTTACCAACATTCATACATACAAAATGTTATATTGTTCACTGGTTAGGTCTAAACTTAACCCTTTCGTACGATATGTCCACTGGAGTGGACATTTTTTTTAACACCATTTATATTTTTAAATATTAAATATTTTGTCTCAAAAACATGTTGTCCATTATAGTGGACTAGACATAAAACACAGTAGATGACCGTATAATTATTTGACCTCTCTAAAGTAACTTTGTCCATTCCAGTGGATATGTCATATTATGAAAAAAAATAATAAAAATTTTTTTTTTTCAAAAATATCTCAAAATAATACCAATGAATGCAACTATAACGAAAAAAAAATTTTTTTTTCAGTAATTTAAATTTGGCTCCGAAAGGGTTAAATATGCGTCTTTAGTTTTTTATCCTTATTACAACATATACATTGATAAAATTGAGAATGTACAGAGACGTTTTCTAAAATATTTGTCGTATAGATTAGATGGAGTATATCCTCAAAGAGGTATTGAGCAAGAACACTTGCTATTAAAATTTAATTTACTTTCTCTTAAAGATAGACGATTTATATATAGTCAAGTTTTTCTGCATAAATTATTACACAATCATAATCATAATCATAATCATCTTTATTCGTGTTAAGTACAAAAAGTTTACACAAGTCGAAATACAAGTTACAAAATAGATACACAAATTACATTTAAAATTTCAACATTAAAATTAATAATTTATTATAAAATGGATATACCTAGTACAAGCATAGAAAGACTAATTACTACATATTTTGACTCACCAACTCTCTTGTCAATGCTTAACTTTTATATACCCAGAGTAAACTCACGCCATCGCATAACTTTTTTAAATAATATGTCAAAATCTAATGTTTCATTAAATTCTCCCATTAATGTTATTTCACGAAACTTTAATTTAATCTGTAATTTATGTGATATTTATACCTGTTCAATATCTGCTTTACAACATGTTTGTTTCACTTACCTACAAAGCAACAATTATTAGATTATTATGCATTTAATGTTATTACTAATTTTTATTGTAATTTTGTCCTGTTATTGGATTTTCTGTTGGGCAAATAAATACATTATTAATATTATTATTATTATTATAAATTAAATATGAATGATTTTCAGTTAAAAGTCATTTGGCAAACTTTTTGTTTTCCTATAGAAACACACCCACTACGGTTACAAATATGTCTCCTGCAGAATGTATATTTAAGATAAAGCCTAGGACAAGGTTCGATTTGCTTAAACCTTCTTTTAATGTCAATAAAAATAATTTAAATAGTGGTGCAAGAAATTGTAAGCTATTTGCTGTAAATGAACAGGTTTATGTTAAAAATGTTATAACTAAGAAATGGGAATTGGGAAAGGTTCTTAAGATATTGAGTAGCACTACTTACCTTATTAATATAGGGGTAGTTATAAAACATATGCATGTTTCTAGTCTGCGCTAATTGGGCGAGAATCTGGTCCAATTGCCAAAAGTAATGGTAGAGGATATGTGTAAAGAGGCTACACCAAAGAGATTAAAAGACTATGTCGACATTCCTTTGGTTAGTGAAAGTGAAACAGGCTTCAAAGATTCGGTGGAAGTCGATAATGACGATAGCAAAAATGATTGTGACATAGATTGTAAGGTATATAGTAAAGATAATGACAATAGTAAAAGTGATTGTGACGTAGATTGTAAGGTATATAGTAAGGATGATGTCAATAGCAAAAGTGATTGTGACGTAGATTGTAAGGTAGACGTTAAGGATAAACAGAATACTATTACTAGGTCCGGCAGAATTGTAAAAAAGCCTGATAGGTTAAATTTGTAACAACTTTTATTTAAGAAGGGGGAAAATGTTATATATTTAAGTTATAATGAAATGTATTTAAGTTTCGCGCTTAAGGGTTAAGTTGGTAATAGTTAGGTTGGTAACAATAGATAGAGATGGCGGCAGTTCCTTTTTGGTTTTTGGCTATGGGATATTTTTGGATGTTAAGAAGCTGTTGTTGATTTAATAAATATGTTACAAGAGATAGAGGCCTTTCACTAATACATAACAGTTAACAATCTGACTGATGACAGATTTTATTTATCTCTTTTTGAAATCCAGGCCCACAAAATAAGACCATTATCTTCCTATTTATTTTTGACCGCTCAAACTGAATGTAAACTTCACGTCATTTAAACTTCATTTTAAAAACAAGCAGGAGTTTTTATAAGGAATATTTTTTTCGTAAAACCCATACCAAAAAGTTTTTTCTATTGGCAATCCTATCCAGGAACACTGTAAAAAAATCTAAACTAGTTTACATTCAGTTTAATCGAGCGAAATACACAGGAATAAATAAATAAATTGTATTATATTATTATTATTTTGTACTTGGACTTTAATTTGAGCCAGAAATGTAGGGGCTAAACCGTGTTCATATTCAGTTCCAGCGGGCGAAAATACTTTTTTGGGCCTGTGTTATCTACTAATTGGAGTATATATAGTATAGTATTACACTCGAGATTATGCGCATTATTTACTCAGATGATTTTCGTCTCCCGTATAGCGACTAGAGACGTAAACCTCATTTTATGAATAATAGCTTGCATTATCTCTCGTATAATAATATACTTTTTATGGTTTAGCAATGTAATGATTTAAAATTGATATATGTTATTTCGCCCAACTCAATAAATCATCGTTCGGCAGTTATTGTAGTTTTTTGGTAAAACTTTTTCACTATACGCCGACCACATCAAAACACTTGTAACTTAGTAAGAAAGTCTATTTTAACGTTAAAAAGTTTGTTTAAAGGCACAATATGTATAAACCGAAGAACGACAAATATGTTCGCTTTCGACAGGCTTAAAGCCTCATTCAGAACCTCGTAATTAGTGGAAAAAATTAGTGGTTTTAATTATACTTATAATTAACACAAAACGATCATTCACAATGCGCAAAATTAACATCTAAAATTAAGGAAATTTGCTAAAAGATTGTCCATTCTTCTTAACCTGACATATACAAAATTAATTATATTAAAATAATATTTTTTACAACCATTACAATAATATTTATATAACCTTACCTTCACTTCAAACTTTTTGCTTTTGATATAAAATATCCGCGCACATGCGCAAAGCCTCTTTCCAATTATAGTAGTAAAAGTAGTAAATATATTTATTGGAAAAACCAAAAGGCTGTCGACCGAAGTCTTTCTGCCTAATTATTATATGCCTAATTATTATAATTAGTGCTAAAAGTTAGAAGTTTGCAAACTTTTTCCACTAATTGAAAAGTACTACCACTAATTTTTTGGTTGTGAACAACACTGTGTATATTCATAAGACAAACTTTTACGTTCATTGAAACCACTAATTTATTCCACTAATTACAAGGTCTGAATGAGGCTTAAGCCTTTTAATATATGTTGAAAGTAAACGGAGGTATTTTTCGACTGTAGATAAACTTCCCCATCTCAAATATTCAGAATAAAAAATGCGAGATGAAATGAAATAAAAACCTTTACCTTTTACCTTTCGTTAAATTCCACGAATTTTTTAAATTAAATTCCTTTAAAACGATTTGTTCTAATTCATATTTGATACATGTATGTAAGGCGTACGGTTTAAGGGAAATGTTTAATCGTCAATTAAACAAATTTACTATTTTTTAATTATTTTAATTTTTATATTTTAATAATTTAATATTTCGACGCGGTGACCGACACAAAGGTGCTGAGCCTACAAAATCAGCACATTGTGTAAATTATCTATTTGCTACGTCACATTAGAATTATGTATAAATAGGAATTAAATAAATAATATATATATATATAAAACTTTCTCTTTCAACCACAACCTGTCAATCATTCACATTTATCTAACTACCCTCAACATTCCCTAAACCCTACAAGAGTTTACATGGAATTATTATTATTATATTATTATTATCATTTAACCAAATAAAATCTATAACGAATAATGGATTCAAGAGCACTATTATATAGTTATATTCTAAAAAATTTATAAAAAATTAACCATATCGGCTAGCGATAAAGAAATATTAAATGCGAATGGATAATGTTTGTGATCTTATGGCAGTTTTAGGGGGTTATACACCTTTGTGCCAGATTTTTATTGAGTATATAATTTTGAGAATATCTCCCCAAAATTTCATCAAGATCGGACCACTAGAACTTTAGATACGGGAATTTATAGGCGTTGCAACACCTACACAGGCCATATTATTTTATATACTTGCATACACATATTACAACAACAAGGTAGGTAATTAGTGTATTTTCATTTAGGATATGAGGTAAAATACAACGCAAAAGTATCACGTATCACAGTATATGGTGTGAGTGGCAGAAACCTTTATCCGCGCTACCCCAAGCGACAACGAACAAAGTTTCCGGGTTCATTTACTCTTAGAAGAGTGAAGATTTATCCAAAGAAGAATGACTTAAAACATGCTTGGGCGGATTCGACAGAACAATAACGACAGCTTTACTCTTCTTAGTTCTTCTTATAATAGGATAAATTTGAAAAGTATTTTTATACATACCTACTGATTTTAATCAATATTAATATCAATCGCTTCTAAAATCTGAATTAATAATTCTACTAATAATTGGGTTATTGTTAGCCTAGTGATTGCTTTGATATTCTAAATTATCGACCAAAGTCGAAGACCCTGTCAATTTCGGGCCCTACTTAATATTCAAATCTCTGAATGGACTAATTCTATATTAATACGGGCCAACAACGGCACGAAATAAAATACCGACCAGATTGAGCTGATGTCAATCGAGAAACATAAAAAAAAGGATTATATTTATCCTTATGTACAAACATCTCTTTTTTTTCAGGATTTAGATTTAATGATCAAGTCCTACTATACACTATGAAAATGCAAAAAAAAAAATTATTTTCAAAAAATATTCTCAAGTTTCTAATACGTAAGACATTTTAGTAAAATTGGTATACTACGTTCATAGGAGTCAAAACCTTCTTTAATATATATAAAAATTATTTTCAAAAAATATTCTCAAGTTTCTAATACGTAAGACATTTTAGTAAAATTGGTATACTACGTTCATAGGAGTCAAAACCTTCTTTAATATATATACATTGTATTCTATTAAGGCCGAAGTAAGGAAATATGGCCCCTGTGGCGAAAACAAAAATTTGCACCCCTACAAATACAGGATAATAGTCTGATATTATGATGGTTTTACGATAATATTTATCCTTATGTACAAACATCTCTTTTTTTTCAGGATTTAGATTTAATGATCAAGTCCTACTATACACTATGAAAATGCAAAAAAAAAAATTATTTTCAAAAAATATTCTCAAGTTTCTAATACGTAAGACATTTTAGTAAAATTGGTATACTACGTTCATAGGAGTCAAAACCTTCTTTAATATATATAAAAATTATTTTCAAAAAATATTCTCAAGTTTCTAATACGTAAGACATTTTAGTAAAATTGGTATACTATACGTATACGTTCATAGGAGTCAAAACCTTCTTTAATATATATACATTGTATTATATTAAGGCCGAAGTAAGGAAATATGGCCCCCGTGGCGAAAACAAAAATTTGCACCCCTACAAATACAGGATAATACTCTGATATTATGATGGTTTTACGATAATTATAATAAGATAATTGACCTTGTTATAGAGCGTAAACTTTCTTAAAAAATATGTTCAGTTTTTAGATTGTACAAAAATAATTTAGATGAAACCCATGTAAAAAAAGACCGCTTGGGATATAACGGACATCCTTAGAAATTTAGGTATACAAAATCCATACAGAAGCAAAATTTCATCCCGATTTTCCCGCCATTACAATAACTACCTAATCTAGGACTAGAAGCTAAATATATCTCGTTACACTAAAAATGGTCAAAATTGACCTCCTTCCTCATAACAGAATGTGACGATGTAAAGACCCCCCAAAGGGTAATGTGACGAATTATCGAAATCTCCTACCACCTAAAATGTTTTTGGAAGAATAATCTGACGTTTTAATAATACCTTCCCACTCGGGCGTCACAAATCGGGTCGGCGCCGCGGCGCCCCGCGGCGTGGGCCCAACCTTTGCCTTCCCTTACTGCGGCGCTGTATACACTCTTAGAAAAGACCTGGTATTTGCAATGAAAATTTAGTTCCCAGAACCAATTTTATTAGTGAAAATAGGCACAACAAAAAAATATGTTGTGGGAACTAATACAAATTTGTTTTTACAGTTTGTTGTCGGAACAGCCAATATTGGTAGCTCCAACCAACAAGTTTAAGTGCATCGAAATTAGTTTTTTTTCATACAAATAATTGATATTTAATGCAATCACATTAGTCTGTCATTTTAGCAGCGTCTAAGTTGTAACAACTGCACTTGCTATTTATCGCAACAAACATTGTATCATGCAGGAATTTATTTTTTTATTGAAATTACATGAAAAAAGGTACATTTAAAGAATTTAATAGTTGATATAATATAAATTTGTTTTTTACTGTAACTAAGTTATATTTAATATTAAATGCTTGCATTAGTAGCAACAACAAATTGGTATTATTCCACAGTACATACCTGCTTAGTAAATATAACACTTTTTGTGTAAATATTATAAAAAATAGAGGAAGGAAATTCATGCCCGTTCGTTTTATAAATATTTATTATAAATTAAAAAATAACAATATAACTGAAAACACCAAATTTTGGTTTAAACATTATAACAAAAATTAATAATTACTCTAAGAAAACATTTATAAATATTTTAACAATAAAACAAAAACGATTCTTTGGTAAATATACACAGATAGGTACATTAAGATGAAAGTTGACTATACTTCTTCAGTAAACCGTGATGTTTACGTGAAGTGCAAGCCTTTGTTTAACAACTTAACAATGATTCTTAGGTACAACGTAACATACTTGCATGATAACAGGGGTAAGCATTCGATAAATTTTGAGTGTGAGTGCCTATAGTATAGGCCCTATACCAAAAATGCGACTTGAGCTGTAACAAAACAAAACAAAACAAAAAATTCTCGAAATTCCGACGTGATGGAGACTTTTGGTGGGCACCATTGGATTCAGGAGGCCATTTTCAGTCGGAATGGCATTTTCACATTTTTTGATTTTTTTTGGACCCCAAAACTACAATAGTGTAATTAAAGGAGTGCAATAATAATACCTAACCTTTAAAAACTGGAACCAATTCAGGTAAACCCCATGTTCCTAATAAATCTGCTACTTCAGTCCGCTCATCCATATTATTTGTTCGAGATATCTATAAGTAACCAACACATAAGAATATATTCTTATATATATGAATAGTTAAAAAGTATGTCGCCACTGAATTTACAGGGGCAAATGACTAATTGTAATAAACTAGTTTCTTACCTAAAATATACACTACATACGAGCTGATACACAAATACAAAAGAACAAACACCACCGAAGTCTGGACGCCGTGCAACACCGTTTGTTTACAGGTTAAAAGTAAAGCACGCGCCGGGCTGGACAAATCGCGCGCGAAATGCACAAAGTTTGCAGTTGCATTAACCTACAGAGACAACATCCCCAACTGACACTTTGTTGCACACCGCTGGTGTCTTAGATGTGTGAAAAGTGTCGCATAGTTTATACAACCGAACCGTTAGTTCCACGGACTAATTTCAGTCAGTTGAGAATGTTACTTAAATATTTGGACCAACAAAAACATTTTACCGCCGAAATGATTTTTTTGAGATAATATTGTCAATACTTCTAGCCAACACAAAGTTTCAGTTAAAATAACTTAATCGCCTTTTTGCAGTAAATAATACTCAACAACAAAACTAAATCTTTTCAGGTAATGATGCAAGCAGTTACACATATAAAGGTACTGATTACAAAAAACAAAATTTTTTATTTTCTGCAACAGTTTTACTCCAACGATAATAAGTTAGTTACAAATACCAGGTCTTTTTTAAGAGTGTACTATATATTAATTGTATGTATATAAACTTTATATTATAAAGTGTACACAGGTTATTGTTTTTGTAATCATTGTATCAGATATACAATTAGGTACTTTTTTTTTGTTTTACCCTTTTGCTAATCGTAAAGAATACGGATTTTTATAATTGCCTTTATTTAAAAAATACTCTAAAACGTAGTTTTATTACCATTTTTATCAAATAAATTATAAGTTTAATATATTAAACTTATAATTTATTTGATAAAAATGGTAATAAACTACGGATATTAGATTACAAGGATTTAAATATAGGTAAATATAAAGACAAAGATGTGATCCAACAAATAAAAAATTCGTCAACTACCAAAGGTTGGAAATCATTGAACCATTCTATTTTTTAAATTTAACTCGTTATAAAAAATATTTTTTTGATATTGGTTAAATTTAAAAATAAAATATTTTTACCGTGATCAGGTTTCAACAATATTTAGGGATCGACGTGCTTTGTCTCTGTTTTCGTTCGCTTCGGGTTTATAGAGCCATAACTCAGGAAATCTCGGCTCAAACTTTCGCTGCTCTCAGGACAATGTGGCACCTCACACCCAGCGATTTCCTTTTTCTCGAACTGCCATAGTGGCTTCGCAGACGTATGAAATATTTACCGGGTCTATTTAATAAGATTCACGCACAAACGCGTCTCATTTGCTAAATTATTAAAACCCTGAAGATATTTACAGAAATAATTAAGAAGATCAGATAATAAATCTTAATAAGTCGTACGTCTTACTATTGTAATAATACTGTGTATAAACTTTATAAACAGGTAGGCATAATTAACAATTTAATTCGTATGTGGTAGGATTTAAAGTTTTTTTTTTATTTAAATACTAATTGTTAAAGGAAACCTTATACAAAGTAGGATATTATTTTCATTTATAATAAACTGGATATATTTTAAAAGGATCTGGATTGCAAGGTTAAAAAGTTGTAAAAGCTACTTTAGACGACGCTTAGACAGGGCTTGCATTTTAAAGAGCAAACATTTACAAGATGCAAGTCTTGTGCAGTCTTGGAATTGCTTGTAAGCAGGTCAAGCCAAACATATGGGAGAGCAATGGGCTTATTGTAATTGTAATATTGTATTACATTTCCCCTTTTTTATTACGTTTTTTTTTAAATAAAATAAAACTTTTTATATCATTTTTTTTGTATCAACTAATTTTTCTTACAAAATCAGTCAAGTTGAACTATTATCCTTTTTCCTGTTCTATTTATTTATTTTTTCATGCTCCAGTCTTCTTTTTTGGGTGTATGTGGCAAAACCATTGCATTTTATTTGCGTCTTCTTTTTTTAGGTATTTTGTTTCCGCGGTGGAGTGGGTTTTTGGCAGTTTTGATCTGACGTATAATTTCATAAGTGCTAATAGGTAGTTCTGGATATTTAAGGTCCAACATTACATTTTCAGATAGTTGCCTATCTTTCTTGTTCTTTTATAGGTTTTGGGCGAGCAGTGCCATAAGATTGTAAGAATCAAAGGCCATATACCAGAAGATTTGAAATATATTCAGGGCAAGTTGTAACATGTTATAACAAGCCCCAAGATTTTGTTACAACTAACCTCATAGTATAATTTTTTACGTTTACCAAGACACTCGTACCTATAAAACTAACTTGATTAATGTCAAACAAAGATCTTAAGTTTAATAAAGAAATTAAAAAACATCAATCCGTACCCAAAAAAAATATCCAAGAAAAATTAAGTCATAAACAATTATCAATTGATAAAAATAAAACAAATGCTATAAAAATCGACATACCATCCACAATTATTAGCAAGAATCCTATTTCAGAAGCAACCATAAAAAATATTTGTGAAAAGCTCATAAACATTAATAATGATGAACCAACATACATAAATACATGGTCTGATGTGGTTGGAAAAAATAAGAAGAAGTCAAAGGCTCCAGCAGTTGCGCTTTAAAAGTTGTTCCCAAAAAGTCCTTTATGTATATCTCAAGGTTGGGACCAAATAAACGGTGTGAAAATATAACTTCCTATTTAAAATCTAAATTTCCTGAAATTACTTGTGAAAGTGTCGAATCCAAGTTTCCACAACATTATGCGTCTTTCAAAATAACTGTTTATTTGTGTAATTTGAAAAAATTAGGGATCCTGAACTTTGGCCACAGGGTACCTACTTGTCTCAGTTTTTTCACCCAAAACCAAAAATCAAACAGGCCATCTTCTAATATTGTAAATTTAAATATACACTCAATTAAAAATAAAATAAATGAGCTAGAGTCATTCTTGAACAATAAAAACATTTCATGTGTGTTTATGTGTGAACATTGGCTTACTATTAATGAAATATGTGCATTAACTATAGAAGGATACACTTGCGCTTCTTTCTATTCTAGATTAAAAAGTAGAGGAGGTGGATCTGTAAAACTATTAAATTGTAAAACCAATTATATTGTACTACAAAATATTACTTGTCTCTCATTAGAAAGAGTTGTGGAAATAAGTGCGATAAAGATTTTAGATATTAATTTAATAATTGTAAATATATACAGACCCCCTGTGTAGTGGTAATTATAAAAATGTTTAAATGTGATAGAAAATGTGTTAAATACTTTAGGTGTATCGTCAAAAATTCTTGTGTCAGGAGATTTTAATGTTAATTTTACCCAATGATGCTTGTTTTTAAGAGGTGTGTTTTTATCCTTTGGATTTAGACCACAATAATTGTTAAAAAAATAAAAAATTATTTTTTGCTCCCAGTAGAAATTTAAATTGTATTGATAACATATTTGTTAATTTCAGTAATTCAGTAATTTTAGTAATAGATTGTGTAACTGAGACAATAAAAGTTCCTTTTTTTGACCATAATGCTCAAGTAGCAACCTCATAGAGTTAATTTTAAATTTGAAATGTTTGTGTCCATTTTAAAAAGTACATTTTTTTAAACAGTTTTCCTGAAAAAGCTTGTTTGAGTAGTTCAAATAGCAAAACAAATTTTAATTGGTTTAATAATAAATTACACCAAATGAGGAATACTTTAAATTTTCAATCTGATCTGTATAAACAAACAAGTAACACCAATATATTAAAACAAAAAAGAGATTTTGGAAACAAATATAGAAAAGCCATATTGAATGCCAAAAAAGAATATAATAACAATCCTGTAAAAAGTATGTGGGTCATAATTAACAAAAAAAGCGGAAGTAATCATATAGATTGCACAACTTCCCCTAATTTAATTAATTCATATTTTGCAAATATAGCCAACACTATTATTAAAAACTGATATAATTGGCAAACTTAAGTCAAAAAACAGTTGTGATATTTATGGTTTAAGTACAAGTATCATTAAAATAGTCAAATATTTAATTTCTATTCCTCTAGCTAAGCTAATTAACTTGTGTTTTTTAAAGGCAGAATTTTCAGATGTTCTAAAGGAGGACCTTGTTATACCAATTTATAAGAAAGGTGATATAAATGACCTCAACAGTTTCAGGCCTATATTCATCTTGCCTGTTATTTCGAAGATTATTGAAAAATGCATGGCCAATAGAATTGTTGCTTTTTTGAAGAAAACAACATATTTAATGCGTGTTAACATGGTTTCAGGAAGGGTAAAAATACCACAAACAATTGAAGATTCTTTCGAAAACTTTAAATTTGCTAAAGCAGTGTTTTGTGATCTAAGCAAGGCCTTTGAATGTGTTTCTTTCTGCTTCTAAAAAAGCTTCAAGCCTACAATTTTTCTGAAAATAGTGGAAAACTAGTTAAATCATATTTAACAAATAAATATCAAGTTTGCAAAACTTATTATTATTATTATTATTATTATTATTATTATTATTATTATTATTATTATTATTATTATTATTATTATTATTATTATTATTATTATTATTATTATTATTATTATTATTATTATTATTATTATTATTATTATTATTATTATTATTATTATTATTATTATTATTATTATTATTATTATTATTATTATTATTATTATTATTATTATTATTATTATTATCTAAAGTTCTATTAACTGTATATTATGCTTTTGTAGACTCCAACTTAAAATATGGTATTGTCTCATTCTTCAGATATAATGATTTTGTATTTTATAAAAGTGCAAATTCTACCGACTCATGTTTTTGGACAAAACAACTTATTAATCCTAAACTATATGTACATTTATAAAGTTATAGTATTCTATAAAAAATATTCAACTTTTTTTTCTGAAACACATAGTACTCATTCTTACTTACTTATAACACGTAATAAAACTTTATTACTGACCAAACAAACACAAATACATACTATATAATATATATATATATATATATACTAACTGACATAGAAATTGCAACACCCAGAAGGAGGTGTCCAATTTAAATAATTATTTGTTCAAATATATGTACTATAGCTAGGAGTAAACCATTAAAATTTGGTAAAGAAATATGCAGTCGTTCTCATGTAAACAATTTTTTTCACGATTCAAAGAAATTGTTTTAGTCGAGTTTTTTGCGGTTTTTTTTTTTCGATTTAAAAAAATTTTTCTGTTAATTTGGGTGTTTTAGTAATGTTAAAATGCCTAGAGCACGAGTACGCGGAATTTATCGCCAACTGAGTGAATTTGAAAGAGGCCGAATTATTGGTCTACGGGAGGCGGGTTTTTCATTTCGTGAAATAGGCAACCGCACTAACAGAAATCCAACTACTGTAATGAGATGTTGTCAAGCGTGGTTTGATAATGCCCAAAACCGGAGAAGAGTAGGCACTGGACGTCGAAGGCGCACAAATGAAGTTCAAGATCGACGTCTAAGACTTATGGCCTTCAGAGACCGATTTTTGACAACTCGATCTTTGGTTGATGAGTGGTTAGGAGAACAAGGCCGACTTTTAAGTGTTCGAACGGTTTACCGCCGTATAAGGTCTTTTGGACTTCAGCACTATCGGCCCCATCTTGTGCTACCTCTGACCGCTGTGCATCGACGGCAACGACTACAGTGGTGTACAGAACGACAACATTGGAACGTGGAATGGCATCAAGTGGTCTTCTCTGATGAATCCCGATTCTGCTTAGATGGACATGACGGCCGAAGAAGGGTCAGACGACGTCGGGGAGAAAGACGTCAACCTCGGTTTGACGTTGAGCGTCATGTACACCGAACAGTAGGCGTTATGGTATGGGGTGCTATTGCTCATGGAAGTAGGTCACCTCTAGTCTTTATTAGAGGCAACATGACAGCGCAACGTTATCTTCAGGAAGTAGTGGAGCCGTATGTTCTCACTTATCTTAATCGGCTTGTGGATCCAATATTTCAACAAGATAATGCACGGCCTCATGTTGCCAGAGTTAGTTTGAACTTTTTTGAAGAGGCCCACGTGAATCTAATGCCATGGCCAGCCAGATCTCCCGACCTTTCGCCCATAGAACATGTTTGGGATGTGATGGGTAGAAGGCTAGGAAATCTACCTCAGCCCCCAAGGACTTTGGAGGCTCTAAGACATGAAGTACAGGTAGCTTGGGATACTATACCTCAAGAAGAAATAGACCACCTCATTCAATCAATGCCAAGGCGTGTTAGGGAGTGTGTAGATAATCACGGTGGACCAACACATTATTAACAAAATTAATAAAAAAACTTTGAAAATCCTTGGTATTTTTTCTCCAAATTCTAATCGTTTACTCCTTGATATAGTACATATATTTGAACAAATAATTATTTAAATTGGACACCTCCTTTTGGGTGTTGCAATTTCTATGTCAGTTAGTATATATATATATATATATATATATATTCAGAATTAGCCTTAATTATTTATAATAAACTACCTCTACGTTTCTTGCATTGGTCAATCTATACGCGCACACTCTAATAGCGGGCAGTGTTGCCAGATATTTTAAAGTCGAGGCGCCAATTTTCGAGTGAGATATCGCCCAAAAGCGCCAACAAAATTGCAATCAGCGCCAACGTTAGATTGGTAAAATTAAAATTAAATTCTTGTAACGGTTAATTCGAAAAATGCATTAAAAATACTTAAACACACCAGTTTAATATTTTTATAGATAAAGACATTTTTCTTGATAGTAAACAATTTTATTATTATTTATGAAATATACAAAAATAAATGTTTAATATTATTAAAAATAAATAAAAAAATAAATAAATTTAAATATGGCCTACTGGCATTCAAAATAATAAGGAATAGAAACTGTTCCTATTCATTATTATTGTGAATGCTGGTAGGCTATATTTATTACTAATATTATTACTGTTAAGCCGGCTGCACAACATCCCAGTAACGTAAAGGGGAAAAAAGTTAGCTGTCCAATCAGAACTCATATTTCAATTTCAATTTCTTTTACTTGAATTCAAATTTTGACCGCACTCACCTCTAATTATAAAATTACATTTTTTTTACACATATACACTTGATATACTTACCCAGTAAGTATATGTGTTTACCCTACTTTAATAACATCTATGATTATTATTTGTGGTGATCGCTGCTAATATCTATAAGTATTAAATACAGGCAGCTGCAATCTGAAGATATATTTTAAGTAAAGTTTAATTCGAAGAATTTCCAAAAGAGCAATTTATTTCTTTAGAAATCGCCCAAATTGCGGTTTGCGCTTTTTATAAAAAACTAGGCGCAAATTATTTCTTAAAACCGCCCAATTGGCGCTAAAGCGCCCAATCTGGCAGCACTGATAGCGGGAGTAAAAATTTTTTAGTCGTGTGCTTAACATTCAAATTTCGTACTGCCAACATGAGAAACAAAAAAATATGACAGTTTTAAACCATAATTTTGCAATTATTACAACAAATAAACAATTTATGTTTTTACTTTTTTCCTTTTTATGTTGTTTTAAGTGTTTAATGGTACTTTTATTTGTTATAAAGTAGTAATTTGTTAATTAAAATACAACCTTTTATTTTTACTGTATTGGCACCGCTGAATTACCATGACAACGCTACAGTTTGATTGATTTTGAATGTAAACGTCAGAATTAAATTAAACGTCAGATTTAAATTTTGACACAAGTTTTTTTATATACATTTAATTTTTTTCCGTATTTTCTGCGGGGTAGCAAGAAAAATAGTATACACTACATGGGCAGAAAGTGTGAGAGCCCTGAACTACGTGCGCAGTGCAGGAATCTCACACTTTCTGCCCTTGTAGTGTAATATACTATTCTTGCCTAAATTATAAACTTTTGTATTTTATCATAAATTTTTTATGTTATGTTATACGAATTGAAGTGCATACATTTTATTATTTTTTTGACGTGTTCTACATTGTGCCTTTGTTATATTTTTTTTGAACAAATAAATCTTTCTATCTATTTATTATTTTACAGGTGAAAAAATGATAACCTTAACCCTCTCGTGCGCACGAGCCTAATTTATATAGAAAGTAATAGATTTGATCTTCTTACATAATATAATATCAATATTATTAGCCTTAGAAGTTTTTCATTAGTGTTTTAGTACAATAATAACTTTATTTTCCTAATAAAATCGATAAAACCTCATTGAAAGATTGTCATTAATATTAAGTTGAATAATTTTTTTTTTGAAGATAAAATAGCATATATTATTCGGAGAACTTCTCCTGGAGAAGGTATTTTTCTACTTTGCTCAATTGCTTTGACTCGGCTCTTTCTTCCATTAGTTGCACAATATACTATTAATATAAGTTTTGTTTTCTCGCTCTAACATAATTAAAATTGTTTTATCTTACACATTGCCAGACCCGGTAGGTATGAACTGAAATTTTAATTTCATGCTATATTATAATAATAAGATAATTATATTAGACAAAGGTTGGCACATTTTTATTCACATTATAGTTAGGAATAAGAAGTAAAAATACACATAAAATATTATTTGTTTGTCACCTCATTTCATGCATTATTTGTGTTATTTTTGTCAAAATTTAATTCTATAAGTAGCCGAGCTGCATGACCTTATTACTAGAATTCTGAGCAATGAATCGCCACGGTATTGTCTCGTTTGTGTTGAAAGCTTCCTCTGGAAGTGCATTTGCATTTTATTGCAACTGCGGATGAATAAAATTGATGTCTGGGGAGCTGTGTCATCCTTGTTGCTTGTCAAATGCTGAAATTTTGTTAAAGTTTATTTCGACGAGTAGTATAATGGCATAGCTGTTGGTTTCTTCATGGAATTAATGAGTAACCTGTAACGAGTATAAGTATAGTTTGCAACTTTTAACCTGAAATTGATTTTTAGCAATTTGGAAAGGGCATACTGATTAGATTTATAGGATATATATTTAATAGTCATTTTAGAAATAGTATGATTTTTTTATTTTATTCTTACTTTATGACCACTCTGCACATGCACTCATGCACTGCAAGTTTTAATATAAATATTATTTTTTCAGGAAGCACAACTTTTAATAAAAAGTAACTTTTTTCGTAAAATTAATAATAAATATATTTACAACATCTATTTTGAAAATCGGGTTTCGCAAACGTCCTCTCTTAAAATGAATTGGTAAAAAATAACTATTTGACTAATTGTCATAGCGAAAAGGCAGTCACTAATAATTAGTCAAATTCTACTGAATGAAATAGTCAAATTAGTATTTAAATTTAAAAAAGTTTTGACCCAGCCGGGGATTGAACTCAGGTCTGTCACTTGTCAAGCTTGTCAAACTGTTGTCATAACCCATTCAGCCGCTCTTATAAAAATAATTTTTATTTGTCAATAAATATTTTTCATATAATTTTAAACTTATTTATGTTGCTGTTTTGAGCTAAACTTTTTGCATCTTTATTTGTTTTTATGGGTCATGGAGCTTAGGTATATGCATTTAATTCAAATAATACTTTGTTGTTGGCAGCAAACTATTAAAGAAATTAGTTACTTTTAACTCTGAGAAATAGTCAAATCTTAAATTAGTCAAACTTTAACTTAAAATAACTATTTAAAAGTGAAAACGACTATTTTATTAGTAAAAAATGCTGGTACTAATTTAAATAGGAGAATTTTCACTATTTCATTTTTAGAGAGTAGAAAATAACGTTATTTTTATTGTCTATAAAACTGACCCCCAAAAGTGCACTGTTTGGTTTAGTCTTCAGCGGGGACATCATAGAAACTTATTTTGTTTAAATGAGATGAGACCTCGCATAATATTCAATAGCCAATGTTACTGGGCAATAATCAGTTATTTTTTCTTCGATTATATGATCCGGACGATATGTGGTTGCAGCAGGTTTGTGATACGTTCCATACCGGCCAACAAACTTATTGAATTATTAAATACTAAATTTAACAACAAAAAATTATTCAGGTCTATAATGTAACTCGTACTTGAGTCTTTAAAAATAGCACCATGCATATTTGAGGTACCACTTTACTTTATTCACCACAATACCAATAACCAGAAATAAAACTCTTTATATATTTTTTTAAACAAAATTTAATGACAGACAAATTTTTTTTAAATATTTGTTTTATTATATAGTTTACTTTAAATTTCCTATTTAAAAATACTATCCATTCCTATACCGGATAGTACGTCAATAATGTTTTTAAAATCAGCTGCAATACATTAATATTTGTAAGGTAATACCAGAACCCTTTATATTATGGATTGTAGCCTATCGACATGTCGGTCCAGATTTCCGGGACCACGCGTCCTCTATGATATTTTCAGGCGAGTGAAGTAATTTATCCAAATGGAAATGACCACTCCTCAATAGTTGAACATTATACTTTTTTTAATTTGATTAAAGAATTGAGTACAATTTTGTACAATTACCACAAACACATATTCGATGACAAATCGTTACAATTATATCATAAGGGCTGCCCTTAAAGGGCATATCTCATATTTTACAATTTAATATTTTATTTATTATTTTATCTTAAAAATCAGATATTAAATTAATATTTTTAATTTAAATGTAAAACGAGACCCATTTATTCTCATGGTTGCGTTAAAGCAACACATAAATTTTTTTAATTTTTTGTTTAATTCGTTCTTTTTAGATTTTTAGTAAAGTTTAACTCTTAATGATTGAATTGAATGAATGAAAATTTCTATGTAAATTTTTAATTGCAAAAATCACCTTTAAGTTTCTTTAAAAACACTACTTAAAACTGACATTTTTTTTGGTAAAAATTTGGAACCCAAAATATTTACCTAATAAATATAGCTTTATTTATTTAAAATTTGTATGATATTTTAAACTAAATATAGTACACATAAACATATTATAAAATAAGCAGTACAAATTTTTTCAAACCCGTTTTATGTGGCTTTAAAATGTAACGTTGCGAAAATGCAACATTGGGACAAACAATATAATTGTAAATACAAAATTGTTACTAATATAACTATAACTATATGGCCGCGTGGGGCGTGTATGTTATTGCAGTAGTACAAAGTTTGTATTACAAACAATATTATCAACTTTATCGTAACTTAGTGTGTTAGTGTTATTCTGTTTTAAATGTTGTATACAATAATTGGTAAACATTGAAACTTTTAAAGTAAATGTTGGGCATAATTTTTAATATTTTTTATAGAGTAAAATAAAAGAGCCTGATCAATGATCAGTGATCATTCCAAAAGACTTTAGAGGAATTAAAGGTAGCTATAAAAGACTTGAACAGCTAGACGTTTTTTATATTTTTCTCGATGTTGACAAACTAAAAGATAAAAAGATATAGATGACAAATTACAGTTGCCATCAAAAATTTGCCATTAGATGTTGATGGAACATTTAAGGTAATGCATCCAATTAATGAAAATATAGAAGAGCCGAAAGATCTAGTTGTCTATAAAACAAATGCTACGTCCAACCAAGAAAGTGATACAATAAAAATTAAGGTTACACTCCCAGGATTATTTTACCACCTTTCCGTTCTCCTACGTATCCCACACTAAACAGGATTCCTGTGTTTGTTGGATCTGCATTTTTACGCCGGCTGGTAGATCTACCCTAGGAGATCGTGGATGACAATGTCGATGGTTAAGGCCAATCCCGGATTTTTGTCGCCGGGTCTCGCCATACACCCAGTTTAGGCTAGTGGAGAGCTGGACAAGGAGGTAAATGTTGGTTTTTAGAGGACATTGAACTGACCCAAAACTAAGTACAATCCTGAATCCTCCTCAACCGGAGCTTTAGTAATAACCCCAATTGGGATTCACGAATGGGGGTAGAAGTGTTAGTAAGCTGCTATAACCTGTCCTTGTTGGTGTCCTTCTGAACGCCTCTGTCCGAGTCGGTTTCCGGTTCCTGTTAACCGCTTTAGAATTGCTTGTCCCCCCGTGAGATACTGAATCCTGTCTTCAGTACCGAAGTGTTAAGTGCCCTCTGCCTTCGAATTTGCATTTTTTTACTTTACTTTGGTCTATTTAATGTAGGGTTCCTTAACCCTGTTTAATTCTTTTATTCTTTCGTGTTGATTCTAAGGATTTAAGGTATAAACACACCCGTAGACTCGGTGAATTCTTATTTACGCAATTAGCGACGTGCAATTTTAAAAAACTTATCTTAATATCGCAGATGTCTCTTCTCTTGTTCATGCCGCAGTGAACCACCTGTTAAGGTCCGTGCCCCGATGGTGGGGTGGCAATTCAATTCACAATTTATTTTTTAGATATATAGGTTATAAATGCACTGCTTATGCACTATATAATTGTTTATAGTTCAGAGCGGAGAACCGCACGTGTGGCCCGTAGAAGCGATGATGCACAACAATAAAAATTACGGTTTTTTTTTTCGAAATATTTGACGAAAATATTAAGCAGTTCAATATTTTATACTCTATGAAGATCAAGTTTAAAACGACCTCGAAATTTATTTTAATCCTTAACTGCTCGCGCAGATGCACTGAGTGCTTCGTTTTTATTAAAACCTCTAACTTTTTGTCGTTTTTTTTGGAATTAAATGGCTTTTCCATGTAACCTATTACTGATCTGTCTACCTTGTACTGTCGACGGCATATTTAGTTTAAACTACTGATTTAGAAGTTATGGAAAGAATGCTTGAAATTGATTTAGAAATACTTCACTAATACGCAGGGCAACCGCGGAAAAACGCACGTGTGGCCCGTTTTATTTTCTGCGTACGGACTTGCATTATTTTTTTTAACTAAACCACCATATGGATCGGATAGGTTGTTTATCCAGCTTTAATTTGTTTTTTGTAGGCCTTGATACGACTATTTTTTCCATCAGTAACAAGATTTTGAAAAATCGTAAAAAATTGAGTTTTGAGGTATTGGGGAAAATCACACGCGGAATGAAGATTATTATTAATTAAATTTAAAAAAAAACGACTAATGTTAAGTTTGCCTTTTATAGTTCAATATACCCACAAGAACACTAGCAAGTTTCAATTCGATCCATCCAGCAATTTTTTTGGTTTAATTCGATTGAATTTTTGAAAAAATGATATCACGTTCTTTTTACTCTCAAACGCTCATAATCTCTAATAAAGTGAAAAAAAATTATCTCCACTTTTTTCACATTTTTATACAAAACGGCATTTAAAGTTATGCATTTTTTTTTACAAAATTGCAAAAAAAATCAATTTAAATTCAAATTTAAATGATCCTTTTTCATTGAAAGCCCGATAGCTCACCCAGAAATGGTCGTATCAAGCCCTACAAAACAATAAATTAAAGCTGGATAAACAACCTATCCGATCCATATGGAGGTTTAGTTTAAAAAAATAATGCAAGTCCGTACACAAAAAATAAAAAATATAAAAAATTGAAAATTTTTCTTCACGATATTCATTAGGATTGCGCGATACGTGTTGCTTGAAAAAAATTAGAGACTTGAAGCTTCAAATTGATTTTTTTTAAACTTTTTAACAAAAATACAGTCATTTGAAAAATCGCTAAAAATTTGGAATAAATTTTTGATCCTTTAATTTTTTCCACTAGTGTATATATTATAAACAAGTTATGTTGGGTTTTTTCCCAAATTTGTATTTTTTACTTTTGCATAATTATAATTATTAAAGAATTTTTTTAAGTTTGTTAGCTATAAAAGCTATTACTTATGTACCTATGTTGTTATATATCGCTACCTTGGTTTAACATGGTTCTATCAGCCATTTTCTCGAAAATGTGATTTTTGCATAAAAAACATTCTATATTGAACACCTTGTATGCAAAAATTTCATTTTTACCTTTAAGGCCCTGCCAATATGTAACTAAATTTCAATTTTTAAATGCAAAATTTTTCTAAATCATTAAAATATGGAATTCAAAACATCATCATTGTTTTTAGAGTACACATTTTTATAAGAATACTTAAATAAACAAAGAACTGCTGAACTTCCTTCTGATTTCCTCTTTTCTGAGTAGAAGTAATACCTTTTTTGTTTTTTTGCATTTCGTTTTTTTGTTTTTATAAATATTGTGTGGTAAATAAAGTATTGTTTATTCATCCGACTATAGCTAAAAGTAATAGCAAAATATACATGAGATTGTACCGAAACGTCGCGACGTTTCGTCAGACCTACGGCTCTTTTAAGAACCTAAAACCGACAACACGGAGCAGATCCAGTTTAAGAAAACTTTTTCTAAGGGCTAATTTAAATTTAAATCTTAAACGTCTTAATACATTATATATGTTACGGCTAATGTGCAAACTTGGATAGTTTATAAACTAGCTGGATAGTTTATAAACTAGCCAAACTGTCAGCTATTTTAATTGAAAACATATTTTCAACTAAATTAGCGGCTAGTTTACAAAATAACCAAGGATCTTGGCTAATTTACTTGAAATTATTGGGGAAACTAAAATAGCTGGATAGTTTGTAAACTATCCATTTCAGTTTGGCTAATATGAAAACCAAAATTTCTAGTAACACAAAATAGCCAAGCTTTAGCTAGTTTGTAAACTAACCCACCAATTCTCTGGCTAATTTATTAAAAAAGTGAGGTTACGGCATTGTTTTTCGTTTTGCCGGTTTAACCGGATTTGTTTTGTGCATTTTAACGTTTTTAAAATGAATCATAGGCAAAATTTTAACGCTTCCTTGTTAGAAAACTCAACAACACCCCTACCGACCCCGCCCCATTGGTCAAATGGTCAAAAATGAGAGAAAAAACCCAAACCAACCCAAACTCAACAACACAACCCAACCGACCCCGCCCAATTGACCCCCCCGCCCCATTGAGCAAAAAACCCAACTAAAATGGGCAATAGCCAGAGAATTAGTTGGTTAGTTTACAAACTAGCCAAAGCTTGGCTATTTTGTGTTACTGGAAATTTTGGTTTTTATATTAGCCAAATTGAATTGGATAGTATACAAACTATCCAGCTATTTTAGTTTCCCTAATAATTTCAAGTAAATTAGCCAAGATCCTTGGTTATTTTGTAAACTAGCCGCTAATTTAGTTGAAAATACATTTTCAATCAAAATAGCTGACAGTTTGGCTAGTTTATAAACTATCCAGCTAGTTTATAAACTATCCAAGTTTGCACATTAGCCGTGACATATATAAATATTCATTGTAATGACCCATTGGTTTTCTTAAACTGGATTTTAATTAAAAACAAACAACCAACCAGTTGAATAATTCATAAAATTTAATTATTTATTGTAATACCCAGTTGTAAAGAAAAGTGTTTTTGCTTAAGAATCTTACGTAGCACTTAATCCTTAGCAGTACTTTTTATTAAAAGTTTAAAAATAAAACCAAACTCAAACTTCTTTATTTAACTTTAAGCTAGATTTATGCAAAACAAACAATTGCCTAAGCTTGTTTTTAAAACCCAAACTTCATTATTAACACAATTTCGTAGGCATAATTCTGTTTTTGCATGATTTTATTTAGAATACCCACATTAAATTTATTCTGTATAATATTAACTTTCCAACCATACCTGAAAAGGATTGTAAGTATTAATAAAATAATATGCTTAAGGTAATATGTAAATTTAAGGAAACTGACAAAGATGTTTTAAATCAAATATTACCTTATAAATATTAATATTAAACTTAAATTTTCTCTTTCACATGAAAACGGGAGTCCGAAATTTAGTATATTTAGTTTGTTACTATTAATATCATCCCCTAAACTGTTTATAGTCTTACCGTTTGTCTACTTAAAATTCAACTTTCAAACGTATTTCCTTAGTATGCATTCTTATAAAAGTGCTCTCAACCGAAATATTTTTATAGTAGGACAAAACAAAACAATTCTATCAATTTAAAATTTTACTTTTAAGTTTCCATACAAACAAATCCTAAAAAGGTTGGCATAGATAAGTGTTTCAATAAATAAACAATGTTATCCTTTCCATAATCCTCGGCAACATTTTTCAAAATCCTTGCAAACTTATGTGTAGTTGTCTGTAGATGGAATTTAAAGTAAGCCGGGATGTGACGTAAGGCTGGCGCGGGTCTAATATATTTCGAAGGCGGCTTGGATCGGGATGGATTAAATTGTTTTAAGGTGCCTGATTTATTATTAGACTTTGTTGATTTGTATACCCTGCCTAAATAATAAAGCAAGGATTGTATCCTTGCAGATGTTTCCCGAAGGTAACTGACGGTTATTTTATTTTGCGTTAATTCCGGACGGGCAAATTTAAAATATGGTTGGAGATTTTAAATTTATTGCCGTTGTAAGGGTATTTAATTAAATATTTTGGTAATTTAAGAAATAATGGATATTCTTTTATATATTGTTTAATGATAACTATAATTAATTTGACGCTTTGTTGCCTTCATAAAATAATATTTGTATGAATAGTTTTTCCAAATTTCCAAGTATTCAGGTTGTAACTAAAATGCTTGCTCAAGCTTCACAAAAGTTTATATAGGAATACTATAATAAAATAAGTCAGTAAGTATCGAAGTTACAAAAAATGGTTTCATATAATTCATAAATAGTTTATTCGTGGGTTATATAATTACACTCACAGGCAAAATAATCGATCCACACAAATTTTCGATGAATTTCAATTGCAAATAACTTTTTTATTTGATTTCGGATTTAAACAAATATTAGAGAATATTGTATATAAATTAATGGAGAATCGCTCACATTACTAAAAAAATGACGTACGTTTATAATATACAGGTTGAATCAAAAATATGTTTTTTATCATAAGTTTAAGACACTCTGTAGAGTGAAAAAAACCGTATATTGTTCTAAATTAAGTTTTAATTATCAAGTCACATCTATTTTTAACAGTTTTGTTTTTGGTTCACCTTGATATATTTATTTTTGTGGAAAATATGGATTTTTTCAAAAAACATTGCAATTTCCAATATTTTTTCTGTACGAAGAACTAAGGTTGCTATGGCCCATCCATAGCCTATGGAGGATGACAGTGACAGTTTTTTTGAAAAGCTATCAAATTGTTTTTTGTAAATTAATGTGTTAATTTTGAGGTGTCTTCTTACTTTTAAAAATGGATATGTCTCCGACTGTGACCATCCATCCTGAATTAAAGCAATGGCTTTGGCAACATCAGTCAGAGACATATCCATTTTTAAAAGTAAGAAGAAACCTTTAAAGTAAAAAATTAATTTATAAAAAACAATTTGATAGCTTTTGAAAGCCGTATATGACATGTCCAAGTATGGGATAATTCAACAAAACTGTCACTGTCATCCTCCATAGCCTATGGATGGACCATAGCAACCTTAGTTCTACAAAATGCTAGAAAAAATATTGGAAATTGCAATGTTTTTTAAAAAAATCCATATTTTCCACAAAATAAATATATTGAGGTGAACCAAAAACCAAACTGTTAAGAATAGATGTGACTTGATAATTAAAACTTAAATTAGACCAATATACGGTTTATCCACTCTACAGAGTGTCTTAAACTTATGGTAAAAAACTTCTTTATGTTTAAACCAGTATATTATAAACGTACATCTATTTTTTAGCATTTTTTTAAAATGTGAGCGATTCTCCATTAATGTATCTACAATATTCTTTAATATTCATTTAAATCCGACATCAAATAAAAAAGTTATTTGCGATTGAAATTTATCAAAAATTTGTGTGGATCGATTTTGCCTGTGAGTGTATTAAAATGTGAATAAAAGCACTATCACAACTAGTGTTTGGTTCGCAACAATATTTGTTTTGATTTTGTTAAAAAACAATCCTTTCGTCGCCGAACGGTGGTCTAAAAACCTGCTTTTTAGGTCAAAAATAATTTATGATTTTATTAATTGAGATAGAGCTCTATTTTTTTTAATTTGCTCAGTGGTAGAATTTATGCATACCATATTTTCTTTTAAAAAGCACTAAACATTTTTATGGCTATTTTAGTACAAAA
The DNA here is from genome assembly GCA_921294245.1 of Brassicogethes aeneus. Taxonomy (NCBI): domain Eukaryota; kingdom Metazoa; phylum Arthropoda; class Insecta; order Coleoptera; family Nitidulidae; genus Brassicogethes; species Brassicogethes aeneus. Next base: position 39,613,793 of record OV121132.1, read on the forward strand.
TAATTTGTGACCTTATTAATTGTTCTTTTTTAATTTGCTCAGAAATAAATAGGCTTTACAGTGGTATGAACGAAAGAAATTTATGCATTCCTTATTTTTTTATAAAGCACTAAACTTAAAAAAATTAATTTTTATGGTTACACTATTTTAGTATAAAATAATTTGTAACCTTATTTTTTTTATAAAGCACTAAACTTAAAAAAATAAATTTTTATGGTTACACTATTTTAGTATAAAATAATTTGTGACCTTATTAATTACAATAAAGCTATAAAAATTTCTTATTTGCTCAAAAATAAATCTAAACTTAAAATAGCTATTTTTTTCTCACACTTTCATAATTTTTTTTAGATTTTAGGATTCCCGGCCTCCAAATTATAAATATTGCCAATTCGGAGATCGTCAAAACGTTTTTCTGGCCAAATTAAATGGACCAATGAGAACATTATTCGCATTTCATAAACAAAATTTGTTTCTGGTTAAAGTTGTGTTATTTTATAACACAACTTAACGTTAACCAAGAAAGAAATACTTATAAAATAATAATAATAATTTTTATAATTTACCCTGTATCAGCATTTCTATGCCACTCCTTATACTATTAAAAAAAACCTGTATGCCTATTCAATAAATTTATCAGCAGGGAAAAGTTACTTATGATATCCGATCCATGAATAAGAATTCTATGCACAGAAGCCGGCATAATACCAAGGATAAGGATACATTCTGCAGTTTTCCAAGAGTACTTCTTACATTTTACAGTGTCAATATAGGTACTTCTAAAATTATGGAAAACCTTTTAATTTAGTTAAAATACACTTTTGTAATTTATATTGTAAGGTACACTATGTATTTTCTTAACCCGATTCTTTAAGTATACTGAAATACTTGTTTTGGCATATTCGTGATCGTCTAGTTAATTTACTTACTTTATAAAAATTAGGACTCTACGTTGTGTATTTACTTACATTGATAATAACGATATTTTGGAATTGGTCAGGTTTAATGAAACACAAGTATTTAATTTTAAACCCCTGATTTAATTTAAGCAAAGACAAAGGGGTGGCCCGTTGAGTCAGAGCATAGGGAAAAGGGACCATAAAAACCCTGGCGACTTACACAGTTCAAATAAAAATATAATACAAAACAAAACATAGTTATATGGGTCATAATCACAAGAATACAGAATAAATAATAAGTGAATAAAATACCATGAAAAGCAGATAAACATATTTCATTAAATACGGGTGTTTTTATCAATATTCAAAACATTTTATACTCAGGTAAAATAGTTATAATAGAGATGTTGTACAATTTGTTTACCTTACCACGCATCTTCGAACTATTGAACGAAGACACGATTTTATATAAATAAACTACAGCAACGACACATTTCTGATAGAGAGAATTCAAATGCCTTTAAAGAGGAGGGGAAATATGGAAAAATATAATCTAATGCAGATATTTAACCGTAGCCAATATCCACACTATGGAACAATAGCATCTCTGTGAAGTGATATAACGAAACCTAATGTCCTTATCTCACTATAGTACCCCTATATCACAATATGTTCAAATATTCTCACAAAAACAGTATGGTGAAAATATACAAACAATTCTGCACCCAGAGTATATGTAGGTAATAACATAAAAACACTATTTTTCTTCTAAGGATAAATCCTTTTGAAATAATGCTAATATATTACCCATGTTCAAATATTCATGCATGAGCACTCTCCAAACGAAATCACAAATACAAATATAGACACAAATAAAATAAACGATATGCAATAAAATAAAATGGTATAAAATATAAATAAAATACAATAAAATAATAAATAGTAGAGCGTCATAACAAAAAACACCTAAACATGGCCCGAACTCTAACCACCAGAAAGTGTCGCGCTGGATAATAATATAAAGAGATTTTTATCATATATAGTAACGTTAAAGTCATTATCAAATATTCCAAATAAAGGGCTAAGATAAGCAGTTTAAATCAAAGTCTCTATCCAGTATCTATCAAAAGGCTAAACGATACTATTACCTTACCATGATATGACCTAATGGTAATATCAAATTTAATAATAATAATAATAATAATAGCAATAATAATAATAATAATAACAATAAACCTTACCCAAATAATACCAATATTATAATAGTAATATAATTGTTAAAAGCTTTAGCCTGAGTACAAATGTAAAGAGTTAAAATAAATAAATACCTTAATACCGAGATGATACACTGAGTTTCAAAAACAATAAAATACATTTCAGTTAAATAAAAGTTATACAAAGTTATACAAAAGGAAACAACAAAATCAAGGCCAGTGTAACTCAAAATAAAGACAATACAAAATATTAAAATTTAAGTTAAATGTAATTCAGTGTATATGGTGAATGAGACAACATAAAGATTGGAACTCAGTGTATCCCAAGATATTAAACCAAAATAATGAAATAGTGATACAATAAAAATTATTACCAAAAATCACTCGCTATTTACACATATTAAAATGATTAGGACCCAATAAACTAGCAATGATAAACGTCATAGACAAAAATGCGAATTAAATAATATTGTTCAAAATTATAAGCAAAAATGTATTAAGAAAACCCAAAACGAGGAGTTGTTTATCATTACTAGCAAGTATTACAATTTATAAAAGTGTACATACCTAATTATAGCAGAAAATCGGTAACAATCACAAAAACTATAGCGAGCAAAAACTCTCTGTGTATTCTATTTCCTTATCTAGCTTTTAAAACAGCTCGGCCACTTAAGCAAGAATGTGTAATATAAACAAATCACGCTAATATTTCTACGATCAGATACAAAGAAGAAAAATTTTAAAACTCAATAGGGTTTTTAAAACATAAAATAACTTAAAACTATAATATTATTTTTAGTGGATTATTTAAATTTTCCTTGGTTAAAATAGCGCCAAATTTGAATTTAAAAGTTTATGTACCACAGGACCCTTACAATATATTAATAATTAATATAATTTTTGAATTTCAGGCCATCTTGAAAAAATTTTCTTGTATTTAATTATGCCCAAGTCGTTTATTTGTTTGGGTGTTGCCCCACAATTAATGCATGCTTGTGATGAAGGGGTACCAGTACCAGTACTTGTCCAACTTTTCCATCCAACATCCTTGACATTGAATTTTCGATTATTTCCTTGATTTGTTCTACCTTTTTTTTAATTACATTCTTTTATGTAACTATTTAAATTTTATGGGCCTGCAATACTTTATAGAAGAAGGTTAAGGATTCCCCCATATCTTTGCATCATGTTCATCCTTTAGTAAGACTGGCACCAATGAACTCATAAATATACTGGAATCGGTTGCAGTGAGGGTAAGAATTTTGGCTTATATTATCCCTGTCCAGATGACCCATTACAACCCCATTTTACTATTAATTTAATATTTATTGCCTTGTCATTTTTACTAAGTTCTACAGATTCAAGCAAACGTGTTGAAGTGTGATCTAAAAGTGACTCTAGACCAATTGCAGAACTCATTTCGGTCGAAGTTATATCTCCAGGAAAACATTCACCCTTGGACTTTAGGATATGTTCATACGCTGAAAATAAATTAGAATTGTGTCATTTTACATTTTTTTTTAATTTCATACACCCTGCTTTTGATAAATTTAAATCCAAGAGTAATGCCAGTGCTTCTTCACCTGATAGCTGAATTTCTCCTAAAGTACCAGTGGATGGTATATTTTCTTTATTGCTATTTAATGTAATGTCGTCCTCTCGCTGGATTCCATAAAAGACTTTGTAGGTCTCCCAGGTGATTTTGATTTTGGTGTTATGGAGTTTCACATATACCTTTTGTGAAAATAATTAAGCTATTTTCCAGAAAACTCTTAATTATTTAAAAAAAAATACTTTCTGTTGAGCCTGACTTATCGATCCTTAACGTGACTAATAAATGTTTGTAATCTTAAACAAGTATCGTCCTTATCGTCTTGCTTATTAAGTCCATCATTTACCGTTAAATTTTCGGGATCGTAATCATTATCAAATATAAGAGTAACTAAATCTAAATAAGAATGTTTTATTATAATGTATCCGTGTTAATTTATATTATTATTCAGGTACGTAATAACCTACTAAATATTTTACTTTAATATATCAAAAAGTACCTGATACAAAAAACATTAACTAATTAGAATCAATTATCAAAATAAAGTACCTACAGTCCAGAAATATTACTACAAACACCTAGGTATAGAAAATTAATTTAACTACTTACCTAGAAGAAATGGAAATAATAATTATTTCAACCAATTTGTATTAAATTTTATCTATCGTAATAAAAACAGTTTCAAAAAGTATTTAAAATAAGTATACACCCATTTATTAACATATTGATTATAAGATACAAGTTAAAACTAGTGATGCCGCGAGACGAGACGAGGCGAGAAAATTCCTTCTCTCGTCTCGTCGAGAGTACTATTTTCTCGCTCGAGAGTGCCTTTTTCTCGTCTCGTTTCTCTCGTGGTAAAAGTAGCTATGTATGTACAAAAATTATTTGGAATGAAATACGAATTCGTTTATATTTTTTTCTATAGAAATTTAAACTGGAAATAAAAAAAGTGTGTCGAAAATGTCGAGCATTTGATGTTCGTTATTTTGAATCCGCAATTTTGTTTTTTTAATGGATATCAAATTCTTGATCAGAGACCGCAAAAATATCTAAATACTAAATTTTACCCAAACCATTAAAGCCGAACGACACATTTTCGTCATATTGGATCAGCCAATTTATTTTTTTAAGAAATGCATATCAAATTTGTAATCAGCCCCTCAAAAACCACATGTTGTTGATAAATTTATTGAATAAGCTTACGGTTTTTTTAATAGTATAAGGGGTGACATAGATATGCTTATACAGGGTAAATTATAAAAATTAATATTATTATTTTATAAGTATGTATTTCTTGGTTAACGTTAAGTTGTGTTATAAAATAACACAACGTTAACCAGAAACAAATTTTGTTTATTATGAAATGCGAATAATGTTTTCATTGGTCCATTTAATTTGCCCAGAAAAACGTTTTGACGATCTCCGAATTGGCAAGATTTAAAATTTGAAGGCCGGAAATTTTAAAATCGATTTAATATTTTGAGAAAATCGCAAAAATTTGAAATAATCGAGAGAACGAGAGAGATCGAGAGAAACGAGAAATTCTCGAGCGAGAGAGGGCATTCTCTCGTCTCGTCTCGAGCCTTTTTTCGAGAGAAAATCGCCCTTTCGTCTCGTCGAGACGAGACCAGACGAGAGGCGAGAATCTCTCGTATCGGCGGCATCACTAGTTAAAACGCTTTAAGAAGAGAGAGCATTAAGATTTTTAAACCTCCTGGCAGGATAACCATATTCTTAATAATTCAAGCTACAATTTGGTGTAAATTTTAGCTTGGACGGAATTGGACAGTGAAACTAATCCCTAGTTAAGTGTCCAATTTCATTATTTAATATAACAAAATTTTTTAGAAACATGTAACCTTAACTATAAAATATATTTATTTTTGTCATAATAACGAAGTGACAGCGACTCAAAAGCAGCGCAAATTTAATTTATACCTATCTAATTTTTTTATTCATAGAGTATATAATTTTTACGATTAGTTTATAAATATTATATTAGATATATATATATATATATAGTTATTGTATATACAATATGCTATAATTTTTTATTTAATTAATAATTTGACTTTTAGGGCTTTTTGGACAGCCCCCGTGCGCCGCGGTTCACCGGCTCGAGCAGGTGTAAAAAAACGGTCAAGAAATGGTGGTCATTTTGTTAGTTTGGGAATGCTATTGGAAGGGCGTTATTCCATTCAAAATTGAAGCGTCCTTGTTTGCCATTTCACTCACAATGCTAGAGCAGTTTTATAATACTCGAACAAGAATACGTTAGTCCAAATTTTTAGGAAACTCTGTTAAAGTAAATTTTACTAAAAATTTAATATTGAGCCTAATTTTTTATATTTTTCTGGTATAATAAAAACCTACCTCCGAGTTAGATGTGCTATGATGGACATAATAATAATAATTCTCTTTTTCACCTTGCCGCAAATACAAAACAACCAATACCTAATGAGTCGGTAGGCACTGTTGGCAAATCGACAATCATATGTATTTAGTTCAAAGAAAACTTTTTATATGTGATTCAGTCTCAACTAGACCACGCTGAAAAACCGATAAAACTTGCAATATTATAAATCTAGCAACACCGCAACAGATACTATTTGGAGTGCATGATGGTACATATGGATTTTTAAATCGGTTTTGTTTTTATTTAAATTGTTAGTTTTATGAAAAATAGAACTTTTACAGTAGCTTACTAAATTTTTGCATTGCTATTTTTGTGATTAAAAACCATATCAACTAATTAACTTAATCATTTAACTTTATTTTTTTATTTCCAGTTGATATATTTAAGACCTAATAAACAAGTTCTTTTACTTTAAATAGTCTTTGGCGCCAACTAAACAATATTAAAGTTACCCGTTCCTTCACCATATGCCCAACTGAAAACAGTTAGCCGTTCGAACTACTTAAAAGTTCTAGGACTTTAACGAGTTACACAATGGTGCGCAACGCCAACGCACACTGTAACCAAATCGCAAAAATCGGCAATAAGTCAGGAAATGCTTTCTTCACGCTATTATAAAAGTACTATAGTATATACTCTATACTCCTATAGGAACCGAGCCTTAAGAAAGGGTGAAATAAAAAACTCCACCCGACTCCAGTCTAATTCAAAGCGAAATATGTTTCTGATAGTGTTTTTATGAATATATTTCGAAACTAGCTTCCGAAACCTTCCGAAGGCCGATATAACCTACTATCTGTTGCGTTGCATCAAGAAAATTTTCGTATTCAGTGAATTTAGCCGTACAGTTCAGCGCAGCGCTTGCATAGCACTTCCTTTTTGTTAGCACATTTATGACAAAATCTGACTAGGCTAGGTTGTAGTTATTAAATAAATATACAATTAGTGGCGCACCAAGAGCTCCCCCCTCCAAGAATCAAAAAAGAGAATACCAAAAACCCACATAAACTTACTCACATATTTTTGAGTGCGCCACTGTAATAATATTATTAATATTAATAATATTGTATTACAATTTTTACACATATCGTAAAGAAAGAAAAATGAAATTTAGATATCACGCGGAGCAGATGCGAAACAAGTTCTTGCACGAGCCAAAGCAGTAATCCAAGATGGTTTTAGAGGACGTTTGGGTTTAATTGTCGATCGCCCTAAACAAGTTCCAATACGAATGATGGAAATTTTGCCAGAACCTTTTTTAGAAATTATGAAATTTCCGCAGATATTTTGGGATTAGACGCTGAATTGATTCGCAGAGTTTACATAATTTTACAGGTTTTATCTAGTGGCTTTTGTGTTGATGTAGAGAAATACAGAGAATATTGTTTAGATACCGCGAAAAAATATATCGCTTTGTACAAGTGGTATCCAATGTCACCGACACTAAACAAAATATTAATTCACGGCCACCAAATAATCTCTCATACTGAATTTCCAATCGGGCTGTTGTCCGAGGATGCGCAGGAAGCCCGGAACAAACACTTTAGACAGTATCGCAGTAGATTCAGCCGCAAGACATCACGAAGAGACAATTTGTATGACGTCTTTAACCGGCTGTTTGTGTCTTCGGACCCACTAATTTCTAGCCTACAAAAATCCTGGCCTAAAAAAGGCCCTCACGTTGGTACATTTAGCGTTTTCAACTTAAAAAATATATAATCTTCCAAACATTTTTTTTAAATAGTGATATTATTAGCTTTACTTTGCAAGAAAAAATAAAATCGCGTATGTAGCCGTTTTGGAGATATACACTTAAATGTATTTTTTTTTTATAAATTAATGCGCAACAGTAAGCTTAACATGTATTCTAGTGAAAAATACCACAGCAATTCGCTATATATGTATATATATATATATATATATATATATATATATATATATATCTATATATAAATATAAATATATATATTGGTGTTTGGTAAGCAGTGACTTCCGATAGGTTGACGTGGCGCCCTGACCTCCGGTGTTACCAGTTATTTTAAACGTATATATTAGGGTGCGTTTGAAAGAGGGGAAGGTCTACAATTCGGTTATCAAAAGAGGGGAAGCATTTTGTGAAGAATTAAAATGTATATATTTGGAAGCAACTAATATACGAAATCACTTCCGCATATATATGAAAGAGTTACGGTCACGTCGTACTAACTTCCAGCAGTGTTGCCAGATATCAGAAGTTAGATTTACAACTATATTTTGTTAACTTGCGTAAAGAAATCAATAATTTAAATTAAAACCTAATACCTATTTAGGGAGAAACGTACAAAAAAGTATTATTATTATAAAAATAACTAGTTTTCTTACTTACGTAAAGAAAATTATTTTATTACAAATTATCAAGTGTTCATTAATATTGACAGATACGTATTTTTTGAAGTTAAGAACATTTTCCCTTTCTGATCAAAGGGGTTATTAATATTCTAGGTCAGGGATGGCGAACATATGGCACGCGTGCCATGAGTGACACGTTTTAAATTTTTCTTGGCACGTTTTAAGAACAAAATTTGTTCCCCCCTGCCTGCCACCTTATTTTAAAAAAAATTATATTGCAAAATTAATCTGATAACATTGGTAATTACAAAAATATCTTAATAAAAACAATTTAAAAAATATTATTAATTACCTACCCCCTTCTTCCCCAATAATTTATTAAACTTTTTTTCTAAAGAATTAACGTGGCAAGATGGGTATCTATGAAATGGTGAAATTACAATTTAAAAAAATATATTAATAACCCCCCTTCTGTCCCCTAATTTATTACATTTTTATATTGCAAAGTTAACATAGCATGATGGGTATCTATAAAAAGGTCTTAATAATTACAATTTAAAAAATTATATTAATTACCCCCTCCTTCCCCCCTTATTTATTAAACTTTTATTCTGAAGAATTAACGTTTCAAGATGGGTATCTATGAAATGGTATTAAAATTACAATTAAAAAATTATATTAATTACCCCCCTTCTGCCCCCTAATTTATTACATTATTAAATTGCAAAATTAACATGGCATGATGGGTATCTATAAAAAGGTGTTATTAATTACAATTTAAAAAATTATATTAATTACCCCCTTCTGCCCCCTAATTTATTACATTTTTATATTGCAAAGTTAACATAGCATGATGGGTATCTATACAAAGGTCTTAATAATTACAATTTAAAAAATTATATTAATTACCCCTCTTCTGCCCCCTAATTTATTACATTATTAAATTGCAAAATTAACATGGCATGATGGGTATCTATAAAAAGGTGTTATTAATTACAATTTAAAAAATTATATTAATTACCCCCTTCTGCCCCCTAATTTATTACATTATTAAATTGCAAAGTTAATATGGCATGATGGGTATCTATAAAAAGGTCTTAATAATTACAATTTTAAAAAATAAATTAATTACCCCCCTTCTGCCCCCTAATTTATTACATTTTAAAATTGCAAAATTAACATGGCATGACGAGTATCAATAAAAAGGTCTTATTAATTACAATTTGAAAAATTGTATTAATTACCCCCTCCTTCCCCCTTATTTATTAAAATATTCGCTTATCGGGTTATTTAATGCAATGCACTGGAGTAATTGGACCCTTTAATAATTATTTATATACCTTTATTTTTTCTACTATACATTATTTTATAGAAAAATTTGAACGTGACGATATGTCCAAACGTACATTTGGCTTTTTTTGTTTCCTATACCTAGGTTTATTTTGAATGTTTACAGATTTTGCCATGTTAATATTGCAAGCAATAGAAAAGGGAAATTTATATAATTTTTTAAATTATAAATATTAGGACCTCTTTATAGAAATCCATATTGCTATGTTAATTTTTCAATATAAAAGAATTAAGAATTAGTGGAAAAGGAGGGGATAATTAATAATATTTTTTAAATTGTAATTATTAAGACCATTTAAATAATTACCAATGATGTCAGGTTAATTTTGCAATATATTTTGCAGGGAGGGGGTGATTATTATAATTTTCAGGTCTTATGTGCTGGGCTGCTGTTGCTGCTCTGCTGCGAATTCATACATATAACGCCAGTGGAAACCTAAAGCAGCAGAGCCGCAACAGCAGCCTAGTAGATAAGACCTAAAGAGGGTACATGAGATTGTACCGAAACGTCATCAGATATACGGTTCTTTTAAGAAACAAAAACCGACAACACAGAGCAGATCCCGGAAAACCATTAATACATATAACGCCCCTGAAAACCTAAAGCAGAACATTAATCTCGTTAATTTGCGTGGCGTTTTAGTGGTTGGGAGAGCTGGTTTTTATGCAGTTGGTAGTCTCTGTGTATCGTCTCTTGTGTTGAGGTTTCTTGGCCCTGTGTTCGATGCTAGACAAAACTGCGTTACGATGGTCTTCGAGTTTAACGTTGATACGTCTATTGGTCTGTCCCACGTAGCTTCCGTCACAATTCTTACAAGGAATTTCGTACACCCCTTGTGCCTCCAACTCTATTTTTGGTTTGGCGTTTGGAAGTATTTGACCGATCTTTTTTGGGGCGGTAAATGTTGTCTCAATGTTATGTTTTTTGAGAACTTTGCCTACTCTCTCGGTTGTCCCTTTCACGGTGGGAAGGAAGGTCTACGAAGTTGGTTTGTTGTATTAGTCCTCTTTGGTATTTAACCGGCGTCGTGGTCTAAGAGCCTTTTTGATGATGGTTTTGGAGAATACGTTTTGCTGTAGCCTCCTTTGGATTTTCAGGTCTTCTTGTTTCTTGTGGTCATCATCCGCCAGCCTTTCGGATCTCGTGACAAGTGTCTTAATGACTGACTGCAGTTGTGACGGGTGGTGGTGTGACTGTGCTTCTGCCCAAGTTTGCCATTATTTTTATTGATTATGAAGACATCCAGAAAATGTAATTGGTGTTTTTTCTCGGTTTCCATTGTGAACTTAACCATTTTGGAATTCTGTTGAGATGGTCCAGGAATTTCTTCAGTTCCTCTTCTCCGTGGGTCCAGATGACAAATGTGTCTTCTACGTATCGTAGCCATAACTTTGATTTTAGTGTTGCCGTTTCAATTGCTCATACTACTATGTATTCCATGAATAAGTTGGCTATTGCTGGCTATATTGGAAAATTGACTTTAAAAAAACAAGGGTCTTGGCTAGCATCGAATACAGAACCAAACGTACCATCAGTGAAGCCATTGAAATAGAAAAATGTCCAAAAAACCTCAACACAAGAGGCGATACACAGAGACTAAGCTTACTATTGCAAATTAATTTATAAAAAAATACATTTAAGTGTATATCTTCACAACGGCTACATACGCGATTTTAATTTTTGGTCCAGGAATTTCTTCAGTTCCTCTTCTCCGTGGGTCCAGATGACAAATGTGTCTTCTACGTATCGTAGCCATAACTTTGATTTTAGTGTTGCCGTTTCAATTGCTCATACTACTATGTATTCCATGAATAAGTTGGCTATTGCTGGCTATATTGGAAAATTGACTTTAAAAAAAACAAGGGTCTTGGCTAGCATCGAATACAGAACCAAACGTACCATCAGTGAAGCCATTGAAATAGAAAAATGTCCAAAAAACCTCAACACAAGAGGCGATACACAGAGACTAAGCTTACTATTGCAAATTAATTTATAAAAAATACATTTAAGTGTATATCTTCACAACGGCTACATACGCGATTTTAATTTATCTTGCAAAGTAAAGCTAATATTATCACTATTTAAAAAAAAACGTTTGGAAGATTATATATTTTTTAAGTTGAAAACGCCAAATGTACCAACGTGCCCTAACTTGCTTCCAGACGCATAAGTCTTCTTAAACCTCAGAAAGGATTGTACGAGTGGCAGAATTTGAAGGACATGGAAGTCACTGAAAAAGGAGACGAATACGATGAAGATAACTTGGATAAACCAACTTTCAAAGAATTCTTTAACGAGTTCGTCGATTAATTCGATGACTAAATGATCGAAGTATCCGCCTAATTTTAAAAGTATTATATTTTAATGTTAAGGAATACCAATTGTAATTCTTCAGTCATTAAACCATTTTTTTAGCATTTATTTCGTCATATTGGATTCGTCATCCAAAAATAAAAAAATAATAATACTAAATCCTCAATTAGCGACCTACAACACATCAGTCCTCTGACTTATAAGCTAATAAAGATTTTTTTAGTATTGGTCAGCCATATATAATCCGCCATTTTGAATTTCGTAAAACTAATAACGAATTCTTAATCAGCGACCTCGAAAACATAAGTAAGCTCATTTTCAACGTGTGCGAACGTTATAGCTAACTTTTTGCGATTTTGCAACGTCAACGAACACATTTTAGTAAAACTTCACTAGTAATCCAAAAAATATGAGTGCACAGTGTGCACTGCACACACAAATGCACTTTGAAATAATAGGTTTTCTTCTATTTTATAAGATCTTGCCTTTACTTGGTTGCCAATAAACATTAAAATATCTATTCGATAAATTTGGATAATCTTTAAAAAACAACCTTACTTTTTGGTTGTATCAATTTTAAAATTCGCGTGTAACTTCTTGGACTTGTTTAAGGAACTTTTTTGCCAGTTTAAATTAAAAAAAAAATAATTTTAAGAAAAAAGTATCATTTAAAAGTATTCATTTAACGTAAAATGTTGTACACACCAACAATTTTGATAAAGTTCTATTAAAATGTAAACAACTAATGAAATATTTTAGATTTTCAAAAAAGGTATATCTACCAAACACCACGTGTTCCGTTAAAAATATTGTGGCTATATGAGAAATTACCTCAAATTATCCATAAAATATTTATAATTAAATGGTCACCGCGTTGTAATCTATGTATTTGAAGGAATTTTTTAAAACATCTACTATTATAGTCCACCTATACGAGCGAAATGTAATACTATTATGTTCGATTTTTTTCTGCGATTTGTTGGATTGTCTGGGAATGGTTTAAATACAAAATAGTATATTTATTTCCATATTTACGTCCTCAAAAGTCACAACGGAATGGCTTGTGTGGGTTAGGGTTGGGAACGGGCCCAGGGCTTAATGTCCCCTTCGAAGGATTGAAATATGCACAATAAACAAGGACAAACAAAAATAAACAACAATACCAATGTGACAACTCCATGAAAAATTTAAAGAATTTAATTTAAAATTGAAATGCTTGTTATTCTTACTTTTAATATTAAATAAATTCACTTAATTTAAAATTGAGACATATTAAAAGTGAAGAAACGCTATTGTTTATACCTGTTCTGCATGTGGAATATAATAAAAAAAATACCGGCAAATACGAAGTAAGAGAACTTTTCATTTTGCAGAGCAAAGAACGCCAAAGAGTCGTAAAGTTATGATTTTATTTTATACACTTTTGTTTTATTGTTTGCGTATTCACTTTATTCATCTTGTTCGCGGTGATTTATGCGCATTTTTCTTTATTTTCTGTCGTAGAAAATATTACCAACAGCGTATTTTGGAATATATGCACGCTCTTTAGTATTTATATTTTAAAGGAAAACAATAAACTCCCGGACGGCCATTTTTAATATGAAAATGAGATAAAAGACGATGTGTCGAATTAAAAGGTCATAAAATTACAGCTTGCTGAAAAGAATAGCTAATGTCACGGTTGGCAGATATTAAAAACGTATTTTAAAAATAAAACTCTTTTATATACATTATGTACTTTTGCCCTTTTTGTTTAATGTGAGCTTAAAATGATTTAAAAAAAGCATATATTATTTATTTTTAATCAGTTGCAAAATAAAAATTAAAAGTTCAAATTTTAACTAATGAAATGTAATATTTCGCAGAAACTTTTAAAAGTTACCTTTTAAATATTTAACAGTAATTAAAAACTCCTGCGTGTTTCAAATTTGAATTTTAAGACGAAACCGGGTTAAATTTGAATAAAAGATGAATAATTTTAAACTTAAAATAAGGCTTAAATTACCCTTATTTATCGGACTTGTATTTTGTAATTTATTATTAATTTTTGATATTGTAAAAATTCCCTATAGAACAAAAAGTCGTTCAGAGAATATAAAAACAAGGCGTTTGGAGTTTCCTCAGGTGCGATGTAAATGAGGAAACGTTTCTTCTTGTAAATGCTTTACATTTCCGTTCCTATTTGCAAGTTATGCACTTTTTAAGGTTTTGCTTGGTGTTAGGCACTGTATGTATTGCCACATACATAACTATATTTTATCTTACCTTTCTGTGAAAAGGCGCTCAAAAAATATTTTGAGCTGGCTTTGCATTATTTATGAAATCGTGATTGAATTCCAAAGTTATAGGAAAAATTGAATTATGTTTCTATACCTATTATCCTATACTATTAAAGTCTAATAGCCCATGGCCCATAATTCTATCGTCACACAGGTATTTGAAAAATTTTGAGTGATATTTTCTCATAACTACTGTATTTTTATAGAAACATATTTAAGTCTTCTTTACATTTTTAAACTTCAGCTTATCCCGAAAAGACCAATATTAACTATAAGTGGTTGTTATTTTTGATTTATAAGTTAAAAAAAATATTTGTATTCTTTTAATGGTTTTTAGGACTATTTATTTTAATAAAAGGGACTACAATTTTGCAATGATGTTTTAAAATGTAAAAATGAATAATAACAACATATTTATATTGTTTAGATTTTGCACATAAGGTTTCAGAATAGAAGATATATAAACATGACGAGTTTAATTATGCCCAGCATTGCTTGCAAAGCGAGTTTTAATAAACGAGTTTTAAAAGAAGTGTATAAATAAATTGTATACCATACTTTATTTACGACAGTCATGTTTTTTCAGATTTCAGAAAGATAACTACGCCCTAATTGATAAGCTTTGACTTTATGACGTTTTAGTCATGGGCTAAAGTTTGCAACAGTGGCCTTTGGGCTAAAGTTAGATTTATTATAAATTGGGGAAAAGTGAAGTTAAATCCTTTGAGGGTTGACTAATCACTTCCCCAATACATTACAGGTGTATATAAATTTTGAGTTCATATTTTTTCAATGTTATATTTAAGCCACGCTTTCTATATGACTTGGAAATAACTCTATATCGATGTAGACTATTCACATACGACTACATTCCCAAGTAGAATTATAGTGACGAAAACTTCCCAGCTAGCAACAAGTCTGTCCTAAGGACATCCTAAGGAAAGCCTTACAGGATATTGGGATATCCCAAGGATATCCTAGGACGTCCTCAGACCTCCTCAGGACATCCCAACCATGGCCGAGTGGTGCAAAAAAGGCCAGCTTACAGACGTCCCGCAAATGGCCTTTAGGATATCCTAGGGATATCCCTAGGTCCATATAGGTCCAGGAATAGGACATCCTAAGGATGTCCCCTGAAAGTCCCATGGGTATATGTAGGTCCAGGAATGGGATGTCCTGAGGACATCCTCTGAATGGCCTTGTTATTTGTTGGGGATACATTTTAAACAATCAAATACCATTTTATTACTTTATAAAATATATTATTTTAATTCTGTATACATATATATAATTTTACACAGCCAATTATATAAAATAAAAAATAAACACCTATTATAAAAGTAAAATAAATAATAATTCTAAATAAATATAATAGTTATATTATTTATATATATATATGTTTATAAACACAGTGTCCAAAGTTATCTGCTCACCATTTTAACTCCATTATTATTGCAGCTACAAAGTCGGTTAAATTAGTGGCATTTTTTCTTCTGATTAAAATGGTTAACAATTGAACATCAGGTTTCTGAAGTAATTACAAAAATAACATTTTATTAAATAAAAAGACAACTTAATATGGAACAAAAAATTATTATTGCATAACTATTCTAAACTTAAAAATAAACAATTAATAAGCACTGGAACTTTCTGATTATTGTTGAAATATCCAACACTATAATAAAATATTATATTATAACAAACACACTTGGAGAACACGAGATTCACGGCCTTAAACCAGGTTCACGACACAGAAAAAGAATTCACGGCACAGACAAAGAATTGACCATATGCAAGGAATGCGGTCGATGTTGCCAATGGTAAAAAAATTAAAATTTCCTATTGGGAACATTCAATTATATTACGTTGTCTACATTGAAAATTTGAATTTCCCGCACAAACTAAATTAATTTCCATCTTTTTTTTTTAATAATACTAAATAATAATAATTCCCACACTTGAAATTAGCACCTTAATTTATTATACAACATTATGTATGTCAGTTTGTGCGGGAAATTCAAAATTTCAGTGTAGCCAACGTAATATAATTGAATGTTCCCAATAGGAAATTTTATTTTTTTACCATTGGCAACATCGACCGCATTCCTTGCATATGGTCAATTCCTTTCACAGTGTTATCTATGCATAGAATCATGATTCTTTCTAACAAAAAGACCCCAAACAACTAAAGGACGCTATACGACATGATACTTTGTATCATGGCTTTCTCTCCATCCAGTGTTACCACCATAGACAATGGTTACCACCATAACGTATGGCGGCAAATTTAAAACAATCGGTAACACAAACTATTAAATAAGTTATAGATAGCGTTTGTAATTACATTTTTAAGGTTAACTGACTCTTACTACCTTATTTATTATTTATAAAACTCTAAATGTACCTATCAATACCTTACAAACAAGGTGTTTGAACAATTATTAATTACCAGTCGTCATTTCTGCGCATGCGTATTAAGTTGGCTGCTATCCAGTTGTAGGTATACAAAATATATTTTGTGGTCATATAACAAATACACAAAATATAATATTGTTTTTAAACTCCCGCCTTTAAAACGCCGATTATCGTACATGTTTCCATGATATTTTAAATACACATTGACAAGTTGTGGCTTTATGGCGTTTTAGTCACGGGCTGAAGTTGGCAGCAATGGCATTCGGACTTTTTAGTCATGGGTTAAAGTTAATTGCAGTTGTCAACTGCGAAACAATGACCATCAAAATAAAGGGTCTAAAAAGTGAGGTTAGAATAGACTGGTCGATGTCAGATTTTATAAATAATTATTTATATATAATTGTTGAAAGTTATTTAATTTTTGTGATTGTCGTAGAAAAAATATAGTTTATAAACTTAAAAAAATCTATATAATATAATATTATAATTATATTGATTAACATTTTTAAGATGTGCCTTTGCAAAATAAGTTATGTAAAAAACGTTCCTAGGATATCCCAAAATGGGACCTTCAAAAGATCTAATGTCCGATAAGGTCAACCTATGGACGTCCTCAGGAAGTCCTTATAGGATCATCCCATTCTAGGACATTTAGGCTGGTCCAAGGACGTCCTGAGGATGTTTGTGCTTGCTGGGTTTTATCGCAACTTCAAATGAGTGGCAATTACGTTAAAATTACTAAATCTACCACTTGATTATACAATTTCGGTGCTCATTGCCACGTTCTTGCTACTTGCTTAGGTGACTTAGGGGACATCCATTAATTACGTATTATAATTCAAATTTGTCAAATAAAGTAATCAATTTTTATTTTTTGGGTTTATCATGTTGTCCGCAAAGAAATTTTAATGGCTAGAATCTCACGTGAGCGATAGGGGGGGTCTACCACATCTCACCAAATCTCACCAAGGGGGATTGGAGACATGTAGTGGCCATTAGGGTGACCGCAACTCATAGGGGTGAAAAAAAATGTCGGAATTTTTTTCGTCTGGACCCCACAAAACGATTCCCCTTTCCAGATATTAAGTTAGCCGAAATTTGAGCTCGATTAAACGACGTTAACCCGTGCCGCTCGTCGCTCAAAGTTTGAAGAAATCCAAATTTTTGGTTAAAAAGCTGACATATGGAGCCATAACTCCAGAACGGTAAATAATAAAAACACGCTTAATATCTCAAAAGAAAGCTAATGCTGTTCTTCAAAATTTATATTCTATACATAATTGTTGTTATTTTAAGTCAAACAGAGTTACAACAGCCTTTGACCCCAAAAACGTGCCCTGGCAGCATTAGAAGCCAGTTTGGGTGTATTCTAAGAGTTTTACGGGTTTTTACATAATGTGTCTCGGAATTAACATTTTTTATTAAAAACTATTTTGGAACTTAATTTTCAAACAAAAAGAGCCTTTTGTTCAAATATAGTCAGACTAATAGTCAGGTAATCCCCATATAATAAAAGATTAAATTTAAACAAAAGGCTCTTTAAAACTATTTTTACTATTTAAATTATTTTTACTAAATAAAGGTAAAGGTTAAGTTTTAACAAAAAATCAGGTAGGTAATTATATTTTATTTATACAATTATTTGCATTAATCCTTTAATTAGGTATGAATTAGCAAAATATAAGACGGCCTTTAGTTTATGCGTTGCCGGCTGTAGATACCAGGATCTTGAAGAAAAGTATTATTAATCTTTGTTTTACGGATAAAATGGCATCCACATCAGGTGTACAAAGCCGAACCAAGGATAAAATATTTCTTGTGGGCTATCCCATTCACCAAATCACCGGTTGTAAACTACCCTCAAATCGTTGTAGGTATACAAAATATATTTTGTGGTCATATAACAAATACACAAAATATAATATTGTTTTTAAACTCCCGCCTTTAAAACGCCGATTATCGTACATGTTTCCATGATATTTTAAATACACATTGACAAGTTGTGGCTTTATGGCGTTTTAGTCACGGGCTGAAGTTGGCAGCAATGGCATTCGGACTTTTTAGTCATGGGTTAAAGTTAATTGCAGTTGTCAACTGTCAAACTGAGTTACAACAGCCTTTGACCCCAAAAACGTGCCCTGGCAGCATTAGAAGCCAGTTTGGGTGTATTCTAAGAGTTTTACGGGTTTTTACATAATGTGTCTCGGAATTAACATTTTTTATTAAAAACTATTTTGGAACTTAATTTTCAAACAAAAAGAGCCTTTTGTTCAAATATAGTCAGACTAATAGTCAGGTAATCCCCATATAATAAAAGATTAAATTTAAACAAAAGGCTCTTTAAAACTATTTTTACTATTTAAATTATTTTTACTAAATAAAGGTAAAGGTTAAGTTTTAACAAAAAATCAGGTAGGTAATTATATTTTATTTATACAATTATTTGCATTAATCCTTTAATTAGGTATGAATTAGCAAAATATAAGACGGCCTTTAGTTTATGCGTTGCCGGCTGTAGATACCAGGATCTTGAAGAAAAGTATTATTAATCTTTGTTTTACGGATAAAATGGCATCCACATCAGGTGTACAAAGCCGAACCAAGGATAAAATATTTCTTGTGGGCTATCCCATTCACCAAATCACCGGTTGTAAACTACCCTCAAATCGTCAAGTTTTGTGTGTTTTATTTTATAATTTACGTGCTGTGAAATTAACTGCAAGAGAATCAGCAAAACTTGTCATACGAGAAGTGTTCATTTTTTGGGAGAAAGCTCGAATTCCGACTAAACATGAGCAAGATGCAATTACTAAGCTGGAAAAACTTTACGCCGAGTGGAGAACTCTTCAAAAAGACAGGAATAAAACATCGGAAACGGCTAAGAACAAATTTAAACAGTTCGTTGAAAAGTTGGATGATCTCTTTGATATTGCTCAGCAAGATGCCTTGGCTCTAATGAAATCGGAAGAAGATAAGGCGTTTCTCGTGAAACAGAGGCAGAAGGGCCGCCCAGGTTCCATGACTGGAGTGGATCTCAAGTTGTATCGAGCTGAAGAAATCAAGGCGCAAAAGGAACTTGAAAAATGAATCGACAAATCCAAGAAGGTATTTGAATGCAGAGTTGGTGGGATTATCTTTTTTTGATCCCACCATTACAGACGATGAAAAGTTGTTAATGGCTAATAAATTGGTCAGTAGCACAGATGAACCATCAGACCACGCTAGGGTTGTAAATCCAAAAGTTAGGAAAGAAAAATTAAAAGAGGTAGTTGATGGAGGACTGGTAAATTTACTTACCAAAGAAACATTTATATTCTTTAACCGATTTAATATAAAAACAGATTTCCTAAGACAACATCCTGGCCTCAAAATGATGACTTCCAAGAAGGATTGAAAATTGTCAAAACATTAAAGGTAGTTAATGATACGGCTGAGCGTGGTGTTAAATTAATAACCGACTTTAACAACCTTCTGACTAAAGATGAAGGCCAAAAGCAATATGTCCTGCAAGTTGTTAGCAAATGCCGAGCATTATATCCTGACGTTTCAAAAACTACTTTAACAAAAGCTCTAGAATAGATTAGATAACTATGTAAAATCAACTCATGTAGTTACTATTTTCTGTGTCTGTTTTGTATGTATTATATACCTAATTTTTATATTTTAAAATAAGAATTAGATTTATCAGTATTACTTGTTTTTTTATTATACTTCTACTTTAAACTCAAAAATATACCAAAAAAAGCAAAATTTATCACTTAATAACAAAATATACGAAGTATGCTCCTAGTGGTACCAGGTCATGTTTTTGGGGCTAAAGGCTGTTGTAACTCGGTTTGACTTAAAATAACAACAATTATGTATATATTACAAATTTTGAAGAATAGCATTAGCTTTCTTTTGAGATATTAAGCGTATTTTTATTATTTACCGTTCTGGAGTTATGGCTTCATATGTAAGCTTTTTGGCCAAAAATTTGGATTTCTTCAAACTTTGAGCGACGAGCGGCACGGGTTAACGTCGTTTAATCGAGCTCAAATTTCGGCTAACTTAATATCTGGAAAGGGGAATCGTTTTGTGGGGTCCAGACGAAAAAAATTCCGACATTTTTTTGGCCACTACATGTCTCCAATCCCCCTTGGTGAGATTTGGTGAGATGTGGTAGACCCCCCCTATCGCTCACGTGAGATTCTAGCCATTAAAATTTCTTTGCGGACAACATGATAAACCCAAAAAATAAAAATTGATTACTAATGTCCAGTTTTAGAAAAAGATAATAAGATATGCTGGAAAGAGACAAGGATAGAAAGTAAAGAGTAGTAAAAGTTTTGGCCAATATACCTCCATGTTATAGTAACTTAATCACAACCTTGTATAAACGTGTCTATATACCATCCAAGAACGTTGTTGGAACGTAACTGACACTAAAAAAAGTCTTCTACGTAATATAATCGTTTATACCTTTCGTGGCAGATATTTTGGCAATATACTTTACAGTTACAAGTATACAAGTGGACGATACGTTTCATCTACTAAAAATGCTACTTGTACAACTTGGGTTGTAGAATTATATTTAAGTCGTTTGTGTATCGTGAATAACATATATGTTACTCACGATACACAAACGACTTAAATATAATTCTACAACCCAAGTTGTACAAGTAGCATTTTTAGTAGATGAAACGTATCGTCCACTTGTATACTTGTAACTGTAAAGTATATTGTCAAAATATCTGCCACGAAAGGTATATATAACCTTGTAAAAACATAAACTTACAATTTTCGGTTTTTAAACATACACGCAAGGGTTATAACAAGTTATATTGGTGGAGCGGAATGTCAAATGTTTAACAAATAAAATTGTCTTTAAATTATGTTTGTGTTCATCGTAAATAAACTATAGTATGAAACTCGTTTTATAAACTTTTATAGACACTCCCTCGCAAGCTTCGCTAGTGTCTAATAAAACTCGTATCTAAAATGGCGTTTATAAAACTTGATACATAATATAAACTGTTGCAAACTTAAGCCCGTGTTTTCAATTTTTTATTCCACGACTTATTAATGCAAGATAAAATAAAAATGTCAATAATGTTAACCTCAGATGTCCCATTTAATAGTATATTCTGTAACAAGTTTGGAATACGGCATATTCCGTTCGAGGGAAAAGTTTGTCACACGAGCCGAAGGCGAGTTTGACGGTTTCAGACTATACTTTTTCTACGTTTCCAAAAAAATACCATAGAAAAATAATTTAATTGGGAGAAAGTAGGTTGGATTTGCCTAACATTTGTTGAATTATGTTAAACACAGAGATGTCGCCGTCATCCGATGATAGAATAATTTATTCTGTAATACTTTAAGGAATATGTCATTCCACATTAAAAATTGATATTAGAACGGTCATATTCCATAATAGAAGTAAAAAAATTGTTTTTAAGGTAAAAAAACTTTTAAATTATAATCTTACATATGTTCCATTTGGACAATTCTTATTATTATACTAGTTAAACTAACGGGGCAGAAAAGCGGCAATTATTTTATGCATCTGTTTATTAAATCTTGAGAGTTTGGGATTTCCCATAATTGTTCAACTTTGTTTTAAAATATTTTGTCCCGAGACTGCCATTTAATAGATTTATAAGGCGACTTTAATTACTACCTAGCGTTGCAGCGCGTTGTGTTATTAAAAATTGCTGTTAACTATGGGTTTCTTTGATAATTGTTTTGCTGCATCAAAATGAAAAATATACCATTATAATTTTACAGAATGTAACAGAACTTGTATGAACCAAATAACATTAAAAACACCGCAATAAAATTAGTTTTTACGACAAATTGTTGTGTAAAAGTTATTGTGTAGTTTTTGGATTTCATTTTCAATTGGTTTTTGCTAATTTTAATTAATAAGACTATTAAAATGTAATGGTGTTAACAAAGGCAATTACAATAAATCAATGATTTTTTCATCAAAGCTCATTGACTTTTACTAATGATGTGGTAAATATTAATAAACGCGTCACATAACATGACATTTAAAAGGACAAATCATAAATAACAATGCACTGATTACCAATACTGTTTTCCAAGAATTGTTTACTTTCAAGTGAATTTCAAGCGATATTGATAACATTGCTTTAACAAAAGTATTAATTTATTTTTAAAAACGTGTATGTATACAAATTTTAACATAAATTATTATTTTAATTGTCGACTATTTTATAGTTAACTTTTTTTAGTTTGATTCTTTTACAGACAATCTACTTAGGGCGGGTTTATCAATGTTCAGTTAAAGTTGCAGTTAGTTATCTGGTAGATAAGTTCCATGGATACCATTGTTCTCACAACGATCGATATCCGACTCTTAGAGGCCTATTCCCATAGAAATAATATTATTTCTATACCTATTCCCATTCTTGCTGTTCATAAACATCGTTTTTTTAACCTGTATCGCGTTCACCCAACGACAACCCAAACAACACTTATGTTTGAAGGTATTCCATTTTTTATATGTTTGAAGGCTTGACCTTGAATCTCTGAACATCTATAAATAAAGACAGAGAGTTTTATAACCTAAAAGTCGCAGATTGTAAATTAAAATTGTGTTAAATAAATATTTTAAAAATCATTGGTAATATTTAATATAATAAATAAACTTAAAAACAACTTAAGAAATCCACAAATTCTAAAAATAATTTTTAAAAACGTTTTAAGCTAGCCAAAGAACAGATCTTCTGGCGGGGCCAATAAGTCAATCCTTAAATGGAAAAGGGCAATCTTAAAATAATTATATGTTACTTATTTTTACACAGACTTTTAGTGACTATGTAAGGAAAAGGGCAACGAAACTAGGCATTTCTCACATAGAGACTGGCGATGTCGAGGAGCCAGTAAAACAACTTAGTGGTGAAGAGATTACCATATTTTGAACTCTGTATGGACCAGCCTTTAAGGTTAACAACAGAGAGGCAAAAAGAGGCCAAGAGAAAGTCTAACTCAAACTCGACCTAAGCACTTTAATATGTATATATATTAGGGTGTCCCTTATTTTTATTTTTTTTACGCATACCCTCTAATTATATTTATTACTTGTTTATATACTCCCAGTAAAAATTTCAGCTCATTCTATATACGGGAACCCGTGCCGACTTGCATCTAAACCCTCCGTTAGCCAACGTTAGGCGCGCGCGGTATTTTGTAACACGAAACACTTTAAAAAGAAGATATACTTCATGACTGTATTTTTCTAATGATTTTATTAAATATGATTACTAATTAATATTATTGCTTTTGTTTCTATCATTTGTTTCACTAATTTAGTTGATTTTATCCCTTAAATATATTAATATACTAATTAATATTGCTAAAATATACTGTTATATGAAATTTCAGCTTTTTATAAGCATTTCTTTTCTTGATGTCCTCCCAATAATATTTCAGACAGTTCAATAAGTTTTCAGTAGTCATCTCTTACAATAAACTCTTTTAGTTATTTAGAGTAAAACCCATTAAGTTTATCAATTTCAGAGTTTACGGCCTATTCACCAGACCCTTTCGGGTAACTAGCCACTCCCTGTGAAAATATACATTTTTATCAAAGTATACACATAAATAAAACTATATTTTAACATTTGTCAATAATTTATAATATAAGGGTCACATAATAACAAACACAAAATGACTTACGATCGAAGACCTCGCGACCAACGCGTTACAAAATACCGCGCGCCAAACGTTGGCTAACGGAGGGTTCAGATGCAAGTCGGCACGGGTTCCCGTTTATAGAATGAGCTGAAATTTTTACTGGGAGTATATAAACACGTAATAAATATAATTAGAGGGTATGCGTAAAAAAAAATAAAAATAAGGGACACCCTAATATATATATATAATCTTTATAAGTCGTTTTTAGACACTCTGTCCCCCTTGTAACATATATTGTCCTGACCTCCCTCTCCCCAAATTTTCACGTCACACCCGGATTTTTTTATTTTTTTTATCAAATAATTTAGTAAAGAAAATTTGTATTTTTGTATTATGATAATTAAAAAATACATTTTAATAATTAAAAAAACAAACCATAAAAATATTTCAAAAAAAAATTATTTGTTTGGTGTTTTTTTTAAATGCACTCAACACACTTTAGTGTGTAATAAACACAGCGTTTTGAACCAGACCTGCAAAGCTTTACTCCGACCTATGCGTTCCGATGTAACCACCTAGCAATGTTGCCATCTTGGAGAATTTTTCACCATTACTGGTGATTTTTGTTCTTGGTTGAGATATTTCAAGTTAGATAGCGACAAGTCTCAAACCTGGAGAATTTATAGATGCATCGGAGAGTTTTTCGCGAATTTTTAATAATTAAAATACAGAATAAAAAATATTGAAAGTTTTGGTTGGGAGCGTTGTAGGTATTTTTTAATTAAGTTGTTTATCCTGCAAGAATTTGACCGGTTGGAACTTTGATACACTTCATCCACATATTTAAAAAATATGTGACTCCACCATCCATTAATTAATTAATGCGATACTATGATCAGAGCAATAGCACCGACGCGTACCTATATGTAATAATATTTTCGTGAGGAAAACAACGTCGTGACCTTCTTTTCGCTCACAAAAATATTTTGAATAAACGACATAATTTAAGAAAAACAAATGTTTGTTTGCAACCTAAATGGCAAATAAACCAACCAAACCATAAAATATAAACTGCTATTTTGTTAAATTATTTATGTTGTGTTAATATTAATTGTGCGACTAGTGGAAGAAAGAGGAGATTTCCCGAGCGTGAAGTAGCAAATGCGGTAACACGCGACTGAAAACGCCTCTTTCGACCAATAGTCGCACACAATATTTTATTCAGATAGTTTCAACGTTATTTTTTTTTCAATTTTAATTTAAAGCTAACTTTAGCCCGTGGGCGAAGTAGCGAAATGGCATTTTTCCTATCGGTTACACTGAAAAAAATTATCTTACTTTTATTTTACTTTTGTAGTAGTAAAGTGACTTTGACTAACTACAACAGGGACAATGTTATTAGGTTTAATATTAAATGAGAGATACATACCACTACGAAATGGTATAATCTGTAAATTAAATTTACCACTACTATAAGTAGAACGGATTATATCAAAATAGTTAAAAATTGTACAATTCTGCGTCATGGATAATTTTACCATTACAACTGGTTCGTAATAAATAGCTTACCACTACCAATAGTAATTTTTTGACGTTTACCACTACTGTGGTTAATACTAATAATGTTATAATTAATGAAATTTCCACCCATGATACAAAGATGTATCATGGGTGGAACACGCTCAAAACAAAAACTCTGGGCGAGGTGAAGGTTCAATTCTTTCTATTTATATATAATAATATATTATTTCCATAATTTTGTTTTGGATACCAACCTTAAAAAATTTTACATTTTCAGAATGTTAATTTAACATTTTATTGGTGTTAAGTGAATATGCTAAAAAGGTTACCTGGACATTTCAAAAAATTTACCTTAACACCCTAAGAATGTTAAATTAACCAAATTAGGAGATTAGAACAAATATTCTTATTTTGTTCATTTGACTGATAATTGTTGTTCAATTAAACAATACAATTTGACATTTTTAGATGGTTAAGTAAACGTGCAAAAACCATTGCTTGTATTTAAAGTGCATAAAGAGTTGAATTAATATTTTTTTGTTGTTTCAACAGCTTATTTTTTTCAGTGTACCATATACCAATATGTATTCGTAAGTTTCAACAGTGTGTAGTGGTAAAAGGTTTTAATAAAACGGTTATTGTATAACAACATGTAGTGGTAAAATTTAATTAAAGCAGTAGTGGTAACGATCACTTTGCTGTAATGTCAATTCGTAACAATAACTCATTAGCATTCTGTAATGGTAGCAACTAAGGTTCTACTGGTTGGCGCCTATTTTACCATTACCATGGGTACCGCTGACCGCTTTTTTTTTCAGTGTAAGTTAAGTTAAGAAATGAACACAAACAAATATTGGTAAATGTAAAATTACCCTTGCAACTCCTTATTGAATTCAGAAGCTTAAAGACAGTATTAAAAAAATATATAGCTGTTAAAGCTTTTAATAACCCACCCACCCTGTATTTGTTATACATTTAAACAAATTCCACTTCTGTAAATAGGCAGTGTGTAGTGTAGCAGTATGCAGTCATTGTATGCGTTTGTCTATAATGTATTTTACGAACGATTCAACCGTACATAATTAAGCTCAAAATACACGTTTCGGTTGATGTAAACATTAAATAATTCCATTTATACACATACATAGTGTGCTGCTGCTCTTGATACGATTTTAAAATTCAATTTTATTTTTCACCGAAACTCTTTAAAGCTTTTATACATGTGGAATGTTAAACAGGAACTAATTCCTTACTTTTATCGCATATTTCTAGCAATTCCATATGCAAATTCAACTCGCTGCCAAACAATACTCACCAAATGAAATGGACAATATAAGCGCGGTAATTGTTTAGGAAAATAAAAAATAAATGAAAATGCAAGCTTTTTCTATTTATGTTTTGTTAAATAACCACGTGGAGAGTTTTTCTATAGAATAAAATAAAATTAAAATTTCTTTTAATATACCACACAGAAAAAAAAATTATTTAAATTAAATAAATGTTATGTATATCAAATAAATTATTTATTTCCATATACCCAATAAATGTTCTTTTGAATGTAAAAAAATATTTATTTCTTTTAATTTACCTATTTAATTTAAAATTTATTTATTTAACCCAAACAAATATGATTAGTTTATATTAGTTTATATAAAATAAAACCCAAGTAACAAACATGTATTTTTTAAATTAAATAATGTTTTTATTTACGTAAAACAGATAATTTATTTCATTTAAAATTAATTTATTTAACTTAAATAATCATTATATTTGAATTAATAAAAAATCTTTATTTAGATTAAAATATATATTTTTTTAATTAATAATGTTTTATTGGTTTCATCTAATCTAGTAATATATATTGGTATATTGGGTAAAAATTAATTAAATCTTTTAATAATAAAATAAACACTAATCTTTATTGCATAAAACAGTCTTATGAATAAAGATAGAACACCCTAAACTCTACAAATACTTAAAAAAACTTGTTGGTACATAAATTAACCTATTACGTATATATACGTATTATAATACATATAAAATCATTAGTCTGCTCCCAATGGGGTACAAAAATACTTTTTCTTATAGCTACATACATGTCACCATTTGGCAAAATATAAATTAATGTGTGATGCATAAATCCACCACTAGCCTCCTTAACCCACCTGACCACGAGCCGCAACTGTGTCCAGGGTACTCAATTAATAATGGTAAATTCCAACTAATTCCAACAGGAATACATTTTTCAACAGCCCATTCCTTTAAAAGGTCCTCCATAGTATAAAATAATATTATATTATAATTGATTAAATGCAACACACTACTCATAAACAGCCTGCTCTAAATTCGCGTACACACAAAATGGAAAGCCCATTGGCTAGCTGCAGTCGTGTGATTTACAGCAACCAATAAGGACTAAAGTATTCATGCTACTTCGACGTGAGCAAAAAAGTTTAAATAAACCTCTGCTTTAATTTAAATCACAATTTTTTTGTATTTAAATAATAATTTGTTTAAATTAAATAATTAATTTTTTAAAAGAAGTAAATTGTATTTATAGTTTAAGAACGTCAACTTTTATTTAAACGGAAAAAGTGCAATTTTGAAATAAAAGTCAGGTACTTTGTTTTAAATATATATTTTAATAAATTTGCTTTTTCTTTTTAAATAAAGACAATTATTATTTTTAAAGAATTGTTTTTGAATTAAATTTTTTTTTAAGTAATAAATAAAATAAAACAAACATTCTTGTTTGAATTAAAACATCTTTTTTCTCTGTGCATGGTTTTGTTTTGTTTTATAAATCTAACTTAGATGTTATAGCTCTTATTTTTTTTCAATTATTTATAAAATTGGTGAAATAATATTTATAAAATCATATTATTGCAAGCTGCCCCTTCCTTCATGTAACAGGTTGCCACACAGTCTTAACCCACCTTCGCCCCCCCCCCAAGTAAAGTTAAACTATGATGAAGCTTTGATAAAGCCGAAGTTCATGTAAATAGTAAAAAATCTCTTCATATAGTGGGGCGTCCCTACCGGCCTTAAGCAACAATAAAGTTGCTTTACTGAAGCTGATTTCACCAAACAATGTTATAGAACTCGCATGGTTGAAAAGGCATAATGAAAATAAAGGAAATAAATGGGCTAACAAAATTGGAAGTTAGGGATCGGTAAAACTGCCATTAGGTTCTGAACCTAGATAGGTTCTATATCAAAATCTCAAACAAAGAAATCAACCTACAAAAACCATCACACAGATGCGTTAACTTAAGTACTTGCCGTCAGACCAAAACTTTAATTAGTAATCCATCTGACAGGTTGCCAAAATATAGTCTGCAGCTCTCCCGCAAAAATCTTTCGGATCTTGTTGGAATTATAATGGGTTACTGTAGACTCAACATTGTTAAGTCAACAACCACCTTCATACATTGGGAAAAGTGGACAGTCCTCTCTGAAGAGCCTGTAACTGGAAAGGAAAAAACGTGAAGCATTTTATTTATGATTGCCCTGCTTCTATCAAGTTAAGAAATTTAACTTTAGAAAAAGAATCGGTTGAGACAACTAATATTAGCTTTACATCTCTCGCCTCCCTCCTGAAATTTTTTTAGAAGCTTGGATAGCTGGTGATCCATAGAGATAAACAATTATAATCAGAAAAAGGTCTGCTTGCAGGAAATACAAATGGCCAAATGTGGCCCAAGTGCGTGTAACCAAATTTATTCATTCCAGCTAAGATTTTTTTTTTAACTTTCTGTTTTATACATGTATTTATACTATTATTATTGTATATTTGGTGTCAAGCACGATCTAAACCCCTTACTTCCATGTCACAAATGATAAATCCCCACCGTCTAAACGTGTGTCGTAAACTTTGAACACTAACCCGCTTACACAAAAATTGATAAAAAAAAAAAATTATTTGTTTATTAACCAGACCTTAAGTCACAATGTAATTTTGTGCTAAGCATCATTCAAGAAAAGAGAAATAAATTCCCACAAACAAAAACAAAAAAAAAGAATCAAAAATGAAAAAAAAACAATGATCCACCTAACACAAAAAAAAATAAATAAATAAATAACAAAAAAAAAGAAAATAATAAATGAAAAAAATAATCAAATTTGAATACTAATAATTCCATCTCCTCTTTCAGAATTTACAACAAAATGCTAGTCAAAAGGAGGGTTAACCTATGTTTTCCCTTCCCTAGACAAAGCATATATCAAACAGCCTCTTTAATAAAAAAAAACGTTTTTGCAAAGTATAGCCTCCCATTCACCCCTGACCTAAAGTTGGCGCTGGCGCCATATTATAGGAGAAAAGGGCTAACTTCAAATCTCTCTTTATAGTAAAAATTTTTTAATTTCATAAAGCTTTGCAAAGATATGAGGAGTTAAAAGTCAAATAGACTGAACTCCTGGTGGGTAGAATTTAATTTTATTTTAAAATTTATCTTCTCCCCCCTATTCTACTAAGAGGCAACACTAGCTGTGTCGTACTTTATGGATGACAGTAGAATATTTGTGTTAATT
Organism: Brassicogethes aeneus; assembly: GCA_921294245.1. NCBI lineage: Eukaryota > Metazoa > Arthropoda > Insecta > Coleoptera > Nitidulidae > Brassicogethes > Brassicogethes aeneus. The sequence continues at coordinate 39,644,261 of OV121132.1, forward strand.
TAATGGATCATGGAATACTGTTAAGTAAGCTAGATCTTTATGGTTTTAGAGAACCTCTATTAAAACTTTTTGAATCATATTTTAACAATAGGAAACAAATTGTATGTTACGGATTTGTGTCATCTTCATTTCTTGCATCCTCGGGTGTAACCCAGGGATCCAATTTGGGTCCACCATTATTTAATATATTTATAAAAGATCTGCCATCTAATCTTAATTCTAAGAATCTACTTGTTGCGGATGATCTTAAAATTTATGCACAAATACGAAATATATAGGAGTGTGAAAATCTTATTCTGTTAATGAGTGGTGTGCCAAAATAAATTATATTTAAATGTAAAAAAGTGCCAAATATGTTCCTTTACACTACATTTGCAAAAAAATAGTTTATCTATTTTGCGTTTATATTGACTTCATTATAACACTGCTTTCGGTGCTGTAATGAGATACTTTATTCCACCCAAAATTTTGATTTTATAGGTTGGCTATACTATACACTGTATAGTATAGTATACAGGATAATATTTTGCCTATTGGTTATAATATTTTTATGATTTTTCTAGTACCTACTTACGAGACTTTTCTGGAAATAAATTTTGTTTAACACCAAAGAAAATCCTTTTCTTCTTCTTTTACTTTAACAACCGCTTATTGTAAATAAGTAAATTAATTTGTTTAACACCAAAAAAAATCATTTTTTTCTTCTTTAACTTTAACAACTGCTTATTGTAAATAAGTAAATTAAGGACGGCATGGCGAATCGATTTTGTTATTAACTGTCAAACCAAAGACTGTGATACCAACTATCTAAAGTAAAATTCGACCAAATTAAATTTAAGGTATAAAATTTTTATAGAATTTTTGCAAAATAGATAAAATAGCATAAAGAACTCATGTCATAAGACCTTTTGTCGACCTCGTCCATTACAATAAATTGTCCGCGTGCGACAAAATGACATTAGTTCTTTAATATATATATATTAATATATTATATATTATATATAGTATTATGACTATAAATTAGACGATGCTCTATTATTACGAATTGACTCTATTAAGGATCTGGGTATAACCTTTAATAACCATTTAATGAATGTATAGTTAATATATGCACCTCAGCTAATCGCATGCTTGGTTTTAATACAAGAAACTGTAGATAATTCTCAAGTATTCCTTAAATTCAGTGTTTATTTTACTCTCTGGTTAGATCCAAATTGGAATATGGTTCTGTAATTTATTATCCTTGTTTCATTTTATTTGTAAATAAAGTTAAATCGGTGCAAAGAAGATTCTTAGAATACATTTATTTTAAATTGGAGAATAATTATCCAAAATAATCGTTTGCTCTTAAATAAATTTCATATGCAATCTTTACCAAACAGACGATTTCTCTAGTCTAATTCTACTCTAGTCATTTTAATTTTATTAAAATAAAAAACATATTCAAATAAACTGGGTCTCACAAGAATTGAACGAAATGAAAAACATTCTAGATGAATTGCACACAAAAGTACAAAAAACACAAGAAGCTTTAAGTACTTACGAATGCTACAAAAATATGTATATTAACAACATTATAGATAGTGAAAAAAATGAAAATCTTATATTAAACTGTGGTAACAAAACTAAAATGATTTTTAATATAATTAACAATGAAACAAAGCACATGAGTAAAGTTAAACCAAACCAAAGGATACAAATCAAGCCTTAACCCAACTACAAAGTTACACTCAAAAATGTCCACATACTTGTTTTTTTGAACCAGTGACGTACAATGAAGTGTCAAGTATAATTTAAAGAATAAAAACACATACAAAGGATATCTATAGTATGTCAAGTAATTTTATAAAATATAAAAATATAAAAAAATGAGTTAATATTATATGACCTGTCAAATGCTTTTGCTTTACTAGGTAAACTTGAGTATTATGGAGTCGAGGGAAAACCACTGAAACTGATAAAATCCTAACTTGAAGAGCGACATGAAATGGTGTACTGGATTAAAAAAAAACATCAGGGATCCATACTGGGACAATTTTTATTTATAATATATATACCCAATGGTACCTATGTATAATGCATTTTGAACTAAATAAAGATTAATATTATCCTGCGTAGTGTATAACGTTTTATCTGCTCCCACAGCTAGGTTTTATGTAATAAAAATACTTTTATTTCATACTGTACTTTAATGTGCCATTTCCCGGACTCATTTGAGTCCGGGAAATGATACATTACATCACTAGGCCGGTAAAGTAACTTTACCGGACTCGTATATTTTAACTAACACATGGTTATTTCTGAACGATTATAAGTTTTTGCGCCATTTACAGAATATCTCGTATTCCTTTTGATATCGTCCGGAAGACTTGACGACCGGGGTAAGTTTGGCCGTCGCGACGCGTCGCTTCAGAACTTTTTTCAAAATCTCTGCATCCATTTTATTCGAAATTATTCAAAACCACAGATTCAAAACGATGCTGAACTGACAGACAAGACAATCAATAAAAAAAACTCTTTGTTATTGTTAGCAACCGATTTAAAGCATACTACATTATCACCCTATATTACTGGTGCTACATTTTATAGTTTGTTTAGACAATACTGATACCATCATGTACTAACACATTACTGACACCTTCACCTGAATATACAGTTCAATTTTTGTACCAAAAATTTGAAAAAAATATTGAATAGTATGAAATAAAACATTGTAACGTAAATTACTATTTTTGATCAATTTATTTTGACACTGAAACTAAGTAATTTTTTGACAGTAAAGGATGTCACGTATTCTGCTATGATTTTGTCGTTATTAAGACCTTGTCACCCATGGAAGGTAAGTAGCTCACTTACCTCCCGTCGTCAATAGTCAACCATTCACGATAAATTCAACTTACCTTTTATTTAATTTTTTAACTGCACTGAAAAACCGATACTCTTATGTTAATAATAATGTTTTTCTTATGGTTATAGATTATATTTAAGAATTTAATTTGCTCTCTCTAATAAACTGTTATTAACTTAAAAATATCAATATTATTAAATTTAGAATTGTATTTTCTTGAATGGTATATTAAAATTAAAAATATACACTTAAATTAAGTAAATATTACACTACCCACACATAAATCAATTATTTGGATTTAAAATACGCATATATTTGATCTAATAAATTGATATATTTGTAATTCGCATTCGCTTTCTAAATATAAGAAATTTCGTATTTACAACAAAAATGTAGTAAAGTAAAATGAAACCTTTGGTGGTTTTAAGTGTAGTTTAATTAAATTTAATTCTAGTTAAACATTTCTTTTGGTAAGTATACATATATTTAAATCAAGAATATCTGTTTCTTAACTATGACCCCCCTCCCTCCCACTTATTTCTCTCATAGCGTGGATGCAAGCAGTGATGCCAGATATACGGATTTTTCCGTATTCTACGGAATTTCGAGTGTATTGGGAAAATATACGGATTTTAGGGGCAATACGGATTTTATACGGATTTATAACAAATCCAAATGTTATACCTAAATTATCGCCAACTCTGTAGTTACAGCCTTTCGTTCTTTGGGGTGATTTTTCCTCAAATATTTTTAGGTTAAAAATCTTTTTTTTTTCCGGTTTTGCTTATCCACAAGACTGAACTAAATACAGTTATCTGTAAATTAATTAATTAATTAATTTGAGTACTGCATTTCTTTATCTAAAATTTGAAACTGTTTAACTGGAGTATGAACAAATAGAAGAAAAAAATATTTCTTAACTTCTTTTTCTCACATTTTCTATATAAAAAAGGCGAGAATAGTATATTCTGTAACAAGTTTGGAATACGTGAAATCGTCAAACTCGCCTTCGGCTCGTGTGACAAACTTTTCACTCGAGCGGAATATGCAATTCCAAACGTGTACCATAAACAAATAATTTAATTAGCAGAAAGTGAAGCTTGATTTATCTAAAATTTTTTAGATATTAAACACAGAGATGTCGCCACCAGTGTTTATTCCGTCATCCGATAGAATAATTCATTCTGTAATACTCTAAGGAATATATGTCATTCCACATTAAAACGTGATATTAGAACGGTTATATTTCATATAATAGGAGTAGAAAAAAATAATTAAAAGAATTGCCTTCTTGCTCAAGACTTAAAAATTAAATTATACTACGTTTTTATTCTAAAAAATAAATCATCAACATGGAAATTAAATTTCCCCTAAATTAGTCTAAGTGTAAAATACGAAATACGGAATTATACGGATTTTTTTCCTTAATCCCCACCATACTACTAGGTCAAATACGGATATTCAGCGCTAAAGATCTGGCATCACTGGATGCAAGTTTAATTCAATCGTTAGTTTCAAGAGTGCATGCGATTAAATCAGTTTTTGAGTAATAAAAATGGAGCAGTTTATTACTTTATTTAGTGATATTGATGCTATTGAAGTTGTAGATGCCCTACAAGGTATGTATTATATATTTATATCTAACTATAAAACAATATACCTAAATTTACCTGTAATTTATAAAACACGTGGTGCCAAGTGTAAAAATATGTTGTTATACCTAACATATTTTAACACTTATGGCACCACGTATTTTTAACAGGTAGATAGCATCGAGATAAAAAAGAGGAGACATCGTCACTTAAGCGGGTTCCGGTCACCGGAATCCGGTGTGCCATCAGGTTCCATTTGCGCCATTTAATACACTTCTGTCAGTTGTTAGAATAGCGTTTGCAGGATAATTTAGATTTCCTTTTGTGTTTTTAAGTGTGGACAAGATAATTTGTATAGTTTTTTTTATAATATGCCGTTCATAGTTGTTGCAATATACATATGTGTATAAGAAGAAATCTAGGTGAATAACTTTTCATATAACCTATAGTTTGGAGCCGTGCATAAATCTTGTCACGCACGAAGGGGGTGGGCTTTTTAAAGAGTAACGTGACACCACCCACAGGTACCTAGGTACTTTTTTTATTTTTGACAGAATAAGCAACAACGTTGTCTCCTCTTTTTTTAGTGATAATGTACCTATATTTTACAATAATTAAAAAATATATTTAATGTTTCATGCATCTCATCTCTAAAGATGTCCTAGCATTCAAAAAATGGTAAATATTATAAATTTTAAGTTGGTGTGGTATAATTTTAACAAATTAAAGATTTGTGATCGATTGGGTCACTGTGACAGTTAATATAGGCCATGGCCATGACTGCAGCCATTAAAGCAAAAAATGTATAAAAAACAACAGTTTACAAAGTTTTATAGAAGGTTATTAAGAAACTACTACTAAGTTATTCTTAATTCAAATTTTTAACCTATTTGAAAAACCGGAACATTTTTGATTGGCAGCTTTTTTGTAATTAGTTTAGCAATATATATAACCGATGTAAATTATATAAAAAACATTACCTTAACAATATTTTGGATCTTTTCAAAGGTTTAAAAATAGTTGCAAGAAAAAAATACCTTTTATATTGCAACTATTTTTGTGCTAATTAATATAACGCCTTATATTAATTACCACAAAATTGTTATATTTTTCAATAAGGGTGCAAATTTGGATTAGGTATTATTTTAACTTTTAATCTTATAATTTTTTTTGAAAAATGACTTTTAGCTCGAGTGTTTGGCTTAATTGTGGAGAAAACATGCAAAAACCGATAAATCCATTTTTATATTTTAAGAGTATGGTACCGATTCTTACTAATTTTGGTAAACTCTTTTGACTTAGCACAGCATTTTATGAAAAAACCAAAACAGAGACAACCCAACAGGAGCAACATCATCTTTTAATAGTTTTTAAATAGGTATTTGGGGGACTCGGCTGTACACATTTTTGACCAATTCTCTTAATAAGTTAAAATTCCCACTCTTTTAAAGGTTGCAAAATTCTAAGACACTAAAAATAATCAAAACGGTACGAAATTTCGAAAAATGATTTAAAGTGTTTTTTTGTTTAGTTATTATCCACAGATTTTTACAATTATCATTACTTTCCAAAAAATTAATACAACTTCATTGACACATTTGACGTGGTTTGACTCACTAGCATAGGTTTTTCTATGCTCACTAGTATAGGTATTTAGATAGAATAAGATTTTAAGTTTTATTTATTTGTATTTTTTATTTTAAACCTATTATGTACCAAACATATTTTATTACACTTAAAATGTATTTAAACAACAATGTAAATAAAGTTTATGTTTAATGTTGTATATGTATTTTATATTTAATTTCCCTAATATTTTATTACTATTGAAAAGAGCCTAAAATTGTAGGAAAAAATATGTTGTGAAATTGGACTTACCTAATACTGCGGCCCTGGGCTGCAGATTACTATGTTTATAAACATAGTAATCTGCAGCCCAGGGCCGCAGTATTAGGTAAGTCCAATTTCACAACATATTTTTTCCTACAATTTTAGGCTCTTTTCAATAGTAAACAGGATTAAGTCCTGGCTTTTGATAAATCAAAAACTAAGTAAGCCAGGATTTAATCCTGTTTATCATTGGAAAGAGCGGAAAATTGTAGGCAAGAAATATTATATATATTATGGCAAATGTTATAATTCTTGTATCTAAAATAACATAATTTCCTTATAAGAATACAATATACTTAATATTAATTAATACAAATTTTATAACTAAGAATAATTATTTTAAAATTAAAATTATTATACACTTATATAAGCATTATGATATTCTTAATTAGAGATTACATGTCTTAAATGTCTTTTGATTAAGTATATATATTTTTTAAATTAAAATAACGATGCACTTGCTATAAGCATTACGATATTCTTAATTGAAGATTTAACGAAGTTTATGACAAACTATACTTGTGCTGATTATAAGAATATAATAATCTATTTCTAAATGTATCACATACTTTTTACCAGTAGATGGGATAAACTCACATGAAGAATTGTTATTCCCAACGCATATATAAGAATGTAATTTACTTGGTTTAATTCTAAGTTTAAAGAAAATGTATCGGTTTTTCAGTGTGTAAATGCAAATTTTTTAAAATCATTTAAAATGCACCTACACTGTTTAAAATATCTGTGGTGTAAAAAGTAATCGTAAAATGGTGTCAAAATCCAACACCAAGTGGTGTTAATATAACACCATGAATTATGGTTGAAAATGTGTACCGATCGCGGCAAAGGCAGTGTGGATCACGTGATGTTCTTAAATCTCGCCTATGTTGACTTACATGAAGAATATATAAGCTCAGGTAGTCCTTTGCTTTGGTGTGACACTACAAGTTGTTCGATACTAAAGAGATCTTAAATAGGTGGAAACAGCTGTCAATACTTGAAGTATTTTAAGTTATTGGAACGCACTAAAAACATTATCTCCAGCGAGTTGAAGGTTCCATTTTCTGGAATAATACCACTGGTAATATACTAGTAATGCGTCAAGGAACTTCCTGTTTCCTTTTTTTTCCTTTTTTCTGTGTAGTATGATTTAATTTGACACATAATATTTAACACTGAAAAGGAGTTCAATTTACACCAGGTAAAATTTATTTTAATACTGTGTGAAAGTTAAATTAACACCATTTTAGTATTTGAATTTACACCGGCCAACGAACCATATTTAACACCATTTTGGTTTGTATCGATATAGACCATGTATGGTGTTAATTTGGTGTTAAAATGGTCATGAAATTTTGAACAGTGTATGCATCTAAGGCCCTCAGTTTATTTCTCTGCGTTAGAAAATATTTCCGCCTTGCATTAAAATAAAAGTTTAAACCACGCCCACCGCATCAACTTTGTTACAGCGTTACAGTTAGGGTTGGGAAAATTTCACTTTTTGCTTGTACTTGAAATTTAATAATAATAATAATAATAATAATGATTTATTTGCAGAAATAACTACATTTTATGAAAATTATAAAATAAAGATATATCTTTACATTAGCACAGTTCTGCAAAAAGGACTAAAAGGCAGTAAAAACTGATATAAATTTAGCCCAGAAAAGTATACATACAGTTTAGAAATTTAAAAAAACAAACAAATTAAAGCTAAAACACTAATAACAACCAATTATATGATCTTTTGAAAAGACAAACGTACAACAAATTAATCTAACTAACACTAAATCTAAAACTGGCTATCAAATAAATTGGCTTTAAATTTAAATTTAAAATTTAAAAGATTTAAATTCTTAAGGTTTAAAGAGAGTCCATTATATAAGCTGTAAATGTTATAAGAGAAAGATCTGCGAAATAATACAGTATGATGTGAAGGTGGTGAAAGCATACCCTTAAAACGTAAATTCAGATTGTGAACATCGCTTCTAAATGTAATTTTGTTATACAGATATGGGGGAATTTTACTAATTATAATAGAATGATACAGCGTCGCAGCATGTAGTTTCCTTCGATTTAACATATTTAGCCATTTGGCATTTTTAAGTTTAAATGATACTGAATCATATTTCCGAATTCCGTATATATAGCGAAGACAACTCTTCTGCACCCTCTGTATGCGACATTCGTCTGCTTTTGTTAAACAGGGACCATAAACTGTGTCGCAATAATTAAAATGGCTCAGAACCAAGGTGTCACAAAGTTTTATTTTTAAATCTTGGGAGAGAATGTGGCGATGTGGAAAAAGAGTTTTTAAACCAGCATAGCACTTTTTTAAAGTATTAGAAATGTACGATGAAAACCTTAAGTTCTCATCAAATAGTAATCCAAGGTTTCTGGCCGTTTTAGTATATACTAATTCATTCCCTTTAACTTTTAGTTTAAAATTGTTTAAAAAATTTTCCCTGTTCTGGCCAAATATAATAAAACATGACTTGCTAGAATTTATCTTAAGATGGTGGTTTTCGGAAGTCATTACTAAACTATCTAGGTCATTGTTTATATGATTGGCAGCTTGAAGCATTTGTGATGGTAGGAATGAGTACATCAGTTGTGTGTCATCAGCATATAGATAAGGCTTGCAATAATTTAAGTTGTTGATGAAATTAGACGTATACAAACAAAACAACAAGGGACCTAAAATTGAACCCTGAGGAACACCGCAAACTACAAACTCTTCACTAGATTTGCCTTTGTTTGTTTCGACAAATTGCTTTCTTTGGCTTAAGTAGTTTTTAATAAGTTTTCTGGATTCTTCCGAGAATCCAATAAAATGAAGAATAGAAAGGAGTATATTGTGGTTTATAGTATCGAAGGCTTTGGAATAATCCAAAAGTATTAAAATTGATGTTTTACCTTTATCAACCTCTTTTAAAATATCATCCACAACATCCAGAAGAGCTGTAGCACAGCTAAAACCTTTTCTAAAGTCTGATTGACAAGAAGGTAAGATGTTGTTATTGTTAATATAAGTTCTGATTTGAAAGTTAATGATCTTTTCTAGGACTTTAGACAAAACAGGTAAAATTGATATGGGCCGTAGTTCATCCAAGCTGGAAATATTAGTTTTTTTTGGCAAAGGAAATACTTTAGAAATTTTCCAGATATCTGGGAACACAGAATCTAGCAAACATGAATTAAGAATGTTTGTGATATATGGTAGAATATAAGGACAACATAACAATATCATGTCTATACTTATTTCGTCTACACCTACGGCTTTAGTTTTTATTTCCAAAATATATTTGTATATAGTTTGTTCTGATACTAATTTAAAATAAAAAGGTGAATTTAAGCTATTTAATTTATTTCACTTGAAATTTTCATGACATTTATGAAATTTATTAAAATTTCCTAAATTTCTAAAATTTCATGAAATTTCATGAAATTTATGAAATTTATTGAAACTTTCAATAAATTTCAATCACTTTAAGTGTACCTAATATATTAATATTGAAATAAGCCCACTCGGGGACCAGGGCAAATTGCCTCTCTTACCTCCTACCCCTCTGTGGGCCCCTACACCAATAATATAAATAGTAAATACCTATGTTTACCACAAATTTCTTGAGATTTCCTTTTAAAATATTTTTAAAATTACTAAAACTAAAAGAGTTATAGCACTTTTTGGTAAGCTAATGAGATTGTGCCAGTTTCATTGTTTTATATTTATATATAATATATATTATATATTTATTATTTTTAAATATTTTACTGAAACTTCATCAAAATTTTATGAGCCAATGGCATTTTTTATCCGTTTTCCTATGCAATTATAGCAAAAGTAAAAGTTTAAATTAATCATGACTTTTAAAAAAATTTTAAAGTCTGATTTAATTTACAAATTAAATTGGTAACTGAATTAAATTATTTAAATTAATTTATGCATATTAGTAACAATAATTACTTATAGTGTATTCAAATCCAAGCCGAACTAAACAAAAACGCCCAGACGCTTGATAACTCGTTCTTATTGGTCGATTCGGAATCTGTTGTAAATTATTATTAAAGGTCCCAGGGGAGGCCGCATGTGAAATTTATGAGAAATTTTCAGTAAATTGCGAAACTTTCAATGACATTTCTGAAACTTTCACAGGCAATGTTGAAATTTTCGGATTGAAAATTTCATTTGAAATTTTTAAAAATTTTACTTTTCCAACTAAATGAAATACCCAACCCAACCCTAGTTACAGTACCTGGTCAAATATAGGAAGTGTAGAAAGTATTAACTCGCTTGGTAGATTGATAAACAAATGTTAGTTTGTAATAATTTTATTTTATTAAAATGGTTTTTATGTAAGAAGTTAGAAAATTTAAATGTAATGACGTTTTCCACAGTATGGTACTCAACAAAAATTATTAGAAATTAGAAACTTCATGGAATATTTTATAATATTAAATGGGGCTTCCGAAAACGTGTTACTTTTCAACGCCCATAAAACCGTAATTTATATGTTTTGTTCAGTTAAAGCTATATTTGGAGTTTTTAGTGCCTTTAAATGTACTGGAACTTGAATAACCATAAAAATGAACCAAAAACTTATTTCTTAAAATTGTAACGCAAAATTGCCCATATGTAAATTTCTATTTTGTATTATTATGTGAAATAAATGAACAAATTTTAATTTGCAAAGATTCAAACACTATAATAATTATTGAAGTACATAAAATATAACTGTCAATTAACACACAATTATCGTTGGAATCTATTAAATACAGTGTCATACATCTAAGGAAGAAAATGCAAAGTAAAAGTTTAAAATAATTGTTTCTTAAGGCTATTAATTATCAAACTAATAAAAATTTTAATTGCAATATTAACAATAATGGTTTTGATATGTGCCATATATGGAAATTTAATATACCTATAAACAATAAAAATATTACACATACCTATATCGGGATTATATGGTAAATGTAATTAACAGGCAATCTGTAAGTGTTTTTAGCCAGTTTATATGCACTTCCTGATGGGTACAGTCTACAAAAAGAGGACTGCTAATTGAAGATGCAAAATGTGGTAATTAAAAAAACGAATACTTACGGCGAATATTAAGTAGCACGTGGTGTACAATAATATACAAGGAGATTTATAATACCAATTTATAAAAAATTTCTTTAAATTAAAATAAGAAGAAAACTTCCCATTAAAAAGTTTCGGAAACGCTTGGTTTCCGAGAAACATAGTGTTTTAATTTTTTTAAATTTAAATTTAAATTTTCTTAGACAATGAAAGACAGTGGACGCGTAATCAGATCGTTGGAAAGGCTGGAAGATGTAAACCAAAGCTGTGAACAGTTTCATGCAAAATTTAATTATAAATGATCTTATTTTAAATAAAATACCTCATATTTGTTCAATTAGAAAACACAGAAAGTGATTACAATAAATATATTTATTATCTTATAAAGCGAATTTTAAGCAAAAATACACAAAACAAACTTGCAAAGTTGACATTGACAGTAAGGCTCACATATGGCATGCTTTACTTATAATATCTTATAATAAACTACAATGGGCATTACATGTCCATTGTTTTAATATGTCTATGGGTTTTCCTAATATCTGAAAAACCCATTTACCGATTTTCTTTGTGTTCATTTATAGCAAGAGTAATTCCAGTATTCAAAAAAGGCGAGAAAGCACAAATTTCCAATTATCGTCCAATATCCCTGTTATCAAATTTTTCCAAGGTTTTTGAAACCATCATATATAATCAAATATATTTTAACACTAAACAATATGTATCTCACTACCAACATGGATTTGTATCTGGCCGATCAAAAGTGACCAACCTTGCATCATTTAGCCAATTCATTTGCGAGTCCATTGATGATAGAACTCAAGTTGACACTATATATACAGACCTATCGAAGGCTTTTGACTGCATAAACCATGATCTTTTATTGGATAAGTTATCTAATCTTAATTTTTCCCCTAATTTAGTAAGACTTATGGCATCATATTTAAAAAATCGCAAAAATTATTTATATTACAAAAAGTTTTCTTCCAATATTTATAATATGTCATCTGGTGTTCCACAGGGGTCAAATTTAGGGCCCCTTCTATTTAATTAATTGTTAACGAACTTCTTCTGAACCTAACTTGCCCCGCTCTTGCTTATGCCGACGACATAAAGATATACTCAATTATTAAACATCCTGATGATGTTAAGATACTTCAAAATAATTTAACCTTCATAGCAAATTGGTGTCATTTGAATCAACTTAAGTTAAATGTTAATAAATGCTTTATTGCAACATATACCAATTTTAGCAACGTATGCTGTAAACAATGTCAAATTACAAAGAACAGATTTAATTAAGGATTTAGGAGTTACTTTTGATATTGGTTTTAGTTTTATACCACATCTAAATAGCGTATGTTCATCGGCTGGTAAAATGCTTGTATTTATCATCAGATCCTCCAAGGAGTTCACTGATTTAAGTATAATAAAAACCTTATACTTTTCGTTTGTAATTAGTAAATTAGAATATGCAAGCCTTATTTGGAATCCTTATTATACTCGTCATATTCTTGAATTCGATCGTATATAACGCAGATTCCTAAAATATATGTCGTTTAGATTATATGGATCATACCCTGATAAAGGTGCTTGTTTGGACGATCTTTCTCTTCATCTAAACATAAAAGATTTAAAAACAAGACGCCAAATACAGAATACCAACTTTCTTAGAAAACTTCTACACAACCAAATCGACTGTCCATATCGTCTGTCCAAATTAAACATCAACGTACCTAGAATTAACTCAAGATCATTCAATACGTTTAAACTTCCAACTTTAAGAACCCATTTGATTAATCAAGCGCCAATCAACGTGATATGCAAAAACTCCAATACATGCGAGACGGAAAAATGCTTCCCGGGTATAGCAGGTGTTATTTTTAAGAAGAAATATGGCACCCCTTATCTTCCAATTTATTTTGATATTTGTTTTAGACGAAGCAATTCAAAATAAAAGTTTGTCGGTCGCATTTAGATTTAATCTCCTAAAGCAAAAAATAAACACATACTGAAAATGTTAAAATATTATGTAAAATAACATTTTTATCACGAATTAACTTATATTTTTATTGTTATTGTTAGAGTTGGATTTATTTTTTTTACAAAAGAAATTGACCAAATAAGACATTTTTAAAAATTATTCGTTTCCAAATAAACATTTTTTATAAAACTTGCCATTTTATCTTTCTCACTTTGTGTTTTATGCCGTCCCATCGTGGAATTTTTGTTTTGTTTTTTTTATTGTTTTTAGTTTATATACAATATCATTTTCTTAAAATTTAAACTTTGTTTATAAAAACTAAAAATTTCACCCAAAGGTTTCAATTTAGCATGGAATGCTTTATAATATATTACCGTTTATGCTCAAGAAAAGTGACACAACTCAAGAAAGACCTTTTCTAAATAAGCAAAGGCATTGCAAAACATGTTTGGATTTATTAGACAAAGTAGCGTATATAGTTTATAAAATGACAGAGGGAAAAGTGAAAATAAAATAACATTCTGGTATATATAATAAGTAATAAAAAAATGTCTTTCGTTTAAGTTCACATTTCATGTGCATGAGAAACATATTTATTTGAAAATGTTTGTACATATCAATACCCATGTTGAAATAAATGATTTATTATATTTTAAATATTAAAATATAGAAAAAATACAATAAGCAATAATAAATTGTGCATTTAAGTACATTCTTAAAATGAAATATACAAACATGTAGATTACTGCAGTCAGAGATTTGTTCCAAAAAAGTTGCAATTAATTGCAAGTCCTTTATTATATTTTTTGTTTCTTTTACGTCGTTATAGCCAGAAAAGTTTAATTCCGTAAATAAATTTCTGTTTAATTGGCTTTCCGACTAGTCTCTCTTGAGTGCTATGCTTTTTACGTTAGTTTTATTTCTCATTCATAAAGCTTTCCGTTGTTAAAAGCCATTTGTTTTTCAGGACGTAATAGAAATAAGCTAATGAAAAATTACGTTTCAAAAACTTAACAGCAGGGTTAATTACTATTTAAACATTATTATATTAAATTTATATATTTTTTATATAAGTCATCTTAAATAAAATTAGCTTATAACTAAAAACAATAGCCATTTATGTAAATAATGAAATTTTGTTGCTAGTAAATGTTATTTAAATAAATAATGTATATTTTAATTGGCAACAAATGCAAATAATATAAATAATTCATTCAACGGTGCGTGATTTATATTTTCCCATTATAAAAAATAACAAAAATATCCATTTAATTATGCGCAATACACCTAGAATAATTTTATCTTTTAGAAAAATTATCGCAAATATACATAATTTATGTTTGATTTAAATGAATTATAAGTACTCGCATTAAAATTAAATGTCATTTGTATGAATTTATGGACGTGCATATGAAAACGAAACTCATTATTTTCATTTAATTTTAGCACATGTGAAAGGGTTTTCTCATTCACTTGCCCCATTATAAATATTCAGCCAACTCACGTGACCTTTTCATCTACTTATCATAAACAAATTGTTTATGTGACGTTTTGCAACAAAAGCTTTTCACAAAAATGTGCTTTTATAATTACGCCTTAAAACCTTTCCCAACATTGTGTTTACATTATTAGTTAAATAATCAAACAAATCTGTCCCCCTAAATTTACATAAATATATACTTTAACTTGTTTGTGTTGATATCATTGAAACAGTGGGAATAAATTTAAATTTCACACAATTGTTTTGCAATTAAAAATTTAACAAATAAAAAGTTTTATATTTTTTGTCACAGGGGCATTCCACGTTACTCGGTAATTTTTGTCCCGCCCGTCACAATTAAAAATTGTGAGTAAAAACCACAAATTATTAAATTAATATTTTATAATATTATTATTATTTTTATTGTGCTTATAAGCTTATAACAAGCATAATAAACAATATTTTAAAATAAATTTTATAACTGTTTTTTTTACTCAAAATATTAAATTGTGACGGGCGCACTGTGGGCCAAAAATTCCCTAAATATTGATAAAGTCAATGTTTAATAATGATGGAACACTAAGTTTTTTTATGCTAAAAACGGTCAAGTAGGCCATTAAGCTTACATAAGTCTGTGAGTTTTTATGTTGAGACACGCGGGTTTGACAAATGTCGGTAAATTTAATACTTATTGTCTGGTTTATTTTATTTAAACAAATCGCTTAAGTTTAAGACATTACAGTTAAATGTGCAATAACCGAATAGAGCTTTATTTTTAATCAAATTGTAAGAGAGCACACAGAAAATCTTGCATTTTCTCCTGGATAGGCAAACAGTTTTTTTTCGATAATAAAGCTTGAGTACTGAAGAGTTTAAGAGCATCAACAAAAACGTGTAGTTCAGTGTAGATCTTGATATATCTCTGGTGAAATATCTATGTGATATGTTAATTTTTGATTTTACATGCGTTCACTAAATCATTATTTTATTTTGGAAATTCAAAAAAAATCTATAAAATTTAAATGGTATAAAACCTTGAACTTGCCTGCATCTGGACCACTCATAGTGTATGTCAAAAAGTTAATCCATGGTTGATGCTCTTAAACTCTCCAGTACTCAAGCTTTATTATCGAAAAAAAAACTGTTTGCCTATCCAGGAGAAAATGCAAGATTTTCTGTGTGCTCTCTTATAATTTGATTAAAAATAAAGCTCTATTCGGTTATTAGTTGAAAGGTTATTAGGCCTAGATTGTAAAAGACTTTTTGAATATGTCATTCTGTCATTTTGAAAGTTTTGACGTTTTTTTCGAAATGCCATATTTAAGGCAATTTTAGTGATTTGAATGGATTTTTTACAGTTTTTTTTTGTTTAATCGTTTGAGCTATAGTGCCTATATATGGGCAGAGTAATTTTGAAATACCCTGAAAACAAGAAACATTTATTATTAAAAATCAAAATAGTTGAGTTTTTTTAATATAAAAAAATATATACAGGGTGATTCACCTAACTTATTCATTAGAAGTTTATGGAGAACGAAAAAAGATATCGAACACCCTGTATAAAATTTTCAAATACTTTTAATGGCTTTCGATAGAGTGCTCCTTAGTTAATTGTTACACAAAAAATTAACTTTTTAACATTACAATTAGTGGTAATACAGACATATTAGTAAGACAATCCATCTGTGAAATTTTTATTTTAAATTAAATATCGTTAAACTGTTAAAACTGTTAAAAATAAAATAATAATCAAATTTTAGTATTTCTAGAATTTTACGTAGAATTCAAAAATGCAATAATATTTATATGGTTCCATTTGAAAAACCAAAATAATTTTAAAAAGTAGTTTACATTGGCTTATAATTGCTATACCAATTTCAAATCGATATCTTTTTCCGTTCTCCATAACTTCTAATGAATAAGTTATGTGAATCACCCTGTATACAGTGTGCATTTGTTTGCGACTCACCCCTGTAAAATCTTTATTTATTGTGCGATTTTAACCGGATTTGTTTAGTGTAGATTGATTGATAAACTGTATTTTGGAGCAAAAAACGCCATATTTGTACAAAATGCAAGGCCTACTATGTAAGTTTTTAAGAGTAAATTTTTAAGAATTCATATTAGCGATTTTTTTAAACAAAATCTCAGCACGGCACTGGATTCACCACCCCTCAAAATAAATAATAATACATTTTATTGAAAAATTTTAAGTCGAAAAATGCACAATATTATCTACAAAAATTTATTCTGTCAAGTTATCCATGAACAAAAGCATTGAAACAAAATTAATAGTAATATAAGTTTAATTTTATTTTAATGTTTTTTCATGGATAACTTGACAGAATAAATTTTTGTACTTAAAATTTTTCACTAAAATTTAGTATAATCATTTTAAGGGGTGGTGAATCCAGTGCAGTGCTTAGATTTTGTTTAAAAAATCGCTAATATGAATTCTTAAAATTTTACCCTTAAAAACTGAAATCGTAAGCCCTGTATTTTGTAAAAATATTGCGTTTTTTTAATTAAAGTTGTGCAATTTATTATCTACTATAATTTATCGACAAATTTAAAATTTTATTTAAAAAATCCAAATATTACAGGTTTTATACCATTTTAAATATTTTTTTATTTTAATAAAATAAATAATAAAAATTTAAAATCGAATAAAATCTGTAATATTTGGATTTTTTAAATAAAATTTTAAATTTGTCGATAAATTATAGTAGATAATAAATTGCACCACTTTAATTTGAATTATCTCAAATAGGGGGGCCTGGAGGCGGGTGAGGCAACAGGAAAAACTTCAATTTAAATTCTGTTTGCGCCGAACTTGTTTATTTAATGTCATTATAAACTATTATAAATTTGGTGTGGGTCCCATGTCTAATAACTGAGATATTGGTATACATGAAATCCATTTTTTATTTTAATACAAAAGGCACTATATACTTACATATATTGTAATACAAAAACGTGGATTAAAAAACGTACAAAATAGGATTTAAACGCGGCAACATTGTAAGTTATTGGTTTCTATGGTAACTCTTTTCGCTCTTGACAGTGGCAATGACATTTATACAGGGTGTCCGGAAAAAGGAGGTCAATCCTTTAACCATATATTCCTTGAGTTAAAACAATAAGACTTTCATAATACCATTTTTCAATTTAGAGCTTCATGTTCGATATACAGGGCGACAAAGTTTGAAATTTAAAACAGTTTTTTTTTAATAATTCGAGTAATTAATAAGGTATTAAGTTAAAATTCGGTACACTACTTCAACATAAATAGTTACACCTTTTGAGATCAACAAAACAAAAAACAATTGTCAAATAATCAAAATAAGGGGGGTCCAGTACTCAATGACCCCCCCTATTTTTTAGTACGGGCGCCAGTGACTTCCAAACGGTATTTTTTCAGGTAATCATTTAGTGTTGAACATTTTTTGTCTCTTATAAAATTTTGATAAAATGATTTGTTTTAGAGATAATTTGTAAAGTATTGGTCTGATTGATGCTCACGCGGCTTATGGCAATCTTATAATTTTCAAATGTAGTACTGGACCACCCTATTCTGATTATTTGACAATTGTTTTTTGTTTTGTTGTCCTCAAAAGATGTAACAATTGTCAAATAATCAAAATAGGGGGGTCCAGTACTACATTTGAAAATTATGAGATTGCCATAAGCCGCGTGGGCATCAATCAAGGACCAATACTTTACAAATTATCTCTTAAACAAATCATTTCATCAAAATTTTATAAGAGACAAAAAATGTTCAACACTAAATGATTACCTGAAAAAATACTGTTTGGAAGTCACTGGCGCCCGTACTAAAAAATAGGGGGGGTCATTGAGTACTGGACCCCCCCTATTTTGATTATTTGACAATTGTTTTTTGTTTTGTTGATCTCAAAAGATGTAACTATTTATGTTGAAGTAGTGTACCGAATTTGAACTTTATACCTTATTAATTACTCGAATTATTAAAAAAAATCTGTTTTAAATTTCAAACTTTGTCGCCCTGTATATCGAACATGAAGCTCTAAATTGAAAAATGGTATTATGAAAGTCTTATTGTTTTAACTCAAGGAACATATGGTTAAAGGATTGACCTCCTTTTTCCGGACACCCTGTATATGCAGTGTTATATAAAATCCTAAAATGAGATGTGAAAACAAATTATGTTCTGTAAAACGAATGAAGTTTTTTTTCTTTGTATATATTTAATATTATTGGCACTATCTTTATAAATATTTTGTTAAGAATGCATACATTTTTATGGATTAAACTATTTTTAAGTAAGGATCGAGACGTCCAAGTTTGACAGGCGTTGTTAGGTTAATTTTTGGTCTGACTGTGTCCTAAATCGTGTGTGTAATATTTCTAGAACTCGTAAGATAACAATAAAATAAAACAACTCTGAGGCCGAGTTTTAATTTTGGGACGAGAAGGCTAAAGCAATATTTTTTACAGTGTTTGAGTTGGTTTTCCTGTATGGCGTTTGGCTGTGTTTAAGATGAGCTAACAGGAGTTAAAATTCTGCATCTCCGTATTATACTATAATAGTCATAGCATAGTCAACTAGCAACTCTACTGGATTGTCACTGCATTACTGTTTCACATGTACGAGGCTAAGTCACTGTTAATCAACTAAAGAGTCTTAGTCTTTAGTCTAAAGACTAAGACCGTTCTGAGTAAATATTAATTTTAAGTTTTTATATAAAATAAGTACAGTTCTCCTTAAGAGTTTTTTACGCGCCTATTCTTTATCTTATTTAATAACCAAGACCTGTAAATCAAAGATAGCTACGATAAATTTCAACCAAAACGTATGTTAGCCATAAAGATACAAGTTAAGTGGAATATTTAAGTATTAGTGCATTAAATATTGATTTTATTTTATTAATAAAAAACTGTGGCTCATAGAGAAGTTTTATTGCTGCTGTTGTTGCCATAATAACATACCAAAGTCTTAGTGTTTATTTAAATAGTATATAATGTGTATATTTGAATCCTAATAAACACAGGTTTTTTATTTTAGCTTTTGGCGCCCACTGAACAATACCAATGTTTGTCTTTCCTACACCCAGTGCCCGACTGATCCTAGTTAGCCGTTCGCAAATTATTTATTATATATTTATAACTAAATTCATAGTATAGTATTTACTGTTATAATATTAGGACATAAAAATAAGGTTAAAATAAAGCAACAAAAAACATGCAGTATATGGTTTTCATTTTATTTTTGGTAGTGTTCAAATTTGTAGTTTGGCAACTAACGTCAAATTTAATTTCTTTATAAAATATTATAAATTACTTATAAATTGCAATATGGAGTATACTGAATTCTCTATTCACCATTACCAAAGGTGTGTACAAAATTTTAGCTCAATTAGATGACAGCAAGTGCTTGAAAAATGGACTACAAATTTTGAACCACACCGACCGAGAGACATACAAAGCAAGTTAAATAAGAGCTTATAAATAGTATATTATTTTACGCATATAATGCAGGCTATTATTCATGAGGTTTGAGTCTCGAGTCGTCAGGCGAGAGACTTAAATCATCCGAGTAAATAATGTGCATTATTTCAAGTGTAATACTATGATTTTTATACTCCAATTACAACAACATTATTTATTATAACCTCACTTCCCAATTTTAAAGATTATTATAGTCGACCCTTGTATATATAAAAAATCTGAAATCTGTTAACCTTACTTTTTCCCAATTTAAAATAGCTTCAAATCAGTGGCGGCTGGTTGTTTTGGGTATACCAATATCTTAGTTATTAGACATGGGACCCACACCAAATTTATAATGGTTTATAATGGCAATAAATAGACCAGTTTGGCGCAAACAGAATTTAAATTGAAGTTTGTGAAAAAAAGTTAGTTTTTAGTGTAGCCTCACCCGCCTCCTGGCCCCCTATTTGAGATAATTTAAATTAAAGTGGTGCAATTTTTAATCTACTATAACACAGTTCAACACGATTTTCCTTTTATGAAAAATTTTAACAGATTTTAAAATTAAAGGTAAAAAAACGTACCCGTATTTCACTGTTTCACGAAATCACGTCATTTAAAGTTTTTATACTCGTACAGCCATTATTTTAATCTATACAGATTTTTAATTCTTTATTTTGTTATAAATCATTTTTTTCTTTAAATATAGTATGTTTTTACATAATACAAAAATTATACCTAAAGAAAATAATAATTTTTTTTTTTAATTTTTGATTTTTTTTTTAATAAAACAACAGATTTGTATTTATGTTATATTAAATATTATTATTATACATATATATTTATTTAACATATTATGTTGGAAAAAAATCTTGATTTTTTGGTTTGACGATTATACATTGCAATGCATGCTTTAGAATCTATAATGGTATCACAACCTAAAAAACACCACTAAATATACAGGGTGTTTTAGGAAGTTTTAGGGGAACGTAAAAAGATATCGATTTGAAATTTAAAAGCGTTTATAATACATATAGGTATGTCTATTTATTTAAATATTTTACATAAAATTCCACTTCCTGTTTGACCGGAAGTGACATCAACTATGGGTATAAAATGTTTGGATTCTTAAAACATTGTTTAATAGATTCCATGTCAATTATTTAATATTTTTCAACAAATTACCCTAGAAACCCCAGGTCAAATTGGGCTAAGTTGAAAGGTTAACACCCGGTATGTTTTTACCTAATCAAATATCAAATTTAAAAAAATTTCTATTATTGTAACTATTCTCTATACCTAAAGTTAAAAATTTCAGAGATATTAAATATAACAAATATTAATATTAAATTTTAACAATTTCTAAAATTTTAAATATTATTTTATATCAAGAAACCTGTGACGGTTGAGTTGGCGATATTTGTGGTTACCACGTAGGTAACGTCTCCAGGGTACAGTCTTGCGAAAAAATTATGAATCACTTAGCTACAAGCTCGTATACTTTTACGGTGAGTATATTATAAAAAAATTTGACAATATTGTACCGCGACAACTACCTTAAGTGTTTTGTAAACAAAATTATTGATAAAAAAGTAGTCAGTGAGTTTTAAAAAACATTGACAAGCCAAACGTTTTCAAAGTAATACAAACCGTATTTGCTAATTTTGAAAAAAAATCAACAGGCTGTAGAATGTCAACTACATGAAGCACTAGGCTAGCAAAATGTTTTTTAATTTTTTATTTGATTATGTAAAAACCAAAGGGTGTTTGGCTAGCAAAATGTTTTTTAATTTTTTATTTGACTATGTAAAAACCCAAAGGGTGTTTTATTTAAAATAAAAAAAGTTATTAACGGTTCAAGTAAGCCTAATTTGCCCTGGGTTTTCTTGGGTAATTTGTTAAAAAAATGTTGAAATTGAAATGGAATCTTTTAAGCAATGTTTTAAGATTCCAAAAATTCCACCCCCATCTCCGCAAACCTAATAGCAAAAAAGTTATATGCTATTTTTGATTGACAAGCATTTGTCAAATTTTAACGAAAAAAATTCAGTTTAGGTATAGGAAATGGTACAATAATTTTAAAATTTAAAAAATAAAAATATATAGAATGTTTTATTTAAAATAACAAAGATGATGTCACTTCCATTTTGTTTAAAATATTTTAGAAAAATAGGCTTAATTAAACCCTTTAAAAATTTCAAATCGATATCTTTTGCCGTTTCTTGGAAACTTTCAATAGACCACGAACGTAAAACACCTTATATAATTAAAATAATTTTACAATAAATAAATAATTTTAATGGTTGTCCATTCAATGAATACATTTTTCATAAAATTATACTGTATAGCTGTTATAGAAGCTGTTATATTATGTGGCGAATACCGTGGAAAACATTTTATTAGATCGCACTTCAAAAAAATACCGTGATCTGAAAAAAGGTCGAGACACGGGTATAATTTTTTTAAGCCTATTTTTTAAATCTATAGGAATTTTTAATGGAAGGGAATCAAATTTTGTCGAACTGTGTAATTTATCGACAAATGTAAAATTTTATTTAAAAAATCCAAATATTACAGATTTTATACCATTTTAATTTTTAAAAATTTAAAATCGTATAATAATATATTAAAGAACTAATGTCATAAGACGTCATTTTATCGCACGCGGACAATTTATAAAACGAGCGTCTAAGGAGTCTTATGACATGAGTTCTTTATGCTATTTTATCTATTTTGCAAAAATTCTATGTTATTTGGTCGAATTTTTCTTTAGATATTTGTTACCATAGTCATTGGTTTGACAGATAATGTCAAAATCGATTCGCCATGCCGTACTTAATTTACTTATTTACAATAAGCGGCTTTTAATGAAATAAAACTAACTTTTTTTTGAAAACTTCAATTTAAATTTTGTTTGCGTCAAACTTGTCTATTTAATGTCGTTATAAACTGAGTTATTGTTATACCCAAAATCCACCAGCCACCACTGCTTCAAATAACAATAAATAATGAAGCGTTTTTTTTTATTTTGTATGACATTTATTTTATTTTTATGATTTTTAAATTTTGAGAATGCCTATTAGTAAAATGTAACCTCGGATTAATTTTCAACAGGTGAAAACAGTACAAATAAATTTCTGACATAATATTTTGGTTCGTCATTAATACATTGCAAAAAAGAGCAGACTCGATTTCCGAGCACTGATTTCCTAAAAGTATGAGTCAAAATGAAGTTAATTAATTGGACGGCTTTCTGCAGAATGGGACCAACCCACACCATGATGAAACTGAGAAAAAAGCTATCAAAGATTTTAATAATTTTAAAATTACCTGTTAATTTATGCCGATTTTGGACTTACGGAGGTTTAAGGGATAAAATTTAATAATTTCATCAGGTGGATTTTGTGATGTTATGTGTAAGGGTGACGAAAAAAAATGGGCTTTTGTTGGTTGGTTCCTTTCTGCAATTTATGAAAACTACTATCTGATGTATGTTTGTATTTAAAGAAAAGCGACAATTATTTATTTCCAAACAAAATACAACTAATATTACTATTATAATGGTAATATGAATTAATTTTGATTCTATTTGAAATTCGTCCACATCATTTTCCAACCCCACCTCATCTTGTAAGCTACCAAAAAAAATGCATCAAGACTTTATATTTTGCAGAAGCAGGAAATCTTTAAAGACTTTGGTAGTGGGTCTACCAGCCTGCTTTTTTATAAAAAAGATCCAACCCACTTGCAGATATTATACAGATTCTAATTCTGGATTAGTAATCCACACTATTATTGAATGTGGGTTGGTTCAATGATTAATAGATTTAACTACACTTGCATTTTGGCTGTGACCTATTTTGCAGATAAATTATACATACTTAATTAGTGCATAGGCTAAATATCTCGATTTTTTTGGTTTTGTGGGTTGGTTCCTTTCTGCAGAAAGGCGTCCAATTGTGCAATTAGTTTTGGTCGGAAATGCAAGCAAACTTTTTTCGCCTTCCCGACCACCGCGCGGTGCAACGTGTATACTTTTAGGATGGAATTCAGAGATAAAGCAAAGTAATTTATAATTCCACCTATTATATAACCCAAAAAATGCGTAAGTGGCTTTGAAAATGTAAGTAAAACTTTTTTAAAGTAGGTACCTAAGTTTTACTAGTTTTACTATTTTTTTAATTTAGTCTTGTAAAAAATGGCGAATGCGCCAGGAAAAAAGCGGGTTTTACATCAAATACTATTAAGTAAAGTTGCGGTTTGTTAAGCTCAATAGACAACGTTATAAAAAAAAAACTTGGTAGTTATATGACGTAGTGTCTTTTACGAGTAAAAATTGTCTCAAAGTACCTAGGTAGGATTTACGTCCGGGCATTTAGTTTTTGAGGTAATCCAGTCGCCATCTCGTACGTATGCAATTACCGGAAAGTATACGAGCTAAAAAGTACAAATTATGCCCGCTAGGCTACTAATATATAGGAAGGGAGCGGCATTAAAATACATAAAATTGTATTCATTTGTAAATCTTTTGTTGCTTTTTTAAACTCGTACAAACTTTTTGCAATACGCTCTTTTATTCAAATCTCGACAAAGGAAACGGAACTGTTTAAAGTAAAGCACTTTAGAGACGCGGATTATAAGCCCTCATATTTTTCCTTGCGTTTTTTTTTAAATTTCTTTACTGTACTTTTATTCAATTTTAATTTTTTGTCCTTTATAACTTCAGGAAGTATATAAAAAATATCGTATTTACTATACCATTTAGACATAGTATACTTAGTTAAAGTGACGGAACAGCCTAATAGATCATTTAAGCCCAGGCAGAGAAAGCTCATATTATGGCCGAGCATATATTTTCAGTGCAAAGGATCCTAGCTGAGACAGTAGATTGTGTGCAAGGCCATTAATAAACTTTCGCCGCCGTGTTTTATACACGTGTTTCTAGTGATTAACCAATTGGAGCACGGCAAACTAGATTATGACATAGAATGCAGGAAATTTGTGACTTAACTCTATATCCAAATGCCTATCCTAATTTGCATGAAAATAGAAATATATATATATATATATATATATATATATATAGGTATTCTAATATTCGAATATTCTCGAGATGCAGAGTAAAGCAATTTTTTTTTAATTATCTGATTTTTCCTATTATCCAAAAAATATTTATTCTGATTTTCTTAAAAGTTTGTATTTACGTTTATTAAAATAATGGCCGGTTTTTATTGTATATAGATTTAATTTAATTTAATTTAATTAACGTTTTCTACTGACAAAACTCCTGCCCGTGATTTCTCAGCGACAAAATTATGGTTTGGTACTTCTATTGTTGTCAGTTTGACAAACAATAAAATTAAAGTTGTTTTAATATTATTACAAATCCGTCACCAAGGTGTTTTATACTTCTATTGTTGCCAGTTTGACAAACGTCATTGTGAAATAATGAATCCACGCGCAAATTCACGATTTGGGTTCCATTCAGATGAACAAATAAAAAAATTGGTTTCAGAAAATATCCCATTAAATAGTCAGATGTCCAGAAGCTCTATTTGGACCCAATTCTCAGAATTCCTACGGGTGAGAAATTTTACACTGGAAAAATGTACAACCGCGACGGAACTAGCAAAAATTCTATAAGATTACGCCTTTAATATGAAAAAATGCAATGGCGAAGACTATAAAGAGTCGTCTGTAAAGTCTATGTGGAAATTCAACTGCAAAAATGGTACAAGAAAAATATTTTACGGAATACGGCATAAAAATCGATCCTTTCAGTGATATATCTTTCAAATGTTCAAGATTGGCCAGAGATA
This sequence comes from Brassicogethes aeneus, assembly GCA_921294245.1. Classification (NCBI taxonomy): domain Eukaryota; kingdom Metazoa; phylum Arthropoda; class Insecta; order Coleoptera; family Nitidulidae; genus Brassicogethes; species Brassicogethes aeneus. Next base: position 39,670,426 of record OV121132.1, read on the forward strand.
CCAAACGAAGGCAGCTTCAAAGTTGTCCAGAAAAAATAAAACTTAGTTCAAAAGCATTATCTACCGAAGAACTTTTAAAAATGATCCAAAGCTACGACGAAGAAACCCCCGATGCATGGAGCACAAAAAAAGTTTTTTCACCTCTGCTCATATGAACTTGCTTGGAGAGGCAATGAGGCCGTAAACTGCAAGATTCACTTTTTCCAGAAGGAATTTAATAATATGGGAGAATTTACGTGCCGAATTGAATACAACAGCAATTTTTCGAAAACAACTCAAGGCGGGTCGAAAAGTTTGGCAAGCAGCAAATGGTTGGTAAGAAATTTATCAAACGTAGATTTATGCCCAGTTAGATTATTCTTGAAATTAATGGAAAAAAGAGGACCAAATATTTTATCAGCCAGACTTTTTCTTACCGTTCACCCCAACTGGAAGAATGGATCTTGGTTTAAAAACTGTCCACTTGGAATCAACATCGTATCTAAGTGGACAAAAATGTCAGCTGAAAAAATTGGAATAGATACAAAAAAACATAAAATAACAAACCATTCGCATCGATCTTCAGCTGTGTCAGCCTTGTTTAAGCAAGGTGTCGCTGAACAGGAGTTAATTAAATTAACGGGTCAAGCTCCCTAAAACCATACCTGCAGCTGGATTCTAGTTACCACCAGAAGTTGATCGAAAATCTCCGAACAACAAATGAAGCTGGACCTTCGAGTCCCCACATGCTACAGGTCAATATTACACAAAATCGTGCTTTGATAGAAAAGAATGTGCAAACTACCATAACATATAATAATTGTACATTTAATATTAACAAATAAATTAAGATTACATGTTTCGTTAATATGGTGCAATAATTGTCTTGTTTTTTCTCGTGAAATAGTCTTGTCGAATATCACTCAAGATAAAATTTTTACCGGCAAAATTTTCTTCTGGTATCATTCAAGTTTGTTGCTTTTTGGCAATTTTCGCTCATGAAATTTCATTCTCGAAAATTGCCAAGCAACAAACTTTCATACCAGTCAAAAATTTTGCCGGCAAAATTTGTTCTCTTGTGATATTATATACGACTATTTCCCTCGTCTTAATGTCCACCAATCACAAACGCGCAATTTTGAATTACAAATGGTTTCTAGGTGAAAAAACTGTGTGACAGCACCTGTCAGCAGTTTTTTCGAGTTTACCCGCGGCAAAACTTGACAGCTGTTGTCACCAAAAATTTGCAATTTATATTTTAATTGTTAAATGTTAATCATGAAATAGTCTTGTCAAATACCATTCGGGCATCTAATTTTTCCTGTGAAAAAAATCCAAAAAACACAATGCTAAGTAATATTTTTTAACAAAAAGCATTCGTGCAGGTGCAAAAATCCTCCTCTTCGACTCGGATTTTTGTTGCCACCAGCACTCATGCTTTTTGTTAAAATATCACTTAGCAACGTGTTTTTTCGATTCTTTTCGGAAAAATTAAATGCCCTTATGATATTACTTACGAATAATTATGACATGCTACTGCTCTTTGTTTTGATATTTGTTCCAGATAAATTTTTATTTTGCATTCAGCCATTGGACAATGCAATACAACAAACTATCTATTTTATATATTGTTTGAATTGTTAAAAAACTAAATAATGATTATAGATTATACATAATCGTCCACACCATAGAGAAGTTATAATAAGGGTAGTCAAATGCATTGTTGTAGCAAGCACAGTGTTTTAAGCGCGCGCTATACATAACTGGGTTAACTAATGGTAACTTTACCTCACATATAAAGGTATAAAACCTGGCTAGAAAGATACAAAAATCGATATTACATTAAAAAGGTAATAACAATTTTTGAATTCAAGAAAAAAAATTAAACAAAAATAATGTGTTTCATGATTTATACAAGTTCAATAATATAAAAAAATTAAAATGAACTTGTTATAAGTATTATAATAAATTAAATTAAACTTATTATAAGTATTATATAATATTATATTATTAGTACTAGTACCTTGCGGTAATGCTTTTGGCATTAAATCATCCACAAAAATCATTCTTATCAAAATGATATTCTCGTAAATTTGTTTTTTTTAAGTCTTTTGTCCATCATTGGGAAATTTAAAAAACTTTTATTGTTGTAGCCATTTTTGTAAATTGTTATGTACAGATTCTGTATTTATAGAACCCTAATTTTTCAATTTAAATATTTACATTTTATGTAATAATCTATTATTAAAATAGTTTGACTTATGTCACATATTATTTATATGGTAACCATAAAGAAAGGATTGGAAACTAGATATAGATATAGTTAAGTAACCTAACTACTTGCCTTTGATTTAGTTTACCCAGATGCACATTCCACACAACAAGATCTGTTCTATCTCGTACTAAAAATACTAAAAATCACTGCAACACTGCACAGAGTTTAACGGCGGCCATTTTTGTTGTTTACAATATTTGTGCTTTGGGTTTTTGCTGTTAATACAGATTAATAATCGTTTTAAACGTTATGTTTCTTACACAGGCACTTGTAACCTTAAAGCCTGATTATAGATTGCCATCCTTCCTTCTTTCCTCCCGTAGAAGAAAAACAATACAAAAACCTGTTGTCCCGTACGGAAATATATAAATGGCACTACGATTTTTGTATTGTTCATCTTCTACGGGAGGAAGGAAGGCAATCTATAATTCAGGTTTTAAGCCTGAAAAAAAGGAGTTCTTAAAGTGCGAAGGGCAACCATTTTACTCCTCTTTTGTAAAAATAAACCTTATTCTATCAGTGCTGCCATAAAACTGTCAAATGTCAATTTTAAGGTTAATATACCATAACCCACAAATTAACCTTAAAATTGACATTCGAAAGTGCCATGACAGCCCTGATAGAATAATGTTTATTTTTTTCAAAAGAGGAGTAAAATGGTTGTTCTTAGCACGTTAAGGCCTCTTTTAAGGCTAACAAGTGCCTCTGAAAGAAACACAACGTTTAAAACAATTATTAATCGGTATAAACAGCACAAACCCAAAGAACAAAAATTGTAGACAACAAAAATGGCCGCCGTTAAACTCTGTGCAGTGTTGCAGTGATTTTTAGTATTTTTAGTACGAGATAGAACACACCTTGGTAAACTTTGGTAAAAAACCAGGCTACAATAAAACGTAAGAATTTGTTTTTTTAGCGCAACCCAATAGCTCTAACATTATCGCAAAGTTGGCTTATCTTTGCACAGCCACCACTTTTTTATGTTTCTGAAGTTTTAAGAGAATACATTAGATGCAAAACTCGGTTTTTGCAAATTTTTAAAAAATATATATTTTATCATATTTATGTACATAACTGCACTGCCCACAGCATACCTAAGTAAACCAGATGCATAAGTTAATATTTGTAGAATAAAATACATTTATAAACTTATAAACTAACGCAGATGCAAAACTGGGTATTTGTTTCTTCCTGTCGGATGCAAAACTCGGTATTTGCTGCATACAGTCTATAGACCAATCACGTCGTTAGTATACGCATTACGTGACGACATAACAATCACCTGATTAATTGTTATTTTTTGGTATTTGCACTTTTCACTTGCAAAACTTGGTCTTTGAACGAGTGAGATGTAAAACTACTTTTTTAAATCTTTTGATTTCAATTATTTACTAAACTTCTTAATTTTAAAGGATTTTTTTTTACTTTTGTGAATAGGAAATCATGCGAAAGCACGTCTATACAATTTTTGCATTTTTTTTCAAAAATGATCTTATGAGCGGTTTTTCGTGTTTTCCTTAAAATCACTTATCCTGCAAATACAGAGTTGTGCATCTAATAATACTCATATAAACGCCGCAAAAAAACTTATGTCAAAATTTTAAAAATCTGACGTTTAATTTAATTTTGTTGGTTACATTCAAAGTCAATTACACTGTAGCGACGTCATGGTAGCGGGAGGGAATGAAAATATATACAGGGGAAGAAATAAGATTGTTCACAGCGGGAGAAATGAATGTCATTAATTATTAACAATTGCGAATACAATCGGTACTTATATTATTAACCACTCGACAAAAATTTTATAAAACATCAATTTTCCGATGTAAAAACGTGAGTTTGCCTTAATAGTAAAGTCACTTTTTCTATTGAAAATGGGCTAAGTAGCAAGGACTAGACCGTGGTGTGGACCTTAGTACCTATTAAAAGCGGCTTATATAATAATAAATATAATTATAAATTAAAGACAAAATATAAGAATGGATTAAAACAAAGTTATTATACTTCATTAAATTGTAAGATGGGAAATTTAAGTGGCATAATTATGGCATAATAGAACTGGCATTAAAATTAGCATATCAAGAGTCGTCGTGAAATGTGCAAAATTACCGCCGCATATTATGACGAAACTGTAAGTATAATAATTTAAGATTTTCATAAATCGCGATAATACGACGTAATTACCATGTTATCAGTGTTTTTAACCGTTTATACAACGTTGTTGTTTGACGGTTCGACTGTGTCCCGGCGAAAGTAAGTTAAGAATAAAGTTGCGGCCACAGATAAAAGCTTTTGTGCGCGGATTAACAATGTCGACTTCATATTTTTTCCGGGATTAGCATTTAAGGACGAAGGGTGAGAACTACGCCTCTCGGAACGGCCCCGTCGCGAAGGCATTTTATTTTGTGTTTTGTATGGATTAAGCACCGAAAAAAACAATGTAGTTGAGTTAACATTTGCCTAAATGTCATTTTTGAAAATGTTGTTTCATCAAAAAACCTATTGGATTAATTTATATTTTGGTGTCAAAGCAATAGTCAGAGTTTGTCAAAGTTTATTTGTTCATTATACAGTTAAAATATTGATTTAACATAAACTAATTTTTTGAATGAAAATTTTTATCCTATTTTGATTTAATAGCTGGAATTGGTTGAATCAAATACTGAAATTTTTAGGATTACCTAAAAAAACTATTAAATTAACGTTTAATTGCTCTTTAAATCCAAAACATTAAATTTGTTCATTTAACAAATTGTAAATGTTACTTTAAAATTTGTTAATTTTGCATTCATAAAGTTGCCGTGTAGGGCGCTTCGAACACCCACGCCACTTCATTAGACGGTGTTGATCACGTGATGTTCTTACATCTCGCCACAGTTGGCTTGCGATAGGAGTATATAAGCTTAGGTAGCCGTTTGTTTTGGGTGTGTTCCACAGTGGAACTTCCACTACACCAAATTGCTCGACACTGATAAGACCACCAATATAGGTCGATGTGTCGGTACTACCGACTAGGTAGGTATTTGAAGTAGGTGGAACGCACTCAAAACAAAAACTCTGGCGATGGAAGGTTCAATTCTTTCTCTTTATATAAATTCCATAATTTAATTAACCCAACATTAGTGCAAATTATTTTAATTTAACATTTTATTAGTGTTAAGTAAATATGCTAAAAAGGTGACCTGGACATTTAAAGAAATTTACATCTGAAAAATGTTAGCACAACCATTTTCGAAATATTACTCCGACATATCAATAATGTTTAATTAACCAGATTAGCAGATTAGAAAAAAATTTCTCATTTTGTTCATTTTACTAATATTTGTTGTTCAATTAAACAATACAATTTGACATTTTTAGATGGTTAAGTAAACGTGCAAAAACCATTAATATTTTTTTTGTTGTTTCAACAGCTTATTTTCTTCAGTGAGGGATAATATTTTTTTTAATTATATCTTTTTGCTCTAGGTTGTAATATGATTTAAACGTAAAGGAAAAGCTATAGATAATAAAACGAATGAATTAATTTATTTTCGCCTCATTTACCTATCCTAATGGAAGTTTTTAAAAAACACCAAAATTTTAACATCGTTTTGCTTTTATCTTTTTTGTTTTTATATTACCAGTCCTTTGTTAATAACAACTCCTTTATAAAAAGGTTGCTTTAAATATTTAAATTAACGAGGGTAGTGAAGTATACACATTTATATGGTAAAAAGGGAAATTATGGATATCTATGTCAAATTTTATCCGATTAATATCATTAGTTTTTAGGATTTGTATTCTTTTTCTTTCAATATTTTAGTTTAAATATTAATTAAAGTGAATAAAATAAAAAGCATACACAGAAAAAACGCTTTGATATAGTCAATATCAATGCTATAATTGATTGTTTTTTCATTTCTCCAATAAAAGTTAAAGTTTATTCAAACAAATATGATTGGAGCAATTAAGGGTAAGGGATTGATGTTATTACAAATATTATATTCAGCTCATAAAAAAATATTATCAAGTTAAAATTACTTGTTATAGAGTGAATGGCTCTTTAGATTTAAACCTAATGGAAATGTGTACTTCCTTGAAAATTTTAGAAATGATTGCATTCAAAGTTTATCTGATCAAGGTAAAATTAACAGTATTTAATTAAATATAACATATTAAAAGTTATAATGCTTTAACCAAAAATTAAAAACAAATGAAATAATAATAGTATTTGTTTCTTTTAATATTTATGATTTTTATTCCAATGGTAAGTTATTACTGTCTTACAGTGAATACCAATATTTTCACTGTCTTGAAAAATACTTGTTATTTGCCCAATTATCATTCTCATTTTTTTAATGCGGCCTATATTCAATTTAATGATTGCTAAAATTCATACAAACACGCTAGGGCATCCCCTGTCACACCACACATCGGAACCTGCAATCGCTTTCGTGGATGGGGTAGTATTTGGTTGTTTGTTATATTTGCTAATTTCTAATCCCGAATTTTCAAGGTAAGTTGTACTGTACAACTTGTATGTCCGCTATGCATTATCCAGTAATTTAATTACTCAATTATATCTAAATAATAACAAAAAGGTAAATGTGTACTCATTTAGGTATATACCATAGACACAGTTTATCTGGATATTCGGTGTCATGCCTTAAAATAGCTATTTTGCTTAAATGGACGAAGTTTTTATTTATAAATAAATTTATAAAAAAACTTCTCATAGTCTGTTAGTACCATCATGATATCCTTGCAGGGCGTCCTGAAAGTATATATTGCTTTAGGACTTTTAGCAATCTTTAGAATTCGCCTCTAAATACATATTATAAGATGAAATTCCTATTTCGTTTTAGAATAACCATATGCCATGGCAGACAGATCCTGCACATCCAGTACAGTAACTGTTGCTAGTGATGGGTCAGCAACTTTCTTAGAGCCTAATATCACCAACACTTCTTGTGGGTTCCTAATAGTTCCTACAGAAAATAGAACAATTTCTACCAGAAGCAGTTTCCAGAATTTATTTTATTTAAAGTTCATATTAATGTATTATACAACTAATATTTGCACAAGAATATACATATTTAAAAGAAATAGAGCTTTGATTGCATTTAATGTAGTCATTCATTAGAAACCATAACTTTATTTATGTCAATGATAGTTTTTCATTAAGATTTATTGTGGCTTTAATTAAATAACAATTTAATTCAATAATTTCTTATGTTTTAACCAAGTAAGTTTTAATACAGATTTAATAGAATCACAATTTAATTCAATGGCTTCTTATGTTTGAACTAATTTTAAGCAGGTTTGCACAAATAAAATTAAGACAATTATTTTGACCATTGCCTCAAATGGCGGCTGGTGGATTTTATGTATACCAATATCTCAGTTATTAGACATGGGACCCACACCAAATTTATAATAGTTTATAATGACATTAAATAAACAAGTTCGGCGCAAAGAGAATTTAAATTGAAGTTTGCGAAAAAAATTTAGTTTTTCCTGTTGCTTCACCCGCCTCCCTATTTGAGATAATTCAAATTAAAGTGGTGCAATTTATTATCTACTATAATTTATCGACAAATTTAAAATTTTATTTAAAAAATCCAAATAATACAGATTTTATTCGAATTTAAATTTTATTATAGTAGATAATAAAATGCACCACTTTAATTTGAATTATCTCAAATAGGGGGGCCTGGAAGCGGGTGACGCAACAGGAAAAACTAACTTTTTTTTCGCAAACTTCAATTTAAATTCTGTTTGCGCCGCACTTAAACTATTATAAATTTGGTGTGGGTCCCATGTCTAATAACTGAAATATTGGTATACCCAAAATCCACCAGCCGCTCAATCGTTGACCCATTCACAATATAAAAGCTTTTTCTCTGTGTAGGTATTAATGCAGTTCTAAAAAAGTACGGAATGCGTTTTGTTATGGTTTATATGCTTATTTATCGAGGTGCTTCCTTAAGAAAATAAAAACAAATTTGATTTTGTTAAAAAACAATAATAAAAATGCACTGGAATAAGGTTACTAAAAGTTGTTACTGTTTGTTAAACAGATTACATATTTTTACAAATACTTTGTAAAATAAAGTGTGTGAATTGGTTGGTTTGGTTAGTTAGTTAGTTAGTTGGCTAGTAAATTCATCACCTTGGTTTCATAAATCAACACATTGTTGTTATTGATTGATTTTTAATAGCACAATAGTAGTTTTTAAATTTATCTTCGCCGAAAGGTTAAAAATGTTGCTCGTTTATGGATATTTTTACATTCTTAATTCTAATTTTTAGATATTTTGTATAAGGATATTTTTTTCAAGGATTATTGTCCGATGGATATTTCGTTCAATAGATATTTTGTCTGTGGATATTTTGTCGCGGATATTTTGCATTTAGATCAAATGTTAGGATCAGGCAAATTCTAGGTTAATAGGGAAATTTTAATGATTTAGGGTATATTTTAAGGCTGTGATAATTTAACGGTAAAACCAGGGTAAAATAACTTAATTTTTATTTTAAAAAACATAATAAATAATACCAAAAACTAAAAATTAATTTTGTCAAACACCGTGGCCTAGAATAAATTGTAATCAATAACTCTGTAGACTTAGTGATTTTAATAATATTGATACCACTAGTGACATTTAATGTGGGGTCGAATTAACCCGGTTAATAAACTTGCTTGATAATATGCAGATTAAGTATTTATAATGGGCTATAGTATACTATAAATTAATTTTGAAATGTTTTTACCTTATATTAAATAATGTGGAAATTAGGCTACATTTTAAGGTATTTTTGTTTGTACTTAGGGTAATTTGGTGTAAAATTAATAAAAATCCTGGTTATTTGGTATATTTAATAGTGGCAACACTGGTTAGGATACCATTAACGTTTATGCAAGAATCATAATTGGGGGCCTTAGAATAAAAGGTGCAGCTGCCCTTGTAAGCAAACATGACTTTTTAAGTACCTAATAAAGAAAAAAAGATCATTTTTATTGTTTACTATAATTGGATATCGTTTATCAAAATAAACCAAGCGCCAAAAACTTTTTCCGGGGTAAACAAAATTATTTGCAAAATAACTCATTTTTAATGCTGCTTAAAAAATTAATATTGATTTGGGAACCTTCTCAATCATTTTGAGAAAAGTTCCAAATGATGATTAACCTTTTGAGCATTATTAAATATGAGTTATTTTACAAATAATTTTACTAAGCCCAGAAAAAGTTTTTGGCGCTTGGTTTCTTTTCGATAAGCATTATCCAATTATAGTATATTAAGTATTAAGAACAGTAAGTATAGTTTACCGATCGACGACAATGTTTGGCGACTGTTTGAGATGCTAATGGATACGTTTTTAATTATATTTCTTAATATCACGTTATTGTCAAACATGCGTGACAAGCTGTTTAAAATTATCTTTTACTGATAACAACATATTAGTGATTCTGAGAGCAATTAAAATACAGACATTAAACAATCGTGGGGAATACGTTTCTCTATAATACCAAACAAGTCCAAACATTGTTATGAAAAAACTTATACAACTTTCAAAAAGTTGTTTGAAGAAAGAAAGGAAAAAAACTGGCATATTTTGTCCAAAGAAATGCAACATTCATTACTTACGAACGCATTATTCCTAGCAAACCAATAAATACAACCTACCGATCTACAAATAGATACGGTAAATCATCCAAAATGGCATGATCGAACAAAAAATAATTTTATTTACTTAAATAAATCATATAAAAAATAATTTTAACTTTTAAATAAAAACAAGTTAAATTAATTTTTAAGTAAATAAATAAATGTTACACTTTTAATTTTAACTCCCTAGACCACTTAGGGCCGGTTTATCAATGTTCAGTTAAAGTTGCGGTTAGTTATCTGGTAGATAATTTCCATGGATACCATTGTTCTCACAACAATCGATATGGAATTTAACTGTCAGATAGACTAACTGGAACTTAACCAGAGATTGATAAACCGGCTTTTAGTGGGCTAAACTTATATCTGCTACAAAAGTCTGTTTTTTCTCCTATTTTTATAATGAAACCGTTATCTTTAATTAACCCACCTAAACCCTGTGTTCGGAACATCGGTATCACCGTTACTTTTGCTAGTTTTATTTATTTTATTATGATACCTTCATTTTTAGTTATTTTTAATAAGGTAATTTAAAATAACCAATTTTTTGTTACAATTATTAATAGGTATATTTCCTGGAAATATACCATTTTTTTGTGCAGGTATAAAGGTCTTAATGTAGAACACAAAAAATACAATTGTATTTATCACCTCAAATATTTTTATACAAATGTCAAGGATGGACTTTTATGTATTAAAATATAGTTACTAAAATTTAGATTTAGAAAAACATTGCTATTAAATACAGATGTTTCTTCTGACAAACAAAAAGGGTAACATTTTCTATAATGTGTACGTATTGTTTTAAGTTACGGATTGTCAAAGTTAATTAAAATTCAAATTCAAATCAAAATAATGACATAATACATGTTATGAAAAGCAGTGTTTCTATACATTATAGAAATCCTCTTTCCCTCATACACGCAGATTCATGAATATATAAACGTCATACTTTCATATAGGAATCACAATGATTTATTTTTATAACCTGGCAATAATTAAAATTTTATGTTTAAGTAACCTTATTAACAAAGAAATATGTTTTTTAAAGAATAAAACCCTATAATTTTTAATATTTATTTTAAAATAATTTTATAACTAAACAATATCATTTTTCTATATCCATCGTATATTTAACGACAGATATTTTGATTAATACAATTTGTTTGCGGATGTTGATGTTACTTTAACATATTATTATTGTCATTTCTGTCAATATCTAGAAAAACCAATCTGTAAAGAGGAAGATATAATTAAGAATATATCATTATTTACTGTTTGCTGAGATTTTAATCTTCAATACCTAAATCACTACAAAGGCTTGTTTGTTGTTGTTAACAGCAGACATTCTTCAGACTTATCTTTAACGTTCACATTTATTATAATTAATAAACTGTAAAGGCTGATTTTAAGTCCTGTACTGTAAATTTAGTTCAGGTCTCCTCCCACCTAGCCCCACTATGAACAGCTTTAATTGTTTTTATTTTGATTTTATATTTATTTTTTTAATTATTTTTTTTTAACAGCCAATAAACCTTTTTATGGTTTTGTTTTTTCTTTTGTAGTGGGGTTTGTGGGACCCTAATGTATCTTTGTATGCTAAGTCATGAAAAGGTAATTGTAGGAAAAGTAGGTAAAATTAATGGTCTAAAGTAAAATAATATAAACAGAGCAGAGGGATGCGGGTCTCATTGAAAAGCATCCTATGATTTCCAAATTGAACCCGATTTCGCACAATATAGACATTTCTGGAGTCCTTGGAATCTAAATGAGTGCCTTTATGAGCATAAGGCAAGTATTTTGATCGTGATATCTAATAACAAACCATCCATATTCATCACCGCGCTCTTGTAATGGGAAACTATTAAACAGGCTTATGCCAAAGTGGTTAGCTGTGAGCTTTTACATAACACCCCTAAGCATATAGTCTGTTTCACTCGTTGTACATAATTAACTCGTTTTGCATAAAGTCACTTACGGGATAATTTGGTAATAATTCGTGAGATGGCTGTATGTCACATGATCCCCCATTGTAATAAAGTCATATTTGTCAAGATGCATTTAATTCGTTCTTACTCTTGAGAAATGCACAGTTACATATTTTTTTCGTTAACCATGGTTATGCGGTTATTATAGTTATAGTTTTAACACGCATTTAATTATCGTTTAAAAATATGTTCAAATGTCCAAGTTAGTGAACAATTTTATTTTTCTAAAGCCTAAATATACATTTATCATTAAACATTAAAACCTAAAAAAAAACAGGTTAACAACATGATGCGAATAAATCTTATACGATTTTTCAATTTATTTTGTAACAAATTTTTCTAAATTTTTATTTAAAAAGGTTCGCCGCTTTATTTAAAAAAATAGATCCATAACCTACTCAGGCTCAGGATTTAAAGCAGGAGTGTATTGTAAACACGTCTTAATAATATTAAGTTAATATTTCATTGGATATCTATGCAAACATATTCCAGTGTAAAATTACATTGCATCATCTAACAATTGTCACAATATGTTAAAGTGTAAAAGGGCATGATGGAAACAAAATCAAAGGAGCAAATAGCTGACCAGGACAAATTTGCAACATTATATTATTATTTAGTTTATTTAAAATTTAGGAATGTCTGCATTTATGTTATCAATTACACTTGCCGACAACAAATGTATGTTAAAATCCAATCAGTCAAAAATGTTGCCCCGTCCGCTCTTGTTTACGAGAAATAACCAAATAAGCATTTGGGACATGTTCAAAATCAAATGCAAGGTGACGCAATGGTTTTTGAAACTCCACTGTTCTAATATGAGTAAAGTACGCGGCAAGAACACTACATAGTGTTCTTCGGGATATGTAAAGTATTTAGAAAAGGGTGGTGGCCCTTAAATGCTATTAATGCAACAATTTGAAAAAATAGGTCTTTTAAGCACGCGGTGTAAATATTTGATCACGACTGTAACGGGTCAGGTACATCAAGTACTTAAAAGACATAAATTTTGCAACTCATTGCATTCAGGATTTTTCGTTACAGCGTTTTATAACAATTTTTTTATTGAAAAATGACTAACCTTAACCACTTGTTTTATTATGACGTTATTACTGTTTTAAGAGAATAATAAACGTCAATGTTTTGTGTTTAAGTCGAGCCAAGGTTTTAATAAAAATGAGTAATTCTGAAAGTAATTTTGATATTGAAAATCTAAAAAAATATATAGAAAACCTTGGTGTGTGGAGAAAAATGTGGGAAATTACGGAGAAAGGGTATTAGTGGCCTAATTTTCGAAATTATTTGTTACACAGTAAAAAAATTTGCCCGTGTAAATTTTTTAGTGTAGGGGTAAAAATATTAGAGTTAATTTGTAAGTGTAAAAGTTACACTATAAAATACACTAGGTAGTATTTAGTGCTTATTAACTTTATTAAACACATTTAAAGAATATGAACATTATTCATTGGTACATTCACACTATTTATTATTAAAATAAATCAAAAGGGTAGAAAAACTTAATGCGAGTGTTTATTACCCATTAATGTGTTAAATAGTGACAAAATGTACACTACAGTGCATGTCAATTTCTTTGTTTGTTTTGATGTTACTAAGAGCTCTTTTTTCTTTACACTACTAGTGCACATTGTATCACAATTAAAGTTAAATTACACCAATAGTGGCAAAATAGACTGAAAAAACTGGTAATAACTAAAATGCGTTTTAAAATGTTTGGTTGGGATACCGCGTTGTGGAAGTGTGGCATTTTTGTTCAGTTAGATTTTAATTACGGTGAATCCATAGGAGGACATTCTTATTTTTTGGTAAGTATTATACTTTCTTTTTCTTTAAACCTTAATACTCAATAAACATTCTTATTTAATATGAAACTTTTTATGGCCAATAAGATATATTGATAATAATTTTAAAATTTCCATTTGGGGTGGGTCAGATTGATACAGAGTTGTAGTTAAAACCAACCTAACATTTTTGTACGTATCTTGTGACAGGATTTAATGTCAGATTATATAATTTTGGATCAAATCCTGGCATAGGACTAGTACAAAATGTTAGGGTGGTTTTAACCTCTACTCCCTATCTATCTGACCCACGCATTATGGAAATTTTAATTTTTTTAGCAATACATCTTATTGGACATAAAAGGTATAATCAATTACCAAAATTATACTTTTTCATCTTGAACGGTTTTTGAGATATTAAATAAAAATTAAAAAATCTTCAGGGGCTCCTCTTTTTGGGGCTGTAGCTCTCTTAGGAAGAATTTTTCGACCTATGTTCATAGGAATTTTTTTCTTAATTATCTACGTAGAAATTGCTGTTAAAGTATTGCACGCTAATTATAGGACACCCTGTATATTAAACATACCTTATGCGCGGTCATTAACTAAAGCTCATAGCGCGACCCTTATTCTTCCAAATCTATGATCAGGTCCCTAAGAGGTATAACATATCCAAATTTAAGCAATCGGCAAATTTTAATTTTTTTGCCTAGGCTTTTAACAGTTACCTACCTTTACCGTTGTTTTAAATTTAATGGTTATTTGTAGCCTTGAATTTATCAAAAACATTTATAAAATTGGCTCTTGATTTTCAACCGATTTAAATTTTAAGATGTTGGATTCATTCGTGACGTCACGATATCTCTTCAAGGTCATCGAAGCTTTTTCAATCTTGTGGTTTTAAAAAAGCTGTAGCGTTCTCAAAAATTATTTAAAGAACGTAGGAAAAAAATTAATAACGAACTCGTAAGCATAGATTTCAAATATGCAATAAAAATTGCATGCCTCAACCCCATTGTAATTGTATTATATATTAAAGTTTTGTTAATGACACTATGATAGTTCGAAATACTATATTATCTAATGCTGATTTTAAAAATGCTCCAGGATTCGAATTGCGTAATAAAATGCTCTGACCAATTCTCTTAAAATGTAAGTTTTTTCGTTAATATTTTGATTAATTATTAAATTATTTTGCCTTAAGTCTATTTTGGATGTACCAAGTCCCTGAATATTTTTGACATTTTTTTGCCACAAATATACAGGGACTCTGTATACAGTCATCGGTAGGTATATATGTCAAATATTTATATTTTAAACTTTTTGTTTCATTGTAGCAGTAGTAGTATTATATCCGTTATAGAAAATATTTAGAGTATTTTACCTAAAATACATTATAATTTTAGTTTTAGTATTTAAAATTTTGACGTATACCGATTACTCCAGTACAATCAAGATAAATTTAAGACGAAATAATTTAATAAATAATTAAAATATTAACAAAAAACTGCATTTTTAGATGATTGAACAGAGCATTTTATTACGCAATTATTTTAAATCCTAGACGTCCTAGAGCAAAACGAGTGATATTTTTTAAACCAGCGGCCCAAAATTAGTTAAACTAGGCTCAAAAAGTTTATAAGCGTATCATAGTGTAATTTGTATTTTCTAAATAGGTTTATCGTTTATCTGATATCACCCATAGCGTAAAGGGTTCAGTATGAACCGTTCAGATTTATTCGATACCTATTTAACTTAGCAACTTAAGCTATGCTCGTGCCTTATTAAAACTCGTGACTAAATTGCAGTGTATTAAACTTCTTGCGTAATATACTATTTTCTTCTCCCATGTTTAAAACACACAACTTTTGTATATGTTTTCATTACGCTAAGTGAACTTTTAAATAAAAATAAACAAGAAGCTGTGACTTTGTGCGTTTTAGTCACGGTATAAACATCAACAACAACTACAATACCATACATATAGCGCTGGGAAAAAACAAATAAAATTGATTTTTTTTGTTTAGTATTATAACAGGGTCTTAAGAGGGTAGTTATATATTTAAATGTGGTACATTACTGAATTATACTGTATAAAACATTATGATTTAAAAATTTCCTTCTGTTTCTGACAAATGTTTTAATATTTCCTATTTTTTTCGGCAGTTTTTAATGGTCAAACACCATTATTTACAATATATATATATATATATTTTTTTAAATTAAAACAACACGTGCCTCAAGACGATCAAAGTTAATTTTTTGGTATAATCAAGTTTTTTTGGGAATTTTTTATAAAAAATAAAATTGTATTCGAAATATAAACAATTATAGAACCAAAATCAATAAAAAAAAACAATAGTTAATCTAAATAACAATTTAAATTCAAATATTTTCCCAGTTGATTTGGTGAAATATATTCAAATTGATATTTTTATTTTAAAACTAAATTAGCACAAACGTTATTTTAATATCTAGATTTCTTCACTCCAAGGTGAAGTTATTTCATTGTTAATAATTTTTAAATCTCAAAAAAAATTAATATTTCATGTTTTCAGAAAAGACATGATTAAAAATTTACTTAGATCGTCTTGAGGCACGTGTTGTTTATAATTAAAAAAAAATTCCCAGTGATTTTTCATCAAAACGAAGCTTTTTAGGGGGAGTCGCAAAAAATTTAATTTTTAACGACCACCCTAATATATATATAATGTATACAGGATGTTTCACGTTCGTGGTCCATTAAAAGTTTCTGGGGAACTGCAAAAGATATCGATTTGAAATTTGTACGGCGTTTATAATCCAAATAGGTCTATTTTTCTAAAATACAGAATATAAAGAAGAAAAAGGGAACAAAATTGATTTACAAATATGAAAAAATGTTTTAGACAAAATCTACCTATTTTTAGTCGAATGATCCGAATCTGCAATAAAAAAAAATAGGGTGATCCATTGGAAATTCTATAGTTACCCCCTGTTCCCCCTATAAGAAGGAGAGTATAATGACCAATTTTAGTACTGATTGATTTCCCGCCTCGAATCATTTAATTTTTGTTTTAAACATGTTTTCGTAAAAAGCATATACTAACTGCGATATTTCAAAGTTTCAAGTAAAATGACTCACCCTGTATATATACTAATTTATAATATAAAGCAAAAAACAGTGTTTTATAAAAGAGGTATGTTAAACTTATTTTTAATTATTAGTAATAATTACCTACGTAGACGAATTTGAAGAATATACTAATTTATAATATAAAGCAAAAAACAGTGTTTTATAAAAGAGGTATGTTAAACTTATTTTTAATTATTAGTAATAATTACCTACGTAGACGAATTTGAAGAATATAGGTACCTTATTTTTTGTAAAGTTTACCTGTGACCAGCAGGTGTCTGATATATTACGGACATAATGAACAAAAAACCTTAGTTTACCTTAGTTGAGATAAGCCATTAATATTTCAAATTCCACTTAACCCTTACCTCTTCAAAATAAATACCAGTGTGTGGGAACTAAAAAGTATCCTAAGAAGGTGTGAATTGACTGGTTCTATAACCCGTTAAAAGGCGGACAACATTTTGTTACATTATAAATGTTTATTTATTTCGCCTGTTGTTAAAATATAGTTATTTTACTAACAAGTACGCAAAGTTATATTTTTCCGCACTCCACTGCAGTAAGTGCGGAAAAATTACTTAGCCTATGTCGAACAATATTTGTTCTACAAGCAAGGGAATCAGTTTCCATTTTTAATTTTTTTTACCATCGTGCGAAAAGTTGCTACTTATATTTTTGTACTAAATTATTTTGGCAAAACTTTTTGTTTTTAAATAAAAGTACTATAAAAGGCTTTATCATTTAATAATCTTATTTCTGTATGATGCATTTGCGTGCAGAAAGTATGAATTTGCGCACGCGGGTATAAAAAATCATTTTTTATTTGATATGAAAATGAATATTGTAAAATATAATTTAATACTTGATTTAAGTTTATCTTAAGTAATACTGGATATTTGAAATTAATAAATAAATTTTATTACAAAATTGCTTATGTTTACCTTTTTATGCTGTGTGGTATTATTAATTACCTACTAATTATTGTTTTTGTAAATTTTCTTTTTTTTTTGTAATTTAAAAGATTAATACCAAGTATAGTATATTACCTATATTAGAATGTAGGACATAAATGCTGTTATCTTTTATGAGAATTAAAAAGTGTAAGTGAAAACACAGGAAGTAAAGAAATGAAAAAATGTTAAATTAAATTTATTTGTGCTTATTATTGGCAACGTGGCATCATTAAAGCCTGAAGCGGACAGGTAGCACATGTGATCTGCAGCTTAAGCTCGATGTTGTAACGGAAGACAGTTGGTGGTAAGAAACAAACGAAAGAACAGGTGCAAAGTCAGTTGGTCGTGTAAAAAACAGGTCTTCCAGGTCTACTTTAAATCAATTGCGGTTATTTGTATGCTACGCGATACCAACGCAAAGGGCTTATAAAATATACTGAAACAGTCTGATGGTTTTGTTTTGCCGTTAGATGCGAAATTGTGGGCAATTTGTAAATTTATGGGGTTTGTTGTTGCAGTTTTGTTAGGTAATTTGAAGTGGATGTTATACGATCTATGAATTTTATATATAATACGCATTTTTTAAATTTATAAATGATGAAATCTTTTATTGTTTTGTTAATTGAAACTTTTAATCTTAATTTTGTTTATTTAATAAACTAAGAAACAAAACTAACGTACCACCTTGAAATTTGGACCTGAATTTTATATTTTTATAAGAAAAATCGAATAATTCGAATTAAATCTTCTAACTGATCGAATAATTTCAATACTCGAATATTAGATAGAAAATCGAAATAATTCGAACTATTTTTGACGTTGGTCATCTGTTATATTTGCCATCTGTCACCTGTAATTTTTGACGGTGGATGTCAAGTTTTTTATTGGCTTTTGTGATAAATTTACCACGTAAAGTATTCGAATCAAAACCATTTGAATATTAAAAGTTCGAATTATTTAAATACTTTAAATAAGTTGAATAATTCAAATTTTTCGATTAATTCAATTAGTTGAAATATTTAAATCTATAGATTTAGGTGGGATTTTTATTTATTCCTTCAGCAGGTTTCCACATTACCCAAGAGGTACTGCTCATTTTTACCTATCTTACAATAATTATTTTTAGATTAATAAAGGCACAACCGCACAACAACAAAATAATAATGTACAAGCACAGTAGGTGTATGAAACTCAACGATTTAACACTGAACTATAAAATACATGAATATTTTTATTTATATTTTTTGTGATTTTTACATGAATTCACAACACAATAATGTATTTTACGCTTGCATTTTTATCACCACTTTCCATTTTAACGCAAGGCAAACAGAAATAAGAAACTATAAACACGCATAGATCTAATTAATAAGCTTTGTTTACTATAACATTATAAATTTAAGTTGGAAGGGGGGCGCGCTAAATTTATAGGAAATATTTTAAACTTTAATGGTTATTCTATGTTTTGATTCTTTTAATGACTGGAAATTAGTTTTAAAACGTTTTATATTTAAATAAGTAATGTATCGAAAATTTCAAATTATATTATAATTTTAACATGTGAGGCCCTTTATACGACGAGCCGCCACTGGTGTAAGGCGTACCGATGGGGCCAACCATACGTTCCTTGTACTCATACTCAAAATAATAGGTTTATCTTAATTATGTTCATTAAGTCGTATTATATAGATTAGGTCTAATATACATGTTCAAACAAGGGTTTTATTAGAAATTAATTTTTCATCTTACAAAAAAAATAACGAATTTAACACTTTTTAATATTGTTGTTTGATGATAAAGAATAAGTCTACCAATTTTTTAATACGCAATATTGCCATTTAAAAAAATATGTATCCCCTAGGGGATCTGTATCTTATTAAAAACAAAAGTGTTTCGCATTTTTTTATGTTGTTAATTGCAGATATCACTAGAATCTAGAAATGACACGCACGAGTATATATGTTTTATCACAATTAATCCCAAGAATGAGTAGGAATTAAGCTTTTAAAATGGAAAAAAGAGAGTTATATATCCATTGCATGTAACAAAATAGTCCAGACACACTGAAGCTCCGCATACTAACGATGCCATGTTAAAAGTCGGACACTAAAATTTCAAATTTATTTTTTTGAATTTTCATTGATATCCATATTCTAGACTACTTAGACTATGATTTTCTATATCACTTAAAAATAATTATTTCATCCAGTTTTCGAGCTATCGTGTTGAGAAATGAATGGCATAAAATATGTCACTTTTTGGTTTAACGTAACGACAGCAAAAACTTGTATTATAAATGCCTATATAATGTAAAATATCGTACACCAAACTTAATTGAAAAAAAGTGGACTAACTTCGTTTCCAAACCAAGCGCTCAAATTCCCAAGTTCCCAATTTACTTAATTATTCTTAATCATTCATAAACAGTTTTCTAAGTGCAATTTCTTTTATAAACTGCACTTGTTTATTAAAAATTTGCTTCGCAAGCTACGCTCGGGCATAATTAAACTCGTGGCTTAAATGGCATTTATAAAACTTATTAAATTTAATAAATTGAATGTAAGTCAGGCAAATCAACATTTCATGCTCTTGCCATTGGTTTTATATTAAACGGAATATATTGTTATTTTAAAATCAAAGTATTTCGTTAAATTATTATAAAAAAGATTAGAATACAAAATAATAAAAAACAAATTAAAATTCATTAAATTTAAAATTATCCAACAAATTGTTTTCTAATAACTTTATATAGGCATATTTTTATGTAATATTTTTAATTTACGAAGTCGTTGAAATGAAAATTCGTAAGTTCTTTTATAAACTCTTTATGTAAATAAAGGCTGTATAAGTAGAGCTTTTTCTTTTGGACAATTGATAAATCGGCATGTCTCCTCATTCCAAGATAAATATGTTTTCCCTAAGAACATCTGGGAGTTAATAGTTTCTTATTATATTTGATCAATCTTTTAAACAAAGCTGTATTTTAAAATTCACCATAAAAATTAATGTCTTTGAGTATAATTCTTTAATTTCATTTCAAATTAAAATATTAGTACTGGACATGGGCGCCGCTACATAGGGACAGGGGGGCCGCCCCCCTGGAAATTCATACCCTGAAATTTCGGTACTCCATAATTTGACTGTAAGTGCTGATCGTTATCATTTGTTCATTATTTTTAGATAAATTAGATTTGTTATCTTAGATAATTTAACTTAGATTTGTGCCGTCTTAATGAACACTAGTGTTGTTACAGTTGTAAAATTTGATTTGGAATCAAAGGGGTTTTAGCTTAATTAAAACTTAAAAAGTGAAATAATCCAGAAACTTTTCTTGAAAAATTAATGAAATAAATATTAAAAAATGGAGAATTTATTTATGAATTTAGGATTTAAACCCTTTTTTGCAAGTGGATTTAGGATATATGATTTAAATCCAGATAACGTAAGGGATTTATGATTGAGGATTTAGATCCAGTTTATGGTGAGTATTTATGGATTTAGATTTAAATCCTTTTTGCCGGATCTTGCCCATCCCTGAGTAAGACACGCTCTTGGCTGACATATTTCTATATACGAACTATCTGTGTTGAAAAAGTCGACTATAGAATAGATTTCTTCATAAGCCTATAGTAAATTGATAAACAGATGGCGCTAATATATTGTGTCAAATTTACAAATATACATATAAAGATGATATTTTATTTGACTTAAGTTTAATGTGAACTCCTACAGTACAACTTGATTATCAAAATTGTAAAAAACTTTAAGCCCCCCCCTAGACGAATTCCTTCCGGCGCCCATGGTACTGGAGTACAGTTCTGCGAAGGCTAAATATAAACATTTTCTAGATTTTTAGTTTTTCACGAAAATATAAACTACTTATTTAAAGTTTTATCTTTTTGATGCAGATGTATTATAAATGATAATATATAAAGAATCGCTCTAATATGTAGGCCGCCCCAACATTTCTTCAAAACTTCAATGACATGGGTTTAGATAATAATGTGAAATACTTGTTTTTAAAAAGAAAGTCGCAAAATGCTTATAATATTATGTACCATCCACGACAAGACTTTTGAAAAAAAAATTATTTTGAATTATTACGAGGTTGTCTTTTATATTTTGGAAATAGAAAACAAAACACAATTAATAATCTTACATGACTTTAGTGTGTTTTAAAATATGCCTTAAGAAGATCAATATGTTTTATACGTTTGAATAAATTTTCGTAGCACTATTTCCACTCCAATTAAGGTACATTTAAAAAAAGCATTTTAAAATTGTTTTGTTGGGTTTGCTTACCTATATAGGTATATACTATATTATACCGTCGAATGCTAATTGTAGTCTGAACCAGACCAGGCATAGTCTAGATCCAGTATTCATCCAGTATTCATCACTTGTATATATATAGTCAATCCAAATGAAAACACCAAAAATGAATTTAAAAGTGCGCTGCATGATTTTTTATTTTAATGAAAAAAATTGAGGATGATCTTTTAGGTTTCATATATGAAAAACCGTTGCCGTTTTAATTTTTAGTTGCTTTATTTTTAATCGGCACCCTTTAGAAAACTGAAATCGTGTCATTTTCTTACTCTCTTAAAAGAGGCTAAAACTTTTTTTCTGTGGCAATTATTGAAATGATCGTAATTTTATTTTACTGCCTAGAAAGTATGTTTTCAATATTAATTATTATTATCCAATTAGTTCATCTCATAAAACAATGGTAAACCACTATAGATTTGTAATAATTTGCCAATTTTTGTGATTTTTGTCTGGCTCCTGTGCCTATTCTGCTAAATCTAGAAAGTTGATTTTTTTCAGGTATCAAGTAATTATACAATAGAAAACGTAACTATTATTTTAAGTTTCTAGACTATCATTTTCTTTATTAAAAAAATTATTGAAACTTGATAATTTTCAAAATTAGCCAATTTTGCCCTCAAAAATCATTATGTTGAGGAAAAAATAAAAATCTGAAACTTTCAGGAAATGTAGTCCTCAAATTCATCTTTTCAGTCTAGTTAGTCTTGTTTTGTTATTTTTATCCATGTAAAAGATATAATATTTTTTTTAATGCAGTTAAGAAGCGATATTGTTAGTTTTATTTATAATTTAAAATTTAGATGGCTTTGACTTATTCAATTCATGTTTGGTAGAGAAATGTCAGAACTGTCAAAAATATTTCATAAATATTATTTGTGCGTATTTAAATTGTGATTTCAAAAAGTTTGCAAGTGTAATAAATGACGGAGTGTTCGAGACTCATGAATTTAATTGCAATTAAAAATGCAAGAACATATCAAAATTTTGTACCTCTTTCTCATAGAAAATATTCAAAATCTGAGAAGTTTTAAATTGTTAAAAATAAGCAAAAACCAAAAAATATTCTAAATAAACCCCTTTATTATAACATGTCTTATTTTAACCAGTTACCTAAAAACTAAAATTTAAAGAAGTATTTACAGATTGGGTACATTTTTTACCAACACTAACATTTAAAATACATCAGTGCCTTACTAAAGGGATCAAAATAATAGAACAAGACTAACTTGGTTTAAATTGTGGAAGAAACCGACAAAAAACTGCTTAGCGCATTTTTTATACGTTTAAATTAACTCTTTATTAATTTCACTTATATTCTTATATAAAATTTAACGCTCTACAAAAAAGGTCTCTTATTATTTTTCGATACATTGATTTCTTCTAGAGTTATTCGAGGTCAAAGTTTTCCCCCTTTCACCTCCCGTCTGCTAATTGTACCAGAAAATTTGATGTTAATCAAACTCATATATATTAGGGTGCTTCAAAAAAAATTTTTTTTCGCTCTTACCCCTTCAAATGTTTTTATTTAATATAAAAAAATTCCTATATATATCTATATATATATATATATATATATATATATATATATATTAGGGTGATTCATTTCCGCAAAGTTTTTGTTTTCTTCGGTGCTCAAGCAAAATATTAATCTGCATATAGAAAAAAAAATTCTCAACAAGTTTGAGCTCTTAATATGAATTTTAAGTACTTGCAGTTTAAATTTAAAGTTTTCCCATTTAAAAAGCATGTAAAAAAAATGTTTTTTTTTTCAAATTTCTAATGCTTACCCACCTTTGACAATATTGCAAATCGGTTTAATACACCTTATGGGGAATTTCACGCTCTTTAAAATTGCTTTTGAGTTTTTTTTTGTAACTCGCATTGGTTCACCAGTAGATGTCGTCAAAGGACAGTTTTTGAAAAAAATCGGTTTTTTTTTTAAATTTTTTCTAACAAACCGCAAAAAGTAGGGAGAAAAGTTTTTGTTTTCTTCGGTGCTCAAGCAAAATATTAATCTGCATATAGAAAAAAAAATTCTCAACAAGTTTGAGCTCTTAATATAAATTTTAAGTACTTACTATTTAAATTTAAAGTTTTACCGTTTAAAATGCATGTAAAAAATATTTTTTTTTTTTTTAAATTTCTAATGCTTACCCACCTTTGACAATATTGCAAATCGGTTTAATACACCTTATGGGGAATTTCACGCTCTTTAAAATTGCTTTTGAGTTTTTTTTTTTGTAACTCGCATTGGTTCACCAGTAGGAGTCGTCAAAGGACAGTTTTTGAAAAAAATCGTTTTTTTTTTAATTTTTTCTAACAAACCGCAAAAAGTAGGGAGAAAAAAGGGCTGAATCATAAAAAAAAGTTATCCAACCAATATTTAATGAATTTACAGCCATTTTTATAACTGAAAACGTAAGAAATTGATAATTACCAACTCATAATGTTATTTAGATTGATTTTTTCTATTTATTATCATTATATTTCCCTACACTAGGAAGTTTTTTAAAATTATTAATTTCTCACTTATAATGAATATGAAAACAACAGATAAATTCATAAAAAAAATAGCAAAAAAGTATAAATGAAGATTATTTAATTTTTTAAAGCGAAATTTGAAATATATTACATAACCTTCTGTATATTCCGATTAAAGTTTTGTTGTTTTTTTTATGAATTTATGTGTTGTTTTCATATTCATTATGAGTGAGAAATCATAATAATTTTAAAAAAGTTCTTAGTGTAGGGAAATATAATGATAATAAATAGAAAAAATCAATCTAAATAACATTATGGGTTGGTATTTATCAATTTCTTACGTTTTCAGTTATAAAAATGGCAGTAAATTCATTATTTATTGGTTGGATAACTTTTTTTATATAAATCAGCCCTTTTTTCTCACTACTTTTGGCAATTTGCTCGAAAAAATAAAAAAAAAACGATTTTTTTCAAAAACTGTCCTTTGACGACTCCTACTGGTGAACCAATGCGAGTTACAAAAAAAAACTCAAAAGCAATTTTAAAGAGCGTGAAATTCCCCATAAGGTGTATTAAACCGATTTGCAATATTGTCAAAGGTGGGTAATCATTAGAAATTTGAAAAAAAAACCATTTTTTTTACATGCATTTTAAATGGGAAAACTTTAAATTTAAACTGCAAGTACTTAAAATTGATATTAAGAGCTCTACCTTGGTGAAAATTTTTTTTTCTATAGGTAGATTAATATTTTGCTTGAGCACCGAAAAAAAACAAAAACTTTGCGGAAATGAATCACCCTAATATATATATATATATGATTATTCAACACATAAAATATAACATAAGTACCAAATATACACAGAGAAAAAAGATTTTTGGATGCAAAGAAATTTTGTTTGTTCTAAACAAATTTGTTGTTTGCATACGGGGAAACAAATGTTTTTTTAATTGTAATAAATGATATGTTTGACATCTGAATTAAACATTTTTTTAAATGTCTTTTAACCGATAAATCAAATAAATATTTCATTGATTTAAAAATAATATAGTTGGTAAATCAAACAAATATTTTGTTGATTTAAATAATAATTTATTTGGTAAATCAAAGAAATATTTCGTTGATTTAAAAATTTAATTGGTATGGCAAAAAAATGGCATTTGTTTTAATGAATTAATTATTTAAATAGTAAATAAAAAAAGCAAATATTAAAATATTTGTTTAATCTAAAAAATATGTATAAGTAGGTATACCTAAGTATACTTACCACAAGGAGGATAAAGGTGCAGGGAAGTCAACGTTAAAAAAACGTTAAAAATTCCCATTTAAAAAGGCAATTTAAAATACAAAATGTTTATTAAACAAAATATATAATATACATATTATGTATACATATTTAATCACATGCATAACAAAAAAAATTATATTTTTTATAAATAAAAAGCATAAAGCATAGTATTTATTACACTAGACATTATGCTCATTATTCACTCGGATGATTTGGCTCTCTCGTTTAGCGACTCGAGACGCAAACCTCATCCTCGTGAATAATAGCCAGCATTATCTCTCGTATAATAATATACTATTAATAAAAAATAACCTTAATTACCGACCTTTGTTGTATCAACTGATCCTTCAATTATTTTATCAATATATCTTGTGATACTTGAAATAGCATTCTTTAGTCGAATTTGATCACCAATAGACGGGGCAAGTTCCCTTATGTACTGGTCTGTAAGCCCGGGAAGAATGTCCAAAGTAATATTTTCATCTGGAAATAAAAACATTAAATATTTAAACACCTTATGTGGAATACATACACTAAAAACTAACAAAATAGCACCAAGTAATAAAAAAATACCCGCCAATATGCATACCTACACACGAATCAAGGTTTTTTTGCTTGTACAAGTGCACTTTATGGCATGCAAACGGGAAATACAACATGGCGAATCGGTGGAGGCGCGAAGAATATTTTTACATACACATGCGTATATTGTACCTAATATTAGCAAAAATGTCTACTTACCGATAAATCTAGAAGCCAAATGCTCTAGATTTTTATTAATCAGAAATTCCTCCATTATAATATATCCACTTGTATACAATTTTTTCGACACCGACACACACACATTTATTCGCAACAACGGCCACTATTGAAATGCCGGAAATCACCTGTCTTAGTACGAGTAGATCTCTCATTGGTCAATTTTGTATCACGCGTTTCGCGGATAAAGAAATATTTGTTTGAATTTAAAAATTCAAATTACTTTCAGTTTGACGAGTATTTTATTTATTAGAATAAAATAAATATTTCGTTGCTTTGATACATTTACTTATTGGACATTATATTTATTTAATTTAAGAAAATATAACCTATTTTTAAAGAAATTGAATCAAACAAATTGAAAGAAAATTTCAAACAAACTAATTTATTAATAACTAAAGTATATTTCTTTTATTGTAGCATTTGTTTTTTGAGTTTAATAAATATGGTTCAAACAAATCGGATTGTTTCATTGAAAAAATCATTTTTCTCTGTGTACCAGAACCGTCAAAAATATTTCATAATTATTATTTGTGGTATTCCTTTGGTGATTTTAAAAAGTTTTGTATATAACATAATATGACATATTATGTTATACAAAATTTACCAAAGAAATACGCACAAATAATATTTATGAAATATTTTTGACAGTTCTGACACTTCTCCACCAAACATGAAAGCCATATAAATTTTAAATTATAAATAAAACTAACAATATCGCTACTAAACGGGCATTAAAAAAATTAATATATCTAAAAATAACAAAACAAGACTAAGTAGACTGAAAAGATGAAGGTGGGGACTACATTTCCTGAAAGTTTCAGATTTTTATTTTTTCCTCCACATAATGATTTTTGAGGGCAAAATTGACTAATTTTAGGAATTATCAAATTTCAATAATTTTTTTAATAAAGAAAATGATAGTTTAGAAACTTAAAATAATAGTTACGTTTTCTATTGTATAAGTACTTGATACCTGGAAAAAAGCAACTTTCTAGATTTAGCAGAATAGGCACAGGAGCCAGACAAAACTCACAACAATTGGCAAATTATCATGAATCTTTAGTGGTTTACCATTCTTTTATGAGATTAACTAATTGGATAATATTAATTTATATCGAAAACACACTTACTAAACAGTAAAACAAAATTAAAATCAATTCAATATTTGTCACAGAAAAAAAGTTCTGGCCCACGATTTCAGATTTCTAAAGGGCAACGGATTTTCATATTTGATACCTAAAAGATCATCCTCAATTTTTTTTATCAAAACAAAAAATCAAGCAGCGCACCCCATTTGGTGTTTTTATTTGGAATGACTATCTATATAGATATTATAAATAGCTTTTGCGCACTGCGATCGTATTTTTAGGCATTTATTTTAATTAATCGACAAAAGCCTTTTTTTAAACGATTGTCTATTTATGTGAGATCCAACGGGAACAATTTTTTTAACGGCCAAATGTTTATGTAATATTAAATGTATGCTGGCAACCCTTGTATTTAAATTTACTCTTTGAAGGATGAAAATAAGAAAAAAACATATTTGGCGAAAAAGAAGAAACTGCTTTTTAAGGGTAATGCACCGTTTTTAATCTTAAGGAGGTGGCTTTAGAAAAAAAGATTAATCTTAAGATGTTATAATCTAAATTAAAACAAATTTTGATAAAGGATATTATTAAAATGGTAAAAATAAGTGTGAAATAAAAAAAGAATAAAATAAAAAAGTATTTCCCTTGTACATGATAAAACGAAAAGCTTATTGAGTGGATTACTGTTCTGCGCATCAATGGTTAATGTTTATTTTTCTCCGTGTAGTAAGTTTCAGCAGTAGCCCGCCATCCCATCCGACAAATCTTAATGTTTCTCGCTGTAATCCAAAACATTTTTAGAATTTTTTGGTATATTTTATAGTCATTAATATGTATGTTGTTTATCTATACAAAATGATAATATAATAAATATACTTTTTCAAACCGTTTCTGAAATATCTGTGTTGTCTAAATTTGAATGCAAGGGAAGTGACGAATATACCATGGTACTAATTAAATACATAATTTATTGTAAAATATAAGATTTATTGCAACTTTAAGCATATTATACATTAAATATCTTAAAATCAAATAATACCACACATCAGTGGCGGCTGGTGGATTTTGGGTATACCGATATCTCAATTATTAGAAATGGGACCCACACCAAATTTATATGAGTTTATAATGACAAGTTCTGCGCAAGCAGAATTAAAATTGAAGTTTGCAAAAAAAAGATAACCGAAACATCGAACAGGGAACTGACGACACGGTACTGATGAATGGGATATAAATTTGAGATTATAATTCGGAATTAAGTATTTTACTGATATTTTTTATTAGTGAATGCTACTTATTAACAAATCACATATAGCCTTATATATATAAGAAAATAATATAGCCTTATATATATAAGAAAATAACTACTCACCACAGTACTGAAATTTTGACTGGAACTATACGTGCATTCACCACAACTTTGCCGCTTGCATTGTTTTCAAGATGACTGTAAGCAAAGGGCGGGCTCTGTAGGTAATTTTTTACCAACACTTGAGTTAAAACGAGGACTTGACGTTTAAACTTCAATATTTCGCAGGAATTTTAAATTTTAACATTGGACACAGAACCAACGGGTAAAAGTGAGTAGAAATATTATAATTTTTTTAAAATTGCTATTATTCGAATCTATGATAAAATATAAAAAATACATTATTTAATGTTTTATAGTTTGTAGTGAAATTGAAAAATTAAAGATAAATTGAATATATATTTTAAAATAAAATCACTTAAATATTTGATTCGACACGCCAAGGTACTAATGTTTTGAATATTTATTATGTTTTTCTACAAACGTGCTTTTGAAAAAATAAAAATTGGGTGGACAAGTTAAAAAACCTGGATCTTTGGAATATACTGAAATATTTACAAAAAATATTAAAATACCTACTCTATTGACTGATGACATCAAGTTGTCCAACTTTTGTAGAATCACCCATATAATAATAAGAGTGTAATTTAATATTAAAAGGGAATAATTAAAAATAAAACAATTGAGAGAGAAAGAGAGAGAGAGAGAGAGTACATACAAATTGATAATTTCTGTGATAAAGGAAATAAAGTGGTACCCACCATTAATGAAATTATTTAACATTTTGTCGCCCATTGAAACTTTTCGAGTTTCTTGCATTACTTTTCATGAAAATCATCGTAACAAATTGTTCACAATCTAACTCCGTTCGTTAGGCAGGCACTAATTTTTGCAATTAATCTCAATTATCCTAATCTTATTGTTCGCGTATTTTCACGAATTGTAAACTTTCTAACAGACGTAAAAATTTAAATTTCCTAATAAATCCTTTGTTTTCTCGAAATAAAGAAAAGAAAAAGTGCGTAATGTTGCGCATTCATCAATTAATAGGAAACAAAGGGCCACGTCCAACAACCATTCAAGCCAAATTCCACAGATATTGCCGTTTCAATTTCCTTCGTTTGTGTTTATTATGTATTATTGTTGTTTGTTTTATTTTCCCACTGCCTTCAATAGCCGATAATGGTTTTTTCACTTTTCAATATTATCCGATATAATTAAAACTGTTCACAACCACTGCGAAATTTCATTCAGCTCCATCAACCCTAAAATATTATCATTATTGCCACGATTGTTAAATATTTCTTCAAATCTTTTATATTATTAAATTCATAATATATACGAGAGGTTGCAATTTAAAAAAGTATGTTGTTTGCGTATATCGGTCTCCCAATAGTGATTTTAATGTTGTTATTGAAAATATTCAAGAATTTATGTACAAATCGAGGGGTCAACCACCCAAAGGGAAAACGTCCAGGGATTCCCATGTATTCCCATTATATTTTATTGTATTCCCAATTATTTCCATTGTATTCCTATGGTATTCCCCCTCTAAAATGTCCAGGGATTCCCAGGTGTGGGTGACCCCTCGGTACAAATTTTATAATGTTTTTAGTGAGTTTAATCTAAAACATCATATAAATGTGCCCACCCGCATCACAGCTCAAGCACATGCATTGATAATATATTTTCTAACTTGAATGTTGCTGATACTCAAGTTAAGGATGTATATTTTTCGGATCATTGTTATCAAGTTTGTAATTTTTTTCTGGAGGAATCTAATAAAACCGAACAAAAATATGTAAAAGGTATTTTTCTGATGAAAATATAAATACTTTTTGTTCACTGTCTAGGGAGCTGTGGCCTGATATCTATAAAGAAGGTAATTATCAAGCTAAATTGAAAGTTTTCTCGAGCGGTTTCTTTTTTATTATAATTCTGCATTTCCGTTGAGTAAAAAAACTTTGACAGTAAAGAATAAAATATGCTTTACTAAAGATCTAAAACAAATGCATCAGCAATTATGTGAAATGAAAATGCTTTCCAGATGCCTTAATAACACACAATATACCATAAAATACCAATAATTTAAGAACATTTATGAAAACTCTATAATCAAAGCCAAACATACAGTAAACAATACTAGAATCAAAGATGCAACAAATATCTCAAAGGAAAGTTGGAAAATAATTGATAACTCCAAATAAAAAAAAACACTCCATAACTGAAATTAAAGTAGATAATAATACCCATAGTGATCCAAAAGAAATGTGCGAAATTTTATTAGTATTGTTAATAACGATTTAGTCCCAGAGTTAATTAAGATAAAAATTGTTTCTAATTTTAAAAGTTTTTTCCTGCATCCTTTGAAATTATAGATGCAATAAAAAAGACCACCAAAAACCTGCAGCTGGAATTGATGACATTCATGGTAAAATATTAAATTTAGTTAAAGAAATTATAGCCATTCCTTTGGAACATCTTGTAAACCTGTCTTTTCTAAATGGAGAGTATCCTAATTCATTAAAAATTTCTAAAAGTATACCAGTATATGGGTCATTCTTGCAATAGGGGAAATTTTATGTCCCTGACTTGCCATGCTCAGTCAAGTGCATGTTCACCATTTTTTATTTTATATTTATTTAGGGGTTTATTGACCCTATTCATACACCTATTAACTTAATAATAAAATAAAACCAATTCGATACATTTTCCCTTTAATTACATAAATTGTCATTAGCGTGGATGTCCCTGGATATCCTTTCACCAGAATATTTTTTTTTTGCAAATTAAGAAACTGTCCATAAATACTCTAGCAATAGTATATTTTAGACAACACCTTTTAAGATATGTTAAGCGGGATTGAGACAAAAAAATAAAATTGAATTGAAAAAAAAAACATTTCTTAAATGTGTCCCTGAGTTTGACATCATTAGCGTGGATTATAATTATACGTATTTAAAATTCCCGCCTACTTTAAATTTTCCAGTTAGCGACCGTTATTATAAACATTTTGGTATACGCTATTTACTTGATTTGGCGCCAAACGCGAACAGTTGCACAGTGAACTATGAAGTGTGAATTTGTTATGTGTTTCATGGGCGTATGTTTAATGTGCATCATTGGAGTGCTAGTGACAATTTTGTTTATCTAAAAGCTATTAGAAAAATATTGACAATAATTAATGAGCAGTGACAACTACAAAAGGTATGCATAATTTAAATTAAATTCATTAATCCATTTGCTGTCCAAAGAACCTTAACCTTAATTTAGTCATTGGCGTGGATATTTACTTGCATAATTGGCGTGGACTTTTTTGTCCA
This sequence comes from Brassicogethes aeneus, assembly GCA_921294245.1. Lineage (NCBI taxonomy): Eukaryota > Metazoa > Arthropoda > Insecta > Coleoptera > Nitidulidae > Brassicogethes > Brassicogethes aeneus. The sequence goes on from OV121132.1 coordinate 39,702,772, forward strand.
CGCTAATGACGCCAATGATATTTTGTACGAATAATTATAATAAGATATTTTTATCTAAAATCGGCAGTAAAGTAGAACTTTAGTACCGATTTAATACGAGCATTGTATGCAAACCATTACTGCTCCTTAGCAGCAACTAAATAATATTTTAAAAAAGCACCTTCGCGGAGATCAATTGGAACCTTTCATAAAATGTTAAAAAAAAAGAGTTAATTTTATTTTATTAATTAAATTAAAAAATCGCCGCGGCGGGCAAATATATCATAACCCCAGTGACGGCTGGTGGATTTTGGCACACCCATATCTCAGTTATTAGACATGGGACCCATATATATATATATATATATATATATATACATATATATAGACAAGTTCTGCGCAAGCAAAATTTAAATTAAAGTTTGCGAAAAAAAGTTAGTTTTTAAGTGCAACCCCCAGCCTCCTGCCCCTCCAAATTAGGATAATTCAAATTAAAGTGGTACAATATTTAATTCACTGAAGTTTATCGATAAATTTGAAATTTTATTAAAAAAATTCAAGTAATACAGATTTTATACCATTTCAATTTTTTTTAAATTTAGTAAAAGAAATAATAAAAATTATAAGTGGTATAAAACCTGTGATTCTTGAATTTTTTAAATAAAATTTGAAATTTGTCGATAAACTTCATTGAATGTACCACTTTAATTTGAATTTTTTTTCGCAAACTTTAATTTAAATTCTGCTTGCGCAGAACTTGTCTATATAATGTCATTATAAACTCATATAAATTTGATGTGGGTCCCATGTCTAATAACTGAGATATGGGTGTGCCCAAAATCCACCAGCCGCCACTGCATAACCCAAAGATAATATATAATATAATAATATAATATAATAATATAATATAATAATATAATATAATAATATATAATATAATATAAGATAATATATTACCTTTGTCATAACCATCGCAACAAACAGTATACCATGGACACTACAATCAAATGACATTCGATTCAAATTTTAATGCAGAAGGTGTCTACTGTTTAAAAAGGTAAATAATTTATAATTATTAAATGCGATTTCGGATAAAATTTAATATCGTTACCCCAATTCGCAAAAGACGTAAGTCCACTTTTGAAAAACCGGGTTTTAGTGCCATCTCCTGTTCATGAACCTGCAGGTTTAATATCTACATAAACCGGCAAGTAGCATTACATTTACAATGGGTAGCTTCAATTTACAGAGACATGGTATCCAGGTATGTCTCCTTTTTTTTATTAATATCGAGCACTGAGGTAAATTATTTTTAGGAATAATTGAGGATATAAATGGAGAAAACATAACTATTACCTTTATGGCAAGAAGTGGTAAATATTAAATATATATATATATATAATAAAAAATTTTTATTGGCCTGGATCAACTGATCGACAAATCTTTACAGAAGCTGGTATATTATGTAAACTTGATTTGCCACCACAGCCAATTTCAAATAGATTTTTTAAAGTACCAAGCTTAATTCATTAATTTTTTTGGAACCAATGTTTACTTATAAATAAATATTAAAAATATATTTTGTATCATTATTCAATGAAAACTGTCATTAGCGTGCCTCTTAGTCATTGGCGTGGATATGGATTTTTGAAAAAGCCCCAAAATTAAAAATTGAGCTCAACAGACTCATCATTTCATAAACTTTATTCATTTCTTATAAAGCAGTAGTTTTTCAAAATTTTCTGTAACTGTTTTTTTTTTTAATTTCTTATACTCAAGATTGCTCCTATTATAAGAATATCCCATATAAGAACAAAGGTTGCAAAAATGATCTAAACAATTACAGATTCATCAGCCTATCCAGTCAACTAAGCAAAGTCTTTGATATTTTATTTTATAACAGGTTGAGTCAATTTTCGAAGAGTTATAATATAATTGTCGAAAATCAAAATGGCTTTCGTAGGAAAAAATCCACGCATACTGCTATAGCAGATGCCCTAAATTATATTTATGAAGGTCTTAATGATAGACTACAGGTGGTAGGCTTCTTTTTTTATCTAAGCCGAGCATTTGATATGGTCAGTCATGAGCTTCTAATCAGAAAGCTTAAATCTGTTGGTGAGCGTGGTCCACTTAGGTGGGTTTCCTCGTACTTATCAAACCGAAGTCAAATAGTATTTTTAAATAATATACAGTCAAAAAAAAATTCATATTGTACGCTGATGATACGAATGTACTTCTCAAGCATAAAGAACTGGACTGTTTGTCAAGAAACTGTTCCTTGGTATCAGGTAATTTTAATGCCTGGTGTCAGGGAAATGGACTTATATTAAATGTAAAACAAATTTTATGAATTTTTTTTCCAAAAAATGCAAGTATTGATTACAGTCTGTACGTCACTTAAAATAAATCATTCATTCCAGCTTGTAATAAAATTAAATTTTTAGGCATAACATTGGACACGAAATTGACATGGGAGCCTCATATAAATAGTTTGTGTAAACGGTTAAGTTCTGTATGTTTTCTAATAAGGTCTCTTAGGGACACTGTTTCCTTCTCTGTTTTGAGATTGATGTATTTTGGCCTGGTTCAATCTGTGTTGAACTATGGTATAATTTTCTGGGGGGTTTCAGCTCACTTTGAGAAAGTGTTCGTAATGCAAAAAAACTTATTAGATGTCTAGACAATAAAAATCCAACATTTCCATGTTAACCATTATTTAAAAAGTATTCATTTTTAACTCTACCATGTCTATACATTTATAATTTAATTATTTATATTGAAGAAAATAAAAGTTTATTTACTCTTACAGCGGACGTGCATAGTTATGAGACAAGAAGTAACAAAAACATATATTTGCCTTATTCTAGATTGCATTTAGTTGCGCAGGCATATCAGGGAATAAAGTTTCATAACAAAGCCTCAAAAATTAAGAAATTTTTTGTTAGAAAAAATGTACTATTCAATTCTAAGAAAAATTAAATCAGTATATTTCATGTCCAATAATTGTAGTACCCTCAATTTCCTTCTATTAAAAATTAAATTTGTATTCTCAAAATAAAGGTCTAACGCCCAAACTAAATCCGGTTTAACATTTTCTAGAAAATTGGTTTTATAGATTAAAAATAAAATTCTGTTTATTGAAGCATGTCGTATATTTTAACTAAACATTTTTATTATTGCAAATTTTACTATTTTTTATTTGTTTAAACACACATTATTTTTTTAAATTTCGTTTGCGTTTTGCATGCAGCAGCATTAACCATTTTTATATGTTTGGGCTTTAAATCACCAAAGAACGTAGGACTTTAAAAATATTTTCTATATAATAGAAAACTGTTTAGGATTCATGTCCACGGACATGAAATCCAATATTCTTAATAATGACTATAAATCTTTTAGGTAGGGTGAGGGCAGATGAAAATAACCCAAAGAATACGTTTATATTTTTACATAGCAAGAAGTTTGCAATACACTTTATGGGAGATTGATGGTTTTGCAAAAAAAAGGATTTTTTTAGATTTTCCTTTATAACAATTTTTATTAATAAAATAACATACCTACTTATGTAGGGATTTTTTTACATTTTAAATGGCCGCATTAAGAAACAATTATTAAGAATTTTTGGGCCAACAAATTGTCATTCCATCTAAAGTAAAAGCAATGAGTATTAAGTTATTAAAATAACTGCGCTGAATTTAAATAATTGTCTTGTTTTGCATTGTTATACTGGCAGTTATATTTTTCCTGAGACTTCAAAAGTTAAGTGGATTAGTTAATTAAAATTTATTTCATTAAATTAACCTCTAATTTGGTTATCCAGCGCACAATACACACAACAAAAATCACTGGAACACTGCATATCATTCAATGGCGGCCATTTTGGTTGTTTACAATTCTTGTGCTTTGGGTTTGTACAGATTAATAATCGTTTTAAACGTTGTGTTTCTTACAGAGAGACTTGCAATCCTTAAAAGAGACGTTAAAGGTAAGAACAATCATTTTACTCCTCTTTTGTAAAAAATAAACCTTATTCTATCAGGGCTGTCAAATGTCAATTTGAACGTTAATTTGTGGGTTATAAAATAACCGCCAGTCACGCAGTGTTGCCGGACTGTATTAAATTCTCGCAGATATGGCTATTAAATGTACTAAAAAAGCCCACCGAGTCCATTAATCTATACTACCAAAATATTAATATTAAGACTAATAAAGTATATTTACATTTGAAATAATGCAGTAAGACGTTATAATTGTATTTTTTACATTTAGTTCGTTAAATTTACTTATTGTATCAATAATTAATACATAACATTAGTAATTTTACAAACAAAAATGTTTATTTACTTGATATATATATATATATATATATATATATATATATATATAAATTAGACGAACATAAAGGTAATTTTACAATTTGTCGTAAAAATTAGGAATTTATATGGTAATAATCCTGTAACTTTACATTTAAATGTAATAATTTTTTTCAGTGTAGTAATTAACCCACGTGTAACTGTAACAATACCTCATTGAGGTTTTTAGAGTTTTAAATGTTCTTATTATAAGTATTGATTAGATATTAGAGATTAAAAAAAACAGTGGGGATAAATAAATAAATACAAATATCTATTATACATTTTATATGTTTCATATCAATTTAAAAATTATGTGTCAGAAAAGTTTTTAGTACTTATGTAGGAATTTTTTTACATTTTAAATGGCCGCATTAAGAAACAATTATTAAGAGTTTTTGGGCCAACAAATTGTCATTCCATCTAAAGTAAAAGCAATGAGTATTAAGTTATTAAAATAACTGCGCTGAATTTAAATAATTGTCTTGTTTTGCATTGTTATACTGGCAGTTATATTTTTCCTGAGACTTCAAAAGTTAAGTGGATTAGTTAATTAAAATTTATTTCATTAAATTAACCTCTAATTTGGTTATCCAGCGCACAATACACACAACAAAAATCACTGCAACACTGCATATCATTCAATGGCGACCATTTTGGTTGTTTACAATTTTTGTGCTTTGGGTTTGTACAGATTAATAATCGTTTTAAACGTTGTGTTTCTTACAGAGAGACTTGCAATCCTTAAAAGAGACGTTAAAGGTAAGAACAATCATTTTACTCCTCTTTTGTAAAAAATAAACCTTATTCTATCAGGGCTGTCAAATGTCAATTTGAACGTTAATTTGTGGGTTATAAAATAACCGCCAGTCACGCAGTGTTGCCGGACTGTATTAAATTCTTGCAGATATGGCTATTAAATGTACTAAAAATATTAAGACTAATAAAGTATATTTACATTTGAAATAATGCAGTAAGACGTTATAATTGTATTTTTTACATTTAGTTCGTTAAATTTACTTATTGTATCAATAATTAATACAAACAAAAATGTTTATTTACTTGATATATATATATATATATATATAAAAATTAGACGAACATAAAGGTAATTTTACAATTTGTCGTAAAAATTAGGAATTTATATGGTAATAATCCTGTAACTTTACATTTAAATGTAATAATTTTTTTCAGTGTAGTAATTAACCCACGTGTAACTGTAAAAATACCTCATTGAGGTTTTTAGAGTTTTAAATGTTCTTATTATAAGTATTGATTAGATATTAGAGATTAAAAAAAAACAGTGGGGATAAATAAATAAATACAAATATGTATTATACATTTTATATGTTTCATATCAATTTAAAAATTATGTGTCAGAAAAGTTTTTAGTACTTAATAATATTTTATTTCAAATATAACATAATTAGTTTAAACCCCATTGCAATGGAGTGTTAAAGTTTGATGAGCCATATATTTTTCCTAAAAACAATAATATAATATGTAAAACTAACCTTAAAACTGAATACCATATATAAATATATATGCAATTGTTTTCATATTTTTAATCTCCACCCTAAAGAAGATTGACTTCGTGAATTTACAAATTCAAAGAAAATTTCTACCAATCCATTTTGGCACAAGGCACTTAAAGTCGTCAGGATTTAAAATGAGCAGTAATCGGCAGCTGTCTTCGACGAAGCTGCAGATGAATGCATTGATTACTGCACAGCTTATCTGTAGGTACTTCGTGAAATAAATATCCCGATTAAAGCTTGCTTTTGTACAATAATAGTAAATGTTCATCCTTGCAGATAACGTAATGAATATTTAAAAATAACGCCGATGCTGCTTTTATACATTAATGTATAGAATGCATAATAATAAAATAAAACCTCTAAAAATCTTGATAATGGCATTGTATTGGCCAATAATATTGGAAAGAATTTTATGATATTTGTGTTTAAATATGATTTTGGTCGTTTGGACGCCGAGGCTGTCTCGAATTAAGTCCAATTCTGGATCACGTTTTCAATCAGCTAGGGCCGCATATCTTTAATAACGTGGTAAATGTTACCTCATAACATGTTTCCTGCGATAAATTGCTTGTGTTGAGGCATGTTCCGTCATCATGTTAAAAAAAAAATCTCCATTCAATTGGGGAACAAAAAAATCAGTAATCATCAATCTATAAGCTCTCTATTGAATGTATTTTTCTGATCGGTATTATCTTTAAAGAAATATAGGCCAGTGATTCCCCCGGCCCATAAAGCACACCAAACAGTGACTTTTCCACAGGTGTAACGCTGCACTGCCTCAATAATGGCTTCTGATTCTACACTGGACTCTAAATTCGGCAATTTTCTGTATTTATGCATTTAACAAAAATGAGCCTCATTTCTAAATAAAATTTTGCGTTGAAAATGAGGATTAAGAGCAATCTTGTAGAAAATTTACGAGCCACGTCCATATGCCCAAAATCATATTTAAACAATAATGGCATGGACATTACCATGATTTTTATGTGTTATTTCATTTTAAAGTTCTATACCTCTAAAAATATACCGTTTTGAAGGTCTTCTTAAAATGGCACTAAAACATAATGGCATTAAAACATAATGCAACGCTGTGTGTTTCCCAAGCTCGTATACCACACATCTTAATTTAAGGAAAAAACATAAACAAGACACCTTATTTGGCTTATAAAAAATTATGTAAATTTCATTTACATAATTTTTTAACAGTTGTTAAAAAATCATAAATTGATATGGCACACTTAAAACAGTTACTGTTACTTACATATTTAAACCAAAACAAATATTGATTCTCCATATAATCTAGCATACCTAGGTAAAGTAAAAAATTTCAGAGGGTAGCTACCGGTAGGACTGATTAAAAACAAATAAGTCATAAACCAACATGTCTAATCTGGACCTAAACATGTTCATTCTTAAGAGTTGATTTTTTAAATTCTGAAAGTATTTTGATCACGATGGCTTATAAAAGCGTGCTAGGGAGACCAAGAGAATATAGAAACAAGCTTTATATTGCAGGAATTTAAAATTCTTTATTTAAATACAGTTTTTTTGCTCTCCTGAAAAATCTGATCAGAGGGGCATATTTGGTTTTGACCGGAAGCTCCCCAAATCATCTTTAAGATAACTACCATAATCATGTTTATATAAACAATTTTTTTTCCTTCTGTTTTTTTTTGGGGATACTACAAAATTCAACCCAAAAAACCGATAGTCCAATTAAAAAATTATTTATAAACATTTACTAAATAATAATAATAATAGTTTATATATTATTTTCTTTGGTTTTTTAAGTTTCACCCCTACTTACAAAATCCAACTAAATAACTTGAGCGGGTTAAGGGTAGGAACAGACCGCGGACTTAAAGTCTCCCCTAAGGACTAATACGCAATAGGACAAACACAAATAAAGAACCATACCAATGTGGACCACCGTCGGCGGTTCTATCCCATCCAAACAAGCATGAGACTGATTATCAAAAAATGGTTTCTTTATATAGAATAAGACCTAATTTAGTAAAGAAATTAAAAAAACTGGGTCGTAAACAGATTATAGTCACTGGGGGCCAGGTCTTTAGAATATTGTGGATAGGAAGCAATTTACAGTTCAATTTTGTTATCGATTTTATTAATATGGAAGACGGTGCCTAATAAATTATTAGTAATAATATAATTGAAAAAAATATATAAAATCCAATACACTGATTAAACTATGTGATACATTTTTTGATATTTATTTTTATCTTTAAAGTACTTCTGAAATAACCTCATATTGCATTGAAATATCATTTTTAGGTTAGGTTCAACTGACATGATGACATTTTAGAATTCTTTTACGTAGTTTTATAAAAATTTGACTTTTGAAATAGTCTTATGAGTGTTATAATATCATTTAGAAAGACAAATCTCAAAAACATATTACAATAAATTGCTTAAAATAAAGAAATTTAAATAAAAAGCTTATTAATTGCCTAAGCACACAAACTATGCTCGGGTATAATTTGTGCTTTTTCCGCCCTAGTATTAAATCTGCTACACTTTTACAAATTTTTTTTATCTTTATTTTGATAATGGAAATTAAGAAAACCTCTTGGTGAATTTAATAAAAAAACAATGAACAGAGTTTTTCTGTTTTATAGCCATTATAACTTTGAGATTGGGGTCGCGGAGTAATAAATGCATTTAAAGTCAATTAGATTCTGGGTGGAAACAAATTGAAAAAAGCCTGAAATCGATTTAAAGCTTTAAAACAAAACCGATTATTATAATGAAGTTAAAATTTATGATGACGGACAAGGCAAGTTTGATAGTTTGTTCAGTACTTTAATTGTAAATTCTTCTTAGAAAAGTCAGCGCAATAAAAGTTTGGCGCTCCCGATTCGAAAAGCCATCGATCCAGCACCAAACAACGTGAACAATTACTTTTGAAAGTTGTCTGCTATATTGGTAGAGTCAATTATTGCAAAGTTTTAATATAAACATTTCCCGGCAAATAAGTCACCCGTAAATTGTAAACAACGCCACTGAAAAAGTTTCATGACTCGTTTTTACAGGCTTGCATTATGCATGAGCGGCGTGTACCTTGAGCGAATAAATGCATTATTGAAAAGTTGACAAAAAGGACTTTGAAATTTGATAAGGACGCCATGCGCCACCGCAAGATTTAAGCTTTCCGCAGGAATAGAACAAATTTCTGCGGATATTGTTTTCCAGATTTCTATCACCACCAATAACAAAACAAAATTAACCACTTATTGCATACTGAACATATTTTTTTGCGTAATCCTAATTTTAGTAAATTTTCCTAAGAAGGTTTGGATAATTATATTAAGACTAAAATTAACATACACTAAATATACATAATATGTGCGTTCGAACATCGAACGATGCACTGCTTTGCATATACAGTAATATATATGTTATGGCTAATGTGCAAACTTGGATAGTTTATAAACTAGCCAAACTGTCAGCTATTTTAATTGAAAACATATTTTCAACTAAATTAGCGGCTAGTTTACAAAATAACCAAGGATCTTGGCTAATTTACTTGAAATTATTAGGGAAACTAAAATAGCTGGATAGTTTGTATACTATCCAATTCAGTTTGGCTAATATGAAAACCAAAATTTCTAGTAACACAAAATAGCCAAGCTTTAGCTAGTTTGTAAACTAACTAACCAATTCTCTGGCTAATTTATTTAAAAAGTGAGGTTACGGCATTGTTTTTCGTTTTGCCGGCTTAACCGGATTTGTTTTGTGCATTTTAACGTTTTTAAAATGAATCATAGGCAAAATTTTAACGCTTCCTTGTTAGAAAACTCAACAACACAACCCTACCGACCCCGCCCCATTGCCCCCCCTCCCCATTGGTCAAATGGTCAAAAAATGAGAAAAAAACCCAAACCAACCCAAACTCAACAACACAACCCAACCCATTGAGCAAAAAACCCAACTAAAATGGGCAATAACCAGAGAATTAGTTGGTTAGTTTACAAACTAGCTAAAGCTTGGCTATTTTGTGTTACTAGAAATTTTGGTTTTCATATTAGCCAAACTATCCAGCTATTTTAGTTTCCCTAATAATTTCAAGTAAATTAGCCAAGATCCTTGGTTATTTTTTAAAGTAGCCGCTAATTTAGTTAAAAATACATTTTCAATTAAAATAGCTGACAGTTTGGCTAGTTTATAAACTATCCAGCTAGTTTATAAACTATCCAGCTAGTTTATAAACTATCCAGCTAGTTTATAAACTATCCAAGTTTGCACATTAGCCGTAACATATACAGTATTTTCAAGCTAAAAGTATACAATGCCGAGTGCTGAGTGCATCCAAACTCCTTGAAAGAGAGTGGGGATATTTTGCAGCGGCGACGGTGCAAAGCAGTGCAAAATATCCCCACTCTCTTTCAAGGAGTTTGGATGCACTCACCACTGGGCATTGTATACCTTTAGCGTGAGTTAACTGACGGCTGGTTTACATCTACGGCACTGTATTTTTTATAACCTAACTCGCCATATTTGACAAGTGCAGTACCTCTCATTCTAAGGCTGTACGTGAGTTTTAGACGGAAATTGTTACAGAAAAAGGTAAGAATGTGAGTTTATTGTAGTTTTTTCATAATTTCTGAGCAATGCATGCATAAGGCTTATTATGATTTGTCATAATCTTCCAGGCAATACAAAGTGATGTTAGGTTGCCACCTTCATTTATTCAATTACCAAAAAATATTTACCACTAACATCACTTTGTATTGCCTGGAAGATTATGACAAATCATAATAAGCCTTATGCATGCATTGCTCAGAAATTATGAAAAAACTACAATAAACTCACATTCTTACCTTTTTCTGTATACCTACGTGAATTTTTATGGAACTTTCAAAACAAAAAGTTGAGAATATAAGTTTATCGCATTTTAACGTAATTTCTGAATAATGCTTATTTAGAGATAAAATAAAAAATGTTTTAGGCGAAAAATGAATTTTAAAAATATTACAACATGGACGACCCGAAAGATTCGCTTTCCTTCTAAGAGAAATGAAGGTTGACGACGAGATGACAGTCAACTCCGACGTAGAGGGTGAAGATGCTGAAAATAATCTTCCAAATCCAAATTCACGATTGGTTTTTGAGATAAGTCAAACCGCATTTAGTTTATCTCAAAAACCAATCGGATTCAGCGGCTCAAAACACTTAGAGATCCCGCCAAAAGTTCCAAACATTTCTTTTTGTGGTTATGTTATGCATACGATAGATCGTATGATTTTTATTTTATTTATAAGTATTATATTTTTACTGAATGTGATTTTTATATTAGTCAGAATTTATTTTTTTGTTTTATTTTCATTTTGGTTTTTCATTAAAATTTAATTATAATTATTAGTTTTATTGATCAGCATTTTTTATATCCTAATCCTAAAAAATCAAAGTGGTACACATAGGTACCACCCATTTTTTTCGGGATTTTTTTGTGGAAATGACTTTTGAAGCCCAAAGGATAGTTTTTTGACAACCAAAGTAAATTTTTAGCAGAAAAAAAAAATAATTATCGAAATCCCAAGGGTTTTGTTTGTTAAAGGGTTAAGATAAATGTCCAAATACTAATAATAGTAGTACTGGTTTTTGCTAAAAAAAATAAGCCTAATAAATAACATACAAATTAATTATTTAATAAGTATGTCAATCTCTACAAAACATTATAAAAGCAACTGATTTATTGTATATACTTGCTGTAACTTCAAAGGAACTAAATATTGGTGACTATTTCCCTCGTCTTAATTTCAACCAATTTAAAAACGCGCAATTTTGAATTACAAATAGTTTCTGCCAGCAGTTTTTTCGAGTTTAGTCGCGGCAAAACTTGACAGCTGTTGTCACCAAAAATTGCAGTTTATATTTTAATTCTTAACTGTTACTCATGAAATAGTCTTGTCATATACCATTCGGGCATGTAATTTTTCCTGTGAAAAAAATCGAAAAAACAAAATGCTAAGTAATATTTTTTAACAAAATGCATTCGTGCAGGTGCAAAAATCCTCGTCTTCGACTCTTATTTTTGTTGCCACAAGCACTAATGCTTCTTGTTAAAATATTACTTAGCAACGGGTTTTTTCGATTTTTTTTCGAAAAAATTAGATGCCCTTATGATATTACTTACAATAAAACTTAAAAATACTTATTTTTAGATTTACCGCGTATTATAAACGAAACTATTGCGTCTTATTATCACGCCACTACTACATTAAGCAATTTTTTTAACCTAAACATAATTTTTTTTTTTAGATGGTAATTTTTTTATAAAAATAAACCTTTTAAGTTTGTATCGTTTCGGGTTATTATGACCCAATATCCAAAATAGATAACTATGTAATTAAACCTTTTAAATATCTATTTTTTATAATAATTATGTATTCTAATAAAATTTTAAAAACGTAATAATACATATTTGTCTTTTATTTACAAAGAAAACTTATATAGTGACACGAAAGATATAACCGATTAGTAAATCGAAACAGAACAGAACAAGGTTAAAAAATTTTAATGTTGAATATTTAAATAAACATTAATTAAAAGATTTTGTTTTTTTAATACTGGTGCAGAGTTTTTCTTTTAAAATGTATTTTTAACACATACAAAATTGCGTAATAGGATTGTTTCCCGGCGGAGCATAAACACTGAATAATATTAATAAAAGGCCGTCATTTAATGCCTAAAGCTAAGTATTTGCTATACAAACTGAAAATTAATTTTGAAAAGAAGAACTAATCCGTCTTAAAAAAACAATTATTTTTACAAAAACAATTATAACAAGTTTAAGAACCTTTAAAAAATTAATTTAAAAGTTTCTATCGAACCCGTATTCTGCGCTTTTTTAGTCCTATGTAAAACTTTACAACATCTCTTAATATAAATATTTGATTTAATTTTGTGCTTTTTTAATATTGGACAAACCAAAAAGTTATTAAATGCGGGCTGAACATTTTTTTACTATTATGTGGCCATAATTTAAAATTGATAAAACCAAAATTTAAGTTTTGTGGACTCTTTAAAAACTTTTAAAATGAAACTAATATAACGTAAATTTTATACGCCCATAAAATATTACGATTTCCTTTAATATGCTTTCGCCAACTTTTTAATGTTAGCTTGGGTAATTACACTTAAAATATTCAAATATTACTGTGAACCGTATGAGTAGTTTTCTTACATTTTACATTCTATTTATATATTAAATTAGTTTTAGAGACTAGATTTAGAAAGTTTAATTTAAAATTAATTGTAAAAAAAAATCAACAAGTTTTATGTACATTTTATTATTTGAGTTTTAAGAACATTAAATATAAAACTTAAATTAAAGTTTTTATCTGGATATTTTAAAATGCAGTCTTTTAATAAAGAATCATAAAATTACCTGATTAGAGAAAGAGACCAAAAATAGAGATTTAACATAATCCATGGAGTTCAATTAAATTTAAATTAAATTTGCTAAATTTTTACTCTAAACTGCAGTAACTGCAACTGTTATAAAAGAAATGTATTATGTACGTGTACTATACAAAAATAAACAAAATTAAAAAAGGTTTGTTAAAAAATTATTTGGTTGTAAATCCGCAAGCAATTAGTCACAGTTTATGGGTTGGAGAAGCCGGAAAAATTAATTTATTTTATTTAACACGAAAATCTATAGATTTATAATTCCAATTAAATTGCACATGGACTGAACGATAAAAAACTCATTCGTAATGAGACAGGAGGTAAACTGGAAGCGTAACTGTAATTTTAGTCTTTATGAAGTCTACGATAATAAGTTTTTCGCTTATAAAGGTAAAAAATAAAAAGGTTTTTCTATATTATAAAAAGTGCTTATTTCTATTTAAATGGGATACGTCTTTTTATCATTTAAATTTAACAAATTTTAAATTTTAATCTTACAAATACCTCAATCGCATTCTGAACAACGTTTTTTTCTGTTGCTTCTGGGGGTTGATTTTTCTCGAATCCCGAAATCCTATAACGGCCGAAAGTTTTTACCCTTTTTTCGCCCAGGTTACCTAGGTACTTCTCGACCAAATTTTTTGAATTCTTTTTTTAAATTTTTTTCGTCAATTTTGTCCATTTACGGGGTAAAAGTTGGAGTACGGTCATCAAATTTTGTTCCTTTGTTTTTTTGTGTTTTTAGATTCTATGGCTAAAGCTAGATGAGCAGTCTCAAACTTTTTTAGTCATTTTTGGTACTATAGCGTAGTCAATTATAATTATAATTATTATTATTTATTATGGGAGAGTGGAAGACCGGCAAAGCCGAACTCTTTCCAATTGTGTATAAACTTTTGTACACAATATGTATATTATTATTATTATTATTATTTTCATTTGAAGAAAGGTTTGTACACCTTGTTTCATAGTATTATTAATTTATACTATTCTATTATATTACATATATAATATATACTAAATGTATATATATTATATATACTAAATGTATAGGAACACATTTACTGCATGTTCCTCCAATATAATTCTTTTAAAAGTTTGGCTGAAGGTTTTATTAGCTAACTCATAAATGTATAAGGGTGAAAATCAAAAAATCTTTGGAAAACGACCTACAACAATTAAAAAACTAAAATGTTGCATTTTGTCCATTAAACTTTTTAATATTCTAAAATAAAGATTTCGCAACATAATAAAGCTAATCTTTGAGATCAAGGAAAGGTAGTTTTTTTGTTATGTTGATAATTGTTGTCTTCTGATCTCAATTATGTCTAGTCGGTAACAGTATAGTTTGTCGGGAATAAACAGAACGTAAATGGAATAATAATCAAAATATATGTTTAAAAAAATACTTTTAGTAAATACCATTAAAATCAAAACATATTATTTGGATATCTGACCGATATTTTTTTAAATTATCTAAAATAATAGAAAAATTATAAAAACTTGGGGAATTTTTATCTATAGTTTCATAAAAAAACAGAAATCTGACTTGTAAACGTGTATTATTCTCGGTTTTTGATACACTGTATTTATAAATTATAAATAAAAATATAAAAAAATACAAAGAATAACCAGTATTTAAAAATAATAATAATAATATTATGCGTTACCGATAGGACATTTACGTTACCGACTAGTATATTGTCTGGAATATAATAAAATCCACTGCCGTAATTTAAAGTAAAATTACACATTATAATTACTGACTTTAATTAGTATCTGACACAACAAATTAACTTATGTTAACAAAAAAATATATAATAAGATTTAATTTTGAAAAGCATTTTTCAAACATTCGTCAATGATGCTCGATTCCGGAAACTGAAAACGAGCCTTTTTTGCTGAACCTGGTATCTCAAAAGGTGGGTTTTTTATGTAATATAAAACTTTCTTTTTATCGATATCTTGTATATCTGTTTTTTTGGGCCAAATAAAACAACCACCGTGACGAGCCATGAATTTCACTTTCAGTTTTTCTTTTAAAGATTTTAGGATAACACCTAGAAAAGAAAATATATTTAGTTTTATTAATACAATTTACGTATCCATGTTCACACACCTGGATACCATTGATAACCATAAACAACAGCAATCCAATCTTCACCAACCCTTTGTACACTGTTTGGGTTATCAGAATCGTTTGGTATTATAACTGGTGTTAATACATTTGGCGAATTATTTTCAAATGCTTGTGAATAATTTGAACTAGATGCTTTATTGTTAAACGAAATTTTTCCTTTGCCTAATGTATGGTGCTAACAAACTGCGTTAAAGTCACATTTAAAGCAACTAAGTTCACGGAGAAAAATTGAATTTCCCTCACTCTTTGTCCATGTTATCTGATGAAGCTGCATAATTTTGGGAATTGCAGGAATTTTGCCTTTAATGAAACTTTTCATTTCTTCATGTCAGAACTTTTTACTTGAAACAAAAAAATTCCTGGGCACGCCTTTTGTAGAAGGGTTACGAACTGATATACCGTGGCGACATCATTTCCTCTACAAATGTACTTGTCTGCTGTTCTTTTAAGAACACCGCCTACGCCGTCCATGGGTCCTTTCCCATGCCCTGCTTCAGTAAAACTCCAACTACATTTTATTATGTAAGGGCAAATTTGAGAAAGCTTTTGGGTTAATATACTGAAATTATATCTGTTTTTGTATTGTGCCGATGGCCCATCTGACACAAAATGAATAGTATCAATTTCGGGAAACTCATTTAGTTTTAAAAGAATGGGGTTTAAATGTGCCCATATAGCGTGTGCACCATGATCTAAGCAATCATTTAATTTAATATTACCAAACGATTTTGTGTATTTAACCCCAGTATGTAAAGACAATTGTACCTTAGAAGCTCCAAAATGCATAGCTTGTGCCTCAGCATGATACTTGCATACAAAATTTTCGGAATAATCGATTCTTAGTAAAGTTTCGTTGTGGTCCAAGGAAGCAATTTTTTGTTTTATTTCTCTATACTGATGACACATGTTAAATTGGTGTTTTAGAAACGGTGTCAGCTGCTTTTCGAACATTACCATCATATCTTTTACCGAAATTTGATTACATCCTTTAACCATTCTATGTACTCTATCTTTTCCTTTTATTTGTCTTATTTCACTTATTCTTTTCCACTGCATAACTGTGTGCATTGTGCTTAAAAGATCAGTGCTTACGTCGATTTTTTTGTTAGAGCATTCCCTACATTGCCTATACATACAGGACTTGTCTATAATATTGCAACAAAATATTGAACACACAGAATCTAGCTTTTTGCTCTTAATTATCTTTAACTGGTACATTTTGTGAAGTAAAAATTCAAAGTTTGCATGTTTAACACATATGCAAGTATCCCTATCTGTTAGCTTGGGCTGAACAATCCATGTAGGCCGAAGTCTTAAAAAAGAAGAGTATGAAATAGTCGACTTATATTGATGTTTGTACTTGGTAAAAATATCTTTCATGGACATCAACAGCAATCTCTTTTGTTGATTTCTTTTGTGGTCTTTTTTACCAGGGCACATTCTTGAGTTCTGGTCATCTTGTAGAAATCTCAATATATTTTCCTGTTCTCGAATCAATTTTGTATTTTTCTTTTTGTTTATAGAGGTAAATAGTTTTCCACTTGCAATATTTTTTCTATCATTATAATCCAACAATCCCTTCGCCGCATTTAATAGCCTGTACTTTTTAAAATATTTATTAGACACCAATTCGGCAATAATTTGTTTCCTTTTTTTGCCAGATGTTTTCTTTTACTTTGTTAATTCTGAAGTGACTATTTCGCCTAATAACAATTTCTTTCTGACATTTTCGAACACGGGCTTGTTGCCTAACATTTGTCTAACCTTTGTGCGTGGAGATGGAGAATCAATGATATTTACTTGATTTTCGGAACTATTTACTTTATTTTTCATTCTTTCATATCTTTTTTTGTACTTATCAATTTGGCGTTTATAATTTTTAAGTTTTAGTTCGGCTTCCTTCAGCTTTTCTTCAGTCTTGATTAATTTGCGAAAAACTTGAGATCTTTCTCGGGAAACCTTTTTTCTTCCGCATAATTTTCTAGAAGAACTAGTGCGGCTTATTATCTCAGTGTTGTTATTTGGATTTCCAGGTGGTGATGCAAGTGCCCTTTCTTTAGGGATAGGAGAAGAAGTACGACAAATCTCCATCTGAATAACATCATTACTCTCCGCAAGTAGACTCTCTGGAGAATCAGGTGGAGTTTTCTCATTTAGCACGATTTCGAGTAGTTTTTCTTTCCTAATTCGAGATCTAGTTTTTCGTTTACTGTCTCTCCAAGTCTTTTTCAACTTTATTTTTTCCCTGTCGGATAAGTCTATAAATGACGGATCTTTTAATCGCTTAGCCCTTCGATATTCCCTATCCCTCTCTCGTTTCTTCTTTTTCTTCTTCACTTAAACCTGCTCTGTGACGACGTACTCTCTCTTTAGTTTCAGAAGTAACATATTTCTTGTTTTTCTTTTGAGATTTACCGATTTTACGTTTTATTATTTTAGTTTTCTTTCTTGAGTCTTTTTTCTTACAAACAGTTTTAGCTATACATTTATATTTATAACATGATCTATTATCAATATCCACGCTGTATTCAGTCTTTGAATTGCTTTGAGTAAAAGGAACAATATTATTATTCTTAAAACCGCTGGAACTATTTGTGCATATCGTAGATTGAAAATCATTTTTATTACCAATTTTCTTTTGTCTCGTTTTCTCTTTACGCAGGGCTAAAGCATTTTCTTTGTCGCTTTTTAATTTCGCAAGCATATGACCATATTTTTCTTTAAGGTCCATATTCTTACTGAAAGCAATAAACAAGTTTTAAGAATTGTGATACAAAACAGTTTTGCAGCAAATGTATTGCAGCACTTGTTAATTGTCGCTTATATAATTTAGTCCTGTCGGTAACAGTTAGTCATGTCGGTAACAAATTATTAGTTGTAAAATTTGTTACCGACAGGACGTTACCGACAAGACATTATATAACCTAAATGCTTTTTAATTTATAAATGTCAACTAGCAAAAAGTAAGGTTAGGTTCAAATTGCAATAATACCTACATCAGAAAAATGTAACAAATCTCATATCGACATCAAAATTTTACCGCTAGAACAGTTACCGATTAGACATCGTAAAAAAATACGGTAGCGTTTTTATGCAAACAAGCCTAAATATATTTTTTAAGGCATAAACAGAAAAACTTACCTGGTTTGAATGACACATAAACACTAACTCTAGCACACTAACCAACAAATGACAGGTATTACGTATCCTGGCGGATTTTAGGCGAAATTACAGTTATCGTTACCGACAGGATGCGATCAAAGCAGACAGTCTGTTACCCAAAGGCTGGATCTTTAAAACCAAATTGTTTTTTTAAAAATAAAATGTAATTTGTCCTGTTTTTAAAAATGATTTGATTGAAAAAATCTAGCGTAAAATTGTAAAACGTAATAAGGGACGCGTTACCGACGAGACAAAATAGCTCTTTTTTTTTCTTTTTAATCGATGTTTTTAAATCTGGGTAAATATTTAATATAAATCTCGTATAATTAACATGCAGAAATAATACTAATAAGTTTTGAGACACTCCACTTCTTTTTCTAATTTTTAATTAGCCAAAGACGCCTACCTAAACATTTTTTGATTTTTACCCATAAAAATTTGCATGAAAAAATAAAGTTTTCAGTGAATAACAGAGGTATGAAGAAAATACGACGATTTCAGAGGTATTTTTTATTGGATAATTTACCAAACAAGAAAATTGATGACCATGTTGTCATTTCAAGCTAGAGAAAGGTCTTACCCGGTAAAACCAGTGTTGCCAATTTTTGAGTGAGATATCGCCCAAAAGCGCCAACAAAATTGCAATCAGCGCCAACGTTAGATTGGTAAAATTAAAATTAAATTCTTGTAACGGTTAATTCGCCAAATGCATTAAAAATACTTACACCATTTTAATATTTTTATAGATAAAGACATTTTTCTTGATAGTAAACTATTTTATTATTATTTATGAAATATTCAAAAATAAATATTTTATATTATTATAAATAAATAAAAAAATAAATATTCGTTATTTTTAAAAATAAATAAATTTAAATATGGCCTACAAGCATTCAAAATAATAAGGAATAGAAACTGTTCCTATTCATTATTATTGTGAATGCTGGTAGGCTATATTTATTACAAATATTATTACTGTTAAGCCCACAACAGCCCAGTAACGGAAAGGGGAAAAAGTTAGCTGTCCATTTAGAACTCATATTTCAATTTCAATTTCTTTTACTTGAATTCAAATTTTGACCGCACTCACCTCTAATTATAAAATAACATTTTTTACACATATACACTTACCCAATAAGTATATCTGTACCTCAGAGCCATCAGGAGTTAAGTCCAAAAAGTTAATTATGCGTGGCGGCCATTTAAAGATGAGCCGGTGTTTTATTTTACTATATAACTTACAATTTTCCAATAAATGTACATTACAATTTTCCACTACTTTAATGCCATCTATGATTATTATTTGTGGTGATCGCTGTTAATATCTATAAGTATTATATACAGGCAGCTGCAATCTGAAGATATATTTTAAGTAAAGTTTAATTCAAAGAATTTTCAAAAGAGCTATGTACTTTTTCAGAAATCGCCCAAATTGCGGTTTGCGCTTTTTATAAAAAACTAGGCGCAAATTATTTCTTGAAACCACCCAATTGGCGCTAAAGCGCCCAATCTGGCAGCACTGGATAAAACAACGCAGTTCTTTGGTTTGCAATTTCTAATCCGTGAGTCGGTTCGTTTAATTTTCATAGCTTCACATAGATCAGTCTAAAAATACGGTTTACTTAGCCGGTTCAGTTCTGATCAAAATATTATTTCACAAAATACATGTATACTGCAGAATTTATTCATATTTTGTCATGGCATTAGCAAAGTTGTTCCGAATTTATATTTTATTTATTAAGAGTTTGAAATTCTCTTCAAAACAAAGTTATATTTTTTAGTAAAAGACTAAATGGAAATTTTATATGTAAATTAAATATCATAAAATTAACCAATATTTATTGCAAAACTTAACTATCTTAAAATTCTTTCGGAGTATTTGTTGTATAAAGCTAATGACAATTTTTGTATTAGCATTGCTTTCTGAAAGTACCTATTGATTGAAACTTGATAAAATGATAATAAGCAAACATTAATTTAAAAATAATTACCTGTTATATGTTTCGTATAAAAAATAAAAATAAAATGGTTAAAATCTCTAACAGAAATAAAACTATTTACACCATTTTTGTAGTAGCTCGTTTTACGGACCGGAATGACTATTTCACCTTGCTTTGCTTGTGTTTTACCAGGCACTCATGTGCGAAATAATCAGCAAAGTTTCATTTACGAAATGTCTCCTTTCGTTTGTGTTTATTTTTAAAATGTAAAGTAGAGTAGAACTTTTGTAGTTTGGGAAGTTCGGTAAAGTTCAAAAGCATACTCATTGTGTCCGACAACGAAGACACGAAATAAAGACTCAGTTTCCAGAATTCCTGTCGTCTGTGTATGCAAGGACTTCAGGCGCAATTTTATGAAATTTTATGATTTTTTGTTTATTATGATTATTATTATTATCTAATGTGAAAATAAATTATTTATTTTTAACTACCATTTGAGAACTTTTGTATACAGAATAAAAACGAATTAATTTGTTTAAAAAAAAGCTCTTATCTTATCTTATCAAAAAATATTTTTTTTACTCCCACCTTTAAAACGCCCTTTATCGTACATGTTTCCATGACACTAAGTGACCTTTTAAATACACATTGACAAGTTGTGGCTTTATGGCGCTTTAGTCACGGGCTGAAGTTAGTTTTAAGTTAGTTGACAGTTGTTAAATGTCATACAATTGTTAAAATACATTGCCTTTCTTGTAAAATAATACTAAATGTGAAAATTATTTATTATTATAGTTTTAAATAGTTTATCAACGCCAATACTTGAAAAGTTTATATGAACATTGTACTGACCTTTTAATTTCGCCGGCAGTAAACTATAACTTAAATTTGGGCACGGACTCCACTGTAAAGTGCTCATAAAACATTTTCTTTACTTTCACTGTGAAAAACTGTCAATTTTCAAGAAATACATTTCGATTTATAACCTTTATAATTGTGTGTATAAAATTTAAAAATTTGACATTTGACGGTGACACACAGTTTCCCCTATTGTTTCATAGATGGCCCTCTATACAAATTTTTTATTTAAATCATTTTAAGATAATAATAAGTATTTGTTGTAGAAAAAGTATAGTATGCACCTCGTTTATAAACTTTTCTGGCGTTTATCAAACTTGATACATAATATACTATTTTATGATTATTTTATTATTTTCTACATTTACAGGTTTTTAAATATTTATTTAAACTTATATTATAGGACACAAAGTTTTACGAAAAATTAAATAAAACCCCAACATGTTAAATACGAGTGGAATAATACATGTATGTATTATTCCACTCGTATTTAACACATATTAAGCTTGCCAGACAAGAATTATTAAGTTATCCATTTGCATTATTTTTACTGCTTTTGCTTATTTAAATTGTCAGCGCGTGATACTATAGTATTTATATATATGTATACAATGTATACATTGTGTACATTTTAATATTACATTGTATACATTTTAAAATTTGTCCGATCAAATTATAAATACAGATCGTATGACATTTTATTATAATTATGTGTGGACAAAAAGCTTAGAATAAACAACCTTTGTTTTAGAAGCAAACGTAATAAAGTTTTTTTACATTTTGCTTGCCAGACAAGAATTATTAAGTCATCCATTTGCATTATTTTGACTGCTATTGCTTATTTAAATTGTCAGCGCGTGATACTATAGTATTTATACATTGTATACATTGTAATATTACATTGTATACATTGTAAAATTTGTCAGATCAAATTATAAATACAGATCGTATGACATTTTATTATAATTATGTGTGGACGAAAAGCTTAAAATAAACAACCTTTGTTTTAGAAGCAAACGTAATAAAGTGCATAGGTATCGATTTTAGGATTTTAAAGTTTTTGGCATACTTACTATAAAGCATACATTGTATTGATTTAAGTGGTAAGTGGAAAGGGAATTACAAAGTACCTTAATTTATATGTTTTTAATTTTATTTATTTATTGCTTTATTCGTATTATAAATAAGCGTAATTTTCTTCATGAAATTTTTAAACTAAGTGAAAAATGAAAAATAAAATAAAACAATAACTAAATGTGTGTTATTATTACTAAGTTATCATGTATCATTTTAATTTTTGGCATTGTGCACATGTTTGATAACAATAAATAAAACATTCTTATGCAGTAGTGGATTAACCCTATGGCAAACTAGCAAAACTAGCAAATTTAAACTTTCGTTTGATCTACCTAAACTGGGTAAAAATTTAATAATTTAAATTTATAAAAATTCGAACAATCATTACCACGAATGAACCAAATCTTTAGTGGGTCAATTTTTATTTTAAATCCGCTGGGGTGAAAAAAATATTTTGTGGAATTACCTATATATATATGTGACTTGTTTTCGGGGATTTTAATAAAAAAAATTAAACGGACTTTTGACGATTGTCTTCTAGTATGTCAAACTACATACATTCTTTTACCCTTTAATTTGTGGGTTTTGGGGGTATACGAAAAATTTCAAGTTTTCACCGCTATCGATGTACGAGCTACGAGCAAAATGATGGTCATTTTTTGTTTTACCAAAATTTCTCTGTGAAAAATATTTCTTTGTAATTAGGATAAGGCTTGTCCAATCTGTTGTGTCTAGGGCCCAAAATCCGCCGCTGTGCTTATCTACAATATTATTAATTATTTAAACTACCAATATAACATAAACCCATTTAGAATTTATAGCATAAATAGACCAAACTTATTTGATAAATGTGAAATTAGTAATATGATTCAGATGTGGTAACATTTTGAAACACTTAGGGCAAACTTTCAGGCCATTACAGAAAAGTATAAGATAAACATTAATATAACCATGGACATAACGTTATCTTACCAAGAATTCTTAGGAAAAACCGTCAACAATTAAAAATAAACCGGTAAAAGTGCTTCGAGATAATGGACGTTAGATGAGTTGTCATGACGACGACCAAAAGTCTTGTCTCCACTTCACTTGAAATGCGTTTATCTTTTATTCTACCTGTTTATTCAGTAAGAAACATCGCGATGGTTTAAGAATTTTATAAATTTGTTAAGAATAGATCAATAAAAATATGTAGTGTTTCAAAATTAAAAAAAAAAATGCGTTTTTATACGAGTTGCAAATTGGGCTCAATCATAGCCCGCGTCATATCTTTTTAGTACTATAGTAGACTATAGTCATGCGCCTAATAAATTTCTTTTTAGAAACATATATGGCCATTTTTTATGTAACTAAATAATGATCCTTTTGCAGGACTTGATTATTTACAAATAATTTAATTAAGTAAAGTTTTTATTGCTTAAATTAATTTTTAAAGCCACTAGTAAAAATATGTATTTTCTTATTGCTATCGCCAATATTTTAAATGGGCAATTTTTTTACATGAAATAAACAATACAATATTATATTATTAATAATAAAATAGAGGTAATAGTTAAAAGTTATGATTAGGGATGGGATTTTAGTTATTTTACCTTTTTTCAACCGATGTAACTATTTGAAACCCAATAATGCCAAAATGTGTTTTAAAAGATTTTCTTTTATATGAACCTAACTTGTTTTTACCTTTTTTACCTTTTTTGGAGGTTTTTGCTTTAAACTACCTTTTTATACTTTTGTTACATATTTTTTAATTTGTCAGTTTATTTTTACCTATTTGTTACCTATTATTACGTATTTTTACTAATTTTATTTTTTTGTGTTCTTTTTAAATTTTGCGTCAATATTTTATCCAGGGCGTGCAACTCAACGGTATAGAATTTTTTCTTATGGTCACAGACTGTAACAGTAACTTATGCTTATGTTCTGTCATAGAACTTCTGTGTAGTGAGTGTCACTCAGTGAAACACAGTTTATTGCATAGAAATAGTTTATTGTAGGTATGTTCTGTGTTTGGGTATGCGGCTAAACAAAATTATATACGAAACGTGAACTTTTAATGTTTTTTTTTCCTAAAATGCTGTTTTTTAACCTAAAATGTTATTTTTTAGTACCTTTTTAGTTATTTATTTTTCAGTTTTTAGTACCTAAATATCCCATCTTTAGTTATGATAATACTAATTTAAAAAATTCATTTTTAAATTCAATACTTGGTGATTTCTAACCTAATACCTACTAGAGATTGGACAATCTGCTAGATTACCGGACAAATTATCGGGTCGTTGCCCAAACGTCATTAGTACGCTTTATTTACCAATAACACTTTATGTCACCTACACATGATGGATTATTATTTTACGCAAGATATAGGCGAATGCCGACACTGACAATTGATGTCTTTACCCGGATAAACGTTATTAAATTTTTATTTGATTACTTCATTAAACCAGGTAGTTTCCGGAAAGTTGTAAATAAATTTGTAATCACGATTGATATCATACTTAGTTTAATGAACTCAATCCATAAACTTTAATTAGCACACACCCACGGATACATATATATATATATATATATATATATATATATATATATATATATATATATATTGATAAAAAAATATGTTAAAAATTACAATCATAATTAAATTTAAAAAAAAATAAAAATCAATTACTTTCTTCAAGTAAATCTTCAAAAATCTTAAGTGATAATGTTTAGAAATAAAATGCAGGAAGTATATTATTTGAAAAACTTCAACTTTATTTTAATCGACTTCCTTTTTGTAGTTTTCGGATACAGCCATGGCTGTATGCATAAATCAATTGGTAAAAAAGTGTGGTTTATGCTTGAACTTTACATTATTAAGAGTTTGATGGTTAAAGGTTCTGGTTATACGGTAGACGCATCGAGCTTATTTTTGTATAAAGAATTTTGCAAACTGTTTGGAATGTTTATATATTTAGCAATATAATATAATCATTAAGTTTTAATAATTCTTGTTGTTCTTTACCTTTCATTGTATATGTTTTTAATTATATCTTTGTATATCACATTAAATTTTAAATTTTACATCTTAATTGTTAAGTACATAAAATACGCTGAACTACGCCGTTAATTTTTAATTTTATGTATTAATGTTTTTTTTCTAATGTAATCAGAAATATAAGTAATGTTTTGCAAATAAAAGTTGAGACGTGGGTTAGATGCGATAAATATATTGTTATTATAAAAAATCGCTGGTTGCGCGTTGTCTCAGCGGGGCACTACGTTGGACAAACTTTTTCTTTACGATCTAAAGTTTAAAATTTATGCTCAATTTGGCATCGTTTGTGGGTGTGTTATCGTTCCACTTACCAAAAACATTTGGAAAAAAATAACGTGGGTACCGTGCATTTATAAAATTTATTTATGCACGATATCGCCGCCGCAAAAGGTAAATGAATCACTATTATTGTCTTCTTCATGGGTGTTTAAAAAGTTTGTAATGCTTTAAAATTTTAAGTACTTATCTTGTATGCATTTATAGATATTCTAAAGTGTTTTAACATTAATATTATTTTAGCACGTATTTTTATGGAAACAAGTTAAAATTAATTAACAATTCACATTTTTTAAACTTAATTTAATTGATATTATATTATAATATAATAATTAGAGAATTTCTTAATATAAACAATAAAAATAGAATTTATACCCTAAAGTTTATTTTAACATTTTAAATAAAAATGTTAATTTAACAGTAAAAATGCTTTATTAGATTTAATTAAACTATGGCATAAATAATATTTAATTTAATACAATATTTTAAGTGGCAGATTCATAACTAGAAAGCCACACAAAAAAAGAAGTAGTAGGTATATAGTATATGATTTGGTGTTATTGCATTCCTACTGCCCTTAACGTTTGCTCTTCTGTTAAATGTAGTCTCTCCATATGGAAATATGTTTGCAAAACATGCGAAATGAAATATATATATATATATATATTAGGGTGCTTCAAAAAAAAATATTTGCGTTCCAGCTCAACTCTAAGAGGTCGCTATTTTTATTTTAGTTTCTCATTTAATTAACATGGGAGAAAATAATTGTAGGTATGTTTGGAATTTTATACCTTTGTATCAAAGTAACTTATAGCAATGATCATTACAAATTAAAATGTAACGCTCTACAAAAAAGGTCTCTTATTATTTTTCTATAAATTGATTTCTTCTAGAGTTATTCGAGGTCAAAGTTTGATTACTTTTATCCAGCATAAAATTATTTTTTCCCATGTTAATTAAATGCGAAAATAAAATAAAAACAGCGACCTATTAGAGTTGAGCTGGAACGCCCATATTTGGTGAGGATTTTTATATTAAATAGAAACATTTAAGAGGGTAAGAGAGAAAAAAAATTAAAATTTTTTGTTTAAGCACCCTAATATTTATATGTATATATATTTAACAAGAAAATATTGCAAGAAATGTCAAATATGCCATGAAAAACATATATACATTTAACTAGGACTAGAATATATTCTAGTACTAGTCAAATGTACAATGTTTGTGTAAACTTAAAAATAAAAAATTCATATATCTCTTATTATCCAACTTTTGTTAACGTGTGTTTAGGTGAATTAAAAAAATCTATAAAGCATTTGACACTTTTAATTATTAAAAAGTTAAGTGGTTTGGAAAAAACCCTATAGCTATTAGTTGTGGAACGGCAACGGTTGGGGTGTTTGGCTTGCCTTTTTTTCTTAGTTTAATTTGTTTTCTTGTTTTTCTTTACTTGTTACTTGTTGTTGTTGAGAGAGATCACATATCAGAGTGCGTATATCGAAAATTAAATTTCTGATATCAGAAATTAATTAGCGATATCGAAAATGTCTTAAAAAAATTAACAACTTATTAAATAAAATGTATTTTTTCTAATCCATATTATTTTTAATTCATACAGTTAAGAAATGACATTAAAATTTTAGGTTTATTTAAATTATTGATCCGGGTATATAATTAAATTGTAAACATTTTTCAGTTGATAATTCATCTGAATTCTTAAGGAAGCATAATATTTTTAATTCTAAATAAAAGGTTTCGTGACAATTTTTTAATACTACATACTAATGTATTGAACATGCTTTTTAATGGAATCTTATTTTTTAATTCACCAATAAATCGATATTTTTAATTCAAAGTGATATTTTTAATTCGAATTATTTGGACAGCCCTAAAAAATTAATAACTTATTAAATAAAATTTATTTCAAAAATTAATTTTCGATTTTGCAAATTAATTTCTGATATCAGAAATTAATTTGCGATATCGAAAATGTCTTAAAAAATTAAAATTTTAATGTTATTTCTTAATTGTATGAATAAAAAATAATATGGATTAGAAAAAATACATTTTATTTAATAAGTTAGTTTTTTAGGGCTGTCCAAATAATTCTAATTAAAAATATCACTTTGAATTAAAAATATCAATGTATTGGCGAATTTAAAAAAGTTTCCATTAAAAAACATGTTGAATATATGTATTGGTATATGGTATTAAACAATTGTCACGAAACTTTTTATTCAGAATTAAAAATATGCTTACTTAAGAATTCAGATGAATTATCAACTGAAAAATGTTTACAATTTTATTATATACCCGGATAAATAATTTAAATAAACTTAAAATTTTAATGTTATTTCTTAATTGTTTAAATTACAAATAATATGGATTAGAAAAAATATATTTTTATTTAATAAGTTGTTAATTTTTGTTGATATCAGAAATTAATTTGCAATATAGAAAATTAATTTGTGATATCAAAAATTAATTTTCGATATAGCAAATTAATATTAGATATCAGAAATTGAATGTGTGGTACCTACTTATACTATAGTATATTATAATATAAAAATATGAATTTAAATGAATTTATATTATATTTAAAACAATTTAATTTATATTTATAATTCAGTTTTTTAATTTACCTACGTAGAAAGTAATTTAATAAATTTATATAAAAATGTATGTACCAAATATTCATTGTAATGCCTAATATAATCTTTACAACCTATATAAAACTTTAAATTAATTTCATAAACCTACAGTACGTTAAATTATAGTTTAATTTAAAGCAAGTGTAAGGTTGAAATTGTTTTACTGTTTTAATTAAACAATAACTTTTATAGAACAGTTTTAATTATTATAAAGTTGAGGTTTGAAGAAACCCCTCTATTAGTAGTATAACTTTATTGTTTTTCAATTTTCCATTATAAAGCCATTGCCATTAGCATAATAAACTTTTATAAAGACTTTAATATTATTAACAATAAATTTTACTACAATAGTTCCCATAATTTCCATAATTACATACCTATAATGGAAATGTCTTAAATTTAATGTAAGACACTTAAAATTAAAAATTTTGCAAATTTACATTAATTTTGACGTTGAATAAAGTTGACTTTAAAATCGTTTCAAACTAAATTTTGGAATAATATATTTCTACTTCCACCTTTAAAACGCCCATTATGGTACATGTTTCTATGACACTAAGTTACCTGTTATATACACATTGACAAGTTGGCTTTATGGTCTGAAGTCTGTTTTAAGCTAGGTGACAGTGGTTAAAATTTAATGTCATACATTCATTTGAATAAAATGCCGTTTTTGTAAAATAATAGGTACTAAATGTACAAAATATTTTATTATCTCAATACAATAGTATATTATGTATCTAGTTTAATAAACGCCATTTTAGTCACGAATTTAATTTAGGCACGAGCAAGCTTGCGAACGAGTGCTTAACTAAATGAGATTCAATAAATGTTTATAAATAAGTTGCATACTATACTTTTTCTACGACACATTATTATTATCTAAATATGATTTAAATTAATTATTTGTATAGAGGGAAATCTATAAAATAATAGAGTAACCATTTTAACTTTTATTATGTGTGGGATGTCAAATGTCAAATTTTTACGTGTAAATCAAAATGTATCCCTTGAAAATGAACTAACTAAATCAGATGGAAGCAGAAGCAGTAGCAGTAGAAGCAGTTTTTAACAGTAAAAGTAAAGATAGTGTTTTATAAGCACTTCACGGTGAAATCTTAACCCGAAATCAGCTAAATTGAATATAATAAACTTTTCAAATATTGGCGTTGAGAAACTATTTAATACTTTTGAATTTTTAAATAAAGATAATAAAATAATTTTCACATTTATTATTTTAATTATTTTAACGATTACATGACATTTGACAACTTTCAACTAACTTAAAACTAACTTCAGCCTCTTGACTAAAACGCCATAAAGCGTCAAACTGTCAATGTGTATTTAAAAGGTCACTTAGTTTCAGTTGACATTTGTCAAATAGTTGTCAAATAAAATTGAATTTTATTTATTTTTGAAGTCGTCGTAGATAAAGTACAGAATGCAACTCGTTTCATAAACTTCTCTAGACACTTGCTCGCAAGCTTCGCTCGTGCCTTATAAAACTAATAACTAAAATGGCATTTCTAAAATTTGATACATGATATACAATAATTTGTTATGCTTTTATTGCGTTTTATTGACATAATTAAGGTTTTTCCCTCAACTGCCTGACAACGAAAATAATAAACTTATTATTCACGTTGTTGGGCATCAGTGATTGACTTACTTTAATATTCACTGTGATTTGAACCAATTTTAAATTAGGAAAAGTGAGGTTACAACTTTTTAACAGATGTCAGATTTTTTATACCTATATGCGGGATTAGACAATGATTAAAATCGGCAGAAGTTAAAGTTATAATAAATTTTGTTATTTTTGAAAATTATTTAATTGAAAAAAAAAGCATACTACTCACTCGAGATAATGCGCATTACTTACTCGGATGATTTAAGTATCTCGCCTGATGGCTCGAGATGCAAACCTCATCCTCGTGAAGAATATCCTGCATTATCTCTATTATAATACTGTAGAACTAATATACTATACTACTAATATAAACCTTAGTACAAATATCAAGCTTAAATGTCAGTCATGTCAGTTGGACCTAACAGAAAAATAAAGTGACAAAATCTTAAAGAAATTACAAGCTAAAAAAATAGTACATAAAACATGGCGGCGAAAGCTTACTAATTGCCTTGCACACACTCTACTGTGGGCTATAATATAAGCTTTCTTCGCCTAGTCTACATAATATGTACCATGTATTATAATGTACCATTTCTATCACTGTCATTTTTATCCAATCTAAAACATTACAATTTTAGATACGCTGTTTTGTGTGGGCAGTCCAGATTGAATAAATATGTAAGTGAGACTAAGTACTTTTGTTATAACAAAAGTACTTAGTCTTATTTTTAAACTAATTAAAAATTAACATTTAGTTGTTCAAGCATGACAATTTAAACAAAATATTTATTTTGAACGGTATTCTCGTGCTTTTTTGCAATAAATTGGCGTTCTCAATTGTTGGGCGCCCATGAAAGTTTTATGGGCAGGTGTTTGGTATAAATGGCCGCTGAAGAGAACAGCTTTCACGTGCTTTGTATTAATGAAATATTCAGTAAAATTTATTGTGGCACGAATTGATCATTGCCGTTGAAATATTTGCGGTTTTAACTCTAATTACAGCTGGTTTTCGTTTTTTTGCAACGGGTAAAACGTTTTGCACTGCACAGATTAGTGTATTTAATCTTCATCTGTTTTAGTTTAGACTAGACCCGGATTTAAAGTTTTTTTAGGTTCAGGTTCAATTTCTTAGGGACACTCCTATGAAATATTATTTTATTTTGTAAATCTAAGAATATATATAACTTCAAGTAGAAAAATGGTTTTCCTGATTTCTGAACAGTTACTTGTTTTAATGCCCAATAAGCATTACCTAGTGATTACAGGGTGGGGCATATGTTACCAAGTTTTTCAACTATGAATCATGTGTGTGTTACTGTACTAGTCCAATATTCATAACAATTACTTTTAATTGGTCAACAATTGATAGTTACTACGAGGAGAATATTTTGGGCAATTCAATTTCGATACTTTTTAATTTAAATTGTTATTCGAATACCACTCGTAATTAAAAATATACGTCGAATATTTTGAGGTATATTATAGCGAATATGTGGACAAACAATATTTGCCTCAACATTTTCAAATTTTGTTTGATTATGTTATGATTGTTTATATTGTTTAAAAAAAATAAATATACAAATTTGTTAGGTTAATCAATATAAATCTAAGGAAAAAAAGTCAGATCTGATAATTCATATTTGAAGAGGCCCTCGTCGCTGGGTTCTGCTAAATGTGACCCTGGTTGAGACTGATACAAAAACCCCGAAAGCAGATTTAAACATTGAATTTTCTAGTCTAGACCTTTTAAACTACATTACTTCTTTAACCTTATACTTACTCTTTAAGCTGAATAGCTAGTTGAAAAATATGTGTTTTCTGGTTCAAATTTTTCATGCAAGCTAAAAGAAAATATATATAAGCACTTCGTCTTACGTCTTCTTAAACTTTGTTAAGCGTTATTTGCTTTCCTTCGATCCGCTTATTCAGCTTCAAAAGAAATAAATTACCATTGGCAAATAACTAAAGCCCGCATTCCAGATATATATTTGGAATATATATTATGATTCCAATCTTTCCTTGCGATTTCGAATAGTTCAACTTCCTTATCTTTCGAGAATTTTTAAGTAAACGTGAGTTTGTTATAGCACACATCCTTCTTCAATCAATGAATCAAACATAAAACTTTACGATTTCAAACATCTAACGAAGAAATTATTCAATTGATTTGAAAATACACGTACTTTGTTTGCAGCAGATTATTACCTTGCATATAAACCCATTAAAGTTATAATTGGGAAGTTAATGCAATTATAACTTTTCATTGCCTGGAGTATTTCTAATATAATTTGTTTTATGAAAACTATCAAGGTAATTTCTTTATGTAGCAAAGTTATAGTATGTTAATCTATTGACTATGTATTATAATTATAATTTAAGTTGGCATATTTAAATCGTTAGACCTAGGCAACTTGATTCCATGCAAGTTACTCGCCGAGGTCTTGAGCTATGCTCAGGAGGATTCGCTTTCTCAACTACTTATTGTTGAAATGCTTATTAAGTTAGTTTGCTCTGCAAATTGTTTGAATCGGATTAAACTTTACGATAAAATATTGTATTCCAGTAAATCACTAAGGTTGGGAAACTACACTTTACTTATAGGTTATATGAAGCCTCCTAAACCTTCGGTGAAACTGACATGGATAAATTTCTTAATACAACACAATTTAAAATCTCAAGATGCAGCAACATTTAAGATAAATTTAATATCTCCACCGTTTGGGAAAACATCTAATAGTTATTTGCCAAAAACTTGCCCTGAAATGCTGTGATTGTCTACATATCTAGTTTTTCACAAAAGATGCATATACCTATATTGTATATAAAAAATCATAAGTGTAAAATTATTTTTGGTAGTATCAAAAATGTTGTTTAGGTAGAAAATTGTTTAGACTAACAGTTATTGACCCATATTAAAACCGTTCAACATCATGGTAGAAATGCTACACAAAAAAACTCTAATTTAAACTCGCAAAACTTAAGGAGTATGGATTAATGTTAATTTTAAGTGCAATTTTAAGCCAAACACTTTATATTTCTAGTGAGGGTAACTTCTGCAGACACAATGTAAAATCTAATTTAACTAGTAAAATTTAAATTGTAAATCTGTAGTTTTTAACTACGCTCTGGCTTCTGTTTGGTATCCACTATGTGTACGAATTATTTTTACATGGAACCAAAATAAAGTTAAGCTGAAGTATTACAAGATCGATAACTACTGTTATGGCTATATTTGCATTTATGGTATTTTAACTTAATTTTGAAAGTAATATATAACGTTTTTGACAATGTAGACATTTTTAGATCTCCTTGTACATTAGAACAGATCAAAGGTTTTAATATTTATTCAAAATTTTACATTATTTGTTCTAGTAAAAAATCAGGCACCATTTAAACAACAATAATTATTTTTTAGGGTCCTATTATTAAGATTTTCAGATCTCTCACACTTGGAGTAGTGGTTCAAAAATTAGTTCCCTTAGTCCACGACTATATTCGTTCATTTTGACTCACCCTAAATAATAAAGTACAACTGCATTTCGTAAAGAATATTTATCTTCTCTTAACAAAACAGGTGATAAAAAACACCTGTTATCTGGGCACGTTCTTAACCCTTCTTTTTTCCTTAAATTTCGGCCATATGCTTATAAATCTGTTTAATGACTTAAAAGATTTGATACAAAATAATTTCCAAAAACAGATGCATCCGCTGTGAAAATGGGTTCGGATTTAATGAGTCATGATTTAATTTGTTATTCTGAAAGTTTTCTAGGCGACATCTGCACTTGTTTCTATTACATTAACAAA
The DNA here is from genome assembly GCA_921294245.1 of Brassicogethes aeneus. NCBI lineage: Eukaryota > Metazoa > Arthropoda > Insecta > Coleoptera > Nitidulidae > Brassicogethes > Brassicogethes aeneus. The sequence continues at coordinate 39,736,653 of OV121132.1, forward strand.
ATTGACTTTTTTAATTAAAATTCAACTGGGTAATTTATGTACAAAAGTCCTTCTTTTACAACAAATAATAAATTTAAATCCTCTAACTTGGATTTCCTTTATCCGGAGGGCATACATTTTCTTAACGCTGTTTTAAAACTGTTTAGACAATTTTCCTATGAACTTTATGTCTTATAAAACTTTGAAAATTGTATGTTTGTAGTACAGTGTTGTATTCCAATCGAGTTTATCGTTCTCCACACTTTTTAGCTGATTATTTTTTAACGTTTCTAAAAGCCAATAGAAATTTTCAATTTCAGTCATGTGTGTACGTTTAAGCCAATCAAAAGATTATTATATCGGAAATAATATCTACTGGAATTTATTTTCGCGGAAATTCTGTTAGATGAAAGATATCTGTCATCAGTATTTTAAAATAAACAGCAAAAGTTTTGTTCAACTAAGGATAAAATAACCGCTTGAATAAGAAAAAATAATCAAACTAGCAATAAATCAATTTGGAAACAGTTTCAAACGTTTTGTAGTGAAAACTTGTTGTCATTCGGCGAGAGAGACTCGAGCCCTACGGGCTCTCGCCAACAACCAGTTTTAGAAATTTCGGTCAAATTATTTTTAATTTATTTTCACTCTCTTGTGATATTACTGTTAAAAATACAGCGATGTTTATGATATAGTACATTATAAAACAGGCAAAGAAAGCGTTTATTAAAAGCCGAGCTCAGTGTTTGCTGCCGTTGCCTGACTGAGGCAGTTAATATGCTTTTCCCGCCGTGTTGTAAATACTATATTTTTTCAAGCATTTAATTATGTGCTTACTTACATTGAAATTATTGAGTTCACGACATTTTGTTGTTTAACTTTTGACATATGTTATATTATAGGTTATGAACATGAATTTATTCCAAAGTGACCTGTAACATTTTCTTTGCTAATTTCAAACTAAACGCGATAGATGGAACCACTATGTAATTTCAATGCATTTTTATTATTGTACGGCGGTGTATAATAATTTTAATTTTGAACTTTGTACAAATATTTATATATAGTCTTATAAGTGTTATAACATAAAAATTATTATACGCTTAAAAAAACATTATTTTAACTAATTTTATTATACTGCCACTAAATACAAAACACTGACCAACAAGCTTATTTAATTATATAATTAATGATTGGGGATTTTCTCCGCCTGGTCTATAATGTACTAGTATTATTATGTATCATATATATATAAAAAAATACTTTTATTTCAGAGTTTTTTTAAACGCATATGTGGTGAGAGTAGAAAAAAGTGGGTGCTCTAATGTGCAGGTTTGTCTATCACCTGGGATATGGATTTTATGGTATAGAGACGTGTTTACTATATAGGATATAATATATCCAGTTATATTATAACTGAGATTGTTGACGTTACGTTCGTTTTTCGACGTCGATTTAATTCTTTTTGTTGCATCTGGGCATGCAAGGCAAATAAAATTAGATACAATAAAGGACCGATAAAAGTTTTCAGGATGTGTTGGGAATTTCTAACGCCAATAAATTGCAATGGCTACGATATTTTGCTGCACTTTTGCGAACTTGGAACGAGAACTAAAATTTTTAGTCAAATTGTCTGTACTTTTATTTACAACGAAAACATTTGCTAACTGCTTACAAGATCTCCAAACAGAGTAACATGATAATTGTATGGAAAAAGAATTCGTACAATGTTTAAAAAAAAGTATCATATTTGTAAATTTTTAAGAATTACTTTCATGAAAGAAAATTTGTAGTGTAAGTTGTAGAGAACCCAGACTGCGTCCAATTCAGAAAGATTTCTGTACGAAGTCAGTTAAAAAACATCTTACTGAGGTCACAATATGACATCTTAGAGAAATCATTTTTAGGAGCTCAAGATTTAGAGCTCTTGATGAATTCATACATAATAAGTCTATTTTTTAACATGAAGTATTTTTTTTGACCTCTTATTGGAATCAAAATTAGAAGCATAAATAAGACTTCAGTTATATGATATCTTACAGTATTCTCTTTTCTTACTTCTTACTGAAATCATATTATTAACTCTTTAAGACGTCAAAATGGAGACGATTACTTTCTTCTCACCGCTGTAACTGCTTGTGTTTGATTTAAGAAGCGGCGTAGTAGAATTAAGAGCGTGCTCCATACCAAACCGTCTTAGACCTAGGTAAACGGCTACCCGATACTGACGAGCTCCAAAAGAGCGAAACAGGCCGTCTATCGGTGCCGGTAAAGAGCAATTAAAATAATAAATTTAAACAAAAGTGAGTCGAAGTAATCGCAATTCCAAAAATAAGCGAATTTAATAAAATCAATTTAACAAATTCGTTTGTTCAATGGTAATTAAACTAGACTTATCAAAATAAGCAACGATCCAGTATGTAATTTTTGCATCAGTACCCTATAGTACTACTACTATAGTAGTAGTACTACTACTATAGTAGTAGTTCTATATCCAAAATTGGAAATTCTAAAGAAGTACAGTAGGACTCTTTAAAATGCTTAATGCTCAAAGAAAGGGTTTCTTAAGAGTTTTTTTAGTCTTGGTTAGTTCGATAGGTGTCGCATTCAAAGTCTTAAGAACTTCTTAAAAACTTCTTTCTGATGTTGTATCTGACGTCCAAATCATAAAATATAGCTTATGCAGACTTAATTAAGACGTGATATTGCTGTCTGGAAACGGAGATAACAAATTTACCAATACCTTAATTTATTGACACTTTATTCGAACAAAAATATATATCCCACCGTGCGAGCGTAGCTCACAAATAAAATTGTTATCCCACTGTGCAACCAGATGTTGGCAACAATAACCTTAAATGTCAAATTTAAGCACACTCGCAAACATGGATCAATTTAACTACAAAAATTATTAATACAATCAGATGTCTGTTACAAGGGTAGTAATGGGGTAGTTAAATTTTTTCTGACCTATACTTTTTATGGTTTTATTCAAGGCGTTTTGTAATTTTAAACATTTCTGTGAAATCGGAATTTCAATTGAGTTTACCGTTTTCGAGATATTTACAAAACAAAATCTCCTAATTACGTCACTAGGCTATTGACAACGTTGCCAGCTTTTTCTATGATTGCCAGTGTGTTTAGTTTAAGATTCTTACGATAGATGGCGTCACGATCTATAATTTTAGTTGAGAAGAGGAAGAATTGATTTTTTGACGTTTCTTTTTTTCGGGTTATGTTTTTTTTAAATTTAGATTATTGAAAATCAATGTTATTGTTATGTTATTTGTAATTGATATTAGATAAGTGATTTATTAATAACGGACTCCAAAGCAGAGGAATCTTGTGGAATGGTTGGTTACATTGAACATTGGAGCTTTTAAACAAATAATAGTATATTAAAGTACAAGTTGCAGAAGGCCACATATTCTCGCACGAATTCGAAATTTGGCCTCGAGCGACGAAGGAGCGAGTGGACGAACGAATGAGTGCGAGAATAGCCTTCTGCAACGTGTGATTTATACTATTTTCTCGATTTTAAGTTTTATTTATGTTTTTTTAATAATTATTGTTTTGTGGTCGTTGTTAGTTGGGGGATTTTTCTCGCAAAATGTCAGTTGGCAACACAAAATGACAGTTGCATGGACAGGTAGATTTATTTTTATTTACTATTTATTAATAATCTGTCTGTATTTGTCAACTGGATAATAAGTTTTTATGTAAGTATTGTATTATTTTTTAATGTTTTCTGATATTTTTGAACAATTGTGTTTACTTTTAGCAGTGAAAAATGTCACAGGAGGTTTTACAAGCAACACCGAACATTACAATAAAAGTTTATAACAATTGTGCTACTGATTAATTTATAGTAGTTTTGTGTACTGTGGGTATATAACATTTCCAAATAAATAGTTTGATTGACATGTTTGGCTCAGTTATTTGTCAATATTTGTTATCCTGCACAAGTACAACCTGAACTGCACTTTTTCACATTAAACTTAATATTTTGCATTAAAATGCATTGTTGGAGCAAACTTAATATTACAAAACAATAATAAAGGCTTCATTTTCAATAAAAGTGTAGTTCAGGTTGCACTAGTGCAGGATAACAAACAAAGCTGTTATAAATAATCCTAAAAGTAATGAATTTGAGGTTATTAAACAGTTTGACATTTTGGGGGTACCAATACTTAAAAACTAAATGTTACCAAAAATCGTTTAAGAATGAGCTTCATTCTTCAACGATTTTTCGTGCGAGAATATGACATTCTTACATAAAAATCGAGAAAGTAAGTACCTACCTATAATTATAATCATATTTTGTCGTAAATGCATTTCATTAGTATAATGCCTAGTTTATATTCTTTTAGATATATTATTATTTTTTGTAAATTTATTTCATTCATTTTCAGCTTTATTTTGCCACTTTTTTCTATGAAATATATTAAACTCTGCTTTAGACAGTTATTAGGTACCTATTTATTACATTTTATTAGGTTTCACACGGTGTTTCAATGTGTAAACCTATCAATAAAACTTTTAATTTCAGAATTTTCTTTAACCTCCTCTTCTTCTTTCACTCAACTGACAGTGACAGTATTTGTACATAACCTCTTCGGGTATTTTCTGACATAACCGAATGAAATCATTAACAAGACAACTTGACAACAGGGTAATTTTCAACCAATAGAAATCTTAGAATGTTGGTCACATGGCGGGGTTTGTGACGTCATAAAAATTTATATTTTTTGTAAATATCTCGAAAACGGTAAACTCAATTGAAATTCTGATTTCACAGAAATGTTTAATATTACAAAACGCCTTGAATAAAACCATAAAAAGTATAGGTCAGAAAAAATTTAACTACCCCATTATTACTTAATTTAATTTGCGAGGTATTGCCGTTACAAAATGTTACAAGTGTTTATACAATACAAGGTTATATTAAGGTTATGTTACTTGGTGAATTTGAGCTGTAATTAACCAAATCCAAGGAATCAGGGCGCAGGCGCAAGAACAATGGGTAAGTTCTATTAGCTCTCCCATGCAGGTTTCAATTTAAAGTGTTTCCTGGGTCCTGTCTTATCCACCATAAACAATAAAGACTTTAGTAGACCATTTGTTTTGGAAATGAAATGCGAACCCACAAAACTTCCAATAAGTATTTTAAACACGGTATTTGATTACAAATATTTACTTGACAAAACTGCAAGCATGCACGATGCTCAACTATCAAAACCAAATTCAATTATCCAATAAAAAAAGGCCTGTTTAAGAAAATAAAGGGATTTGTAAGAAAATATGCTAGTATTATTTTGAAATAAAACTCACCCACAAGATTTGAACCTTTTTTAACAAAATTAATCAATCGATGATAAATAAAGTTAACTTTTAGCATTTAATCACACAAGATTTGTGCCAAGTCAAAATCTTTATCAATGGCCGTCCAAAAGTCACTAGCCCCAGCAATTTAAATTAGTCATTTTTTATCCCAGTGCAGTGGCAACACTGTGACATAAATTTAGCAATATTTATTGTTTAAACCACAATCCACACAACAAGGTCTGTTCTATCTCATGCTTAAAATACAAAAAATCACTGCAACACTGCACACAGTTTAACGTTCTATCTCGTACTAATAATACTAAAAATCACTGCAATACTGTACAGAGTTTAACGGCGGCCGGCCGCGGCCATTTTTGTTGTTTACAATTCTTGTGCTTCAGGTTTGTGCTATTTAATAATTGTTTTAAACGTTGTGTTTCTTACAAAGGCACTTGTGCGCCTCAAATTAATTGCTGACAACCATTTTACCATGGGAAATTAAATGCTCTACAAAAAAAGTCTCCTAACATTTTTGGCTAAATTCACTCAATAAAACTTATTCAAGGTTAAAATTGAAGTCACTTTTCTCAGATCATCAAAACATCTTGGTTTGAGTCCAAGAGTTTGTGGCTTTAATGTTTACATCGTTTTGGCATAGAGGCATCAAGCGCTGCGGTTATCACTTTCATGGTATTTTAACTAGTACTTTCGTTCCTGTTTTGTTTTTTCGTGTAACTCTATTATTTTGCACCCATCCCTTCCTAAGTTTTTCTGGGTCTAGTGTGTTTGGGTTCCAAGCTCTGTTTATTTTAAGAATCTTGGTCTAATGCCTAGAGGCATTACTTTGGCTGACTGTAAACCTGATGAATAGGTGGTTTCCGCTTAAATTTTCTATCACCAATCACCAGCGGCCGCATTCAGTTTGCTAAACTTGACATTAAATATTGTCTCCCGTGGCCGGCCCGCCTAAGTGATGAGGTCCAGGCATGCGGCCATATCAGCCTCCTTCTGTATCTGGGGTTTCAGCGCCCCATTCAGGGTATGTGGCATTGAAATCACCTGCTAGCAGGATCTGGCATGTGAGGTTTCTAATAGTATTCTCTAGGGCCTATCGATTATTATTTATTTTGTTTTGAATCATGAAGGTTGATGGTGATTGTGTCGGGTTCGGTAATAAAATACATTGAGTCTGGAAGTTTGTATGAGTTTTTATGGTTTTATTATTTTGGGAAATATTTATGGCATGACATCGTAGTACCCCTCTCCGCTGTCCGAGCTGTAGGCGCGGTAACTCTCGCTTTCTCCCCCCTCTTTGACCGTTGACTGCCGTGCGATATGCATTAAAGTTTGAGCAATTTTGTTTAATTCTAGATAAGCCTAGAAGAGGCGGTAAATCTTTAAATGCATAGGGTAAGTTTGAGCAAATAGATCTGTGAGGTCCTTAAGTCAAATGTGAGTAACAATTAGTGGAAATTTGAAGATATTTCAACAGCGTGTTCTCCTTTTTTTTAGTGGATTTTCGGTTTTATTGGTTGGGATTGTCACAGGCGAAAGATGTAGTTTGACTACTGTTTGGTTGTTGCGTGAAAAAACCATGGTAAATAAGGGTAAGTAAAAGGAATTAGAATTTTCGAGATACCTAATTGCGTCGTTTTAGGTTTTTATGGCTCAAGTTTTTGTGCTACTTGAGTTTTTTATACGTCGTAGTTTTGGACTGAATAAGTGTAGATGATAACCGATGATGGCAGCACCTGATAGGATTTCCAATATCAAATTCATTATCTGTCAACAATGAAAAGTAACTGACAAGTTTTTCCTGCATTACCGAATAATCAGGTTGTACCTTTTTGATTTACTATATCTGGGAGTAGCTGCACATATTTTAGCATCTACGGAATAACCTTATCGTTATTTAACAGTGAAATTAATGTTTTAACCAACCACCACCGAACATTTAATTTTGTTATAACCTAACTTTTTATTTTTAATTGTCTTAACCATCTCATCTATTTTTTTTGTAAACTTAATATGGCCATATAAAGGGAATAATCACTAGTATAAGAATAATGAATAACTTTTAAAACTAAATAATTATAAACAAAATCAATTTATTGATCCTGATTAAACTAAATATTTTTAATACTGAATTTCTTTAAATACCCTCTAGTCCAGTGCGGTTATGTCTTACTTTCTCGAATAATTTAACAACTGGCTACAACAAGACATTGGCCCCCTAATATAATTTTGTATGAGACAAACTGGTATCAAAAAATAATACTTAGCCCATCGGCCTATCTCTCCGCTGCTAAGCTGTCCTCAAGTTGAGGTTACAACAAACTGACGTAGTATCTGTTTGAGGTTTTAAGCCAAAAGTGGCCGTAACCTCTACCGCACTCAGAATTAGAGGTAGAGGTAGATATCTTACAGGAATTTTAGACCCAGATGGCCGCTGTGCCTGTTAGTAGTAGTAGTTATAGTAGTAGTAGGTCAGAATCCATTGCGAGAAATGCAACCTAAGATAAAAGCGATCGATATTTGCCCCTTTAAGGTCCAAAAAAGCTCGTCTTCTACCTAAAAGTCAGATAGTTCTGGGTTTCCTAAAGGTTAGAAGGAAGTCCCTGGTTTGTCTTCTGCTGCCTGTAGCTCCCCTAGCGTCTAATTTATCCTGTATTTTAATAATTAGTTCAATAAATTTTTGTATAGGTTCGTTTTCAGGGGTGGTAAATTCAGTGCAGACACAAAAGATTTTTCTTTAAAAAATCGCTAATACAAATTCTTAAAAATTTACTCTTAAAAACTGACATATATGTATATATATAGTACCCCTTGTATTTTGTAAGTATGGCGTTTTTGCTCCAAAAATACAGTTTATCAAGATCTACACTTAAAAACAAATCCGGTTAAAATCGCACAATAAATAAAGATTTTACAGGGGTGAGTCTCAAACAAATGTGTAACACTGTGTAACATATTATGATAAAATAAATTTAATTAGTGGATATAATTTTTTAAATTCTCTTAAATTAATTCTCTAATTTATCAGATGTGTATTATATTAACATATTATATTATAATCTTCTTAATAAAGTGCTATCTAACCCATACAATTATTTTTCCGTACAGTGTTTTAGAACTTAAGCCACCTTTTAACACATAATTCCTAAAAACAACGAAAATAAGTATGCAAACCCATTACGACCCCAAATTTCGTTTATTTATTCGAGTAAGGAAATGAATAAATTTACTGGTTCACTTTTAATGGTTAAATGGACGCGCTAAAATACTTTATTTTTTATGCGTGCTTTTTAGACCACAATTAGCGTTTTATAACATTAGGATTTTACTCAAATTACAATGTAATATATATATTTCGTGTCCGAGTGTTTTTATTGTTGCGGAACGTGTTATTAAGTGAAAAAATAACACTGCATTTATTTCGATGATTGATGTTCTGCCACTTAACTCTACCTTTTATTGTGACAGCACGTTTATTTAATATTTATTATAGCAATTTAATAAGTTAGTATATTAAGGTACAAAATTAATTTTTACGATAACGGTAATTTATTCTAATTGCTTATAATTGGTTTACTTAAAACTTTTTCATTGCAGTAATTTGCAGTTATATAAACAGGGTGTCTCGAAAATAATGTGCAATACTTTACAAGCGGTTTTTAGAGCCAAAAATAGGAAAAAGACCTTATATGACCTATAGGTCGGCAAACGGCCCCCAAATGACCTACAGTAGTATTATTTCCGAAAAGATTTAAGAATTATGTAAGTATATTTTTCGATGATAATCAAGAGCACCTTTTTTACGTAGAAAACTCTAAATTTCTTGCAAAAAAATGCATGTTCCCTTTGTAATGGTGTCCAATTCTGACAGTTCTAATATCTTCTATGGCAACAGAATTCGAAAATGAAGAGGACGATCCAGGTTTAATGATGTAAGAAGTTACAACATTATAATGTATACTAATGTATATGTATACTTTTTGTCTGAATTGTTATAATGGGATATAATAAAGTTGTCGCTAAAGCCGCCTTGTACACAGCATTCATTAAATGCTTATTAAAATAACGGCCACCACCATTTTTTAATCCTTATTTTACATATTGAGCAGTAAATTGGTCATTCAGATCCACCCCACCCATATTGGAGTTGTATTCTGCAATAGCATTGGGCATTTTTAGCAAAATAATTATTATTATTCTTTTTCGACTGAAGGTTTGGGTATTCATAAACAGAATATGATCATTACAGTTGGATAAAATTGTTATGTACCACCATTACCATTCCATCTAACGGCTGAAGGTTGACCATTACACAGTATTGTCAATGGCTTAATTTTGGTAATGGAAGGTAATTAATATTTATTCTGTGTATCTAGAAACCATTTGGTGATGGTTTTACCTTCTTTGCTCTATTAGCGGTCCTGTTTGTTGAAGTTTGCGATTTTTCAATTTCTTCTAATATAGAATCGAATTCTAACAACTCATCAGGTGCTTTAAATTCAACTGCAGTTGTGCTTCTCAGTATACGACCTGGTAGATGAACTGGTAGTCCTTTTACTTCAGCGTCTGATAAATCCAAATCTTCATCCGTATCAGCACTAGATGGTTCATAAGGAGGAAGTATTCCTACCGATTTTATATCTTTTACATGTTTAGAACCATAAACTTCTTCACATGCATTCTGAATTTCATCCACAGTAAACAAACATTCCGTCGTCAGATCTAAAAGTGCTTTTTGCATCTATATGGAATAAACATGTATAAACATAAAAAAATAATTTTGGTTAAACTAAAGAAAACAATGTATATAACTTGTTTTTTAACCAAATTATTAACATAATTATTTATTTATAAAGAAATACTTATATATTTTGGAACAAACTAAAATTCACTGCCCCTTTACGCCTACAGAATGCTGTAGACCGTATAAATTGATTATTTAGAACTTTTTTGTACTATCGCTAACAAAAAAAACTCATACAGCTTAAAAATCTAGTCTTCCTGATTTTCTATCATTTCGTTGGAGTAATTATGGCTTTTAACTTGATACGTCACATTTGAAAGGTCTAAAATTAAATACAAAGTTAGGTTGAAGTTTGAAAAAAAAAATAATATTTCGTCATCCCTCTGTTTTTGTCAATTCCTACTGCCCGCAAACGGCAAAGCATGGAAGTCGCCGTCTTGCTTTATCTCGTTCCAAATGGCTTCAATGGCTTGTCAGAGTTCGTCTGCATTGTTTGGTTAAAAAGCAAAGCTCGATGTCAGCTTGACATTGGCGGAAAAGTTTTATTCACACAACCACAATATAGCTGTATGAGTTTTTTTTTGTTAGCGATAGTAAAAATAAACTATTATTATTATTTGTTGAGTAACTTCACCATACCTAACCTATATTACGACTGTCAACTGAAGTTGCCAGTGAGCACTAATAAGGTTAAGCTAGTGTTTTTTGAAAAGGTTGAGGTTTTTTTTGGTTTCTTACATTTATGCATATTTTGCAACCCATATAACTAAAAATATATTGTATGATGAATTTTATATGGAATAAACCTAAGTTTTAATTCATTCGCCAATGGAGAATCTCCATGCAAAATTTCCGCCGTTTCGTATATCCCCAAACTTTTCACATGCCGATAATACATACTCATCCAACTTAAATTTTTCAATGAACCTGGTAACTAAAGATGTAATTAAAGTCATGAAAAAGTTATAATAAATTTACAACTGGTGATGATGGTATTCGTAGCTTTATTGTTAAAGATTGTATATTTATACTTGCAAAGCCTTAATCATTAATTCTTAATATGTGCATTAGAAAATCCACATTTCCACAAAAATGGAAAACGGCCCGTATAGTACCCATTTTTAAAAAAGGCGATAAAACATTAGTTAAAAATTACCAACCTATATCCATAAAAAAATTTCAAAAATATTTGAACAAATGTTATACCTTACTAAATATTTCAATACCAAAAATTTATTAAACCCTAAAAGATTACTAGCATCTACAACAGGTATAAATTAAAGAATACATATATATATATATATATATATATATATATATATATATATATATATATATATATATATATATATATATATAGATATATATGGAGTACCCCACAGCTGGCAGTAAAAGAGCATGTGATTAGTCAAGTATGATTTGAGAACTTTATCGAAATCAGAAGAAAATACTTGACTAATCACATGCTCTTTTACTGCCAGCTGTGGGGTACTCCAGGGCTCCAATCTAGGTCCACATATATTTAATTTGTACATAAATGACTTTCTGGCATCACTCTCTTGTCTTACTTTGTCCTATGCAGATGATATTAAAGTCTATAGAAAATATCTACACCTTTGGATGCTAAATTGTTGCAGCCATTTTCATTATGGTGTACCAAAAATTCATTAAAACTCAATGTTGATAAATGTGGTCACATTCACCATAAAAGAGGTTCATTACTTAAACCAGACTCTTAAAACATCTTTGGCTTCTCCCTGAACAATTTACATTATGTGTGTACCTAATAAACTTTGCCTCTAAGGTACAAATAACAAAGATACCCCCTTGTGGTACCCCTGAAGTAGCAACAAATATATTTACTCGATAACTATTTATTTCAACAAACAGCAAATAGGTAACTTTTAAACATATCATTATGAAAATAAATAAAGTTAAATAATTGGCTATGGTCAATTTAATCAAATGCTTAATGTCTGTGCATATTACATCAACTTGTAAGCGATTATTGTGTTCATCAGCATTTTGCAATTATAGCACATAGTGAGGTGTTTTTCCACAAAGCCATGTTATGAAAAATCGTTTCTTATGACAATAAATCTTTTTGTATAAACTGATTTAATGTTAAATTACATAAAATATATTGGTTTGTGGTTTTTTATGTGAATGGGATCTCAACTTTTCATACTTTTGAGATTGTCCATATATCAGGGGATTTTGTAGGTACTTTCAATACCAAGTTAAAAATAATACTTAAAACTGGATATTTGCTGTTTTCGGATATCGGCGGTAACATAACAATTAGCAAAGTTGTTTGCAAACATATTAACTATTTATGTGCTTCATAAGAAATATTATCATGGTGCATTCAAAGTACGAAATGCCTTTTTATTTAGTATAAATTTCCAGAATTGCGATTAATTAGGTATAATGTTATCTTGAAGATATCTTTTTGCGCTATATAAGTTGCTTAGTTTGTCTTCTCATATTAAGATATTATTTTTTTAAAGTAATTCGATTACTTTCTAAATATTGTTGCTTGTAAAAGCATTATTAACCCACTTTAAATTTTTTGTTATTATCTTATGAAATGAACCTACTTATTTTTTTATTAAATGGCCGTTAGGATGCTGGGGCCCGACTGCCGCCGAACAATATGAAGTTTCTTGTGAGCAGTGGATGAGGGATCACTATCAGAAATTGCAACGGGGAATAAAAACCAGATAAGACCCCTTTCGAAAAATAAACAAGACATTTATCACGAGTTTGTCGCTCTTTCAGCAGCCGTTATTCCATGTGAATCGAAGAACATCAAGTCGGTTATTTTCTATGCCAAACGATTAACCGAAATGGTGCTTTGTTAGGAATCAACATTTCCGCCGTTGTAATTTTATTTTTATTATGAATATTTAACGTATTTAGAATTAAGAGATCATATCTTCCAATTTTCAAGTTATTTTTAAAAACTTTTTGTGTATCAAAAGACATTGTTTTAAAATATGCCAGCACGACATTTTCGGTGATAAGAGTAACTTTTTGATCATTAGTCCACAGGCAAAAGTTCGAGTATTCTTTATCATACTTTGGCTTAGATTTTTCAGGAAGTAAGTTATTTACCACATTGCTAGCTATTTCCCGCAATTCCCGAATTCTTCGTCTGTTTTAATAATCTCGTCCATTTCCATATGTAGGTATGTAAATTATAATTTACAAGAAAAATATATAAACATAAAATAAAACTAGTTTTAATGTTCATTTAATTTTATTGATAAATTAAGATCGAAATAGACAAAATACTATGAAAAACTCGTGTTACAATGACTTATTTTAATACTCGTACTATTGCCGGTATCACAATAAGGGTCATTGTAACACTTGTTTTAGTGAGAGATATTACATTTATTTTTTATATCACTATTTAGACTCTAAATTTTAGAGGCAAACGGAGGCTCATGGGTAACCATAAAGAAAAATGGGTCCAACCTGTCTAGACATAAAGTTTTTGAGGAGTTTGATTGTTGACTTCGTTGTTAAATAGCAAGTGTCATTATTAGTTATTTGTTCAGTTATAGTTTCGCAAAACTCCAGTCGCCGGTCAAAATCGTCCTTATTTAATTCATGGACTAAATAAATCTTGTAAGGACGAAATTGATGAGATCTAAGGTTTTGTTCGATGGTCGTTTTAAGAATGTTGGTAACTGTAGCTAATTTCATCATGCTCAAGTTGGATCAGCAACAACTTATCCTCTTTCCTGATTAGACGTATACGTTTAGGTCTAAAGATAAGTTTTTTGTTCGCTACTGACTTCGCCACCAGCTCCAAAACGAATTTTTTAATCACATGCTTATCCGGATGTTGTTTATTGATTAAATCTGCAGCATGATTTCCGCAATCACTATTTTTTAAAAAAGGATGATCATTTTAATTTATTTCAAAATACGGTAAACCACTGTTAAATGAAACTGAACTAATTTTGTATACTTAAAAGACGGGGTACCGGGCAGAACGGTGTTTTATTTAAATTTCACGCTGCAGACGTACTATCGTCCTTTGTTACTAGAAGGCCAACACGTCAGTTGGTAATGACAAACGGGTTACTACAAACGTTTTAGTGTGTTTTAGACTAAACTTGATGAAATTTTGTTTAGTTTTATAACTTTTCGATATATATAATGTATATACCCATTTTCAGCTTTATTTGAGGGTTGTATTTTATGCACACAGTGCCAAAAGTGGGCTCACAATTCGTGTGCGGGGATAGAGAGTGATAACAACGATGCAGAACTTGTCTGTGAATTGTTTAAGCCCGATAACCCTATTCGGCCCCGTAGGCAAGGCGGAATGGAGTAAATTACACTTTTTTTAATACGATAATAAAAAAAATCTATAAGTATTTACGTTAATTTTTTTTTGTATTTTGTTTATAATACTTTAATAAATCGTTCTGCTTTTTTTTTAATTTGTACCATGTCTCTACCCTACTAAAAATAATTTTTAAAGGTTAGAGTCCCCATTCCGCCCCGGTCTCCCCTACGCTGTGGAACTTCAATTTTAAATATTCCGAAAATTATGGAATAGAATTTTGTATGATACTTAGTAGAGCAACCCTTTTAAATTAGATATCAATTTACCCATCATTACTATTAAAATGTTAGGTTGTGACTTATGCGCGAAGGGGTGAAGCGATTTGCAAGTAAAATATAATAAAAAACTGTCCCCCTAGAAACTAAAGGTATTTTTTAGTTTTTTAAAAATCACTGCTCACTCTTCTGTTTCGTTTTGGTTTGGCCACCCTGTGGTTAATTGAATAATATTTAATATTTATTTTTTAAACAAATTATATACTTTATTTATATAAATACAAAATATATTTTAAAAAGGATTATTTTAAGTAAATATTTTACCAAAGCTTTATGTAATTACTCATACCTTAACGTGCATGTGACTTCACAGATGTGTTCACATAAATCTATAATTTAATATAGCATTTGTTTGACTAATTTATTACAAAATTATTTTAATAGGAAATAGAAATTTATTTTATGTATTGTTTTAGTAATTATTAATGCAAACATATAAATATTCAGATTAACTAAAAGGTATTAAACGCTAACTGAAGTTATTATTGTTTTAAAATATGATGTGATATGTGAACATTTATTTTATGTTTGGATGGGCCATTATAAAATTTAAATAATGGTTGAAAACGTAATAACGTAACAGTTTGTCAGACATCAATGACTACCAATATAAATGCATATTTTTCCATGTAATATATTAAATTTTGGTGGATTGATTCATTTAACCGAACGTTATATTACATAAAATATTTTATATTAAATTTTGTAATACCGATAAAGGTACATTTTATAACAGGCAATTTAAATTTTTGTTCTTAAAAATTACATGTTCCCCAAGCATGATATGTGTATTTTAGTCATGTAGTATACTTAATTGCATTTTGCCATTAAAAAATCGATATTGTTGTAACAGTAAGTCATCCAAAATTGTTAAGGGTGCCTAATATCACACCACGTGAAAAACAGCTACCTATTACCAAAATTATTTTTTTTGTAAAAATGGTTTTTTGTATTTAACAGGTAAACCTAGCACCTGAGCACATTACTGCTTAAAACAAAAATTGTTGGGTTGACTAGCCGCCTTTGGATCAACATAGCTCTTAAATACTATAGTATACCCTTAAATATATTTATGACTTACATATAAACTCTATGTATTTAACGCAGAAAATACATGTATCCATGTATGGATATTACTTTAATGCATATAACATATATTGTGTCGGGATTTTGGCGTAGAATTTTTTTGGAAAAAATAGGTTTAAGGTAATTCAGAAATACGTGTGATAATTTTAACTAGTGAAACGTTTTTTCTATATTACATTTTGCGAAATTCGTACTTTTTTATATTTATTTTCCCTTCAACAATTATAATTTCCAATTTTACTACCCAAAAATTAACAGCAACACCTCCGTGACCATGGCTCATTTCAGCGCCTAGCGTATAACGGTGGTAGAAATCGTTGTCGCTAAATTGCGAATGTAAAAGAAAATATTTTGGATGCCGTTGCAGCTGATCCAAGTAGAATTTTACATCAGCATGATAGCTCACAGTTTACGGTATAGATGATTTTAAAAACCCAGCTGTTCCATCCTTGTACAAAGCGTCCAGTTTTTGCAACCCGGTAATGCTTATAGACGCACATTCTGTGAATACGTGTTGAAAAAAATTAATATGCAACCAAATTTTGTGGATTGTTTGTTTTTCACCGATAAAGCAGGCTTAACTAGGGAGGGAATATTTATTATTCACAATACTCATGATGACTGATGAAAACCCATATGCAACCAAAAAGCAGAATTTTCAGGAAGAATTGTCCATGAACATATGGGCACTGCCCATTGGGCAGGCATTTTAAATGGCAATTATTTAAACAATACATTCTACCACCAGGCCTCAACGCTGAGCAATATTGAATTGTTGGAGCCCCCATCTTTTTGATATGCTAGAGGACATACCGTTAGTAACCCTAAGAAATTTATGGTATTTGCATGATGGTGCTCCATGTCACAATGCTCACTCATATCGTTGGGAATTGGCTAAACATCAATTTTTCGTAACAATGGATCGGAACATAAGGTCCTGTTACATGTCCTGTCAGATCGCCGGATCTTAACACCTCGTCACCTGAGAATTATAGTGTTCTATCTGCATTTTTTTTTTAATTGAAGTTTGTCTTGTTTTGAGTCTTAAAGATGCATATTGTTCTAACTATATATAAATGGGGTAAAAATTGTACAGTTTAAGCCTTAAACTGTACAATTTCTACCCCAATTATATATAGATAGAACAATATGCATCTTAAAGACTTAAAACAAGACTAACGACAATTTAAAAAAAAATGCAGATAGAACACTATAATTCTCAGGTCCTGTGATATTTTCTTGTGATGCTCTATGATGCAGTTGGTGTAAGCCACCACAATTGAAACTATTGGTCGACTAGGGGTTTGCATTAAAGATACTGTTGCAACTAGGGTTGTGGAATTGACCGGTCAAATTTTTTTTGGTCAATTGACCAGTCAATTGACCGGTCAATTGACCAAAATAAAATTAAATAAAATATTAAAATAAATATTACTGTGATTTGTTTGTACTTAATAAATAGGTAATTAAAATACGTTACCAATTTTTTTTTTATTATAAATGCACGATCGCAAAAATTTTGAGAATCACGGGTAATTGTTTATACCTAAATAAAATGCTGCAAAAATTAAATATATTTTGACCGGTCAAATAGGTAGCGGTCAATTGACTGGTCAATTGACCGCGGTCAATTGACCATCCCCAACTCTAGTTGCAACCAGGGGCGTGCTGGCTGAATCAATGCAGGCCTGGACTAGATGGTAGAGCAGTCCAGGCCCAAGCCAATTTCATATAAATTGTAAAAATTCATTACAATTAAATACCTCTACTGATAAAACGTCCCGTATTAAGTCACAATCTAAACCATTTTGCACCTTTCTCTTCACAGCAATCAGCATTAAAGCTTCCAAATTCACGTCACTTCACACTAATATTAAAGGATTAAATCATTCATTCATTTCTCTATAAATTCGAGCTGATCCCCCCTTCCGAAAATTTTATAAATTTACTAAAATTGCATTTTATCGAAGTGGCCCCGGATAAGTTTGGATTTTCAAAAAAACGGAAAAATAATTACGAAAGCATCCAAAATATCCCCACGGTTTAGGGTTTCCACCTGCGACTTCTTGGTTAAGGGTTAGCGTAAAAAATATGTGTTTTACATTTTTTTACTGGAGTCAATTAAAACTTTCTTTTTTTTTATTTATTTTAGTGTTTAGTGATATAACTTGAAAAAACTTTTTGTTTGGTATAAAAATCTTTTTTCTATTTGCATACAATAACAAGTCTAGCAGACCACCATGGTAGCGCAGGCCACCGGGCGTTCGCCCGGTGTCCCGGCGGCCCAGCACGCCCCTGGTTGCAACTATAAGAATTGATAAACGAACATTCATTGTGATAAATTTATTGTTTTCTATGTATTTTTTATTTTAATTTTTTTTACTTATTATTGTTAATGATAATGTGAAACTTATGCCAGGTTGCGTCTATTTTTTTTGTGTTGCACTGTGTAATAAACAAATCAGATTGTGGCATGCATTTTCAATTTTTCCACATAATTGCAAATGGCATATGTGTCATTGCAACAAGACGTAACGATGTGTTTGTTTTAACAAATAACAAGGTATGAATTCTATAGCAACTAAAATATTCACTGTATTATGGTTTACCATAGGCGGGTAAAGATTTTAGTAGGTTTCCTATTCATGTTTGGAGAGGTTTTAAAAAATGCTATTGGGAAAAGTTGTTCAACTTGATGAGTTATGTCACTGGTTTAAATTATTACACGTATTTCTAAATCACCCTGTATAAGATATTTTCATTTTCGAAATTGCTGCGGATTATTCACACCCAAAGATTTTTTTTTTAAATCAACTCAAATTAACGGAAAATATTTTGAAAAATTTGTAAATTTAATATGCAAAATGATTTTCTCTTATAAATATAAAATCGTATTGTTAAAATGTAAAAATAGTATAATATGAAGCTTTAAAATACTGCTAATTACATTTATAAGTAATAAAGTATGGATTAAAAAAAATTGGTAAACAATGATGTACATCATTGTTTACCAATTTTAGGATAAGAAATTATATTAATTTAGAATTATTTAAAATATAATCAAAGTAAAAAGCCGTTTACATAATACGTCACAAAACGTACCACCCCCGCCCCTAGTAAAGTCACAAATTTAAAAATATGATTAAACATTTGTAAGTCTAACTTGACGTCGCACTTTGTCATAATTTGTTGTAAATAGTCAAAACAAAGTTGATTGTTGCGGGGCAGGTGAAAAAAGTGAGGTTAAGAGTGGAAAAAACCCATCCAAAAACAGGAAATTGATGAAAAAAAGATGAAGAACATTGTTAAGGAGTTGTTTAAAGGGTATATGGATCCCTTAAGTAGAACACTAAAAGAAGATAAGGGTGAACTGAAAAAGTCAGGGCAGTACATGTCTGACGGGTTTGATAAACAATTAAATGCAATAAATAATATTCTAAGAGAAATAAAGCAGTTAAAAGAAGAAAACAATTTCCTGAAGCAGGAAGTGGAAATGCTGGAGAATAGACTAAACAACACTGAGCAAAAGGAAAGTGTAAAAAACTTAGTGGTTACTGGGATTAAAAAAACAAGAAATAACAGTTCAAAAAATCATTACGAAACTTAAAGTTGATGTAAACCATAATTAAATTTTATATATTTACCGTATAAATACAAGGATAGACTCCCCTTTATTTGTTAAATTCCAAAATACAAGTGCAAAACAAAAAAATTATTAAAAAGGTGAAAGAGCTTAAAGGCATCAGAGTCAGAGAATGTGGACTGGTGGATGAAAATAAAAATATTTATTTTAACGATGGCGATAAAACTGTGGCAAACAAAAAACAAAAAATTACCAGAGGACCAAAACTTAAATATCTTGTATACAGTGTGTATTAAAACGAATAGATACACTTAAATAAAAAAAGTGCCAAACCCCGCCCACTGTGGTAGGGATTGAATTTGTTTGCTTGTCGTATCATTGTCGTATGATCTGTGCGTCAGTTTAAGAAGTGCACTGAGACTTTGCGTACGTCTTTGTAATTATAAAAAAGTATTTTCTCAAATAAAATGGTTTCTACCCGTGAGGAAAAATACCAAATTATGGTATGGCATCACACTGGTAGATCGTATCGCCAAATACAAACTTTATTTCAAAATATGTTTCAAAATAGGCCTTTACCCAGTGTAGCTACAATCCAGAGGATAATGTACAATATTCGAACGCATGGGTGCCTTTCGCCGCAGAGAATTTATAGGTTTTATTTTTATCGAATTCGTTTGTTTTGTTTTAATGCATTTCTGCAAATAAAATCTAAGTATTGTTTAAAATCAATTAAATTCCAGTTAATGGCGAAAATGTATTTCTTCAAAACTATACACATTTCCCTACGACAGCTTCGAAGCTACTGCCCTTGTATCTGGCTTCATGCCGCGCTGTTGCCATATGCTATTATTGTTTCCTAAAAGGGTTGTTTTTCTTATTTTTTAATATTAAAAGTAAGAAAATTAACTAAATCAAATTATTTTTGACATATTATTAATTTTTTTGTTATTTTTAAAGTTTCAAACAAATAAAATTGAACTATTTATTAAATAATTATAATCGTTCTCTTCTGATTTAAAACAACCTGGCAACTATGGTTCGTAATTACGAATGGCTTGGTTTAAACCACGCCCAATTAAAGTTTGTTTCTTTTTCTCTGATCAGAATATAATTTTTCATCCTTGTCTCCAGCCTTACTTACTTGATTCTATACCGTCTATAAACATTAGACGCATTAGAAATAAGGTGAACGAAATTAATGATTTAATACTTCAAAACACTGCAACTATACATCTTATAGTGCTTTCAGAGACATGGATTTATCCAAATGAAGTAAGCTGCTTCAACTTACGAAAATATGCAGCTGTCCATAATTGTAAAGAAACTCGTGGAGAAGGCTGTAGTATTTATATAAGAGAGGAATTACAATTTGTACAAAATGACAAGTACGATGTACAAATAGAAGAATTCAATATTGCATCCTTCTATTTACCAAAATATAAGCTGTCTATGGTATATACAGACCGCCGCAAAGTAACGGGGAAGTTTTTATAACAGAATTAGAAAGGCTACTTAAAAAAACAGAAAAACACATGTATTATAGTCGAAGATTTTAATTTAGACTTATTAAAATACTCTCAAACTATTAATAACTACAAAACACAATCAAAATTAATCCTTTTAAAATCCAAAATGGTATAATGCCAATGTGATAACAAATAAAAGCTTAACCTGTAAGATTAAACTAAAAGACCACTACCTCTCAGATCACAAAATAATGCATATATAAGTGAAAAAGGAAATATATAAAAAGAAAAAATTAAAAAGCAACATCTTATGGAGAAAAAAATTGTCTGGACAGTATGAAAATAAAAATGGAGGAAAATGAAATAAAAACATTTCAAGAACTTGCGCACATTCTTAATAAAAATAAAAAAGATTGTATAAAAGAAAAGACAATAAAAATTAAACACTAAAAGAAAAAGACAAACTGTATGTTCGATGGAAGAGAATACAAAATAAAGACGGTGACAGAGAATTTAAAAAAGTTAAAAATGCACTAAATAATCTAAGAAAAAAGCTACAAAAAACATACGCAGAGAGAAAGTTAGAACAAGTCAAGGGAAACCATAAGATAACCTGGGAAGTTATAGATGAGATCTGCAATCGTAACAGAAACAAAAATAAAATGAAACAGGAATAACAATAGAAAACAATAAATATATGGCAACAGAATGTAACAGACATTTTGCAAAAATAGGGGAAACACTGGCAAGGAAAATAGTACAAAACCAATTGCATTTTAAAGAAGAAAACAGATAAAATAAATTAACTAAAAAATAACTTTGTCCCAGGAATAAACATAATTATAAAAAAAGACCTATTAATGCTAATCAATTTCATTGGGCACATTTTTGTTAAGTTTTGTTAAACAACATATTGCAAACTGGAAATTTTTCAAAAGAACTTAAAGCAGCTAAAATTATTCCAATCTTTAAACAAGGAACGCATGATGACATGAATAATTACAGGATAATTTCATTAATAAGCACTTTTTCAAAGGTTATAGAACAAATTATCAAGAAGAGACTAACAACATTCATAGAAAAAACATTTAATTTTGACAACCAATAATATGGATTAAAAAAAGCAGTACTCGAGGAGCAAAGGTAGATCTATTAGAACATATAACCAGCGAATTAGACAAAAATAATTAGGTAAACGCTGTATTTGTTGACCTACAGAAAGCTTTCGACATAGTAAATATTAAATTTTTGATGAACAAACTATTTAAAATGGGCTTTCGTGGCACATGTCACAATCTATTGAAATCATACTGATAGAAAGCATTACACTGTAGTAAATGGTGAAAATAGCGAGGAACAAAGATTAAATACGGGTGTTGCTCAGGGCTCTAATCTCGGACCACTGCTATATGTGCACAGTTTAAAATACACCAAATTAAAAAAAAAACATATTTTAAATTTGCAGACGACACAGTTCTAGTATATTCTGGGGAAAGTGGAAAACAGCTTGAAGAGACTGTTAATGAAGATTTAAAACTGGTTGTGTCACAATAAACTATCTATAAATGTTCAGAAAAGAGTATTTATGGTTATCAAACATAAAGGTAAAACACCATGCAATTCTCAAATAAATAAGTAATTTTTTTTAAATAAAGGAATTAAAAGTAATAGAGCAAACAAAACTAATACAAAACATTCAAAATAGTCAGGGTACGTGCTGCACGGGGCGGCAAAAATCGAAGGGCGGCAAAAATTAAAGAGGTGCACAAATCGAATAGCGGCAAAATTCGAAGAGCGTCAAAAATCGAAAGGCGGCAAAAAGTTATCGTACTATTATTTCCCATTTTTAAATAAAAAAGCGGCTTTCTTTATAATAGAGCCGACAAAGGATCAATGGCACGAGCCGCAATGTGCGGTTTCTTTTGATTTATCAGGATTTCGCTTTGTTTTTAGGCAAACTTATAAATTATTTTAGTTGATATTTAACTTATTTGTGCAATTGTAAACTACCTATTTGAAATTTAATAATTTGAAAGAAATAGACATTTTCGAGGACAGCGTTCCGGTTCCTTTTACTAACCCGGTATGGGACTATAAAATTATGACAAAATATTAAGTAGGTGTTGCGTCGCCGACGTTATGTTGACAACGCTTTGTTGCTATGGTATTTTTGGTAAAAAAACAACAGTTTTTATAAGCTGTCAAAATGTTTATCATAAATTTGAAATTCTTCCTACGTTTTAAAAATGTTCTAGCGAAGAAGACCTGCCGCAAGATCTTGCTAAAGAGGCAAAATAGTTGCAATTAATTTCCTTCCTTAAAAATCGAAAGAGCGATATGTATGAAAATGAATATAGTTTGTTCAAAGAATGGTTGTCCATGGACAAGCGCGGAGTAAATCTTTTTCTTACAAAATCAAATAGGGCTAGACAAGGTACAAAAACTCTTGCTAATGAAAAATTATCGGTAAAATTATTTAAAAAAGAGGGAGAAATTTTTTTTTCCTCCCGGGGAAGCAAGAGGCATTTTCCTCCCTTGCTCGGGGGTGGAAAATTAAGTTTTCTAGTAAGGTGGTAGAAAAAAATATTTTTGCACCTGGTACTACGTTGTCTGGAGCCGGGCCTGGTGTTAGGACTTATTTTGTTTATTTATTTTGGAATAACTTTAATTATATGTTAATTATTATTATTATTATTATTGTTAATTTTTAGGCATTGGTGCCAGTTTTATTGTAAACTTTTTGAGGTCAATAATAAATTATTATAAAAAATAAAATAAACTAAACTAAACTAACCCCGTAAACTTTTGGGTCAAAGTATTACCTATATTATTTTTTTTTATATTTTAATAATAATAATAATAAATGTTCTTTATTGAAAAAAATACATCAGTTCGGCTCCAGCTCTCGAGAAGACGAGTCGCGTCACGCGGGCGAGCTCTTGAAACGTAAAAGTTTAAAGATGAAACCAACAATAATTAAAAAAAAAGGGGTGCGAACTGATAAGTGAAACAAACATTTTCATGGAGTGCAAGCTAAATGGTGTAACGGTCATTGAGGAGTGGAGTGTTGGGTGATATGAATGACTTGGGTGCCACCTGTCATTGGAGGCTTTTCACTGGACGGACGGGGGAGGTCGGAGAAGAGGGGAGGTGGCCATCCGCAAGGGGAAAAATCTGATAAGTTTTACTTTAAGAGTATGCATGACCTGATACAAATCTGCAATATAAATACGGCAAGCATTTTCCGTTATTTATCACCATTAACATTGCCCGTATTCATTTCATTAAACATAACATTTATTTTACTTGAAAATGTTAAAATAACTTTAAAATATGATTATGTTAAGAACTTTAAACAATTGTTTTGTTTTTAATTACTATCATTGCAAAATTGTATTAAAAAGTGTTAAAAATTCTTACACGGGCAATGTTAATGGTGTTAGGTATCGTTAAAGTGTTTATTGGGATATCTTTAAAACCCATGAAGGGCACGCGGCGTGGGGCAATAAGTCTGTCAACAGCAAATGCGTAAGGCGGTCCCAATCGAGACCGAAATAAACACTGGACTGACAGAGTAAACTAACATTGAACACAATTCTAACACATTAAAAAAAAGGGCCTAATAGCCAAACTCGAGATTTGTAAACATTAGACAACAGAATAATCGCGCTTGTGATTTGTTTGACTAGTGAATAAATGCAAGCTTTGGAATTTGATAAACAAAGACGGAACTCTACCACAAAACGTGCTTGGGACAAAAATATTAAAAACAACTGACACACTTTACCAAGGGCAGGAACTATCTGACCAGAACACGGACAATGACAATAACGAACAAGACAAAGACCTTGACTAGGAAACTACACCCCTGCAGCGAAATAACAACTCCCCAACTCCAAATAGTAATCCCAAATGTTTGGAGTAATACTAATCGACTGGTCTAGGGGGATTCCGCGTCGTACTTAGTTTTAAGTCGGCGTAATTGTCCCCCAAAAACCAACTCCCTCCCGTCCCTCATCCATACCCCACCGAGCGTATAGCATAGGCTCGGCGAACCCGGGAATGGCTATTATAACTATTCGCCTCTCGCTCTCGAGCCCCAAATAGGGGACAGTACGGAACGCAATGGACATTCGCACCCAGCAAACACGGGTGAAGCCGTGCAGTTGCTGGGGAAGAACAAAAATCGGCGTAAGTAAACATAGGCCTGTACGGGGTTCGAGAGTCAAGAGGAAATGGGGCTGGTTATACGTCTCTTATACTCATACTCACTTATTGAAAAAAATACATTTTTCAAAAGGCCATTGACTTTCGTCCTTCAGCCGCTTATATTTTAATATTTTATATTATATATTATTTTATGATACCTATAGGTATACTTACTTTGCCTTTTGTAATTAATTATCAAATATATTTTCTAAAAATTTGCCATTTAAAAAAGTTCTTTTTTCTGTAACTCTTTTGGAATTTAAATTTAATAACCGTAAAGTTTGCGTATATATACATACCTACATATATATATAATCAAATTTACTTGTTTTGTTTTAGTTTTATATTTACTGGAAATTGCCTTTCATTGCAAATCGACTGACGTCTTTAAACTTTTGCATTATTAGTTTGCGTAAATGTTGATTGAATAACACCAAACATTGCGAATTCCTGAAATTTATTTTAAGAAAAAATAAATTTCCAGTAAGTAAACATTTAAAAAAAATTGTAGTGTTTTTTAAAGTGGGTGGAATGTTTTGAAGACCTAAATTTATGTGAACCATCATAAGAATTTTTAAAATATTTAACATTTATAGTAAAATCCACTTTTGATCCACATCAGAAAATTACATAGCTGCTAACGAAGCCTGGTTTTTATGTCTTATTGTGACACTTTTATACCTTTAGCTTTAGTATAATAAATTTTAAAGTAATATAAATCAATAAAAATATGATAATACTTTTTAGGTACTTTTTGGCGAAACCGCAGAAACAAATGAACCAAGCTGTAAGTAATTCAAACTCGGTTTTTATAAAATTTATTTCCTGCTGTCAAAGAATAAACTCGCATTATCAAGAATAACAACCAGAAATCTCCCGAGACGAATATATCTCTTCCGATTCCCCCCCTTTTGAGCGTTAATTCTCTGAAGGCGCGCTTTATAGTATGGTGGCAAAGGGGGGATATAAAGATTGAGGAATGAATTCCTCGTCAACATAACTTCGCGATTTCTCGCTTCCAGTTTTAGAGAAATTGTCTATGTCCCACTATTAATTACACAATGGGTAAAATAGTGTTATTTCTAGCCAAGACAAATTGCCCGAAAGCTGATGCATCTGTACTGATTCGCTAGTTAGGTACTTACCAACCGATCCGATTTATATGGTCTATGTTTAATTTACGATTTTGCATAATAATTACTGTTAATAGTGACTAATTTAACTTAATTTATATTAAACTGACATTAACAAGAAAATAACAATATAACCAATTATGACAGTATGTATAACAAATTGTCAAAGTCAGGTAAAACCATTGAAATGGAATATAAATAGTTTAAAAATGTATTTTATTAAACTACTGCACATACATCCAAATAAGCCTTCATAATTAAAATAAAATATTTTTATAGCCACAAAATGTCATTTATGTTTTGGTCTAGGGTGTATGTCAAAATGTTGACATTTTAGCTAAACAAATGACTGTATCTCACTTATATTGACAGTTTTTTACCATAAATAAAAACATAAAGACTATTTTGTTACATAGTGTTATTTATTAAAACACTCAACGATATAAGTATTAGTACTAAAGTATACTACAACAGTGATGTATTTCGTAACTTTAAACCACTTCCCTAATTTCAGTATAAAAACCAGTGATGGCATCCTTTTTCGGATACTTGTTGACTGCCTGAAATCACATGTACTTTTTCAACGAAATAATTTGTTTAACATTACCAAAATAATCTGTAACCAGTCTCGTCCCAGCCCTCGAGTGAGTAAGTCGATGTAGCGGAGAGAGTAAACGTAAAACGTTAAAACCATAACCAACAAATATGCCCATAGTGCAAACAACTATAGTGTAACAATTACAGTGAGTACAGTCTACTCTTCTGTCAATAA
The DNA here is from genome assembly GCA_921294245.1 of Brassicogethes aeneus. Classification (NCBI taxonomy): domain Eukaryota; kingdom Metazoa; phylum Arthropoda; class Insecta; order Coleoptera; family Nitidulidae; genus Brassicogethes; species Brassicogethes aeneus. Next base: position 39,763,609 of record OV121132.1, read on the forward strand.
TTAGTTAAGGGCCAAGTGAAAAGGAAAAGTGAAGTGACAAGTGCAAACGTACATAGTGAAACGGTCAAAGGAGTTAATTGTGAAGTGACAAGAAAGATTTAAGTGACAAGTGTCAGTGCCTGAGCGGTCGCACCATCTATCAACAGGACGTTTTTCACTGGTCAAACAAAAGAGGCCAAACAAGGGAGGAACAGGCCACCTGCAAATGATTGATAAGTATCCTCAATTTACCCGCATGACCTAACACATAATTTGCAAATTAAACTAAACAAGGCACTTTGCCTAATCCCTACAAAAAAACAATAATCATCGGCAACAGTAAAATAAAAAGTCAATTTTCCAAGAAAAAAAACAAACAGCCGATCGCGGACACACACCAAAGTTGAACAGGGCAATAAAGCTGTCAACAAAACAATTCAAGAATAACAAACTGAGACCAAATAAATTTGACACTTAAGACATAACACATAAACTAAGAAAACATAAACAAAGTAAAAAAAGCACTCTAATCAATATCCATGAAATTTGTAAACACTAAGACCTTAAAGTAAAAGTAAAAAAAATACCCCCACTGGGAACTGCCTTATCGCAGCGATTGCGGCCTTACGCTCGGCACGCGTGATGGGCTCCTCCGCGGAGGGGCGCAGCCTCCCGTGGCCTCTCCGGGGGATGGTCTTCACAGCGGTAGTCGTAGTACGATTGCCGTTGTGTGGATTGTCTTCCGGGGGGGCCGCGGGGGGTTGTATTTCTTTGCGGGGGGGTTTATCATGTGTGCCGATTACCGTACCAATGGGAAAAAACTTTACCAAAAGGGTAAGATTAGCCCAATTAAAATACTGGGCCCACGTCACTCGTAGTCAACGCAACAACATACTACAAGCCACCCTTACTAGATCTTAAAGACAAAAAAGTCGGTAGACCATGCTTCACATTTCATGACACGTTAGCACAAAACATGCACTTCTCACAAATTAACAAGACCAGTTGGTAGCAACTAAGCAACAATAAAAATAAAATAAAAAAAAAACAACCGACACACTTTACCAAGTTCAGGAACTATCCGACACGGACAATGACAATAATGAACAAGACGAAGACCTCGACTAGGAAACTACACCCCTGCAGAGTAATAACAACTCCCCAACTCCAAATAGTAATCCCAAATGTTTGGAGTAATACTAACCGACTGGTCTAGGGGGATTCCGCGTCGTACTTAGTTTTAAGTCGGCGTAATTGTCCCCCAAAAACCAACTCCCTCCCGTCCCTCATCCATACCCCACTGAGCGTATAGCATAGGCCCGGCGAATCCGGGAACGGCTATTATAACTATTCGCCTCTCGCTCTCGAGCCCCAAATAGGGGACAGTACGGAACGCAATGGACATTCGCACCCAGCAAACACGGGTGAAGCCGTGCAGTTGCTGGGGAAGAACAAAAATCGGCGTAAGTAAACATAGTACGGGGTTTGAGAGTCAAGAGGAAATGGGGCTGGTTATACGTCTCTTATACTCATACTCATACTCATAGTGTTATTTATTAAAACTTAATTTATCAAAATAAGGTAATGGTTTCTGGTTTACTGACAAAATTAAACCCCTGATGACATGAAAATCTGGTCTACCTTAAATTGAATGTAAACAAAACACAAATAAATAGCTTCTTGTTCTGGAAAAAATATGAAAAGTTAACAATTACCAAAAATAGTATCGTCTTATCAACACAGAAGTATTGATCATAGGCTTAACCTGGCCTGTACATATACATAACTAAGTAAAAACCCCGGCCAAAGATATACAGTATGTATCAGTATCTTGGAATCATATGAAAAACTTTTTTATTATTAATTTTAGGAAAAAAAGTTATTCTTCATAAAAAGTTCTGCAACCCACAAATATTAATTTTTTTTAGTCGTATACAAGGTATGTCAAAAAACATGAATTTGGCGCAAGAGTAAAGTACCTTTATATTTGACAATATCGAAAATCGTTATAAATAAAAGTTAATCATAACTAAAAACTACGTTTAAATATGCAATTTCATATATTTACATTAAAAAATTAGGTTTTGTTAATTTTTACTAATCTTTCTATTTTAAATGAACATTTATCTGTTATGATTAGAAAAAACATGAAAACCTTAAGTTAAGTCAGGGGATCTAGCAGGCCAAAAAGTATTAGAATATCAACAAATCATTTGTTTATCAGTGAATCCTAGATTACATGTTACAGTTAAATTTGCATTGATATTGTAGACAAAAAAGAAAAAATATTTTTTTTTAAGTAAATGGATGTAATTGCATATTTGAACGTAGTTTTTAGTTCTGATTAACTTTTCTTTATAACAATTTTCGATATTGTCAAATATAAAGGTACTTTACTCTTGAGCCAAATTCATATTTTTTGACATACCCCGTATACGACTAAAAAAAATTATTATTTGTGGGTTGCATTTTAAGTTTTACACCATGCAGAACTTTTTATGAAGAATAACTTTTTTTCCTAAAATTAATAATAAAAAAGTTTTCCATATGATTCCAAGATACTGAGACATACTGTATATGGACCAATTATAATGTATAATGCATACATAGAGTCTAAGCTTAGATATGAAATATTTTAAAGCTTTAAAAAAAATTGATTCTAAGCTTAGATATGAAATATTTTTCTGGTACAACTCGACTGTAGTAAACAAGATTTAAAAAAGATACGTAAGAGATATTTTTAATCTAAGTTAAATAAAATCTTGCAAGCCTTATTTTTGAAATAATAATATCTTTACATTTGCTAGCCTCTATGAAGCAGTAAATTAAAAAAATTGAGACTAGTTTATCTGTCATAATCATATTTACAGTACAAGCAGAATCTAACAACATATTTAAGATTATCCTATGGGGACATGGGGGCAGGGGTCTAAAGAAATGTCACGTCAATTTTTGAGTTTAAAGAATATATATTATATTTCAATTTTATTTTTTAAATTAATCATATTTTTTTACTTTTTTGGGGTTTATCATGTTGTACGCATGAAAAGTTTTATGGCTTAAATTTCACGTGAGGGATAGGGGGTCTACCACATCTCACCAAATCTTACCAAGGGGAAGGGGGTCCAAATTATCAGAAAATTACCTCACGTAATTAATGGATGTCCCCTATCTACAAAATTGTCTTATAAAATAGGAAAAATATATAACGATTTATGTGCTATCGTAAGAGAACTTCCACTCAAAAAATAATAATAATATGTATAAGAAAAAATTGAACCCACACCTCGCCAAAGTTTTTTGGTTTGAATGCGTTCCACCAACTTCTGTTGACTTAACAACCGAGCTCAGGAAGTCCTTTGGTTTGATTGAGTTCCCGAGTATGTCGAGAAATATTTAAAACTATAGTTCAGGTTTTAACTTTAAATGATACAGGTTAGAGATGATATAAACCTAATAAAAACAAAAGCAGTAGGGATATACAATATATATTATACATATTATACGGTCAATAACCTATCTCTGCAATACTTATATCAAAGATGAAATAAATCCTACTTGCTTTAAACTGGCAAAAGTTGTTTCTATTTTTAAGAAAGGGAACAAAAAAGACATTTACAATTACATACCCATATCACTTATTTCAACCATAATAAAAATATTTGATACCAAAATAAAAACTCAATTACCTATTTAAATATTTTAAAGTAAATAACATATTTAGCATTCGCCAATATGGTTTTAAAAACGAAAACTTAACCATTATGGCTAAAATGAGATTAGAAGTGTAAATCCCGAGCCATTTTTACAATCCTGGAACAAAAAAAATCTTTGGGACTTCACCCTGGTTGGAGGAATGGTTTTCAAAAATTACTGGGCACGTTGTAGATTGTACCCACATTTAAACCCACTTTTATAATAAAAGTATATGCACAAGAAACGAATATTTATAAACATTATATTTTAGGGCAAAGTTGCCAACACTATTTTATTACCTGTTGTGCGGCAACATACGGTAATGAATAAAATATTCAACAATTAATTATTAACGCCATAAAAATAGTACATTATAGAACAGGACAACAAAGCACATGTTATAGCCGACCATACATTTCACTGCCGAGGCGACAGCCAAGGCTACCTAAAAATGATGACAGTGCTGTGAAGGTAAACATACGAGTGCATCATACATGCACAATATATGGATAAAATAGTCGAAACAACCGTGACCTTGAAGGGAAAATTGTAGTCTTCCCACCTTATTTTTTAATAAACTTTCCAGTCAATTTAAAACCTTGAAGTACTTGAAGTAAAATAAAATTACCACAGCTTTAACATACCTGTTAAATCGGGCTTTATATGCTTACAAGGAATAAATTCTAATATGCCATTATCTATTTATATACCTACCTACTTTATTTTTATATTTGTATTTATGTATTAATAAAATATTTTTTATATTTTACTATTGTTTATATATTTTAAGCGAGTGTAATGTGATTCTTATTTTTTTTATCTTTATTTTTATAAAAATAAAGATAAAAAAAACATATATGTCCTGTGGAGAAATTCTCAATTATGTATTAATAAAACAAATATGTAATATATAATTTAATTTTGAAATATTTAGTATAATCAGATAAAAAAATAATAGACTTAAGGGTTTTATTATTTTTATGAAATTTGCATAAAATGCACTCCTAAATTTTAGGAAATGTTACGTTACGTTATAACAATAATAATAAAAATAATAATAATAATGTTTATTGCCCAACAGTACAAAACCAAAAAGGACATTCAATTAACAGATAAAGTTTATAATATTTTTTAAAGAAAACTGGTAAATATCACACATTACACAAATACCATTAAAGTTGTTGCACATAACAAAAACTGGTGACTTTAATAGTAAAATAGTATTTGCTCTGGGAATAAAAAAAGTTTGCTGGTTTTGAGTATTACTAGGTAAGTACATGGAGCTTAATTTCTGATAAAAGATCACTACAGTCAATGTTATTGTGCAACAAATTTTATAAAAAAGTTACAGATTTAATTTATGTATAAGTATATGTTTTCAATAATAAAAACAAATTTTCGAAAAATTGCGATTATCACAATTTCAATACCAGACATAAACTAAAGTACCGACTACCTCATGTTCGACTTAATATTAGAAAAAGAGCTCCAGATATTATGGGTCCTAGAGCCTTTAACTTGCTACCTTACAATATTAAAACAATTTCTAAAATTAATACTTTTAAATATGAATTAAAATTGCTTTTAACATCTAAATGTTTGTATACATTATAGTTTTTTACTTAATGTTTGTTGGTAAATTTTTAGTGCTGTCTTTTTAGACTTTCTAGTTTTTAGGTTTAGTTTTTTGACTATTTCAACACATTTATGTATGTTTCATGGGAATAAATAAATAATATTATTATTATTATAGATAAAATTCTTATAGACAATTCTAAAAATTGGATATCGAACCTGGTCATAAATCCAGACAAATCCGAGCCTCTCTCGTAGTAGCGTCGATCTATTTTAAAAGACAAAAACTTTACAAATCTCCTTTGTACTGATTCGATACTATTCTTATAATGATTGTAATAGGGATACCAGATAAGGCACCCATATTCAAATCTAGATCTTACAAAAGAATAGTACAAGATTTTTAAACAATCAATGCTTGTGAAATAATAAAACCAAGCATTTTAAGAGAAGACTTTAGCATTATTGATATATGATCATCAAAGGACAGTACCGAGTCAAAGACAACACCCAGATCCCTGATTGTATTAACCTGTTCAAGTACAGTGCAATTTATATTAAAAAAATTAATTTTAGATAGTTTTCGTGTGTACGTTAAAACTTTACATTTTGAAATATTAAATTTTAGACTATTTTGTGGGACACAAATTCAAGATTGGATTGTAGACAAATACAATCTGATAAGGACTTAACTGATGTATAAATCTTAAGGTCATCTGCGAATAACAGTTTAAAGCATCCAATAAAATTAGGCAGGTCATTTATAAAAATTAAAAATAACAAAGGTCCTATATTAGACCCTTGTGGAACTCCCGAAATAGTAACAAATGTATTAAATTGATAATTATTTTTTCAACAAATAGCACTCGATTTAATAGGTAGCTTTCAAACAGCTGTAAAAGATTCTCATCAAAATTAAAGTTAGACAATTTTTTTAAAAGAACACCATTGTCTATTTGATCAAATGCTTTCTGAATGTCTGTTCTTCAGCTAGGTATTATGCAATTATGGCCATGTTAGGCATAGTGAAACGTTTTTCTACAAACCCATGTTGATATTGGGAAAAATAATTACTTATTTGACAATACATCTTTTTATATAAAATACTTTCCAGTACTTTAATAAAATTACACTGTAGTTTTTCATGTCACTTGGGTCACCACTTTTTAGTACAGGACACACTCTTGATATTTTCCATATTTTAGGAACTTTTTTTACTTTTTAATATTAAGTTAAAAATAATACTTAATGGTTTCGTTAAAACACTAGAGCAGTCTTTCACCAAAAAGCTGGGTATCTTATCGTAACCGGCAGTCATTTTATTGTTTAATTTCTTAATTGCAATAGATATATCTTTCTCAGGAATACATTTGACAATGACATTTTATACACTAGTTTTTAAGTTGTGATCATTTATATAATTCAATATATTGGATTTAGTATATACACTGGCAAAGTAGTTAGCAAACATATTACGCCTTACCATAAGTTTTTTGAAACCGTATATGTACATTTGCACTAATATACTATACTATACGAATTTACTTTTTTAATCCGTTATCTTAAATGCAGTCTGGTGAGTCAATAATTTTAAGAACTTTCCTGCAATTAGCCACCGGGATTCGAAAAAAATGTATTTCTTTTTTAGCGCAACATAAATCTCTAAATAAATATTTAACAAGATATGCTGCGCCAAGTGACCTAAAATAGGTTTGAACAAATCACCATCCGCGGCAGTAACCTATATATTTTGTTCAAAACAAAAACAAACAAAATATGCTTATAATTAAAACCATTAAATTTTTTTGCCTTAAACCAAAGTGGTTTTATTCACTTTTTAGGTTGGGTGCGCTTATTGCTTAACCCTGTACAATAAGTAAAATTGTTTCATAAATATTTTCTTAAAAAATACTACAGGTTTTGTCAAACATGTAAGACACGATGTACAACATCACTTGTAAACATAAAATTAATTTAACAGCATTTATTATGTCCATTATACGATGGCATGCAAGAACTGGACAGTAAAGAGAAAAAGCCATACCGTACACGTACCAAGATAATAGCAGTTTGCAAATGAATAAAGGCTAAACGCAGCAGTAATTAGACGAATCTGTTGTGTATACAGTTGGAAATAAGATATAAAATATCCAACTAATCTGTTTTTTATGTGGAAGAATGCCCAGAATGAGTGTATATTTCACTGGTGAATAAATGGTAACACTTTTATATTCTTTAGTTCCCAAAGTCTTTGTCATTAAGACTACGCAAAGTATGTAGTCAAAATGAAGATATACGCGACTATAAGCCTTAAGTGGAACGAGATTCCCCGTATATCGTACTCCGAAAAAACACAGAAAGTTTTTATTACTTTTTGCAAGAATAGTTTATACGCCCTTAATTTTTGTGTTAAATATCGATTAAGCTGATATTTCAGCCAACCCCAACAGAGTTTTAGACTAAAAACTTTTAGCGATCGATTAAAAAAACAAACTTAATTTACAATAAATATTTATGATTTATTAAACATTTTAATTTTGAAACAATTTGCATTTAATTAAAAACAAACAAATTCTGATAGTAAATTATCAACCTAAATAAATATTATGCATATATTTTAATGAAAAATGTGTACCGTATTTATTATTTAAAAATGATTATTAAAATATTTACCCGACTGGTAGAATTAATTAATTTTATTGATAAACATTACAAAACAACCGAAATAAATGGAAAAAATCGAGTTGTATTGTGTCTGAATATAAATTAAATCAATTAGGTTTCGAATTTTCTTGTAAATAGAAGGAAAAGCAAAATCATTTCTGAAATTGACAAAAATAAAATTGACGCGAATTGTCGGATATGACGTTAAACCAATCTTTTGATAATTTATATTATTACTTCTGCTTCAGATATTTGATGTACTTTTCTTGTCAAAAACGAACAGAATTTTTTTAACGTTTTTTAAGAATGAAGCGAAATAAAATTTAAAATTTATTATTTTTTATTATAAATCTAGTAATTATAAAAAGAATAAAATAATTTAAACAAATTACTCACAGGGTGTCCAAAATGTGATGGGATAGCATTGCTATCTCGGAAACGGTTAAAGAGGAAATAGGGCATCAAGGGTTCAAAAGTTGTGCCTTTTATTATGGCATTTGAAGATTGCACACAAAATCAGCGGTTCTCAAAATATTTAAAAAAAACTGAAGATTGGTTAAAACTTATTATCGCTATAACTTTTTTATTTATAGGAATTTTGAATAACTGAGGTATACATGAAAACATACACAATTACCTACATTTTGATCTAATTTGTGTATTTTTAGGCCGAATACACAGAAAAAAAGGTTTAGTTAGCCCAACTATTATTTGTTTCATTTAACTAAATATGTTGTTTCAATAGAACCAACCAAACATTTAGTTATTTTAACAAACGCATTTGGTTATATTTTACAACTATATATTTGGTTGAAACAAACATTTATATAGTTAAAGTGACCTTTACCTACCAGTCCAATGTACTAAATACATTTGGTTGAATTGACTAAATATAATTTGTTACCCTAACTAGGTTAACGGCTTGGTACAACTCACCCATATCGTTTGGCGCATTTATATACCTAACAATAAAAATAAGATCTTGAAATGTTTGGAGTAGAAACATTTTTTTAAGCCATTTTCTTATATTCTTCAAAAAACAGGAAGTTCCTTGACGCATTACTAGTATAATACCAGAGGTATTATTCCAGATAATTAAACCTTCACCTCGCTAGATAGTTTTTAGTGCGTTCCACCAACTTAATAAAATACTTCTAGTAATGACAGCTGTTTCCACCTATTTAAGGTCTCTTTAGTATCGAACAACTTGTAGTGTCACACCAAAGCAAAGGACTACCTCACCTTATATACTCTTCATGTAAGTCAACAGAGGCGAGATTTAAGAACATCACGCGATCCACACCGCCTTTGCCGCGATCGGTACATACTATGCAACCAGGAATGCACGGCAAATTGTTTTAATCATTTTAACAGAGTGCTTAAGGTTAAAGTAACTCTTATTTTACAAAAAACATATTTAGTAAACTGAACCATACAGCGGGATGGTTTCACTAAAGTTTTCTGGGTTAATTTAACCAATTTAAAAAAATAAAATGACTATCTGGTTTAGTACCGTCCAACTAATCTTTGTTTATATTAACCTTCCCACGGTTGATTTAAATAAATATGGGTCAACTAAATTAATATAGTTAAATTAACCATTCCTTTTTTTCTGTGTAGATTCTGAAATATGGCCATTTTTTTTTGTTTTCCCTATGGCCGCCATATTGGATTTTTGCATAAAAAAATAAAAAATATCAAAGATTTTAATCATGTTTCAAATCCATTAAAATTAAATTTTTATTATTGAGACACCAACTATCAAGTTGCCATAAAAAGAAACAATAAAATTGTCCAGGTCCAAATGACGTTTATGCTTGTCACGTTGATAATGTCAATCAAGGTGATAAAATATTTCCTTTTAGTGCATGAAAATGAAGTCCACTAATGAAGGAAAATTTAAAATGCATTTTGTTTGTGCAAGAGCATTTCGAAATGGTGCTGAAACCTAAGCTAACTTGTATCCTGAAAAACAGGTTCCTGACACCAAAATATTTGAACGCTTTGAAAAAAAATTGCGCAAACTGGGAATATTTGAAAAGCCAAAAAAAAAGAAAACCAACTGTAACAGAAGAAGGAAGTAAAGAGGAAACTAATGTCTTGGGTGATATTTTATAAATAAAATAAATAAATTTTAAAATTTACGTTGTAATATTTATTTTAGGCTACGTGCATTTAAAAATATGAATATGAATCAAAATGAGGTTTCTCGGTTTAAAAGAAACATCCACTATCGCTGGACCCAAGAAAATGAACATTTGCACTGAGAAACTGCATTTCAGGAGAGGTTCGGTATAAATGTTTCACTCGGAGTATTGGATTCCAGTGTATTGGGCCTATCTTTTTTGAGGAGCATTTAACAGGGGAAAGGTGTTTGGATATGCTAAGAAATACTCTATGAGACCTTTTGGATGACCTTCCCCAAAGTGTCTTAAACAATTTTAAATACTTCCAACAGGATGGTGCACCAGAAGAATTTTTAACTACGTTTAAACCAAATTGTAGCAAAGAGATGTGTATTAAACAATGGTGGTCATTTTTAACACATTTTGTAAAAAATTTGTTGTTTTGTCATTTATTATTTTGTACTCTGTTGATTTTGAATTTTTGTTGATTTATTGTTTCTTTTTATGACAACTTGTCAAGTTGAACTTGACAGTTATAACACACTATAGTGTGTTAATGAGTTTAGTTTTGGCTAGAGTCTTATGTATAATAATAGTTAATTAAATTCATTAATTTTTTGTCAATTCTTTCATGCAAAAATCCAATATGTCGGCCATAGGAAAAACAAAAGATAGTGGCCGTATCTCAAAATCTGGTTGGCGTAATCATTGGATCAAAATGTAGGCAATTGTGTGTGTTTTAATGTAAACTGTTCATCTTTTTTTAAATTCCTATAAATTAAAAATTTATAGCGATAATAAATTTTAACCGATTTTCAGTTTTTTTTTAATATTTTGAGAACCGCTGATTTTTTTGCAATCTTCTTTGCCATATTAAAAGGCAAATCAAGCAACTTTTAAACTCTTGATGTAGTATTCCAACTATAACCGTTTTCGAGATAGCAATGCTATGCCATCACATTTTGGACATATTATATATTATATATTATATATTATATATTATATATTATATATTATATATTATATATTATATATTATATATTATATATTATATATTATATATTATATATTATATATTATATATTATATATTATATATTATATATTATATATTATATATTATATATTATATATTATATATTATATATTATTATTATTATTATATATTTTACGCTGATTACACAATAATTCGCCTCTAACCCAAAAAATACTTAAAAAGTAGTTTCCCGTAATTTACACCCGCTTAATGCAATTTTGTAAGAAGGTTTAGCATTTATTTTTTGTATTTCTTATTGTCTAATATAAAAATATGGCCTTACCTCAGAGTCAGCATATAACTGTACGTTCCTAACCTAAGAAAACTCCCAAAAATGTAGTTACATTTTTATCCTTTTTATCGCCAAGTACGTAAATAATCCAACTATATACCTACTGCAGACAAAGCTGTTTACACCTAACCTTAAAAATATTCTCTACAAATTAGTTTCCTGCAGTATACAGATGCTGAAGAAAATTGAAATATGGGATGTATAGATTTATTTCCACACTTTTTATTGCTAAATAGGTTTATAATCTTTCCGTGATGGCAGTTCTTAGTTAACGCAAAAAAACTTTGCATAAACACAATAAAAATATTTATTTTATAGTAGTTATTACATAAGAATATGCTAAATTTGTAATTATCTACATCTAACGATAATTAAATTCGTAGCCATTTGGGGCATTTAAATACTTTTTTAAGAGTAAATTTTTATTTGGTAATACCAGAAAAGAATGTGTTTTTGAATGTGATCGCTGGAGCATTATCATATCTAATCTTTAGCTTTCTTTGAACCCTTGCCTTTCCCATACTATACAATTAATTCTGTAGGCTTAGCCAATAAGCTGCTTCACCTTTAAACGTTCCTCTAATGGTATGTAAACACAATTTCCTTAGTTTCTTTAAGAAACTTTCTTGACCCATTCATAAGAACAAATTTTTTCTTATAAATATTACCAGTCATGGGTCAAGAAAGTTTCCTAAAGAAACTAAGAAAATTGAATGTGTACCTTAATGTTTAGCCCGGTTGGGCTAATTCTAGATTCCTTTAGGCCAAATTAGTATCTGTGATACAAACAATTGCTGTGTGCAGTCTTGGTTGCATAGTATGTACCGATTGCGGCAAAGGCCACGTCGTTAGACGGTGTGTCCTAACACCTCGCCTCTGTTGACTTACCAGCATATAAGGGAGTCCTTTGTTTTGAGTGTGTTTCACTACACCAAATTGCCCGACACTGATGAGACACATTATAGGTCAAAACTGCTGTCTATCGGTAGGTATTTGAAGTTGGTGGAACGCACTCAAAACAAAAAAGTTTGGGCGAGGTGTAGGTTTAATTTTTTCTTATAATAGTATGTACTCTATTAAAAGTGATTGGACGGTGGAAACAGCCGCCGAATAGTGTTTAGTATTTTCGGATGAAAATACTAGGCTTTTATTCTTTTATTACCCGATAAGCATGCATAAAAAGTTAAAATTCTTATAATAGTACCTCTATCCTGGAGTGGACGTAAAATTGCAATTCAACTGTTCAAGACATCTCGCAAAAAAAAATCCAAAGAATTGCGGGCTTTAAGAGGTGTTTTAGGAAGCTGTACAGAGAAAACTGGAAAATACCTAAAGAAATCTTTAGTAACATTCTTGATTTTTATAATGATAACAGGAATAGTAGGGTAATGCATGGACGTTGTTTCGGTAAAAAAAGATAATGATCGTATTTTGTACCTACTTTACAAACACTAATCCTTCCTACTATATCTTCATAGACCTATGCATGTAATAAGTTATTAAAATTGAAACCACATTCTTACATTGTAAAACAGCAAAATAAATATATTGAAAACAGAAAAAGTATTTTTATATAAAGATTATTACTTTAGCATATTCTTATGTAATAACTACTATATAATAAATATTTTTAACATATCATTTGAACCTCATTTTTATTGTATATGCAAAGTTTTTAAGGTTAACGAAACTGCCTTCAAAGAAAGATCATAATAGCATTTAGCGATAAAAAGTGTGGAAATAAATCTATACATCCCATATTTCAATTTTCTTTAGCTTCTTTATACTGCAGAAAACTATTTTTTTTAGAAATAGGATCCAATTCGGTACGTATATTTGTTGGTGCAAAATTAACTAATGATAACGTTACCTAATATAATTTATATTTAAATTTGGACATTTTTAAGAAATCTAACAAAAAATAATAGTTGTACAAACATGAACCTAAAATTAAACATTTTTATATTTGACGCCTACAACTGCAAAATAAAAAATACATCTACGAATTCATGGCAACATAATATTATATATAATGCATACTATAATACCCGTTTTTATTTTTGTACCGTTGAGTGGATACTTTCTTAATCAACGCATTTAATAATTCATAAGGCTCTTTGAATTTAGACGACTTATGTGTTTTATGATTTTTACTGTATTACAATGTTTACAATTTTTACGGACATCATTACTAAACTAGAGCTATAGGCAAAGATAATACACCCCATAGATTGGAAACTGCACTAGCGCTAGCGGCAAAAGGCTAAAGTAAATTAACGCCATCTAGGTCTACAATACCCTTAGCAATGCCAAAAATTGAAGTAGATTTCTGTAACATATATTGGCGCCATATATGAATGTTGATGCTTTAAAATATTGTAAAATATTTATAAAATTATATTTACCAGATATGCACTTTAAATTTGAAAAAATAAATGTTTAATAAAATTGCAAGCATAGTTACGCATTATATAATTAACTGCGTGGTAAATATACTTTAGTTTTTACATCACTTTGAATACAATCTAATAGGCAGGTATATATAATATAATATATTATTATATAATATATTATATTATAATATTATTTTTATTATTACACTTTTCTATAAATAAAAAAGCGCTAAATTTGGTGGGTTTGTTTTAATAAATCAACTCCACAGCCGCTGATGCTCGCTAGTTTAATGTAATATATTCTCAAAAACTATAAATATATTAGAAAATTACTAAAATTTTAAATAATTGATATAAAATGAAACGGCTGAAAACGTATTTAAATCAATTTAAGCAGACAATTTATAAATACTTCGTCTTAGTGGTGTTTAAAAGGGAATAATACCCCATTATTGTAAGACGCCTTCGCTTCGTTCAATTACAAGGACCTTAAGAGATCTCCAGGAGGGGCTAAAATGGAAAAAGTGCGAGAACGAGGCATCCATTAGTAATGAGGCCGGCCACCACAATACTGCAACCCGGGGCATCGCTTTCGTACTTGAGTATTTATGCGAAACGATGCAAAAAAAGAAGAAGACAGGGCCGCACAATCAAACAGAGCCCCTTTTTCGAGCCAGATTGAAAATTAAAATTAAATAAGCTTTCGATCGGTCCCGACGCGACGGGGCCGCCGCTGAACATCCTCCTTTACCCGAGTGTTTTGTATAGATAAAACAAGTGTTTGCCTTCCATTTACACGGCGATTCTCTTACAGGTTTCATTCTGATTTACGATCTTACATTTTAAGTATTTTTATAAAACTAACGATTTGTCTTAGTTTTAAAATCTCCGAGGAAAGGTAGAGGTGGTCATACAATAAAAGTGCTCTTTTATTTAACGATTTAAAATATTTAAAGAATTCCCCCTTAAAATTTAGTAAAGCTAAACATAATAATAAAAGTAAGCAAAAGAAAAGAAGTCTAAGTCTGTATATCCTTCTAATAATAAATATAAAACAATATTGGTGTACAATTTTTAAATCTATTAGTGTAAGGATAAACACTAGATAGATTAAATTTCCAGCACTTCACCACAGAATAAAGAACAACCAGAAGCGACACTTGTATCTCCCGCCAAAACCAAATCTGCTCGTCGCCGCCATCTTCTTGGTGTTATATGTCATCGTGTTTTTATTAACCTCAAATTGTGTTTGTAAAGTTTATCTTAAGTATTTTTGATCGTTTTTTGTGGTTTTGCCAAGCAAGTGTATAATGGAAGAAAAAACCTCAATTAAAGGTGGAACTGTGTGTGCAGTGCCTGGATGTCATAATAATACTCTCAGAAAGACAATCTGTTTCTTTAGATTTCCAAAGGACCCGGAAAGGTATTTATTAACTTTAATTTTATGTATACTATTATAATAATAATATATTATAATATATAATATAATATAATATATACATATATTTAATTTTAATAAGGTTTTTATAGTTATACTTTTTCTTGTGGTTTTAATGTTTTATGTTATAACAAAAAAATTTGTTTACTTTAATAATATTAATAAAAAATAATAATAATAATAATAATAATAAAGTTTAATATTTGTTTTTATAAATATTTAATTCTTCCCAATGCATTGTGGATAGTTTTAAATTTGCCGCTATGAGTAACACCAACAAAATGGCTGAAGGTTATCCAAATTGAACAATAAAACTTCAAAGGCGGCTTAAAAAGTGTCGCTTCTGGTTGTTCTTTATTCTGTGACTTCACACTTAAAGTAAAATAAATGCAAATAAATTAATGCCAAAGTGAACACTTTTAGAGAGCTATCGAACAAGGTTCGTGTAGTAATTTTCAATCAAATAGTTTATGAAGTCGCACGAACTGTGTTAAATGTGTTACACTATAAGAGTACAACAAAATTCATACTAATATAAGGTGAAAATTTGTAACTCTAATAAAGTGGACCTGCTCAAGCTATAACTAGTGTTCTCTAGTGAAGCCTAGTGTGAAGCTTTTTTTATATATTATATATTATATATTATATATTATATATTATATATTATATATTATATATTATATATTATATATTATATATTATATATTATATATTATATATTATATATTATATATTATATATTATATATTATATATTATATATTATATATTATATATTATATATTATATATTATATATTATATATTATATATTATATATTATATATTATATATTATATATTATATATTATATATTATATATTATTATTATATATTTTACGCTGATTACACAATAATTCGCCTCTAACCCAAAAAATACTTAAAAAGTAGTTTCCCGTAATTTACACCCGCTTAATGCAATTTTGTAAGAAGGTTTAGCATTTGTTTTTTGTATTTCTTATTGTCTAATATAAAAATATGGCCTTACCTCAGAGTCAGCATATAACTGTACGTTCCTAACCTAAGAAAACTCCCAAAAATGTAGTTACATTTTTATCCTTTTTATCGCCAAGTACGTAAATAATCCAACTATATACCTACTGCAGACAAAGCTGTTTACACCTAACCTTAAAAATATTCTCTACAAATTAGTTTCCTGCAGTATACAGATGCTGAAGAAAATTGAAATATGGGATGTATAGATTTATTTCCACACTTTTTATTGCTAAATAGGTTTATAATCTTTCCGTGATGGCAGTTCTTAGTTAAACACTTATTATTTTCACTAAAAAAAACTACACTACCTGGAAATATTTATTTGCTAGGGTTTTTCAAAGAAATAATAAAAATTTAAAATGATATAAAATCTGTATGATTTGGATTTTTGAAATAAAATTTGAAATTTGTCGATAAACTATGGTAAATAATAAATTGCACCAATAAAATTTATATTATATTTATTGGGGGCGCCATGAGACCGGTACGGCCGAGCAAAAAGTTATCTTTTTTTCGCAAACTTCAATTTAAATTCTGCTTGCGCAGAACTTGTTTATTTAATGTCATTATAAACCCATATAAATTTGGTGTGGGTCCCAAATTTAATAATTGAGAAATCGGTATACCCAATATCCACCCGCCGCCACTGGTGAACGCAGTCAGTGTCTGAACCCATTTTTGCTATCGCAAGGGGTTACTCTTAGGAGGGTTCGGCCAGGGAAAAGAGCCTGAGAAAAAACCCTGGTCGGCTATGAAGTAGCAAAGGAATACGCGGTCAGGCATTCTACTTTAAAATTTACGCAAATTAATGTATTGGAGATATGGCTCGATACTGCATTCAACAAAGATTTAAAACCGAAGAATATTGGTGTTAGTTAACCGGTCTGGGCCCAGTAGGTAACGAGGTCCGCACTGGAGGCAGCTCGCCTAATTTAGTTGAAGGGTCGGGGAAAAGCGATGCAGCCCTAGAGAACCTAGGACAACCTGTTCCCCTCACGGGTGAAAATATTAGTTCATACAACAAAGGCCCACGCACACCAACAAAAAGTACTCAAAGTTTAACGGTAACGGTCAGAACTCCTCTTTAAGCACCGAGTCATTTCGCATTACATCAATAAATTTAGGGTGATCATAAAACAATGCTTAATCACGTTATAGAAAAGGTAGGAAATGTTGGGTTAAGCACAAAACAAATTACAATGTTACATTTGAGCATAGCAAAAATTATAGCAATAACAATAAAATCGAAAATAGGTGTGGTAATAGCTAAAAGAAAAGGATTAAAAATAATGTAAAATACAGCCAAACGTAATAGTGAAGGATGAATATACTCATAATAGCAATACTCATATAATTATTAATAATTTTAAAAATGCATTATATTTCGTTTATTTTATTGTACTACACATTTAGATAGATTAAATACTTAGAACTAACCTTGTAGAATACACTAACAACACTTTTAACAATGATTTTAGAATAATAATTTGATTTTAAAATTTTAACAAAGAAAACGATCAGTACGGTACCAAGTTCAAAACTCTTCTCCCTTTTTCGTTTTCAAACACCCTCTTCGTTTACCTCTGGGTGGAATTTTCAGGCTAATCTGCTCGCCACATGTCCGATTTCTCCAGCCCAGCGCATTTTTCTTTCCTACCTCTTTTGTTTGCTTGACAAATTTTCTACCTAAATTGTATTTTTGTTTGCCTTAAACTAATATTTTATAACATAATCCTATTTTAAAAATAAAAATAATAGTATATTATGTATCAAGTTTGATAAACGCCATTTTATACACGAATTTAATTTAGGCACGAGCGAGCTTGCGAGCGAGTGCTTAAGTTAATGAGTGTATAGAAAAGTTTATAAACGAGGTGCATACTATACTTTTTCTACGACAAATACTTATTATTATTTTAAAATGATTTAAATCAAAAATTTGTATAGAGCGCCATCTATGAAACAACAGGGGAAACTGTCAAATGTCACATTTTTACATTTTATAAACACAATTATAAAGGTTATAAATCGAAATGTATCTTGAAAATTGACAGTTTTTCACAGTGAAAGTAAAGGAAATGTTTTATGAGTCCGTACCCGAATTTAAGTTATAGTTTACTGCCGGCGAAATTAAAAGGTCAGTACAATGTTCATATAAACTTTTCAAATATTGGCGTTGAGAAACTATTTAATATTTTTGTATTTTTGTATTGAGATAATGAAATAATTTTCACATTTAGTATTATTTTACAAGGCACTTTATTTTAACGATTGTATTGCATTTGACAACTGTCAACTAACTTAAAACTAACTTCAGCCCGTGACTAAAAACCTGTTGCTAACTTCAGCCCGTGACTAAAGCGCCGTAAAGCCACAACTTGTCAATGTGTATTTAAAAGGTCACTTAGTGTCATGAAAACATGTACGATAAAGGGCGTTTTAAAGGTGGGAGTAGAAAAAATATATTTATTAACATGTATTATAATAAATTTATAATGGGCTATTTTTACGAAATCATTACAATTGTGTTTCACATTCGTGGTCCATTAGATGTTTCTGGGAAACGAAAAAAGATATCGATTTAAAGCTTTAAAAGCGTTTGTAATCCATTTAGGTCTATTTTTCTAAAATATTTTAAACAAAATGCCCCTTCCGGTTTAACCGGAAGTGTCATCAACTTTGTTATTTTAAATGGAACACCCCATATATTTTTACATTTTTAAATTGTAGTCAACTTACACGTCACAGGTTTATTGATACAAAATAATATTTAAAATTTTAGAAATTGTTAAATATCTCTGAAATTATTAACTTTGGGTATAGGGAATAGTACACAGAGAAAAGTAATCTCTTGAATTAAGAAAATGCATTTATTTGAAACAGTTTTTCTTGTATGAAGTAAAATTGTCTTATTCGTAGTAACTTCTTGTTTACAATAACAAAATACTATTATTTGGTTGTAAATCATGAGTTTCTTGAAAACAACTTATTGTTGTGATTAATTGTAAAGAAATATTTATTTAGAGCAATTAATTAAATTGTTTGGATATAGGTTGTATGGATTTAGTTTTATCAAATGTTAATACAAGCATATAATATCTTATTTTAACAAAATAATAGAATTGATACAATGTATGTCATATAATTAACGTAAACACGTGATTTGTTTGTTTCAAAAATACATTTACTTGAAGCAAATACATATTTATTTACTTTTATGTCCACGTGACTCGCGGAGCCAATTAGAGCATTTGACTCCAAAGACAAAGACGCTTTTCCGGCTGCCGGCAGCATTTGCAAACAAACTCGCAGAGCGTCCTTGGCAAAGCGTTAAGACTCTTAACTTAAGAGAAGGAGGTGTTTAATCAACGGTTATAGTTTTGTGTTTAAGTGCTTATGATTAATAGTATGGAAGAATTCTTCAAAGAAAATAATTTAACCCATTTGCTTTTTAGTTTTGTTGGTAAGTAAAAGTGATTTAAAATTTTGTGTACCTAGGTAGTTTGGAAACTACAAAGTTATATGATAATATGGGTACCTATTTTATTTTGGATCATGCATGTCTCAGACTTGACTTGTTACTTTTAAATATAATTGCACATTTTACTTACAGGCCATAAACTAAAAATAAACCGTTTCTTTTTGTATTTGACAAGTGCAAGTAATTTTGGTTGGCAAACTATATGTATTTGTTTTTAAACTATAGGTACCTACCTAGGTAGGTGTTTTCAACAAAGATACCTATCTGATAATAATAAATTAAGTTTTTGAAAATGTTCAAATGTCCCATAAATATATTTCCTAAATTAATGCGAACACGTTTAAGGTTCTGCTGAAAAATTGCTTGTTTTGACTTATCCTCTTATGACTTTTACCCACAGACTTGGTGTATTTTATTAATGCCGTGCACTAATATTTACACTGAACTTCAGTGACTGAAGTATTTTTTGTTCCTATTTTTGTCCGCTCATATATTATATGTTTTGTTTATTGTTAATTTTATATTGTGTGTTTTTAATTTTTATTGTAAATAGGTACGTATTTACAACAAAACAAGTGTACACTTGTTTTGTTCAAATAAAAAATATTGGAATAAACGTTTTTTAATTTAATTTTCCCGACCAAATATCAAGTAATTAACAACATTAAAATAAATAAATCATAGTATTAAAACAAGCAAACATTTGTTTGGTTCAATCACTATATATTTCGTGAAATTATAATATTAAAAGGTACTAATTATTTGTCTGAAATAAATTGTTTTCTTCATGTAAGTAAATATTTTGTTTCTTTAAGAAAGCTTCACATTTAATTTAAAAAAATGAATTACTTACTTCAAGTAAATGTTTTGTTTCTTTAAGTAAGATTCTACTAAACCTGAGATAAAAAGTCAACTAAATATTTACTTGTATTAAACAAACCATCAGTTTAAAAAGTCAAATAAATCCAAGTTTTCCACTAAATAAATATCTTCTCGTGTCATATCGAAATAAATAATTTATTTGAGTCAAGACAGATATAGTAAAATCAAGAGATTACTTTTCTCTGTGTAACATCAATCTGAATATTTGAATATATAAAAACATACCGCGTGTTACTTTTGAAATAAAAAAGTTATTAACCTTTCAAATTTTAAAGAGGTCTACTAATATAAAATATTTATTAGTAGTTTTAAAGCACATTTCTTTTTATATGTAAAATATTAATTTCTATAATAAAACATTCAAAAGATGGATAAAAAGGAGAGACAAAAATTCGTATTTCAATTCGTGTTACAAAAGATATAAAGATGTTATGTAAGTTTAAAGGACACTTAATTACCTACCTTATCAAGTTTTTTAGACACGTACAAAGTAAATGAGAAAACTCCATCTCTAGAAAAAATATTTAGGGACTAAATTAAATAACTTCATATTTTACACCTTTTGGATTTTTTAACAAATGATAAATGATAAATATGCTACTACGAGTTTATCTCATGCTAATAAAAAATTTAGTTAAATAATAGGATAGTTTAGGTATGATAACCGGTTCAAAATTATATGAGTTGACTACAAAAACAATAGTATTAAAAAAGCATATGTGACCTGGACTATAGAAAGGTACCTATAGTCGGAAGAATCAATTTTTGTTTTTTGATCGAAATTTATAGAAAATTGAACGTATTTTTCAATGGAACAAACAGCAGAATCCTAAGTTAAAAAAATTTGCTGGAAATCATCCTTAAAGTTCAACATGAGTTATAAAAATCGCGAAAAAAATTGTATATAGATCAGGAATAGCTTTATTGATCTTTTATTTTCGTCAATATCCTGGAGAGACATATATCCTGGAGAGACATATATGAAAGACGAATCTGGTACGTCATCTTCTATGTCACTAACACCTGCACATCCACCTTGATCTTCGTAATCTTTATCACAATCCGCAAAATATTGTTTCTCCACTGCTTTAAATTCTAAAAGAAAAGTAGCATGTATTATTCCAACTTTTTCAACTTTCACAAAATTAGCTATTTAGAGGAAATCACTTAAATACGGTACAAAAATATTTATTGTAAAAGCACCACTGTATAGTTGAAGTCTAAAGAGAGGTGGGGAGCCAAGGGTAAGACGAAAAAAGAAGAGGTAGAAGCGCAAATACAAACGCGACGCACGGGCACGACTTGTTATCATTAACAGCTGTTTTCTCGGAAACTTGATTTCTAACCTTTTCGTAGTCCAGGTCACATATATGATTTAGATAAATACTAAACTTAAGGTTGCATATTTCACCCCGTCATAGTTTAAAGTCTATAAAGGGGTCAATTAATCCACAGATACGATACCGAACTTACAATTATAAAACTATTATTTGAACTGATATTTTTTGCAGTTAGTAGTTAATATTTTTTATATTAGAAAATTCCTAAAAATTAAATAGTCCAAATATGAGTACAAAAAATATTATAATAAATTGAATTTATGTGCATCATGCTAAATTTAATTGTAAATACGTAATCCAATTACTAAACAAAATGTTAAAAGCTTTTTAGTTATAATATATTTAAAAGGGACCAGCAATAATAATTGATAGTATTTCATTGCATAATTTAAAATTATATTATAATTAATATTTAGTGCCAACTTATGGCAATTTAATTTATTAAAGTAATTATACAGGTTATCATGAAAAAGGATGTCAATATATTCCTAGAGCAGAAATAATATTCCTTTTATAATACTATTTACTAATTACTTTTTAAATAAATTCAAAGCATCATAGCAAGATAACAATTATTTAAAACATATTCTTCTTTTTAATTTGCAACAAGTTAGTAACAAACAATAAAAAAATTGCCAGTCTATAGAAATCAATCAATCAATCAATTTTTTGCACGTTAATCTCGGTTATTCATTCTCATAATCATCTACACAATAAAAGTCTTGCACCAAAGTCTTAAAGCAAGTTTTTTTAATATGGTATGGGTACAGCTGCTGACTAAGTAGATTACCGTATATTGTAGTTTTCCCTATGACCAGCCCAGTTAAAACCCTGGTCAGTATATTTGATATTTCCTGGACAATCCTTAAAATAACATTATATTGTTAACGTAGAATTACACGAGGTTGGCCGCAATTACCTTTCCGTTCTTCTCTATAACATCCACTCTGTCTTAGACGGTTAATCAAATTAGAAAAATAACTCCTCTTTGGATAAAATGGATTCAAAAATTTATCTGCATAGCGTTGAAGTTACCTACATTTTTCTATTTGAAAAATAAAAAGTAATGTTTACCATTTACACCGAAAAAAATAATGTAGTTGAGTTAACATTTGCCTAAATGTCATTTTTAAAAATGTTGTTTCAACAAAAAACCTATTGGATTAATCTATATTTTGGTGTTAAAGCAAAAGTCAGAGTTTGTCAAAGTTTATTTGTTCATTTGACAGTTTAAATATTAATTTAACATAAACTAATATTTTGAATTAAAATGTTTATCGTACTTTGATTTAATAGCTGGAATTTGTTGAATCAACTACTGAAATTTTTAGGATTACCTAAAAAAACTATTAAATTAACGTTTAGTTGCTCTTTAATCCAAAACTTTAAATTTGTTCATTTAACAAATTTAAAATGTTACTTTAAAATTTAAAATGTAAAATTTGCATTCATAAAATTGCCGAGAATGGCGCTTCGAACACTCACGCCACGTCATTAGACAATGACGTTTTCTTACATCTCGCCTTAGTTAGCTTACGATTAGGTGTATATAAGATGAGATATCTGTTTGTTTAAGGTGTGTTCCACAGTAGAACTTTCACTGTGTAGACACCATATTGCCCGACACTGTTAAGACCCTCAATACAGGGCGAAACAGTCTGTCGGTATTTGAAGTAGGTGGAACACATGATACAAAGATGTATCATGGGTGGAACACGCTCAAAACAAAAACTCTGGGCGAGGTGAAGGTTCAATTCTTTCTATTTATATATAATAATATATTATTTCCATAATTTTGTTTTGGATACCAACTTTTAAAGAATTTTACATTTTCAGAATGTTAATTTAACATTTTATTGTTGTTAAGTGAATATGCTAAAAAGGTTACCTGGACATTTCAAGAAATTTACCTTAACACCCTAAGAATGTTAAATTAACCAAATTAGCAGATTAGAACAAATATTCTTATTTTGTTCATTTGACTGTTATTTGTTGTTCAATTAAACAATACAATTTGACATTTTTAGATGGTTAAGTAAACGTGCAAAAACCATTGCTTGTATTTAAAGTGCATAAAGAGTTGAATTAATATTTTTTTTGTTGTTTCAACAGCTTATTTTTTTCAGTGTACGGCAAATGTATTTAACTTGTAGCCATGATTAAAATCCTCTCCATCATTTTTATAAAGGGAAGTAAATATTCTCTTCTATGATACATTTTGTTTATTTATACTTGCAAAAATACTTTTTAATTATGACTATTTATGGTGAAGCAATGTACCAAATTTAAACTTAATATCTTATCAATAGACACGGGATTTTAGGTTACCCAATTTATAAAAATAGGTACCTAAATATGTAAAAAAAAATCTGGTTTTTGGTGAGAACATTCTTAAATTAGGTAGGTAAGTTTAAAAATAAGCAACTTTTAAGTGTTAAAATAATTTTTAATTTTGAACGATTTTATTGAAAAAGATTTTTATCATTTGAAAATAACTGACGAATATATCTTGTAAAAATATTATAATACCATCAAAAATTTTATAATTTTTTAATGCGGCGGCACATTTAAAATATTTTTGTTAATAAGCATATATGTATACAATTGCTGAAAATAACAAATTCACATGTATTATGATAAAAATGTTTTTAAAAATAAAACATGATAACGTGAGATTGATTGGAAAAACTCGAGATCTTAGGCAAAAGCATAAGACCTGGCAACATTGCACAGAAATGTCACATTCGCGTCCCTGTTCGCAATGCCCAGTACCAACTACTACCAACC
This sequence comes from Brassicogethes aeneus, assembly GCA_921294245.1. Taxonomy (NCBI): domain Eukaryota; kingdom Metazoa; phylum Arthropoda; class Insecta; order Coleoptera; family Nitidulidae; genus Brassicogethes; species Brassicogethes aeneus. The sequence goes on from OV121132.1 coordinate 39,788,330, forward strand.
AACCCAAATAACCAATCCTGCACAACAAAATTAACTACATAGTGCATAAGAATTATGTCATTCAAATACGTCGCGACGTCTCCAATATTACAAATAAGCATGTTTTTGATGGTAAGACTAGTTAAGGTAGTAAAATATAAAAATTATACCCATTTCTTTTGATAATGAAAATTTTGGTAAAATAGGTAAAATAATATTAGGCTTAAATGAAATCATTTTCTTTAAAACTGATTTTATTCCATTGCACCTTAAGTTATTATTAGCGTGGACAAATAGGTAATAACATAATAACACTGAAATCCCATCTCTTCTTTAAATACCTTGAATTCTTTAAAAAAGTTTTAAATTTCAAACTTCTAGGGCATATATCAATCATGATGGTCTTAATTGAAAAATGGTATTATAAAAGTCATATTATTTTTGCTCAAGGAAAACATGGTTAACGTTTTTCCGGATAATGCATTTAATTTTTTACACCATGTTTTACCATCAATTGGTAAAATATTTAAACAAATACAGTCTTTGTGGGCTGGCACATGTATTTAATAATGACCACATAAATGTACTCGTATTTAATATATATATATATATATATATATATATATATATATATATATATATATATATATATATATATATATATATATATATATATATTTATATATATATATATATATATATATATATATATATATTAGTGTGTCCCTTATTTTTTATTTTTTCACGCATACCCTCTAATTATATTTATTACGTGTTTTTATATACTCCACGTAAAAATTTCAGCTCATTCTATAAACGGGAACCCGTGCCGACTTGCATCTGAACTCTCCGTTAGCCAACGTTAGGCGCGCGGTATTTTGTAACATGGTTGGTCGCGAGGTCTTCGATCGTAAGTGTTATTATGTGACCCTTATATTATAAATTATTAAAAAATGTTAAAATATAGTTTTATTCATATGTATACTTTGATAAAAATATATATTTTCACAGGGAGTGGCTAGTTACCCGGAAGGGTCTGGTGAATAGGCCGTAAACTCTGAAATTGATAAACTTAATGGGTTTTACTCTAAATAACTAAAAGAGTCTTTTGTAAGAGATGACTACCAAAAACTTATTAAACTGTCTGAAATATTTTTGGGAGGACATAAAGAAAAGAAATGCTTATAAAAAGCTGAAATTTCATATAACACTATGTTTTATCAATACTAATTGGTATATTAATATATTTAAGGGATAAAATCAACTAAATTAGTTAAACAAAAGCAATAATATTAATTAGTAATCATATTTAATAAAATCATTAGAAAAATACAGTCATGAAGTATATCTTCTTTTTAAATTGTTTTTTTTACAATTAGGATATAGATTTCTGTGCTGTTGCACGCAACGCAGAAGAAATTGTTTCTGCTCTTCATCGGCGGTTAACAAACCGTGAAAGTCCTGCATTAGCTTAGTTCAATAAGTTTTCGGTAGTCATCTCTCACAATAGACTCTTTTAGTTATTTAGAGTAAAACCCATTAAGTTTATCAATTTCAGAGTTTACGGCCTATTCACCCGACACTTCCGGGTAACTAGCCACTTCCTGTAAAAATATTCATTTTTATTAAAGTATACACATAAATAAAACTTTATTTTAATAATTTATAATATAAGGGTCACATAATAACAATCGAAGACCTAGCGATCAACCGTGTTACAAAATACCGCGCGCCTAACGTTGGCTAACGGAGGGTTCAGATGCAAGTCGGCACGGGTTCCCGTTTATAGAATGAGCTGAAATTTTTACTGGGAGTATACACTGCAAAAAATAAGCTGTTGAAACAACAAAAAAAATATTAATTCAACTCTTTATGCACTTTAAATACAAGCAATGGTTTTTGCACGTTTACTTAACCATCTAAAAATGTCAAATTGTATTGTTTAATTAAACAACAAATAACAGTCAAATGAACAAAATAAGAATATTTGTTCTAATCTGCTAATTTGGTTAATTTACCATTCTTGGGGTGTTAAGGTAAATTTCTTGAAATGTCCAGGTAACCTTTTTAGCATATTTACTTAACACCAATAAAATGTTAAATTAACATTCTGAAAATATAAAATTCTTTAAAGGTTGGTGTCCAAAACAAAATTATGGAAATAATATATTATTATATATAAATAGAAAGAATTGAACCTTCACCTCGCCCAGAGTTTTTGTTTTGAGCGTGTTCCACCCATGATACATCTTTGTATCATGTGTTCCACCTACTTCAAATACCGACAGACTGTTTCGCCCTGTATTGAGGGTCTTAACAGTGTCGGGCAATATGGTGTAGTGAAAGTTCTACTGTGGAACACACCTTAAACAAACAGATATCTGATCTTATATACACCGTACGCCAACTAAGGCGAGATGTAAGAAAACGTCATTGTCTAATGACGTGGCGTGAGTGTTCGAAGCGCCATTCTCGGCAATTTTATGAATGCAAATTTTACATTTTAAATTTTAAAGTAACATTTTAAATTTGTTAAATGAACAAATTTAAAGTTTTGGATTAAAGAGCAACTAAACGTTAATTTAATAGTTTTTTTAGGTAATCCTAAAAATTTCAGTAGTTGATTCAACAAATTCCAGCAATTAAATCAAAGTACGATAAACATTTTAATTCAAAATATTAGTTTATGTTAAATTAATATTTAAACTGTCAAATGAACAAATAAACTTTGACAAACTCTGACTTTTGCTTTAACACCAAAATATAGATTAATCCAATAGGTTTTTGTTGAAACAACATTTTTAAAAATGACATTTAGGCAAATGTTAACTCAACTACATTATTTTTTTCGGTGTATAAACAAGTAATAAATATAATTAGAGGGTATTCGTAAAAAAAATAAAAATAAGGGACACCCTAATATATATATATATATATATATATATATATATATATATATATATATATTTATTATGTACGTTATAACGTACATAATTAAAAATGTTGTCCAAATAGCGACAACATTTATGGTTATACACACAAAAAGGAAATAACAAATAAATGGAATTATTAAAACAATATAAATGTTTTTTACAACGTTATGGGAGCTACATAAAACAAGAAAACAACACACAATTAACCTTTTGGTGGGTAAAAAGTGTGCATTATAAAATGGTGTATTAGACAATTCTCATAGAATAAGTAATGCAGGGAGCGCTAATATTATGTATCTAACGTTGAATCTTGTTCTCAGAGAAAATTCAAGCGGCAATATCAGCCTTATCTCGTGAACTTACTCGACTAATTATTGTTACCTTTTTAATATGCCATAATATCTGCCCTACTATGTTATTTTAGTAATGTAATCTTTACTCTTTAATTTTTATTTCCATTATTAGTTTAATTTAAGGGTAATTTTAATTGTTCAAAATATAATAATAGAGAGTGGAAACAATAGTTTAATTTAATTTTAATAAAAAGAGACACTATTCGTTTCTTCATAAACACTTTTATCTTCCCGATGAATATGTTGGATCTACTTATATCTCTTACAATTTTTAATTATAACAATATTTTGTGACAGGCGCGGATACATGGGGCAATGCTCACGGACTCACGGACGAAGCACTTTATTTGACCAATTTCAGAATTTGTTTATATTTTTTTCTTTATCTTATTTATATATATTATATGTTTTTATTTCATATATTTTTTAAGACCTACAAATAGAGCCTAATTAAAATGCATGCATGGATAACAAACTAAAATGCTATAGAATTTTTGTTTAGAACGAATTTTCTGGAATATAAGGTGAAATTATACAAAGTTTATTTACTCCTACTGTATAATATAGGAATTTTTTTCGTAAATAATAATAAACATTCGGCCATTCCACGCGTAACGGATGGGACAGTTGCAAGTTTTTATTTACAAAATAACATTGTTCTATTATAATACTAATGTCAAATTTTTATAAATAGTTCTAAACAAAAGCTGTTTAACAAGGTTTTTATTTGGCAAAATTAGGTACCGTGGTTGACTGTTTAATTCCTTAAAAATTAAATTTTTTATTAAAAAAGACTAATAGTAATGTTTTTGAATAAAAAAATTAATTTTTAAGGAGTTAAACAGACAACCACGATACCTAATTTTGCCAAATAAAAACCTTTTTAAACAAATTTTGTTTAGAACTATTTATAAAAATTTGACATTAGTTATATAATAGAACAATATTATTTTGTAAATAAAAACTTGCAACTGTCCCATCCGTTACACGTGGAATGGCCGCATTATAAATTCCCTGCCTAACAACGGGAATAATAAACTCATTATTCACGTTGTTAGGCATCAGTGATTGTCCAATTTTAATGTTTACCAGGATTTAAACCAATCGAGTTTTTAAAATTGTGAGAAGGCGACTATAATAACATTTTAAAATGGTAAAAAGTGAGGTTAACCATTTGATGTTGCATTTTATTTATTTATTTTGATTACCTACTTATTGGGGTAGATAAAGTATGGTATTACACTTGAGATTATGCGCATTATTCACTCGGGTGAACTCGTGAACTATCTCTCGTTTAATAATACACTATCATTTAAATCACATATATGTGATAGTGTCGTATCTGAATTCGTCGTTAATTTTACGTGTTGTATCTCAAAAAATCCTATTTTGAGATGAATCTAAAACTGTAACCTTATAATATTTATTTTTTATTATTTTTCAGGACGGAGGTTTAATTTGTATATTATACAAATTAAACCTCTGTCCTGAACAATAATAAAAAATGAGATACGACAATAATGTACAAATTAAACCTACGCGTAGGTTCTCCTGAAAAATAATAATAAATGATATACGAAACTTTGTAAAATTAACGTCGATATGTAAAATATACCTACGTCTTTATTTATTTTAAATTTGTAAATTGATACATTAAAAAGTATTAAGACATTTTGCATAAAACCATAATAACAATGCAGATTCTATATGCATATAAGTATTTTTGCAATTAGGACAAAAAAAATTCCATAAAAAATACTTTGCATTGAAATAAGTTGCATTTATCCATTTAATGAACAACATCTGTTTAGCGCACAATATTCCAGCCATTTGCAATATGCCATCTACTTTATTTTAGCTTTGCGCTCTTTTGTTCAATTTTATTTTTTGTATAATAATGACCAGTTGCATTATTCGACTTTTTATTAAAAATAACACCAAAAAACTATTTTGAACACATTTAAATAATTAAATTGTTTATTTAGTTTAATGACAATTTAGTTGTTTTGGATTAAATTTTTTAAAGCTTTATAAGATTTGTATCATTTTAATAAATTAAAATATTACTATAACAAATAAATCTTCCAGAAATGTGTTAAAATGTTGGTTCTAATTTTTATATAGTTTATTTGTGAAAAAATAGTATAACATGGAAATCTATAAATTAACACTGTTTAATAAACAGTGTACATTGTTAAAAAAATGTCAGTTTACCAAAGATAAACGTTTATATCTATCTATATATATATATATATATATATATATATATATTAGGGTGTGTCATTTTTAGGCGATATTTTTTTTTCGCTGTTATACCAGAAAATCTAATACGAAGACCGTATAACCAGTAGTTTCAGAGTTATAGAGCTGGAAATATAAACTTTTATAAAAATAGACCTCAAATTCCATTTTATTTTTCTTCGAGCAAAGGGATGATTTTGTAGAGAATTTAATTTCCTACAAAAGCTATAAAAAAGTTTTTAGGGAAAAAAGTTTTTAACAGCGAAAAATCTAATTAAAACGAACAAAAAAATTTTCTGTGTTATTTCAATGGGAAATTGAATTTTTAAATGAGCTAAGCCGCTATTGCACTTAGAACCTTTTACCCGGCGGCATAATTTTTTATTTTCTATAAAGTATTAGATTTTCTGGTATAACAGCGAAAAAAAAAATGTCACCTAAAAATGACACCCTAATATATATATATATATATATATATATATAAATTTTTTACAGAAGACTTAAAGGAGGGGTCCCTCGTTTTAGTGGCACCAGTAACGTTAAAAATTTTAAATAAAAAAGTTCCAATATACCCATGTTATACCTAATTTTCATATATTTCTTTATTTAATTTAAACTAAAAATTATATATATCCATATCGTCTGGTTACTGCAATAATAAGATAACTCAATTTTTTTTTATTTTTTGACTTACATAAGTACAATTTTTAACTAATAATTGTTTCTGCAATGACAACTTTACTACGAACATAACCAAATCGGTTAAACCGATCAAATCGAGCGCAACAACAATGGTATAACCCCATTTTTAATAAATGGACCCAATAGAAAGTTAAAAATTCAAATTACTAGAAAAAGTGTTTTTGGAGTTATCTGGTTTTTGCAGTAACCCAACGATATTTGGTTTAAATTTATGGGCAGTTTTTTATTAAAAAATTGGAAGATTATGGCATTTAATTTTAATAAGGTAATATTTAAAAGTACTTGAGACAGGATCAGTGGCAGTCTGTCAGGGACGGCAGGTGAGGCTGTGCCTTCCCAAACAATATTTAATAAATTGCATTAATTTTATACATAAAATAACTTTTAAATTATTTGAATATTTACTGATCGCAATTTCTACCTGCTTATTGGTCCTGAGGCATGCTTTTGACTTTGCTCTGGCTCGTGTAAATATACACTGTTAAAAATAATGGTAAATTTACTGAATGTTTACTATTAAAAAGTATAGTAAAATTAGAAATGTTAGTTTTGATAATGACCATTAAATTAGGATATTTATATAATTTATTGTAATTGTATTGTATTCTTAGAATTTTTTTTTGAAAATTTCAAGATTAAGGTAAAAAGTTTAGGAAAAATACATTACTACTACCTACAGTAATATTACTTATAATTAGGCATAAAACTTATATATTTATATTGTAAAGTAGAGATAGAAATTTTTAAGTGCACTGTTAAAATTGTTAACAGTGTACGTGTACGCTCTGTTGCCATATTTAGCTTTATCGCAGTTGTTTCACTCTAGTACACAATACGGCTGCATGAGACTCTTCTTCTCAACTTTGGCTTATATTGTGATCCCTGGACATAAATCTTTATTAACCAGGTACTGTAGTACAATATATATAGTACTATAGTATTTAACGTTCAGGCGCTTTAGGAATTTATCCACACACAGACAAGAACAGGTGAATATTCCAAATCTAGAAAGATCCATGGCCACTTTAACAGTTTTACAAAATACCAAATTAGTTGCTGGAAGGTCAAAGCTTGGGATATTGTCCAAAAATACAAGTATATTTCTATACCGGGACCCTCATTTTGTCCCTCCCAGGTCAAGAAGTCACATATATTTCACTACTCTTTCATTTCATTTCATTTTAACCAAACATCACGAAGAGAACATAAGGAGACAAAGAACGGTGTTCTTTGGCAGGAGAGCCAAGCCGCCCACATATCTTCAACTCTCGAGGTCAGTGTTGCCGAAGGGCGGAGAGTTCTCCTTTTGATTTTGGCGAGAATTTAAGGACAAAAATCAAAATGCTGCAAATGAATTATTTAGAACAACATAAAGACCTATTTATAATTATTTTCGGCGCAAATAAAAGATTAATTTTAATACCTATAGGTATTGTATACAATTGGCAACATCGTGACGGAGAACGGCTGTTCTCCGAGCTGTGGCGAGCAGCATTGTCAACACGTGCTCCTTTTGTTATTGTTTTAATAAAATAAAATTAGATGATTCGTTGCCATTATGGATATTTTGGTGAGAAATTGTACCGATATTGTTGATTTCCTTTTAAATTTTCCTTATTGTCGTCTTTCTGTTGATTATAAAATGTTTGTTAAGAAATTTAGTGTCCCTTGTTCAGATTTAAGTAATTTATTTATTAATCCTAGTAAACCTAGTGGTGATTTGTTAAAACGTGGTACAAAAAATGTTCAAACTAGGTTGCGACGTGCGAGGTCAACATTTTTTAAAAAGTAAGGTATTAAAAAATTTCGCCGCCCTTAAATGAATATAAAATCCTGTCTCACCAAAACAAAATGTCACAGGCCGCCACTGGACAGGAAATTCAACTCCGTTTAAAAATATTCTTCCGGTTCTTGGCGGTTCTATCTCATGCAGTATTTTTTTTTCGATGGCTGTGTTCCTTATACCACAAAAATCAAATTAAACAAATTATGATGGGTCAGTCGAAATCGAATGTGCTTTTAAACCACGCCCACAACTCGGAGAATATAAGTATTATAGGCCAATTAAGTCGAACATCCTTCTGCTTTTTTTCACAGTAACTTTTTCTGTAATTTAACATTGGCAAGTTCATGTTAAAATAAATTTATTGAAATTTTATTATCAATTATATTATCAAAGGTATTCTTGTCATTAATTTAAAGCTTTTTTCCAAATCGAAAATAAAAATGTAAAATATTAAATATATGTTATAAAAATTAAAGCTTTCCCCATTTAAAGTCCCGTTTCTTTGTATTGATACAAACGAATGAAAAATAGCGACAGTGAAGACTTTTGATCAGGTGCTTTTGTTGACCCTTGGCAAAATTTATTTTTACTATTAAGTTTTGTTTTTATAAGTAAATTTGTATAGTCTAAGAAAGGTTTCTAATGCCTTACTAAATAAATACAATTTGTTCTCTATGTAACAAATTAACTTTAAGTCTAGTTTAAAAAAATATAAGGTTTAAAATAATACAACAAAAAAATTTATGCCAAAAAGATCTAAAATATAAAAATAAAAACCGCCCTATATTTAGTAAAGTATTTACTAAAGCCATGAAGATTTAATTATTTTTTATTTTTTTTCTAGCTGTTGGAAAACACATCGTTATTAAGTTTAATATTTAATTAAATGCCTTATAACTTAATTTTTTTTTAGTTTTCTTAAAATAACCCCCAGTAGAATCTTTTTAAATTTCAATAAAATATCCGGAATGTGTTTTCCATTTATCATTAAATAATTGTGTCAAAAATATTGTAAAAAACAAAAAACATTGATTTAATAGAAAATTCTTAAGGAGACTAAATTTCGTTGCTAACCAATTCTGAGTAGAAGTCAATCAAATTCGATCTTCGACATGAAGAGGGATACTTATAGAAAACAAAAGAGGATTCGACCGAGACCCGAAAGTTAACCAACTAAGGAACTCGTGAGTTGCTTAGGAGTGCGTTTCTAAGCAAAAAAAACTACGTTTAAAAAAGTTGATGGAAAAACTCCTTCAAACAAAAAGTCCCAAAGATATCCAGACATCTGGTGAATACCAATTTCCAAGTGAAAAATAGGATTTTGTTGCTAGATAGGATTTTCTTACACATACAATTTAGAAATAATACAATTTAAAAAAATTATAGAAACTGACTTTTTGTATCCCACACAAAAAAGATTTTTCTATATTTTATAAAAAATATATGAAAATTGTATTTGTTTTGAAAAACATACGTATTTAAAAGTACCTAATTAAAATTATTTAAATTTATTAAACTTTATTTTAAGTCTTAATCAAGGTATATAAAATTCATACCGATAATTATAATAGGTATCGACATACCCCTACACCTTTATATACGTTATTTATAATAATTTAAAAAATATCTTTAAGCGATCGGTTTTTATGATTTTTCTTGTAATTACATTTTTATTTATGTTTCTTTTCAAACTTTTTCCAGCTCTCTTTTTTATTTCTGCCATTTAGACAATGTAACGAACAAGTAATTTCGAGACCCTCGGAAAGTTTTGCTAAGATTATAAGAGAAAATCAATATTTGTGCCACAAACACCTAAAAAATAAAAATGCGGAATTAATTTTCTAATATGTTTAAATTTAATTAAAAAACAGTGTTTTTTAAACAGGCGAATATATAATTAATATTTGTTTTACGTTTTAAAAAGTGGTTAGCCATTTTGTATGCCATTAAGTACAGTAAAAAGCTAGTATCATTATTATTTTTAGATTAATCATAGATTTCGTTTAGTTAATTTATTTTCTCTAATCAGGCTCTATGAATTAAACTTACATAATAAACTAAAATTATCTAATCAAATCAAATCAATAAGTAAAAATTATCACAAGATAATAAAATAGGTATTTCTTCTCTGTAAATCATGCAAAGACTTGGCTTTCTCAAAATGCCTAAGTTATTTGTAACATGTCTAGAACTTACAAACCAAGTTAAATAATTGGCAATAATTTTAATCATGTTTAGCAAAACTTCAGAAGGCCTAGTGGCCTTCTAGTAGTGTAGAAGGACTGTCAGAAGGCCGTGGGGACTATCTTCAAAGATAGTTCTGGTTACTGGTTACATTCGAACAATGTAATTCTTGGTTTTATACGTTCTGAGGCCTAAAACCACTAAACTGAAAAAGTCCCGATAAAAAACAAACCCATGAAAAACTAAGAAGATCGGTAAACTTAAGTTTATGCTGTCGGACAAAAACTTTAATTACTAATCCGTCTGGCAAGCTGACCAAATTAGTGATGCCGCGAGACGAGACGAGGCGAGAAAAGTCCTTCTCTCGTGTCGTCTCGTGCAGCGAGAGAAAATGGGTCTCTCGTCTCGTCGAGAATACTCTTTTCTCGCTTGAGAATACCTTTCTCTCGTCTGGTCTCGTTTCTCTCGTGGTAAAAGTGGTATGTATAAATACAAAAATTATTTGGAATGAAATACGAATTCGTTTATATTTTTTTCTATAGAAATTAAAACTGGAAATAAAAAAAATGTTTGCCAAAAGACTTTTTACGCCGAAAATGTCGCGCATTTGAATCAAATGGTTGGATCTATATGGAGTAGTAACATCTAGTATATAGGCGCAGTACTGCGCCGTATACTAAATGTAACTACTCCACATAGGTCATCTTATATCTACTGCGCATAGATGTCCGTCATTTTTAATTCGCAATTTTGTTTTTTTAATGCATATCAAATTCTTAATCAGAGACCGCATAAATATCTAAATACTAAATTTTACCCAAACCATTAAAGCCAAACGACAAATTTTCGTCATATTGGATCAGCCATTTTACTTTTTGAAGAAATGGATATCAAATTTGTAATCAGCCCCTCAAAAACCACATGTTGTTGATAAGTTTATTGAATTTTTTTATAGTTTTTTAATAGTATAAGGAGTGCCATAGATGTGCTTAAGTATTTCCTTCTTGGTTAACGTTGTTGTGTTATAAAATCACAAAACGTTAACCAGGTTTATTATGAAATGCGAATAATGTTCTCATTGGTCCATTTAGTTTGGCCAGAAAAACGTTTCGACGAACTCCGAATTGGCAAGATTTGAAATTTGGAGGTCTTAATCTTAAAATCGATTTAATATTTTGAGAAAATCGGAATTACCGGAAAATCGAGAGAACGAAAGAGTTCGATAGAAACGAGAAATTCTCAAGCGAGAGAGGGCATTCTCTCGTTTCGTCTCGAGCCTTTTTTCGAGAGAAAATCGCCCTCTCGTCGAGACGAGACGAGGCGAGAATCTCTCGTATTGGCGGCTTCACTAGCCCAAATACAGTTTACAGCTATCTCGTTCTGACCTTGTCGGAATAATACACTGTAAACTAAACAAACATCTATACACGAAAATAAAAGTAGACATTTAATGCCTTTTTTTCAAAATCCCCGTGGGTGAATAATGGGTTGATGCAACCAACATTAGCTCTATCTCTCCCTCCGTCTTTCTGGATTTTTTTAGGAAGCTAAGATGGCTGAAAAACGTTTAAGCAATCTATAAAAGTTTATCAAAGATAGTACAAATTAGGTAAATAGTGTGTTGGCTTCATTTAGTAGTGCAAACTCGAAGATTCCAGTTTTTGATAATAGTTTCACATTTACGATGCATATTTATAATATAATAATTATATAATTATAACTATATTTATTGTAATAATGTTTTTAAAATCTTTGGTTGTTGGTAATCAATTTACATTTAAAGTAGATAAACCCATAACAAAAGTCTAGGAGCGTTAAATGGCGAAACTTAAAAATCTTTTCTATAGTTAAAAGTAGTTGTTTTATATTATCCAGTAGGTATGTGTCGAAAATAATTATCACGAATTGCCAAACCATAATATGAAAGCTTTTGGATGAGCTTTACTCAGATCATTACTATTAACAATCGCGACATCTACTTGGCCATTTAAAAAAATTGATGTTCCAATGATTCGTCCTTAATGTTTTTAATTTATTTAATTGTTCTCTCTGTGGTACCAATTGTAAATGGAATGACCAATATAATAAAACAAAACCTTTAAAAATTTGTATGTGTTGTAGAATCGAAAGAATGCAAAATATAATATTATAATTCCAAATGCCACTGTAAGAACAGAGCCAGTAAAACAAAAACTACGCCTTATACACTGAGAAAAAGAAATATTTATTATTAAGAAATCAAAACAGTTGCGATTTTTTTAAAATATATGTTTACTATTAAAAAATTTCTTAATCGTGAACAAATTATATACTAATTATTATAACATCGTCCTGTGATTGTGTTTCAGACAAATAAAGGATAAAGTTGTCTTACAACTGTGATATATTAACAGTTAATATACCTAAATTCGAATAAAACGTTTTAACATTTGTCAACATAATTTTAAATGCAATATGCGCAAGCATGTGACGTTGCCGTAGTTTTTTACCAAATTGAATTTCGATATATTAACAGTTAATATATATACATTTGCTAATACGTTATGAGCTTCTTTAATTCAACTTAACCAAATTAATATTTTTTTCGCCATATCCAACTCAACGATATGTTAATAGTTAACGTGCCTCGTTATTAACAAATATTTCTTTCTCTCAGTGTAGGCAATTAAAAAGGCATTGCAAAACCTAATAATGCAAAGAATAATAAAAGCAATAACTGCAACAACTAATATGTTGGTTAAAAACTTAAGCTACTAAAAAGTTTAAAGCAATGACTTTATTTAGTTTCTAATGGTTAAGTATTTAAGTTGTATTTATGAAGTATGTAATGCGGCATACATATTTAAATTATAAAATATGAACACTATTTTTCTAAAAATTAACAAGGTTCTCAGAATTTACTCAGGCTGTTATCTTTATGGGTATGAATGGCTCTTGTAACGTTCTTTTAGATAACAGAGTAAGTAATCAAAAAAGACCACCCATAAAAGCTATTTCGTGTATTTTTGATACAACCACATTAAGTATAGTTTAGAAGATTTTTACATGGGCTTTAACATTCTTAATATTTTACTCTTAATACAACGTTTTTTAGCAATAAATTATACATTTATTAATATACCACGGTATACCACGCAGCAGTATAAAGTTATTTCAAGTATAAAAAAAATTCCGACTAGAGTTTTTCGAGTTTAAAAATTGAAATTTATTTCCTTTGTTTAAATGTCTTGAGAATGTTTATTTATACTAAAGGATAAAACAATTTTAGAAACACGCTTTAAACATAATAAGTTTAAAATATAATATATTATAACATATTATGTTATAAACTGTCAGAAAAAAACATGTGTTCACCATATTAACTTTAAGTCACTGTATAGATGCTAAATGTGAACCAAAAAATAGCGTCGAATTAAAGATTTTAAGCACATTTGTATATAAGTCTGTTTTCCTTCGACATGACCTATAGATCATGCATGATCTATAGGTCATGTCGAAGGAAAACAGACTATAAGAGTCAAACATAAAAGTGTAAGTTAGCGTACCGTTCAATCAGCGCTATTTTTAATTACTTTTCATTAAAAACACAAAATAAACTTTGAAACACCTCTAAGCAACGCCATTTTTTGGTTTACTTTTAGCACACTTCACTACGGAATTGTGGAATAGGCGTCCATTTTCTTTAATTGTCCAAGGTAGATGCGTTGTATATTTTGGTTCTCTAGCTCTTTTTTATATGACGAATGTTTACTGCCATTTTCTATGTTATATAATAACAACGCAAAACATAACAAAAAATCACTGGCAGCTTAAAAGTACAAGTCATAATAGCATTTTTTTAAACTAGTCTAAATATTTTAGAAGCCAAACATTCTCTATAAAAACAGCTTATTATAACATTTTTCTTTTACTTTTTAGCAAATAATAAATATATTTTAAAACATTATGAATGCAAACACTATTATATATGCATTCTCTATAAAAATGAATTAGTCAAAAATGACTAATTTGATAGTTATAAGTGGCTGCTTTTTCACTTGTACCATGGTTAACCATGGAATACCATGGTATCCAAAAATTTAACATTCAATTATTATGTAAAATTGTCCCCTGAATCTGAAAATGTCGTCAAAAGTTGAAAAAGTGAAACAGTTTTTGAGATATAGTCAATTTTCCATGTAATATGGAATTGACTATATTTCAAAAACTGTTCCACTTTCATAATTTTTGACGGTATTTTCGGATTCAGGGGACAATTTTACATAAATTGGATGTTAAATTTTTGGATACCATGGTATTCCATTGTTAACCATGGTACAAGTGAAAAAGCAGCCACTTATAACTATCAAATTAGTCATTTTTGACTAAATCATTTTTAGAGAGTTGTGCTCTAATGATCCTGATACAGAGTAGCTAAAAGCTGTAAAAAATAATAATAAATGTATTAGCAATAAGAAATTTTTGTCAATAAATCTCGTAACGGTAAACCTGGTCAAAATTGAACCTCCCCCACCCTTGTGACAGAATGAGACGATGTGGAAGGATCATGATAAGAAGGTAAATATCGGTTTAGGTTTTGTTTTCTCAAATTTTCACCAAAATGTTCTTTTGAAAAAGTGGTCTTTGCTTAGGCCCTCGGAAAATAATGGAATTTTGTTGCTTCTCGCTTATTTAAGGAACATTATTTCACCATCTTGTCTTCTTGTTCCTAAAAAGACTGAGTGAATTGCCTACAAAAAAGCCTTAAAAGTACTCTTTTGAAAAAAAAATCATATTTTCGTTGCTAAAATTCCAATTCCAAAAATTTGAAAAACGCCACAAGGTAAGACAGAATAATTCATTATTTTAAAGTAAAAACGAAAAAATAATTATTTTGTTACAAACTGATGAAGTTATTAAAATTTTTCACCGTTTAAGATATCACCCTGTAGGAAATTTACTTGAAGAACCGTGAGCTTCATATCTATAGCATGAATTGCCAAAGGATAAGGCTAGCAGACAACACAGACCAAAATAAAATAGTTCAAGAAAAAAAAAAGTTATGTCGTTTTGAAAAAGAACGAACTTTTTGGTCGCGACACATTCAGTGGTGCGCAGTTTATTTTATAAATGTAATGGAATTTGTTAATAAAAAAATTGATATTGAACCAATAAATTAATGCTTACATAATTATGATACAAAGGTTTTTCTCATTTAGTTTTTATTTTGACGACGGAAAAACAAAATCAAAAACTCTTTAGTGAACCACCTGCCCGTAATTAGACGGTGGCCGCACATTTAAAAACTAAAAAATCCACGAAGTAGGGATCACATGTTCAAAAAAGAACGAAACATTCAGAAGACTTTTTAATGAATATTTGTCCTTTTTATAGAGCTTTCATTATCTAAATTTTTATAGGCTTTTTATATAAAAGTAATTTAAAAATTAGATAAAATCAGATAAAATTATATTAAATTAGATAAAATTACAAAATGAAGATCAATCACGATTTAATTTATAAAATAAAATTTTCATATGATAAAAAGTAAATTCGGTATGTTTGTTCGTAATCATTCCTTTTATTGTAGGTAAAATGTTAAACCATTAAGTAAAGATACCTTTCATCAACGCGTTTAACATTTAGAATAAAGTTAACTAAAATAAAATATCAGTAACTAACTTTTCACTTCTTAGTAAAATTTAAATTGAAAATGTTACTTACATTGCAGTTATTATTTATACCTTAATTTAAAAGTATATATGTTTTAGACCACCGTACAAACGTATCAATTGTAAAATATTGATTTATCCTGTATACCTATAGGTACTATTTATGTAGGGAAAAAATTATTTGGTACTCATCTCGTGAGTTTCTATTTAAGTTAATAATGGATGTTACAAATTATTAAGAAGGAATGCAGTTTTTAAAATAATAAACCGCATTAAGTTGCATAAATAAATGTACTTGCTACTGGTAGATAGTTTAAATCAATCCTCGAGACGGTTGAAGATAATTGCCTTATACATATTAGTTACAGTTCAAAATATATAATATTACTTACATAAATTGGTTTTATAAAATAATTGTGACTAATGATATCTTATTATAAAAACTTTGGAGAACGACTTTCATGATAGTTAATATAATATGAACATGCCATTTTACAGAAAGAAAGATGATATTCTGCTACATCTGTCCAGGAAACAAATGTTTTTGTGGTTAAATAGCAGGAAAGATACAAATGCGATTTAATCCATTTTTCCAAACAAATTCCTATTTGAAAAACGTAAACTTAATATTTCAGACCTATTTATTACATGAAAATATATAAAAAAATAAAAACTATGTTACCTAATCGGGTTAAATAAAGTGAAAAAAAATATTTTAAAACTTATAAATAATAATTAATACTGAGTAGATACTTTCAATGCAATTTCAAGAAAAAAAGTGATAAAACCACTTAGTTTAAAGATTAAATTAATAAAGTTTGAGTTTTAAATATTATTATAACGGCTATTTAATTACCATTACCTCGATACATTTAATGATCTGTTAATTTAAATATTATTTTAAAAATATTAATTGACAACATAATTGTACTGGTATAAAACTGTTAAACATAAATATTAATAATTGATCTAATTATTAATTTAATTTTGTAAACATGCATTACTAGAGTCCGGACTTTAAGGCAATTTATAAAAGGTTAAAAGTATTCAAAACCGTTATATAGAATTCATTTGCAGCAATACCTACAAATTAATAGAAAGAAAAAAAAATAATTTTCAACCACTGTTTTTAGAAGGAGTTCAGTGAAGACAACAGTTTTGCTAGGTTAGCTTAGGCCCAACGCTAGTCGCTTTAGCGCCCGCGGGCAATAACTAAAAATGCCATCCACTTCTCTATTGTTTTTTTTTTCTGACTGGGCTTTTAGAAATAAATATGAGTTTTGTTGGGTAGGTCGAGTACACCTTTTTAGACATAAAAAGGTATATTTCAGCTTAAAGTCACAAGCATCGTTATCGTTTAATATTTTTTGTACGACCATGCTATTTTAAATGATTTACCGTTACTATTTATAGATCGGAAGGTTGTTTAGTTGCTAAGAGTAGCGCGACGGTAAGTAAATACTTACCTCCGCGTAATCGGAAAGTAAATTAAGTATAATTTGTGCACAAAGTAGGTATTCTTTTAGATATTTATATTAAAACAACTACAATCCGTCTTTTTTGCATTTCTTTGGGGAAAATAATTGTTTAAGGTCTGTATTTTTTTCGATCTCACTCATAGTCACTTATAGTTTTTTATAAGTAAAATAATAATTTTAACAGTTTGTCCCTTGCGTATATATATAATAAGGTGACATAACAAAATATAATTAAAAAAGTATCCATAACAACGATATTAAAAAATTGTAAAACGTTTTTTAACAAAAAACAAAAATACACATATTATATATATACAGTATGTCCACGGATAGAGGGCCCAAGAGGACAAATGGACTAAAATTTTCATTTTTCGATTAAAAGTAATTCCTTATAAAAAGTTCTGCTTGTTTTGAAAAGTCTATTGCCTTATTTTAAATTTGAAAATATTATACAGGGGGTCAAAAAACAAGAAAACATGAAATACTATCAAGAGTAAACTACCTTTATTTTTCGTTTTGGAGCAAAATGACAAATAAAAAAAAGATTTCAAATCATATTCAAAGACCAATTGTAAAATTTCAACTCAGTATTCCTAATAATATTTTTCTTAAAATTTAATTTCTAATTTATAATTTTTTACCCCATGTTACGTTTCCTTTACCTGGTTATTTTGTAAAAATTTACATTAATTACAAAAATGAATGAAAATGCTACAATGCAAATTGTTAAATTGACGTTACTTGATAATTATAATTGTTGATTGTGTCATTTTTGTAAATTTACTCTAAATGTCCTGGATTTTTCGAGGGGTAAACCACTGATTAAAAAAAAAATTATAAATCGCATACGAATTAACGTCTAAGGAAAAAATCACAACGGTAGTCATAGCAACGCGTCGCTAAGAGAAATTTCTTATTCATAAGGATTTTTCCGTATTGACAACGATTGATAATGGTCGAATAAGGAGAAATCATAGCGTAACGTCCACATAATGTTGAACGTTGGTCTCGCTGATTTTAGAGTGGTTTACCCCTCGGGATTTTTTTGAGAGAAGTTGGAAAGCCTACCTACATATGTATGACAAAAAATGCCACAGTGACAGTCTGATTATAAATTTCGTTTTATAAAATATTTTCAAAATGCTAACTATTGAACAAAAAATATTTTTGGTGCAGTGTTATGGAACTCCGTTCATAAGAACGATTTGTTGAAAAATTTCCAGGGGTTTCTGTTTCAATACATGGATTTCGTTAACTGGTTAAAAAATTCAAGAACACTGGGTCGGTGGATAATTTAAAAAAGAAACTTTTTGACGAGGATGATGAGGCTACAGTTGTCGTCTTGCAGTCTGGAAAACCTGGAAAACCTGGAAAACCCTATTCTGTCGTTACGAAAACGAGCTCAAAATTTGCAGGTGGTCCAAAAAAGTCAAATTCAAAAAATATTAAAAGCCAACCATTTTTTTCCATATAAACCACATTTTAATCAAGCTCTAGAAGATGGAGACCAAGCAAAACGATTAGATTTTTGTTTGTGGATAGGGGACAAAATTTTAAATGAAAATAATCAGTTTCACAAACTTATTTTATTCTCCGACGAATCCACTTTTTCCACAAATGGTACGGTAGCTTCCCAACACGTACAATACTGGAGCACTGAAAATCCAGAATTCAGAATTCCTGCACGTGGCCGGACCTCACAATTGCTGATGCGTTTCTTTGGGGTCGTTTGAAGCAATTAACGTATCACCAACCGAGTAAAAATAATATCGATATTCTAAAACAAAGGATTTCAGAGTCAGTTCAAATGATTTCACTTGAAGAGATAAGAAGAAGTTATGATCACATTAGACGGCAGTTTGAGAAATGCGTCGAATACGGTGGAGGGGTTTTTGAATAAATAGGATAATTTTATGTCCAATTTATTATAAAGTTTCTCTTTTTTTCCTGACATTATGAACAACTCTTTTTAATAAAATATTTGCCTAACTTTAAAATACGGATATTGCATCTTGACATATTTTGAATACGAAATTTTAAAATTAATATCTAAGACTGTGTCAGTTTTTTGTCATGCATAGGTAAAGAATACGTGAAGTTAAGGTACACAAGCATAAAAATTTAATTTTAGAACTTTAAAAGTAAAATAAAATTTGGAATACTGAGTTAAAATTTTACAAATAGTCTTTGGATAGGATTTAAAATCTTTTTTTATTTGTCATTTTGCTCCAAAACGAAAAATAAAGGTAGTTTACTCTTGATAGTATTTCATGTTTTCTTGTTTTTCGACCCCCCTGTATAATATTTTCAAATTTAAAGTATGACAATAGACTTTTCAACACAAGCAGAACTTTTTATAAAGAATGACTTTTGGTCGAAAAATGAAAATTTTAGTCCATTTGTCCTCTTGGGCCCTCTATCCGTGGACATACTGTATATATATATATATATATATACAGGGTGAGTTTTAAGTTGACGCGTTCCTTTTAACAGCGTGTAGAAATCAGATAAACAAATAAATATTTTAAGTACACTAAAAAATAGGAGAGTTATAGACCTTCCAAGTTTAATTAAATTTTGAGCCGGTCCTGGCTATTGTTAACAAAAAACATAACCATAAAAATAAAAATAACAAAATAAACAATGGAAAATGTCATCTATGACAACAAACATAACCATTTAAATCAAAATGACATTTAGCAATGAAAAATGTTAGTTTTTTTGTGCCTCAATTTTTGTTAAAAATGGTTCATAATTATAACAATAATGAATTAGTGGAAATGTTACTAATTTATGGAGAGTGTCGTCAAAATGCAAATGCTGCAACTTAAGTAAATTATGACATTTTTTATTGCAAAATGTCAATTTGATTTAAATGGTTATGTTTGTTGTCAAATATGACATTTTTCATTGTTTATTTTGATATTTTTATGGTTATGTTTTTCGTTAACAATAGCCAGGACCGGCTTAAAATTTAATTAAACTTTGATGGGTTATAACTTTTTTATTTTTGAGTTTTGATAAGAAAGTTACTATTTATTTGTCTAGCTGATTTCTACACACTGTTAAAAGGAACGCGTCAACTTAAAACTCACCCTGTATATATATATTTTAAAAATATTACTTCTTTTTATTTTTGTATGATCATTATTTTATGTTTACTATTTTTACATAATATTTTTTTAGTTTTTGACTTACGTTGAAAACAGAATATACACTTTTCTTTTAAATCGCCTATACTATAAATTGTATAGCCAGAGACTCTGGTATAGTTAAAGAACAAGCAGTATAACTGCTGCAGTGAGTTAACTTTAATGATTCACCTACCGAATACAATTTTATGCAATAAGGGCTGTGGATAAACTTTGGTGGAAACAAATGTTGGTTAGGCCTACTGGCGATACCAAGTAAAAAAACTCAATGGGGGTAGGATTTTTCTGTACGTAAAACATCCTGACCACGCCAAATTGTTTAATTTTTTAAAAATAATATTTTTAGTCAGCCTAAACCTTAAACTAAAAAAAAGGTAATCTTTCTTGATCGACATCGATAAAATGCACGGTTTACGAAAAAAAATTTGAAAATAGAGTGTTTTGAAATTTTCGATCCTTTTTTTCTTTCTAGCGGCGTCCGTTATGTATCTCCGTAGGGGGGGGGGGCGTAGGAAAAAATGTAAAGATTTATATATATATGTCACGGCTAATGTGCAAACTTGGATAGTTTATAAACTAGCTGGATAGTTTATAAAGTACCCAAACTGTCAGCTATTTTAATTGAAAATGTATTTTCAACTAAATTAGCGGCTAGTTTACAAAATAACCAAGGATCTTGGCTAATTTACTTGAAATTATTAGGGAAACTAAAATAGCTGGATAGTTTGTATACTATCCAATTCAATTTGGCTAATATGAAAACCAAAATTTCTAGTAACACAAAATAGCCAAGCTTTAGCTAGTTTGTAAACTAACCAACTAATTCTTTGGCTATTGCCCATTTTAGTTGGGTTTTTTGCTCAATGAGGTGGGGGGGGGGCAATGGGGCGGGGTCGGTTGGGTTGTGTTGTTAAGTTTGGGTTAGTTAGGGTTTTTTTTCTCTCATTTTTGACCATTTGACCAATGGGGCGGGGTCGGTAGGGTTGTGTTGTTGAGTTTTATAACAAGGAATTTTACCTATGATTCATTTTAAAAACGTTAAAATGCACAAAACAAATCCGGTTAAGTCGGCAAAACGAAAAACAATGCCGTAACCTCACTTTTTTAATAAATTAGCCATAGAATTGGTTGGTTAGTTTACAAACTAGCTAAAGCTTGGCTATTTTGTGTTACTAGAAATTTTGGTTTTCATATTAGCCAAACTGAATTGGATAGTATACAAACTATCCAGCTATTTTAGTTTCCCTAATAATTTCAAGTAAATTAGCCAAGATCCTTGGTTATTTTGTAAACTAGCCGCTAATTTAGTTGAAAATATGTTTTCAATTAAAATAGCTGACAGTTTGGCTAGTTTATAAACTATCCAAGTTTGCACATTAGCCGTAACATATATATATATATATATATATATATATATATATATATTTATATATATATATATATATATATATATATATATTTATATATATATATATATATATATATATATTTATTTATATATATATATATATATATATATATACAAACAGGCGTTAAGGCACCAAATTCGGATATATATGGGCCAAGTGGCACCTATATAATCGTTGTGGCACCATTTCAAGGTGCCAGAACGTTTTATTTCATATATAAACTCTAATGTGTCATAGTATTATCCCTACAAAATTTCCAGATGGTGCCACTTGGACTATATATATAGAAAAGTACAATTTTAGTTGAACCATATAATCTACAGAGGGCGCTAACTACGTGAGTAAAATATACAACGTAGCGGCACCATGATAGAATATATACAATAGGACGTTGCGGCACCATGTATTTTTTGAGTCTAAACGTTTCCCGATATTTAAGATTTAATTTAATTTACTATTAAGTAGTATCTATTTGGCTCCTTAGTCTTAGTATTATTTACGGCTAGTGAAGTAGTGAAATTAGATAAAAATGGATCAAAACTACAAAGTTTTTGATGGTAATTAGGTACTAAGTAATTAAACTTTTTTAAATTAAATTAGGGAAACAATCAATTATTTGCGGAAACTACGGATGCTTTTGCACGTTTTATGACTAGGTCACAAAAATTAGTAAAAAAAGCATTAGAAGATTTTCGTAAGTATTTTCTTGTTTATATTTAAAAAAATAAAAATCAATACCTACTTAACATAACAGCAGGCAGATATTTTTTTATTTAAGTATATACAAAACCACACTGTTTTTAATAACAAACAAATTATTCTAACCTAGATTTTTTAAACAACCAATATTATTGCATAATTTTAACTGGTAAATCTTAAAGAAAAGTGTTCTTAACACAAACTAAACGTTAAATTATCACGTTTCATCAATTCTAATAAAAAAGTAGTTATAGTCGTCACGGCGAATTCTTTACATTGTGTCATCAATTTAAAATGTCAAAAACCTGTTTTTTGACATACGTCCAGCATACATCCCACATACGTATACATTGAAACAAGCAAATTGCAATGTCTGTGCTTGGTTCACAAATTAATGAAGCAATGTAAAACATTTGCCGAGACGACTATACTTATTGTATTTGTGTGAATATTACTAAGCATTTTCTAAAAACCAATAGAATATTTGAATTTCAGTCATGGATGGATATCAAAACATTAGAAATAAACTATCATTATTGTCAGGAAACTAATAAAGTATTTTTTACATTTGTTGTTAAGGCAACAGGTTTTAAAATCTTTATTTTTATATTGAAAATAAAAATTATTATTTTTATTTATTAATATTATTTATTAAAAAAAATATTTGTAAACGAAAAATAACAATAACAACTTTTTTACAAAATGCGAAAGAATATTTTTTCTCCACTGTTTCTTATACAGTTCAACACGATTTACCTCCCATAAAAAAATTTAAAAGATTTTAAAATATAGGTTAAAAAAACATGTCCGTGACTTACCGTTTTACGAAATCACGTCATTAAAATTTTTTATACAGCCATTCTTAGTATTTTAACATATACATAATATTTAATTTTCTATTTTGTTATAAATTATTTTTTCAAATATTGAATGTTTTAAATAATAGAAAAATTATACTTCAAAAAAAAAATTTTAAATAAAAAAAAATTCTATAAATAAAAATAAAAAAAATTTAATTTTTGATTTTTTTTTAATTTATTCATTGAATAAAATTTTTCAAAAACTATACATTTAGCTGTTATTGATGCCGTGATCTGAAAACACGCCCAGACACGGGTATCATTTTTTAAGTCTATTTCTAAATCTGTAATCTTGAAAAAATAATTTAAATTTTGTCGTACCTACTACTAAAATAATAGAAAAATAATAACATATTTTTATAACATACAAAGATAACTAGCAATCTACGCAATCTTACAATGTTGCCATAATTTTTAAGCGTCCCGTCACGTTTTTTGTTTTGCAGATAATACAATGGAAATAAGTTTTATAATGTTTTGGGGCAAGTATAGGCCGGGCCCCCACAAGGCTAGGGCCCCCCGCGGTGGCGAGCGTTCGCGGTACTGTCGCTACGCCACTGTTCTCTCTTCTAATCTGTCGCAAAATTTGCTTTACATTAATTTTAGAAATTAATTATATGATTTTATTTTTATGTCATTTCATAGCTGGTTTTGCCAGAACGGTTGCACCCAAAAATGGGTAAAATTGATAATTTTATAAAGACATATTAGTAATAGTAAAGTAAGGGCAAACAAAATTGTTATTGCAATACCAAATTTATTTTAATTTATAATCACAATATTGTTTTTTTTCTACTTTATTAAAAAATATTTACTTTACCCCTTGAATAAGATCACATGTCTCAATATGCAGGCCCTGTATAATAATGTAAATTAAATTTAAAAAACTCGGTATGCCAAAATTATTATTGTCACAATTTATATTCGTGAAAAAACAGCAATCACATGAAATGTGTAAAAATGGATTTTTGTACACCCAAAAACGAACTTTATGTAAATATTGTAATTGTTCCGTACTGACACGGTTTACAAATTTATTTTCAAGGAAAGTAAGTAACGTAGTTTTATATATGTTACAAATTTATTTTAGAATAAATTTGAAATTTCTAAATTATCGTGTTAAAGGCAAAAAGTTTTGCAAAAGTGGTAAAAAGGTACACTTAGGTAAGGGAATTACAGGTTTTTCGAACTTTGCCTCAAAAACCTGGCGTCCAGATGATTCAAGAAACGATGGTCCAGGTACACGAATCGAGTAAAGGAAAGCAAAAAACAGGCAGAAAGTTTTTGGAAGTGTTAGCGAACGGATCGTTCCTTGTAAATTTTTGCTAAAACGAAATTTATTGCAAAGTTCTATTTAAATTATGGTTACGACTGTTTGTGTATTCTCCAAGGTTAGTTTTTAATTTAGAATATTTAAAACGAAAAGTAAAATAAATGTGATGACAATAAATATTTTATTCGAAACATCTGACTTATTATTTCGACAAAGGACTTCCTAAGCGAGCAATATTTTAGTTTTACTTTTATAAAACACTAACTTTCAAACAAAGGTATTATATATCTGTATAGTGTCAGAACGCATATATACTTAAAAAATATATAAGGTGCCATTAATTCACATTAAGCGCAAAAAATATTGGGTGCGGGAACGTCAATGTAGCTTTTGGTGTCAGTTGGTACTTTTACGCGTATATATATATATATATATATATATATATATATATATATATATATATATATATATATATATATATATATATTACGACGTTTCGGTACAATCTCATGTACCATTTTCAGGTCTTATCTGCAGGGCTGCTGTTGCTCCTCTGCTGCGAGTTAGACGTTACAACACGGAGCAGATCCCGGAAAACCATTAATACATATAACGCCCGTGGAAACCTAAAGCAGAACATATATTCGCCCCCCCTACGGAGTTACCGGCCCATAACGGACGCCCCTGGAAAGATAAAAAAGGATCGTAAATTTTAAAACACTATATATATATATATATATATATGACAGATAAGACTTTAAATCCCATTAAATATCAATTAACTTTTTTAAATAAATAATTATACTTGTTTTCATATTTTAATTAATTTAAATACGTATTGCATATATGTATATGAATAAAATATTTATTTTTTTCAGTGTGAGAGAAAATAACTTGCGCCTCAGGACTTCAGAAAGGCTAACGTTAAAAATGGACGCAACAACATTATTTTATACCGGTAAGTAGACGCCGTTTATCGTTTTTAGATAAAAGCATAACACACGAATGAAATTCCAATGATATATGTGGCAATTGTCAACAAAAGAAAAATATGATGAGAAAAATTGAATAGATATTGGGAACCAATCAATACTTTACCGATTGTTGTAAAGGACAAAAGGGAATATATAAAAGTTGATTAAATTTAATATAAATTTTTTTGCTTTTGCAGAATGTAGGGGTCGTAGGTCAAACAAGAGAATGAAAATCTAATTAAATTCATAAATATACTATATATAAATATATATATATATATATATATATATATATTTAATTTTTTTGCTTTTGCAGGGGTCGTAGGTCAAACATTTAATTAGATTTTAATTATCTTGTTTGACCTACGACATTCTGCAAAAGCAAAAAAAATATATTAAATTTAAAACCACCATAACTCAAAACATTGATTTTTTGAGTTACCGTGTTCTTAAACTGGATGTGCGATATGCTTAGCGACGTTGCCGTTTGGAAAAATGAAATTTATGGATAAAAAAGACAGACTCATGGGCGCCAGCAGAAAATAATCCAGGGGGGTCAATTTTGTTCAATAAATGAGCTTTAAATGCGCAATATAGTATTTTAATTAACAAGGGGGAGCCAAAGTAGGACAAGTCCAAGAACCTTATTTTTAAAGGACAGTTTTAAAACGCTGCATTTTCATCTCTGCATTGTTGTGTAAAGCTCGATTTCTATAATACCCATAGAATATTATAGATGAAAATTCCGCGTTTTAAATCTTTAAACGGCTTTCCTTCAAAAACAGTTTTTTGGCCTTTCGCTTCTTTGCCTCGGGGGTACAGATATAGAGCATGTATTCTTTTATGTATGCATTCATGGGCATATTTTTATTTGAAGAGCTACAACGTCGATTAAATTAAAGTAAAGTAGCGTAAATATAAGTCTTTTAAAATCGCATTTTAAATGGACAAATAAATTAGCGGTGCTCAAAATATTAAAAAAAGTTTGCCATAGAACATAGACCATACTGGTTACCCAGAAAAAAATAAATAGTTATTTATGTCATTAGGTTAAGAAGTAAGGTTTTTTGTGCTAAGCTCAAGCTCAATTGAGCGAAGCACAAAAAGGCACTTCTTGGCCGAATGGCATACAACATTTTATCTTCAAAGCACTTTATATAGGTCAATTTAATTCAATATCAAAGCAGCCTAACCTCACTTTTTTAGAATCTCATTTATTTATTAGCTAAAGATTACATTAAATGTACAATAATTATTATTGCTTTTAGAAGCAGTAATAGTTTGACAATACCTAGCTACATGATTTAAGTAGAAATGGATTTTTGCTATTACATTGAATTCAATTAATTGTTTAATAAATAGGTAGGTATCTAATTTCAATTTGTTTGAATTTTTATTTAAAAAATAGGTAGTTTAAGCTGTGTTTAACATTTAATTTCACTGAAAACTTAAAGCAAATTAAAACTTTAAGATAATTTAATTCGTAGAAAAAGAATCGTGCCTTTTCTTGGTTGCCTAACGTCACTTTTTGTTTTATTATTCATATTTAATTTTACAATAATTTAATGAAAAATATTATACATTAACAGTAAAACAAACAAATTAGTGCTTTTTATAAATAAATTAAACCAGTTTATTACGTTAATTTCTTAGAAAAGAATTAATTTGTCAAAACAATACCCCTAGCGAGAAAGCATCGAACTAATTACTTGCCTCATAAAATTTTTTATCGGCCTAGGCCATAACAAGGTTTATCGAATGTGGACAACAAAAAATTTTAAATTATAGACCGCGTGGAGATAAAGAATATTTTTTTTTACAGGGTGGTATACCATGAAGTGCGTGTAGTATTTTTAATGTCAACTACAAGCCGTCCAAATATCGTTTTGCGGTAGTTTAATTCTGTAAAATCAGATCAAAAAATTCATTAATTTTGGAATCTTTTAAGTTTACCATACGATAATTTAAATAAAAGTTTACAATTATATAAAAAGTAATAAGAAATATAAATATAATTACAATATATAATACAATTATATAAAAAGTAATAAGAAATATAAATATAATTTTAAATAATAAGTAGTTATTATATATTATGGGGCTGCGGCCCGGGTAGTCCATAGGAAGTTGATCAATTTTTATATTTTATTTTTTACTTTATATTTTATTTACGTAGGTTAAAAAAAATACTAATGATTTTTACCACAAATAATTGATAATCAAAACTAAAAACTAAAATTAAAAAAAAAAGCAGGTGACCACGAACGCGCTATGATAGGCTGCCACGTTTGTGACATCATTATGAATATTATCTTATGTTGCAATGTCTTGACTTGCTGTCAAGTACCTATAATGTGTAACAAATGGTTTATAAAGGCCTATTTTAATAATATAATTTAATATAATTTAATATATACCGGATATTTTTATTCTTAGCTTTCCTTAAAAATGACATTTAAGTTTAAAAAATAATAAAAATGTAAATGTAGATAAAAAACAAAAGATTTTTAATTAAATAAAATTAATAATTACAATTATTGTATGTAATTAAATTAATTAAATGAATTGTGGTTATGTTCGAACGCTAAATATAACATTATGACGTCACACGCGCATGTTTATTTTCGGGAACTGTCGTCGCGTCATCGGTACTAGTTAGGTTAAAAAATATACGACAATTTGTTTTAAACCTCAATTTACTCTTGACCAGGCAACATTGGCAACTTTTTATTAAGAAATTATAATATTCGGTACCTAATTACACTGTGGTAGTTTTTTTCGTATATTATGTAATGGTGTTACTTTACTTAATTTTGTTACTTTGGTATGAAAAATCACGTGGTCATACTCATTTTCTAAAGTTGATTTTTGGGCATATTTTAAAATGTAAATGACCTGAGCCTTTGAAAGTTGTAATCAGATCGTTGGAAAGTTGTAATCAGATCGTTGGAAGATGTGAACCAAGCTGTGAAAAGTTACATACATAATTTAATTATAAATTGTATCATTCTGAATAAAAGATTACTTTGATTTAGGGACTAATTAAAATAAATTGATTTATTAACTTCAAAAGCTAATTTTGAGTTTTTATTAATTATAATTAATTTTTATATATCAAAGGCTATTCCAGTCTCTTTCTTGTACATATAACTTTTAAAATATATGTATTGAGTAGTATAAAATTATTTTTTATAACTATACTTATTTGTATTTTTTAGGCAGTATACATAATGGCTAAATTATTTTATGAATATAGATTTTAGTTAGAAATCACAATGTTTATTTATGTAAAAGATTTATACTTGTGCTAAATTCATTGTATTTTTAAGATAAGTGCAATTTTAACTAAAAACAATTAAAAAAATAAAAACCTTGCCACATTTTATCGTAAACTTGGTAAGTAGTCGTACAATACAAAACAATTAAATGTTAAAACGGTTTTTGTGTCTTGAGAGTGTTCGTCGTTTTCCTGACAGTTTATTGTGTCCTGTTTTGGAACCGCATAAATTTATCGCCTCGAGGCATTATGCCTTACGACAAGGGATTTCTGTCTTTTGAATATGATATGTCTTATGCAGGCCAGACTGTAAATAATCTGGTTCACTTGAAAATTGATGTTGGAACTTAATCTTTAAGAAAGGTGTTTATTTACGTCACCAATGTAAAAAAGGATTTAGCTTCTACAAGATTTATGTATATGCTAAATACACCTTCGAAAAAAATAGATTCAAGATCGAAAGTTTAAGATAAATTAGGCCACCGATAAAAAATTGCATTTTGTATACTACTTTAAAAGAAAAAAAATATTTTGGGAAGAATTACACTTTTAATGTATTTTTTGTTGGGTTGTCACCGAGTTTAAAAGAGCTTATAAACCTCTGGACAAGGAAAATATTACATTTATTTTATTCATGCTTTTATATAAATTAAACAAGAAAAATTAATAATTTTTCTTATTTACCCCAAACTCGCTAGTGCACCATTATCATAATTCCGAGACTAATCTCGAGCCATGTAATTTTTCTATAAAGAAGCGGTCGGCAACATCTCAATTACTTTTCTATTCATAGAAAGAAACCTAGACAACTTAAACAGGAAAATATTTTTATTTAAGCAACGGCAACCGTTTCACGCCATTATACATTGCAATAACAACGCGAAATAAGTTCATAAATATAAATTGCCTAGATTTGGTCCCCGTGTCACCGAATAATTAATTTCCTCACCATGGAGGAGCCTCCTCCATTTGGACGACCCCTACAAATACGCATAAATAATTCAGGCTTTAAAAAACAATGGCTTCCATTTTATAACAACAATTGGTTCACTATGCCTGTAAATGAATTTACGAAAGTGTCCCGAATTCTAAGTGCAAGGGGAACGATAATAGGTTTATGCACCAAACAAGGATTTCTAATTAACGCCGTGTTTTTGAATAACATAGTTAAAGAAAGGAATTAACCAGAATCAATCAACTAAACCTATATGGAATTACCCTTTCAAAAGTGGGACATTAATTAATCTGAAAAACAATTACTTTATACTTGCTAGCTTTATATTCTTTAAATGAAAAAAATGGAATGTAAGTTACAAATCCATATATATATGGAAGATTTTTAATTTTACAAATGGAATGGGTTAAGCTAAATTTTAAATCTGTATATGTGTCCTATTATGCTGTGTAGATAAAATGTCAAATTCAAAAAAATATTGTTCGTATTCATTTATTTCTTATACCAAAGCAAAAATAAAAGTTTTTCAAGAACCTATTTTGATCAATAACAAATTCACATATTAATAAAAAAGTAAAGTACATTCGGTGCCATTATTTTTTCTGAATTTTGGCCTGGAATCAAATATATTTTCCCACCATTTTTTCATCTAAAAGTCTCTGATAACAGCTCGGCTTATTAAGCCGCGCTATCAGAGAACTTAATTTTTTGGTGAAATCTTCACAGCATGTCGTCACTCTGGTTACTGAGATTTTTAAAAAATTCACAGAAACGTTTTTAGTGAGGTCTTAAATTTCAGCCAAAGAAATCAATTTCAAAACTGGTCGAATTGACGTGAAATATCACTGATATTTTTTATGCTGCAGAAAGACAATTATTTCTTAAACTGCTGTTAGAACTTGCCAAAAGTCCACACTCAAAAGCCTTGTCCAAATGTTAAGCTTAAAATCGCAGACGGTGGTGAGTGGTTAGTGCTGCTGACTACAAGCCGGAGGTTGTGGGTTCGATTCCCACCAGGGGTATGGCTGTTTATTTGTATTTGTCCTATTGTGTAATAGTCCTTCGGAGGAGACTTTAAGCCCGCGGTCCTTTCCTACCCCTAACCCGCACAAGCCATTCAGTTGGCTTCTAGGACTTCTTAGGAAGTAAGGGTGGAACTAAAAGAGCACTTTTGTATATAAACTTTTTTTTTGTATATATTATACTTAAAGTAGCCTGGACTAAATTACCAAATTGCAATATTCTCTTATTATTGAAGAATTAAGACTAATATTTTTTAGGTTTGCAGTAACCAAACAAAAACATATTCATTATATTAATTTACATTTGTAACATGAATTGACTGCAGCTGACTTAACATAACTGTTGAATACCGATTATGTATTTAATATGTACATATAGATGTATGTATATTATTTTATATTATATTACCACAATAAATAAATCTTATATTCATACTTATTTTATTTAAAATACAGCAGTAAATACAATATATAAAGGCACCCCAGGAAGCATCAACATTCAAATATAGCCTTTTGCCGCTAGCGCTAGTGCAGTTTCCAATCTATGGGGTGTATTATATGTATTATATGGCTTCTTAATAATAATGCTTGAAAAGTATTAACAAGAATACAAATGTTTTTACTTAAACATAAACCAATGCCAATAACAAATTAACCCAGGCATTACTGATTTATTTTTGGAATTAAAAATTTGAAATTTTTTATAAAAATGGTTGATTATAGTTCATAACAATCATATTCACTTATAATTTTTTTTTTAATTTTTAAATTACAAAATTTTCAAAAAAAATGTTGACCTTTTAAAAGGCCATTAGTAATATGAGCTAGTTATAGGTTTGTCAGAATTTATTGTTAAAATGCAAAATATATATTAACAATAAATGACACATTTCCAAAATTAACTTATTTAGTGTGATACTCCTTGAAAAAGTCTTTGGGATGCAACCCAACGTCACATTTTTCACATCTAAATTGCAGTTTTTGTTTTTTTGCTTCTCTTGGTATTTAATTAAATGGTCAATCCTATCGTATCAAGAATAGGCTTAAGCATTAATTGATGAACATGGAGGTTCTCTTTTAGGTTTCCAGCAAATTATTTGCAATCGCTTTTCTAAAAGTTAGCTTATCCATTTTTCCTCATTGAAGTCTATAAATATGTACGGTCATATCAATGCAATGGTAAATTAGCGGAAAGTTAAATTTCTTGGCCCGGATCGAAATTCTGTAAAGCCCAATATTTTGCGTTTTGAAATATACTTTGCTTTTCCACAAAGTAATGAAATAAGTACAACCTCATCAGGATCTATTTCTGAAGAGAGTTTTCATTAGTATCATTCATGTCCGAAATTTCGACAGGTGCTCGCAGTTGACTCCCGGGTAGATTATTTATATCTTCCAAGTCCTTTTCACCAGAATTCACATCAGTCTTCGTTTGCAGTTTCCAGTTGAAAAATAACTACGTCTATAGGAATATAACAATTCTCAGCTTATTCTAAAATCTCATGTAAAGTCAAAGGCTTTTTCCAAAAACTGGTATCAAAAGTATAAGTGATAGTTATCTAGTAATTCCAAAAGCTCATGTAAAGTCAAAGGCTTTTTCCAAAAGCTGGTATCAAAAGTATAAGTGATAGTTATCCAGTAGATATGTTACGGCTAATGTTCAAACTTGGATAGTTTATAAACTAGCTGGATAGTTTATAAACTAGCCAAACTGTCAGCTATTTTAATTGAAAATGTATTTTCAACTAAATTAGCGGCTAGTTTACAAAAGAACCAAGGATCTTGGCTAATTTACTTGAAATTATTAGGGAAACTAAAATAGCTGGATAGTTTGTATACTATCCAATTCAATTTGGCTAATATGAAAACCAAAATTTCTAGTAACACAAAATAGCCAAGCTTTAGCTAGTTTGTAAACTAACCAACTAATTCTCTGGCTATTGCCCATTTTAGTTGGGTTTTTTGCTCAATGGGGTGGGGGGCCCAATGGGGCGGGGTCGGTTGGGTTGTGTTGTTGAGTTTGGGTTGGTTTGGGTTTTTTTCTCTCATTTTTGACCATTTGACCAATGGGGCGGGGGGACCAATGGGGCGGGGTCGGTAGGGTTGTGTTGTTGAGTTTTCTAACAAGGAAGCGTTAAAATTTTGTCTATGATTCATTTTAAAAACGTTAAAATGCACAAAACAAATCCGGTTAAGCCGGCAAAACGAAAAACAATGCCGTAACCTCACTTTTGTAATAAATTAGCCAGAAAATTGGTTGGTTAGTTTACAAACTAGCTAAAGCTTGGCTATTTTGTGTTACTAGAAATTTTGGTTTTCATATTAGCCAAATTGAATTGGATAGTATACAAACTATCCAGCTATTTTAGTTTCCCTAATAATTTCAAGTAAATTAGCCAAGATCCTTGGTTATTTTGTAAACTAGCCGCTAATTTAGTTGAAAATATGTTTTCAATTAAAATAGCTGACAGTTTGGCTAGTTTATAAACTATCCAGCTAGTTTATAAACTATCCAAGTTTGCACATTAGCCATAACAGATATATCTAATAGACTTTTGATTATTAAAAATCTATTGGTTGCCTAAATTGCTAGCGTCCTTTTAAAAGGAAGGTAACAAAAATACCCCAAAAGGCAACCTATAAATGGATTAATTGTTTTTGTAACAATTCATAACCTTAAAATAGTTATTTGTTAGAAAAATAAATATAGTTTTAAGGCATAAATTTAAATATTGTCTGTTACTTACCTTCGGTTCTTTATGATTCACTCTCAAAAACTTTACCTCACAAAACCAGCGATTGGTTTTTTTTAAATTAGCACGAAATGGTGGTTAATCGTTTCTAAAATGTTTCTATAAGTGTCAGGAAGAAATTTCAACAACTAGACTGATTGCCCCATTTCACTGACCTAAGCTATACTAGCCATTATAGAGTACTGTTTAGCCTCCTTTTAATAGGACGCTAGTAACATTTGGGTTAAAGTAAGTAAGTTGTAAAATATAAACCTAAACTATCCCTACAGGTATTTCAACAAAACTTTGATATTGTAGCGAGTACGGCTCTGGATCTCAGAATGATGACTCATAGCCGGTGACTCAGCGCTCGAATAATCGAGAGTGTGGATCTCGCTGGAATGTTCCAGAAGACGTAGGCGCTGAATATATAAGGAACGACGCATCATGGAGAGTTAGTCCAGTTTTGGTACTCGCGTCGAAATAAATAAATATACGTGCAAATAAATAGACTAGTAGTGATATATAAATAATTAGTAGTTAAGTGTTTAGTTAGTTTTATAGTTTCTTAGTGTTTTAAGTGTAATTAAGTTATTAAATAAATAGTTTAGTTCGTTAATATACCAGTGCGTGTTTTAATTCACACTACGAACAGTTAAAAACGTTACAAAATTAATGATTCTAAGCGCAACAAAAATTTAAATAGGAACTTTGGTCCAAAAAAGTAGTTTTATTATTATTATTAGATATTCTTCTTTGTATTAACATAAAAAGTATCAAATGTATGTAGATTGATGTCGAGACTCGTCTACAGCAGAATAATATGAATAAAAACACTAATTTGGAGGATTTTTAACATTTGCCCAAGCTATTAGTACCTATATAATAATTCTAAATTAATAAAACTTTATGAATATTTTGCCCCAACTTATTGAAAAATGTACTAATCAAATACCAACATAATAAAAATTACTAAAATCTAAAAGCAAATTTCTATATTTTGATACTTGCTGAGATATTCTTTAAAGAATTTATAAGAGCTTTTAAAACAAAGTTTCCAGGTAAGCTTTAATTTTAAGATGTCAATTTTAGCGTCGATCTCTAATCTTAGTACGTATACTTTTTCCATCAAACAGGTGTTTTATTTCAACTTTAACGACCCAATAACTTAAAACGATCCTGCAGCAGCAGGACACAACAAAGTGTCTGGACAACAAAGACTCCTCAGACACAAAGCAATTAAACGTCTAATTGCACTTTAAATGATCTGGTTTTTAGGTGATCGAGTTTTGTCGTCGAGTGTCCCGATTACTCAAGTATAAAGTATTTAATTTCGGTCGTATGGTGCACTTTCTTTTATCATCGTCATACAAATTGGCTCTTGCTGACTTTTTAATTACTTTGCGTCCGGAGATGGCAAGAACAATACACTGCAAGACCTATTTAATTAAACTAGTACCTACAGGAAAAACAGGAAAACGACGCTTGAATGGTTAGGAAATGGTTTAAATTAACTTTTATTTCTTGATAAGCTTCCATTGTTAACTTTTCAATGGTTAAATTTAATTATTATTATTATGTTATACCTAAAATATATTAACCTTGTGAATATCTAGGCATATATGCATGTTTTTATATTGTCTTTAAAGAGTTTAAAAGCCAGGATGTCATAATATTAATAAAAAATATAATGTGGGAAAAATTATAATTTTAATCCTATTAATAAACTTTTAAAGCTTATTTACGTATTAAACTAAATATTAAAAACTTCCGCCGGGCTTACTTTCTTATTAGAAATTGCAGTAACTATTTAAGATTTACTTACTTAAAGTAAGTTACTTTTAATTGTAAAATATGCATCCCTATTGGATTACAATTTGTTATAGGCCATATTATTATAATTATTTTACAAAATAAAAAATAGTATAATTGGATCATTTTCAAAAAACACCCGCTTTCAGGAAAATGAAGATCAAAATATTTTTTTGCTTAAATTGACTTTTGGTTGGATTTTTATAAATGTTTAGAGTTTTGTTACTTACATTTAAGACTGGCAGTGCACTTTTTAATTTTTTTTACGTTTTTTTCAGAAAAATGTGTTTAGCCAGCTTAATATGTATATCTCCACTGTGTTACCAATTTCAAATCCAAAATTTAATTCAATAAATAAAAATAATTTGAAATAAAATGTACCTACTTAGTTCACAAACTTTTGACTCAAATTTTTTATTTTATTTTTTTTTTAAATTTTTTGTTTTTTTTTAAATATTTATATTCGTTAAGTTACTTTTTAAAAGAAACCATTCAGATTGTTTGTTAAAAAAACAATACCATTAATATTTTCCTTTAGTCACTGTATAAGTGAGTTAAACTCTAATTTATAAACACGTATTACCAAGTGATAGTGTATAAAAATCATTTTAAGTATTTTTCTTTAACAAAAACTAAAAAAAGTAACGAAATAGACATTGGTATCACAACGGACTGGGGTACACAAAGGAATTAATCAGATAACGTAAAAGAGAAACTATATAGGGTGGTACGATTTTAGAGTAATGCATAAACAAAATCCCTTGTAGTGGTGCTCACTTGCACAATAACAACTTGGATTTCTAAATTATAATAATAATAAATAATAATAATAATAATAATAATAATAATGAAGGTCTTGCGTCCCTTTTAGTACTTGCATATTGCATAGAGTTTTCCCTTGGATGTAATCTATATCATGAGTTATAATCACAAATAATTTTAAATTGGTTTATCATAAACAACTTTTAATAAATGCGACGGTAAATATCCACTTTGTTGCGAAAATATCTATTGCGTTACCCTAAATTCCATTGCGTTACCATAAGGTAACATAATGGACTCGGTAACGCAGTGGAAAAAGTTTTGTGAAACCATATATAAAAAATAATAATAAGACTACAGTCATTAATTACCCTCAATGAGCTTTAGTGCCCTAAAATAAACATAAACATGAAAAATAGTATCTTTTCTTACCTTATTTTATTATTTTTTTTGAGTAACATTTATTACATTCGCGTTACCCGCACCTGTTTCAACAGATATCTTCCTCCTGATTTAATAAATAAATTCAGCTGGGTAATGTGTACGTCCGAACATACTTTGTTGATCACGTGAGTGCCAAAAAAGTTACCATATATATGTTTTTTTAATATTCCATCGGTAACGCGACGGATGTAACGCAACGGAAAAAATGTCTGGGACATGAGTCAAATTTAAAAAAAAGTATATTAAAATTAATTAATTTATATATAAATTGTTTACTGTATTAACTAAGGATGTTATCGATTGCTATAAAGCAACACAAAGTTCTGGTTATTCAATATTTAAAAAAAAAACATGTATGTAAGTTTTATAAAACGCTAATGGGACATGCGAAAATGTGTGTTTCACAAGTTTCAAAATTAAAAAAAAAATTATTCTGAACTAACTAAACAAACATTTTCTGAAAGAGTTTACTAAGGGCTTGTTAGGCTTTCACTTGGTTTTTAAATCAAGAAGATCCGATAATTTTTAACAAAGTTATTGGAATTCAAACTTACGGACAGCGGAAGGCGGGTGTTTTTTGAAAACAACCCAATTAATGCTTTTTTATATTAACTAACTGTGTTAAAGTTTTACCCAAAATGTTAGTTTGCCAAGCCTCCATAGATCATGTTTCAACACCTGCATCCCTTTTGGTGTTTTTCATGTCGACTTTGCGAAACTTCATGAGCTTTTCACTTGTAAGGTACACGCTTTGTGCATACGTCCTAAATTCAGTTAGTTTATGTATGTTTACGTGGGCAAATATTATTCGGCTGTATACAAATAAAGTCTGAGCACAAACCGTTGTAACGTTTGTTAACAACGCGTTGTTAAATTATTTAATGTGCTTTAGAATTCAAGCTGTTAAAAACTGTTTTCAGGAAAAATATGTTTTTAGAAAAGATTTTTTTTTAATTAAACAACGTGAGAATTTTTTTATAATTATAAAAAAAATTTAATAAGAGAAAAAATATATTAAAAAATATAAAATAACTTATCCTAATTGCTTTATTAGGTAAACGCCGAGCAACTGTAAAAGATAAACGTTTATATTTTCATTAGAAGGACCAGTTTTCTTAGAACTGCCATTATAAAACCTTTAAAATGTAATTGTATTTTAAAAACTTTTTCTCATGCATAGGCAATTAACGATATTTAGACAGCTTCCCGCTGACGATAAAACTTAGCTTAGCGCTTAGCTCGGAGGGAAAAAATAATTAAATGTAAGCGTTTTGAGGTTCTCACATTTTAAAGAACTTAATAAGAAATGAATTAAAATTTTGTTTTCTTTGAAGTAGGTACTTAATTAGTGCCTTTGACCAATTAAAGCTTTACGTGCTTCCGTTATTTTGGTAGTTCGGCATAACATATGGTGCAGTTTGTTTTATAATAAAAGTAATATATAACCAACTAAACTTTAATATGTAAACTTTGTTAGTGTCGCTATTTTTAATTACCCTTATTTAGTTTAACAACGTTTTATTTAAATAATTATGATTTTACCTTTTTGAACTACTAAAATACATTTCAAAGAATAATTTCATAATTACTAAAAAATAAAAAGGTTTTTTTATTGTTAAGTAATATTTTCAGAAGCAGTAACATAGTACACTGTGCACTTTATTATTGTTATTATTATTTTTAAAGTGATCAAATTCCTTTTAAAAACAACTTACTATTAACATTTAACAAATACATGTTTAAAGTAAAGTAAAAGTGTTATATCCACCTTTATAAAAAATGACATTTTGCATTGCTGATTAAATAATTAGTGATTAGAAAGAATTGAACCGTTGAGTTAATCAATAATTGAACCTTCACATCGACAAAGTTTTTTGTTTTGAGTGAGTTCCACCAACTTTAAATACCGATAGACAGCTGTTTTAACCTATATTGGGTCTCATCAGTGTCGGGCAACTTGGTGTAGTGGAACACACCCAATTCTTTCTTATGCATATTACCAGTAATGGGTCAAGAAAATTTCTTGAAGGAACCAAAAAAATTAAATGTTAATCGGTAATTACTTTAGGTAATGGGCCCGACTTTTATTGTAAATTCTAGTTGTGAAATTTAGCCCACAATATGAAATATTATATCTTTTATCCTATGTGGAGCAGTCAAGGTATTTAAAAAATACAGATTTATAGCCTTTTAAAAAAAAATCAAGTGCCAGGAAACTGAGATTAAAACAGAAAATGGACTGAAATCAACATTTATTATCGTTTATCTAGGCATAGATAGATGTAACTTGGTCTGAGGGCGAAATATTTAAGTTGTGAA
The DNA here is from genome assembly GCA_921294245.1 of Brassicogethes aeneus. NCBI lineage: Eukaryota > Metazoa > Arthropoda > Insecta > Coleoptera > Nitidulidae > Brassicogethes > Brassicogethes aeneus. The sequence goes on from OV121132.1 coordinate 39,827,327, forward strand.
TTTTTAACTACACCTTACCGAAATGGGTTTCAAACAAACTTTTACATATTGTTAAAAGATTAAATTGGTGGAGCTTTTAAACCTATTGCAAACATATTACATGTAATGCATACATCGTAAACCTCAAAATTAATATATCTAAATTTAAAAACACTTTTTAAAATACAGCCGTGACAAAAATTATGAAGGTATTATTCTTTGGTTTGTTAAAAGGATTTAAATTGTTACAATAAACTCAAAAACTAGATAACGTTTTTAGTTGCAGATATTTTACTCACCAGCTAATTGCAAAAATGGAAATAAAGTTTATTGCAAAGATGAAGTAAGTATGATCATATGTTGTTTTGGTTGAGTCGGTATACATTTATTAATCTGTTTTTACAAGTTTATGCTTAATAGGATAAATTCTAAAAAGTTTTTGAATAAATATTAACTCAGAGCATCAACTTGTGGAGGAGTAAACATATTACTCAGTGAATTGCACAACAATTTTAAAACGTTTATTGCATAATAAAAAATTCATATTGGTTATTGAAATAGTATTAAATTAAATGTAATGTAAAATATAACTTTTACATAACATTTCACGTTAGTACATTTGGCGTTTTCAACTTAAATAATATATAATCTTCCAAATTTTTTTTTTAAATAGTGCTCTACTTTGCAAGAAAGCTTAAAATCGCGTATGTGGCCGTTGTGAAGATATACACTTAAATGTATTTTGTTTATAAATTAATGAGCAACAGTAAGCTTAGCCTCTGTGTATCACCTTTTGTGTTGAGGTTTCTTGGACATTTTTATATTTCAATGGCTTCACGGATGGTACGTTTCTGTGTTCGATGCTAGCCAAGACCCTTGTTTTTTCAAAGTCAATTTCCTAATATCGCCAGCAATAGCCAACTTATTTATGGAATACATAGAAGTACTAGCAATCGAAACACCAACACTAAAATCAAAGTTATGGCTACGTTACGTAAAAGACACATGTATCATCTGGACCCACGGAGAAGCGAAACTGAAGAAATTCCCAAAAAGATTAAGTTTACAATGGAAACCGAGAAAGAACACCAATTACATTTTCTGGATGTCCTCATAATCAAGAAAAATAATGGCAAACTAGGGCACACGCCCAGTTTCACCACCACCCGTCGCAACTGCAGTCAGTCATTAAGACACTTGTCACGCGATCCGAAAGGCTGGCGGATAATGACCATAAGAAACAAGAAGACCTGAAAATCCAAAAGACGCTTCAGCAAAACGGATTCTCCAACACCATCATCAAAAAGGCTCTTAGACCACTTCGCCGGTTAAATACCACAGAAGACGAGAAAAACAAACCAACTACGAAGGCCTTCCTTCCCTACGTGGAAGGGACAACAGAGAGTTTTTAAAAAACATAACATTGAGACAACATTTACCGCCCCAAGAAAGATCGGTCAAATACTTCCAAACCAAAAATAGAGGCACAAGGGGTGTACGAAATTCCTTGTGACGGAAGCTACGTGGGATAGACCAAATTAGTCAAACTTTAAGTATTTACGTAGTAAAAAATAACTATTTAAAAGTGAAAACGACCATTTTATTAGTAAAAAATGCTGGTACTAATTAAAATAGTAGAATTTTGACTATTTCATTTTTAGAGAGCAAACATAAAAAATATATTATTTCATTATATATTATATTGTTTGTGCACGTTGTAATAAATTGTATTATGTGTAAATTAACATTACATTACATTACATTTACCATTAAAAAATCGAACTGTAAGACACTAGTGCATGTTATTGGGGGGGGGGCTGAAGACCGAATTGGGGGGGGTACAGACCTCCCTAAAAAGGCCTACCTACGCCACTGCAGTAGCCCCCCTCTACATATCCATTTTAAAATACTACTTATAAGTATTAGTATTCGTGTATTTATTGTAAAATTTATTGGGGACATATATACCCCACCTAACCATTTGTGTAACTTTGAGTCACTTGAAAATAATGAATGAACACTCAATTTTTGTATTTTGTAATTTTTCATTCGATTTATTTATCGATATTTTTCAGTTTGTGTTGTGATAAGTTTGTAATTTATCACTCAGCAGATTTTTTAATCAAATATTTCATACATTTTATGATACATATTTTGCCTAAATTCAGACTGCTCAATTTTGTAATTAAAATGTCTGATTTAATATTTATTGTTTTGTTTAATAATTATTCCTAGTAGTTTCTATTAGCCAAATAATTGTAAGAAATCCTTAGCTACTTATTGTAAATAATTTCGTGATTTTATTACTATAGTAATATATTGTAGTCACATTTAAAATATATATCTTATATTAACCCTTAACTACTAACGTTCCAATTTCATGGCATTAGTACTTACGTGCCGTCTCAGAGACGTTTGTTGTTGAACAGGCTTTTTACATAATAGTTTTTAATTTTTAACAACATAAACTTATTATAACCTTTCTACAACATATACTGAATACCTTCAACTGTAAAGGTTTGGTAAAAAAAAGCCCATGTTGAAAAAAAAACATTTATTCTTAAATCTTAAAAAATATATAATTTTTTAACACATTAACTTAGGATTAATTTTTTTCATTATAATATTTAGTAAACGTAAAAAAAAAATTGTTCTAATAACTTAACATGGGTAAGTAAATCATAAAAAAACATAAAAATACAAAAAAAACACCGACATATAAAAAAATACAATCTGGTAAAACTACATAGACTGAGCACATTCGATACATATTTTCTTGCTGCATTCTAAACAAATAGGATTTTGACAAGTATAACAAACATAAGCAGTTTGTCTTTTTTTCTTAGAGGGGAAAGTATAGCAAGTTTTTCTTTTTGCTAAACATTCAATTCTTATTTCTGGTAAATTATCTTCTACCTTGAGTCCCAGAATATCGCAACCAACCGTAACGCAACTACTAATGTGACGTCTCCTAGATGGCGATCGATATATTTTACCAAATAAAAGTTGAGCAGAACCTAACACCCTCGCCAAATTTGGTACACTGACTGAAAACCGGCTTATTTAAAAGTAGATAAATGGTCAACCTTGAATAACAAGGCTGAGCTTGGTTTAGATGACCCAGTCTCTTTACTTCCGTCTCGTAGGCGTCACGTTAGTACTTAAGGGTTAAAATACATTTTCCAAATTATGTGTGATATAGCTTGATTTAAGATAAACCAAAAAATTAATTTATTATTAAGTGCACAAGGTTTAAAATTAAATTTGGACCTAGTTCCTACTCCCGAAAAAATGGGGTCAAAAAGACACAACCTGACCATTGTAACTTATTTCCACCTGATCATTGTCAGGTTAAAATATTTAATATTTATTTATATAGCATATATTTATATAGCATATATGCTTTATTTTAAAATAACGCATTTTATATGTTTTTCGGAGGTAGGCACATAAGCAGAGTTGAAAATATATACTTAATGCATTAATTTTCGAATGCATTAAGCCTTAATGATTAAGGTATCAATACTTATTATAAAAATAATGAGTTTATTTTTCATTATGCATTACTTATATTTACATTATATTTTTTTAATGAGTAATGTATTCTTATATATATATATATATATATATATATATTATGTTAATAAGTAATGTACCTACTCAATTTACATTACTCATTTTTTATTTTTAATGAGAAATTAATTAGTATCGAATTACTCATTTTTAGTGTGCAAGGAAGATATTTTTATAACATGACACATTTTTTTCAAATTTTGCACGGTTTGCAATAGATAGAAGTGTAATTGATCTCTTACAAAAAGCATGGCCTTTGTGAGCAGAAATAATTTATTATTTAAAATGAATCAATTTTATTAGAAAAAATTGTTTATTTTTTATTTTAATAGTCACCTTTATTGAAAGAATTAAATGTTAATACAGATACCGATGTGAACTTTTAATATAGGTAGGTACATATGTTGGCATTCAAGAAAGCAAGGAATATTACATTTTTATAATTTTAAAATTCACTTTTTTATCGCCACTTACATTATTTTTATTAACGTTAATGTAATAATTTTTAATTTTCAATAAATGCGTAAATTATAAATTAAGTCGATTAATTTTGTGTAAAAATTCTCATTTTAAACAAAATGTATAGGGTTTCGTTTTCATTTTTAAAAATATTTCTAACAAGACTGTTTTGTAATCCTTTATTTGGTTTAAAAACTTTAATACAGTCAGCACTAGCTTTATTTATATCCTTATTTTCATTTTTATCTTTTGCAGTTTTTTTATTCTTTTTAGTTTTTACTTGGGTTTGTTTAATTTCGTTTTCCTCAATTTTTTTTAAGCGCTTTAATTAATTTTCTTCTTTCTTCTTTTCTTTGTTAATTTTTATACTTTCCTTTTCACTAACAATTTTTTTAAAAAGCTGTAGATGTTATAGCATAGGGTAGTCTTTCTGTAACTCTTTTACTTGACCTTTCCGGTGTTTTAGCATATAATAAGCAATCTTCAAACCCCGTAACGTTTACTTCATTTTCTGTTTCTTTTTCTAATGTATTATTTAATTGAACATCTTCTATTTGAAAATATACTGTTTGATCCTCTATTTGAGTTTTATTTTCCTTCTTTGTATTATCAAAATTAAATTTTTTTTTGTTTCTCTAGGGTCTTTAGAGCTAAATGCTTCCTTTATTAATTTGTTTTCTAAAATACATATTTTATTTACGTTTTCTTCTTGTACAATCTCATCATTAAAAATAATAGGCATGCGATCAATTTCCTCCTCTGAAAAAATATCCAAATCTATATCCATTCCTATATCTTCATTTATTTCAATAAAGGTACTATCAATATCAAAATCCGATAAAGTATTTGGCTTGAGCAATACATACAAATGTAATAATTTAAAATTATCACATTTTGAAATACAATTTGATTTATTGTTTTGTAGGTCTTTGATTTTTGAACTTCCTATCCTTTCACAAAACTCATTAAAATTAATAGAAGTTTGTTCTTCCTTATAATTAACGATAGGATCCGCACAATTTTTCTTTCCAAGCTATTTTGTAAAATCTATTGCATTTGGATTTCATGGATATAAACCACATGCTTTAAAACCATTGGATACCACCTTAGGTTTCAGTAATACCAAACACTCTTTTAATATTGTTGCAAAATTTTCCTTTCCCAAGTTACAAAATGGATTTTTTTCTTCGCCACTCTAAAACACCTAGTTTCCATAGGTGTTTTAGAGGTTTAAAACTTGATACATCCGCTGGTTGTAATATGCGGGTGGCGTTGGGATATAAAGCCAATAAAACAATTTGTAAATCCGTGCAAAGTTTGCTAACTTCATAAGTTAGGTGGGTTGTGTGACCATCGACAAATAATATTATCGGAAATTGGTTACTTTTTTTGACTAAATATGAATAAAATATGTTTTTAATATAATCTACAAAAATTTCGGTTTTCATCCACCCATTATCACTTAGCCCAATACCCCAACCATCAGGAACACTTTGAACAATTGTTGGTTTTAATCTTTTATTGGGATAAATTATCATGGGGGTGTTATATCCCCAAATGCAGAGAATGTAAACATAACCGTAAGATTTTGTTTAGCCTGCCCTTGGTCTACTTCATAAACGTTTTTGGCGCCTTTAGGAGCTATTACTTTGCCCAATTTTGGACAAAATTGAAAACAGGTTTCATCTCCATTAAAAACCCTATGTGGATCACTAAAAATAGAATAATACTTTTTTTCTATTAAATAATTTGCAATTATTTTAAGTATAAAAAGTTACTATTTTTTCCGACAATAAAGCTTTAAAGGCAACCCCAAATTATCATACATCTGAAACCGGTTGTTATGGAAACAAAAAGCAATAAATCTGAAGATAGCTGAAAAACTTCCTAAAATCTCCTATTTAGATAAATAAACTCATTTGATGGAGTAATAGTGATTTAAATCTATATTTTTTTGCAGAATCGTTTAGAGAATTACAATACCTTTCAAAAAGGTATCACATTACTTATTGAAGATTTTGAGGTTAGGATGGCTGCCGCCATAGGGTTAGATCGGGGTGAGTTGAAAAGTGCCTTGTATTGGTTTGCCCTTTCATCCCATGAAATGGGTTTTTAAATTTTTATCGATTATCTTAAATATATTGACCATTGACAGTTTTCGGTGGGACATACACTTTTATAAGAGATCGTGTTTAATAACTATTAACAATAATAATAATAGGTTTTTAGTAAAACACTGCTTGCATTTAAATTAATATAAAAGCATTATTCGTATAAATCCTTAATGTAAAAAGATAAGTATAATTGTAAGCTTTACAATTAGTTTTGTTTTAGCTACATAAGCAATAAAATAGTGTTTTATATAAAAATAAAAATTTTAATTATTTTATTTACCTAAAAGTCCAATTTAAAAAGTAATTTTCAAGTAAAGCAAAGAAAGAAATTGAAATTTTAATAATAAAAGTCAGTAACGTGAACATTTTAAGTAAATGCGAAGTACATAATTTTAAGCATTTTATGTATTTTTTAATTACTAAGTGTTAAAAAAAATTGTTTAATTTTTATTTTAATAGTCACCTTTATTGAAAGAAAATATTAAATTTTATGAAAATTACTGATCTTTCCAGAGAAAATTATTTATTTCTATAAAAACCAAAAACATACGAAGACCGGAATCAAATATTTTCTTAATGAAGTCAAAAAAAAAAATCTAACCCAAGAAAAGTATTTTGCTTCAAACAAAGCTTAATTTTTCTGAGCCATTTTTTTCTATTTTAATATTTCCTTGATTCAACTCATGATCTGATCTTCAAAGAAGTCATTTATCACGCTGATAAAAATTATATATTATGCAGATGTATTATGTACACACTAGAAAAATAAAGAACTAATTGCTTTGTAATTAATTACAATTAACTCCCCCCTGATCATTTTTTCCTAATGTAATGGGTAACGTCTTTCGTTACACATGTTTTTAAATGTGTATACATTATAATGTACGGTCTCTTATTTCTTATTTTTTATTTTTTAATTGTTCGACATTACTCATTAATTTTTAAATGAGTACTGAAAATAATTCTCATTAATTTTTACATTAACATTTTTGCAACTCTGTACATAAGTACCTATAGGTAGTATACTCACTTTTTAAATAAATGGCGAATTTCCGATTAGGATAAAGAATAAAATAGCGTTCCAGTTGTAAAATATAGACGTTACCATAAACACAATTACAGATTACATAATAAGTATTTGAATGTTTAAAAATGTTCTGTAGCGTATTTGTTACAGTAAAAATTATTTTATTAAAATAAAAACAAATAATAAAATTAACTTCAATGTTTTAACCTTTAGTGTGGAAAACCAAATTATAGAATAACAATATTGAGTGCAACTACATTTTATTTAAAAATTTATTTATTTTTCATTTGATTTTTTTATTGAATTTAAATTTCCTGTGGAAAATGTATACAAATGCATAAAATATGAAGTGCAATCTTGAAATTCCGTTTCGAGTCGTAACGACTATTACCAAATGACCTACATTAGGCAGTCAGTTCGTTTCATAAGGGGCGTATGTTCAACTTCGCGGCGTCTTCGGTTTCTTATTTTCGACTACCAATTCAAACCGAAATACCTTAAATTTCAATAGTTTGATTTATAGCAAATATTCAAACATAACTTCCAAAAGTTTCTCTATTCTCTAACAAAGTTTTTAGTCGTTTCTATTGTTGCAATTTTCTTTATTCCCTGAAATATATAATCTTAACATTAAATCCGGAAACAAAACTTAAGTTCTTTTCATAAGCCACGAAATGGCTCTATTTTTTAAGAGAATATTAAAAAATGTACCTACTTTGTATTTTGCTATACTTACGCAATAATTTCACTTAAAAATTATAAAAATAAATAAAATGCTGCAAATTATGTACTTCGCATTTACTTCAAATATTCACGTTACTGACTTTTATTATTAAAATTTCAATTTCGTTCTTTGCTTTACTTGAAAATTACTTTTTAAATTGGACTTTCATGTAAATAAAATAATTAAAAATTGTATTTTTATACAAAACACCTAAATTTACTATCTTATTGCTTATGTAGCTAAAACCAAACTAATTGTAAAGCTTACAATCATAATTATAATCATTATTATTAATTTGTTTTTTATGACTTGTCCTATATCTTTAAAGGTTTTTGGATTAATAAATGTTTTATTTATTTATCTTTTTACATGAAGGATTTATACGAAAAAGGCTTTTATATTAATTTAAAATGAAGCAGTGTTTTAATAAAAATTATTATTATAATTATTATTCAGTTATTAAACACGATCTCTTAAAAAAGTGTATGTCCCACCGAAAACTGTATATGGCCAATATCTTTAAGATAATTGATAAAAATTAAAAACCCATTTCATGGGTTGAAAGGGAAAACCAAAACAAGGCACTTTTCAACTCAACCCGATCTACCCCTACTGCGGCAGCCATCCTAACCTCAAAACTTCAATAGGTAATGGGATACCTTTTCAAAAGATCTTTTAGTTCTCTAAACGATTCTGCAAAAAATATATAGATTGAAACCACTATTACTCCCTCAAATGAGTTTTTTATTTAAATAGGAGATTTTAGTTTTTTTTTATATTTGATACACACCCTAGTAGCAATGGAATTGGACAAGATTCTTTGTCAAGATACTTGGAAAAGCACTTTGTAAAGAATTGGACAATTCTTGACCAAGACTCTTGATCAAAATTCTTTATCCAGACTGGTGCCAGACTTGCGACAAGTCTGTGACCAGAATTCGACCAGATTCTTGGCAAAGAATTTTGACGTATACGTCAAAATTCTTGCCTTTACAGGGTGTCCCGAAATTGGGGGGCCAAACTTAAAAAGTGCATTCTTTATAAAAAAAATAACACTTGTTTGTTTAATAAACATGTATCAAAAAATGCCCCCTAACGGAGCTACGGCCCCCTGAATAGGAGCCTAAGAGGATTATTTTTTTAAAACTATTCCTAGAGGTTTGAACAGGAAGATATAAATTTTTGATACTTTGGTAATTTTGACATGGTGAATCTAGATCTTAGATCAAAACTGTTAAAATTAAATCATAGGCGTTACATTTGGGGGGGCAAAGTTACAAAAATAGCCCTAACTTTTTTCTAGGTTAATGTTTTAATTTTTGTTTATGAAATTATGAAAATTTATAGTTTTTTACGAAAAATAGGTACTCTTTATTTAGATCGTTCAGATGCACCATTTTCGAGAAAAATGCATTTATAAATAAATTACTCTCATATTATCTCATATTTTCATTAAAACGTTCATGAAGAAATGAATTTTTGGTACTTTGGTAATTTTGACATGCTGAATCTAGATCTAAGATCAAAACTTTTAAAATTTTATCATAGGCGTAACATTTGGGGGGGCAAAGTTACAAAAACATCCCCAATTTTTTTCAGAGTTAATATTTCAATTTTTTTTTATAAAATTATAAAAAATATAACTATTATAAATAACCCAAACGTCACTTTTGTCCTAAAGCCTACTAGAAAATTCTTGCCTATACAGGGTGTCCCGAAATTAGGGGGCCAAACTTAAAAAGTGCATTCTTTATAGAAAAATAATACTTGTTTGTTTAATAAACATGTATCAAAAAATGCCCCCTAACGGAGCTACGGCCCCCTGAATAGGAGCCTAAGAGGATCATTTTTTTAAACTATTCCTAGAGGTTTGAACAGGAAGATATAAATTTTTGGTACTTTGGTAATTTTGACATGCTAAATCTAGATCTTAGATCAAAACTGTTAAAATGGAATCATAGGCGTTACATTTGGGGGGGCAAAGTTACAAAAATAGCCCTAACTTTTTATTCGATATTTTTCTATTTAATGCCAATTAAACTTAGAACAGTAGTAAATATGGCGGTATATCTGCATAAAATAACCATAAATCATCGTAGGGTCATCGGACGTTAAAAAACGACAAAAACACGTTTAACGTCTAGGATTCCCGTACAGCACACTACATCCCATGGACGTCCATTATATATGTATTTTTTTGTGTTTTAAATTAGGACCTTTATGCAAATTTATTGTAGAGAGAATAAGACAAAATAAGCGTTAAACTGACAGATGCCTATTCTCAGTTTTTTGTATTCAAATGACAAAGTGGGACTTGCGTGGAACCAAATACTGTAGAATGTATTGTACAGTATTTGGTGGAAAATAGTACCTATCTGTAATACAATGTAAGTTTTGAAAAAAAAAACGCATTAAAACAGTATACCAAGTATACCTATACGGTTTTAACACGTTTATTAATGTTAAATTAGAAGCTTTATAGCCTGCTCTAAATTTAAATGTTTTAACATTATCGTTATAAAAATTTATTGAAATTAACGACTTTTTATTTAACTTACCCGCTGCAGTAAAATAAGCACTCCCGCTGTTTACGTGTTATGTACGTCAGTGGCGGCTGGTGGATTTTAAGTATACCAATATCTCAGTTATTAGACATGGGACCCACACCAAATTTATAATAGTTTATATTGACATTAAATAAACAAGTTCGGCGCAAACAGAATTTAAATTGAAGTTTGCGAAAAAAAGTTAGTTTTTCCTGTCGCCTACCCTGCCTCCAGGCCCCCCTATTTGAGATAATTCAAATTAAAGTGGTGCAATTTATTATCTACTATAATTTATCGACAAATTTAAAATTTTATTCAAAAAATCCAAATATTACAGATTTTATTCGATTTTAATTTTTTATTATTTATTTTATTTTAAAAAATAAAAAAATATTTAAAATGGTATAAAAACTGTAACATTTGGATTTTTTAAATAAAATTTTAAATTTGTCGATAAATTATAGTAGATAATAAATTGCATCACTTTAATTTGAATTATCTCAAATAGGGGGGCCTGGAGGCAGGTTAGGCGACAGGAAAAACTAACTTTTTTTCGCAAACTTCAATTTAAATTCTGTTTGCGCCGAACTTGTTTATTTAATGTCAATATAAACTATTATAAATTTGGTGTGGGTCCCATGTCTAATAACTGAGATATTGGTATACTTAAAATCCACCAGCCGCCACTGATGTACGTCCATTGCTTACAATGTCATTAAATGTACATCCGTTAGTAACATGGTGACTTATCTTAAATTAGTCAAACTTTAACTATTTAAGTAGTAAAATATAACCATTTTAAAGTGAAAACGACTAGTAAAAAATGCTGGTACTAATTCAAATAAACTGCGCACCACTCAATGTGTCGCGACCAAAAAGTTAGTTCTTTTTCAAAACGACATAACTTTTTTGTTTCTTGGACGATTTTATTTTGGTCTGTGATGTCTCCTAGCCCCATCCCCACATAACATGCTATGGATATGGATATTTTATGGATATATTTGATATATTCTTTTATGTATATCCATTAGTGAATATTTTATGGATATACTGAATATATTTTTTCATGTATATCCATAAAATGTCCATAAATGGATGTACTTGATACATTCTTTCATGTATATCCATTTATGGATATTTTATGGACATACTTTGTATAACTTTTATATAATAAAAAAATATAACTATAATTATATTATATTAAACTATAATAGTATACTATAGTTTTAATTTTTTACTGAAATTTTTAAATTTTATATTATAAGCTTAGAATATACACTGGAATCAGTGTAGCCATCCTTTGAAAAATCGTTTTTTCTCCACTTGTTTAAAAAATTCCCTCTTGTATAGAAAAAATAAAATTGATTAAAAAAAATAAATATCTTTTCAACAAAAACTAAGTACAAGACAAACCTATAAAAAATGAAACTATGTGGAAAAATAAACACTGTAATATAAATTTTAATTTTTATTATTGCTGTTTAATTTTTGTGTAAAATTTATTTAAATTTTTGGGTATTTGAATTAGTTTTAAAAAAATCCCGTTTTGAGCTACTTTTTCCAACGATCCAAATATAACAGGTAGTTTAAATTTTAAAAACAATGCACAAACACCATGTGACATGCGCATTTTTATTTCTTTTTCAATGAGAAGTGCATTTATATTTTTTTTATTTTTAGGAAAATCAAGAAGCGTCATCTCTATTTTGTTTATTTAAAAAAAATACTTTTTTGTTTGTTTATTTAAAATAGTTTTTTTTTGTTTTTCAAGATTTTTATTACATACCCTAACAATATGTTATGGATATCCATTTTCGGGTTTTTTAATATACATAATATATACCATGGATATATTATGGACATTCAGGAATATACATCATGGATATACTATGGATGTCCATATTACGAGTTTTTTAATGTACTGGATATATTATGGACATCCAGGAATATACATAAGATATACGTCATGGATATACTATGGATATCCAAATAGAGGACAAAATCATATTTTATGGATATCCATGGTATATCCATACGATATTCGCGAATATACGAATATGCATAGATGTATATCCTATGTATATCCTATCATAGGATTCCTATGTATATTTTCTTGTTATGTGGCAATTCATAATATAGATATGAAGCTCAAGGTTCTTCAAGTAAATTTCCTACAGGGTGATATGTTAAACGGTGAAAATTTTCAATAACTTCATTCAAGCCCCGTTTGTAAAAAAATAATTTTTTTCTCGTTTTTACTTTGAAATAATGAAGTATTATGTCTTACCTTGAAAGGTTTTTTAAATTTTTCGAATTGGAATCGTATACGATTGCTATAGCAACGAAAATATGATTTTTTTTTTAAAAGAGTACATTTAAGGCTTTTTTGTAGGCAATTTAACAGCCGGGAATTGTTTTAGAATTTTTATTCTTAGTGATTTTGGTTTTATCTGAAACTTAAATTTGACAACTGAATCACAAGCAGGAGGTCAAAATTATAAAGAAAACATGTCACGAACGTAAATATCGGTTCAGGATTGGTTTTCGCAAATTTTCACCAAAATATCATTTTAAAAAAGTTGTCTTTGCCTACCAAAAAGCCTTAAATGTACTCTTTTTTTAAAAAAATCATATTATCTTTGCTAAGATTCCAATACGAAAAAATTGAAAACCTTTTCAAGGTAAGACATAATACTTCATTATTTCAAAGTAAAAACGAGAAATAAATTATTTTTTTACAAACGGGGCTTGGATGAAGTTGAAATTTTTGACCGTTTTACATATCACCCTGTACGAAATTTACTTGAAAAATCGTGAGGTTCATATCTATAGCATGAATAACCAGAGGATGGGGCTAGCAGAAATCACAGACCAAAATAAAATTGTTCAAGAAACAAAAAAGTTATGTCGTTTTAAAAAAGGACGAACTTTTTGGTCGCGACACATTGAGTGGTGCGCAGTTTAGTAGAGTAGATTATTGTGAATTTAATAGAGTAGAGTATTGTGAATGATGCTACTCAGGGCCGGACCTAAGGGGGGTGTAGGGGGGGGGAGTCCATTTGTCCTCTTGGGCCCTCTATCCATGGACATACTGTATAAAAAAATAAGTTGGTTTTTTATCGTCTCCGCCCCCCCCCAAAAAAGTGTGCCTCGGTACGGCTCTGATGTTACTGTAGAATGAGAACCTCTACTCTATAGATTTCTGGTCAAATTCTTGTCAAAATTCTGGCCACAGTCTGGCTCAAGTCTTGCCCAATAATCTTGGCCAAGAATCTGGAACAATTCTTGTCCCATTCTTGATAAAAAATCTGTACAAAGTATCTTGACCCATTCTGGCCCAAGTCTTGCCCAATAATCTTGGCCAAGAATCTGGAACAATTCTTGTCCGATTCTTTATAAAAAATCTGTACAAAGTATCTTGACCCATTCTGGACCAAGTCTTTGACAAAATTGCTACTAGGGCACTTTCAGAAAATACATCTGTCAACTTCAGCTGTCTTTAGATTTATTGTTTTTTGTTTCCATAACAACCGTTTTCAGATGTATGATAATTTAGCTTTGCCTTTATTGTCGTAGTAATAGTTTTATACTTAAAATATTTGCGTAGTATGATAATATCGAATAAAACCTGATACACCCTTTTTGCATTTAGATACTGGATGGTTGTTAGTGATATTCGCCTAAAAAGCCATTTATTTAAATTGGTTTTAAAATGTTCCCTCATTAGGTCTGACATTTTAATATCAAAAGGGGAGCCAACTTGGAATTGCCTATACATTTTGTTTAATGGGCATTTTAACATTTTTACAAAAAATTAATCGACTTAATATTGGTAATTTACGAGTTTATTGAAAATTAAAAATAATTACATTAACGTTAATAAAAATAATGTAAGTGGAGATAAAAAAGTGAATTTTAAAATTATAAAAATTAAATATTCCTTGCTTTCTTGAATGCTAACATATGTACATATTAAAAGTTCACATCGGTATCCGTATAAACATTTAATTAGGTTATTTTTTCTTACTCACGCTAAAAACGTGTACGTACACTTACATTAAAAGGAATTATAATTTAAATAGGAGTCATTATATTCTTTTTTAATTTATCCAACCTTTAGAATAATTATATTTGCTAAAACGGAAAGCTTCATTACGGAAATTTCACAACATGGTTTTGAAATAGGGGTCAAAATTAGCTACATGCAAAATACAAATTACAAAACTACCCTTAAATATGCTTATATTTATTTGAAATTGTATACGTTGTATACGTTTATTATAAAATCTAATACAGTATCGGCCAAAAATATGAAAACATTTTTATAAATTTAGTTTACAATATTTTGACATATTTTTTCCTATATGAATTTATTTTTAGATTCCTTGTAAAATTCTGAGCATAATTCATATAGCAAACCATATACCTAAACTCAACTGTTTCTGAAATTCGAAATGTTTTTTTAAATTGTTAGAAATCAAGAAGCCTCAGTATACCAAAATTTGTATTTAAAATTAATTACTATAGTTATATAATGTCAATATGTCTTGTTAATAAGTAAAAATGTGGTACTCAGACAGAGAAACACAAACTATTTCAAATTATTATCTTAAAAATTATTTAAATATTTTAGAAACGGTTGAATTTAGGTATATGGTATGTTATATGAAATATGCTTAGAATTTTACAAGGAGTCGTAAAATAAATACATATATAGGGTGATCCATTGAAAAAAAATAAACTTTTTGTTATCCCTGTATACTGATCAATTTTCCAATTTTCTTTATACGTAGAAAAAAAATATTTTTTAGTACCTACATAACCACACTTTTAAATTTTTTGGGAGACTTAAAATAAAAAAGTTAAAGGAGGGCGACATTATAGGGGATCACCCTGTACAAGCTTTGTAACTATAATTCAATTTAAATTAAAAATTATCTTAACAAAAGTATGGAAACCTAGTAAAAAATGTTTAACAAATAAGGATAAATAAATAACACTAGGCAACAAATTTTAACTTAAAAAAAGGTCCTGGTTAAAAATAGAATTTTTCGATTGTTTATGACTGAAATAGATCCAAAATGTTTTAAAAAAAATTTTCTGAAGTCGGAAATAAAAAATAGGAGCACAGTATTTTGGTACCATTTATTGCATAGATACACCATTTGAAAATTTTAGGATGACGTTACTTTTAACTTATATTTCAGCATTCCATGAACAACATATCTGTACATATTGTAAAAATTTAAGGCATGTTTTTTTGGTGTTTACTGTTTTTTATCGTTCGAATTATTTTGTTTACTTATTTTTATCGTTATTATTTAACAATTTTTCTTTGTATCATGGTGCTGCCCGTATCGTCTAAACGAGACTTTGGAAAATTTTTTGGTCGCCGGATTTGCGTCGAGCAGGTGAAAATCTATAGGACTGTGCTATTTTTATTACCGACCTTTTTTATTTACTTATTTTTATCGTTATTATTTAACAATTTTTCTTTGTATCATGGTCCTGCCCGTATCGTCTAAATGAGACTTTGGAAAATTTTTTGGGCGCCGGATTTGCGTCGAGCAGGTCAAAATCTATATGACTGAGCTATTTTTATTACCGACCTTTTTTTATTGTTTACTAGTGTAATCAACCAAATTGACAAGAATTAGTGGAGCCATATTTTATTTATAGGTAGGTACGAGGGGTAAACCACTTTAAAATCAGGAAGACCATCCTTCAGCGTTATTTGGACGTTGTGAGCTTTTTTCTTATTCGACCCTTATAAAATCAATAAGAAAAAATCCTTATCAAAAATACCTAAATATCTCTTAGAGACGCATTGCGCATTATTACACTTGTAATTTTTTAGCCATTAATTCGTAAGCGATTTTTAATTTAAAAAAAATCAGTGGTTGACCCCTCGGGTACCTACTTTTTTAAAGGTATTTATGTGTGAGTTTAGTATGTCCAATAGGGTGGGTCAAATATCTTTTTCGAAACCAATTAGGTAATAGCAAAAATATTAATCTTTAGAGCAAAAAAAATTATGTGCGAATGAAAAAAAAATTGGTTGACATATGTCAAGATATCTTATGCTCGCCAACGGCACCTAAAGTTCAATTACGTTCGTTAGTAAATGAATAAAATTAGTAACAAAATGTACAAAACTAATTTTTTACTTCTAAAAAAATGTTTTTTTTTACTTTCAGTTTTTTCAGTGCAATTGTCGAGCCCAAGATGTTGACCCATTTTTTTTTGTATATAATTTTTTTCACCTTAAAGATTTATATTTTTGCTTTATTACAAAATTAATTTAAAAAAAAATAGATATTCGGCCCACTCTAATGTCCAAGTCTAAGCTGGGAAAATACTATCTGATTCTTTATTTTAGAGGTGTATCAATGAATGAAAACATATTTGGTTTGACTTTGTAAAGTCATTTAATTTTTTGTTAATTTCATCTTTTTTTTAAATCCGACTTGGGATCTCATCTATATTCCTTGTTTTTGAATTTTTTTATAGCTTCTTTTGCTAAATTCTCTGCAGACGAATTTGATGTCGATGTCCCAAAATCACTGGATAAAATTTCCTTCACCATATTTTTCGAATTCGCAGAAGTTATTTAATTTTTATAGCTACCTGCCAATTTTGTTATATTTTTTGTGTTTACAAAAGTCGCTGATATTCTATCATTGGGAAAAAGTAAACAAAAACAAAGTCGGTGCGTGCTCGCAAAATAGATCAGAAACACTGTGCTCTCATTGGCGGCCTTAAAAATTAAATAACTCCTGCAATTTTGCGAATTCAAAAGAATGGTAAATAAAACTAGTTACTCTAAGATTCTAATTTTGTGATGCTACTATTTTTGGGAAAACCTCATTGGCGGCATAAAAAAATTAAAAAAATGGTAAACGAAATTTTATCTTCGCAAGGAATCGACCTCATTTCGTTTGGTACGGTGATTTTAGGACACCCTGTATATGGAAAGGAAGTATTGAATAAATATGTTTTAGAGCGGTCAGGAAGGTTACGGATTTCGTTTAGGAAGGGTAAATTTTTACCTATCCTTCAGAAAATGTATTCTAAACAAAAAAATTTAATACTTGCATTTCAATAATGCTTTGCTTGTCCGTCTTAAAAAAATATTATATAAAAACACAGGGAAAAAAGTGCTTTGGTCGTGAACAATTGGACCTATTGCCCCATTGTATCCGCGCCTGAAAAGATGATTCAGGTTTGTTTTGTAAACATGTTCTTAAGCCTCTAGGAAATATGCTTCAGTTTAGATCTCGGAGATTCGTCACCCCGGCTCTAGTTTTGAAGCATCCTTGTAAAGCAGTTTGTAGTTCTGGTATTTGGCAATTGTTTAAAAAAAATAATATTCTTAGAAGTTTATGGTTGGTATTTTCTTTTACTACGTTCGCGGCATATGTACAACTAAGGAAGTTTCTGCCAATGCTGAGGGTACCTATATTCTTTTGCTTTAACATAAAGGCTTTCGTTGGGAGTAGTTCTGTAAGCCCCTAAACAATTCTAAAACAGCTATTTTATATATATATATATATATATATATATATATAAATATATATATATATATATATATATATATATATATATATATATATATATAGCCGGTATATATACCGGCTATGCTCTTCAGTGCCATTTTGTTTGCTGTGGAGTATGAAATTGATCCATTACACAGCCACACAAAAAAAAAAAAGTGTCGTGATCTGGGGATGCGACATATGCTTTCCTATGGATTTTGACGCGCTGAATCCGAATCCGATGTCAAAATTTGTCCTCCAGGTCCGCGTTTCAACCTAACCTCAAAAAACGTGAAAAAATTGGTATTTTCTGTTCTGGGGATGAGGCATGTCGATTCTTATGTTTTTTGATGCATTGAATGTAAATAATCCCTCAGAATCGATCGCACTCGTTGTTATTTTGACTCTTACCTCGAAAAAACGCAATTAAATGAAATATACTGAAATTGTGATATACTGCCTTGAAGGCTAGTTTTTTTTTTGAAAGCCTATATCAGCGGAGTCTCATTCTTACAGTTGACGTAAACTAACTTTAACTTACCTAACCTAACCTTAAATCAACTAATTTAACCTAAACTGGCCTTATATAACCCTTATCTTCTATCGCAGATTTTACTATTCTGTAAAAAGGTAAATTTTAACACGATAAGCAATGTGTTTTACGATGCAGGGATTCGGAACCCCAGTATCGTAAACCACTTTCTTTCTGTGCCTGCCATGACGGCATGAACGCCGTTTACCCAGCGACTCAGCCGGTATGGATCCGTTGCCCACCGTCACCACGTGGAGGTGCCCTGGTTACAGGCACAAGCGAAAAATGCTAAAATGGTCAGCGATATCATTTTGTTCACCCATTCTTCTAGAAATCCAAAAATAAAGAGAATAAAACAGTAAATTTCATATTCATTTCGTTGTAAAGACATTGCTTATCGTGTTAAAATTTACCTTTTTACAGAATAGTAAAATCTGCGATAGAAGATAAGGGTATAAGGCCAGTTTAGGTTAAATTAGGTGATTTAAGGTTAGGTTAGGTGAGTTAAAGTTAGTTTACGTCAACTGTAAGAATGAGACTCCGCTGATATAGGCTTTCAAAAAAAAACTAGCCTTCAAGGCAGTATATCACAATTTCAGTATATTTCATTTCATTGCGTTTTTTCGAGGTTAGAGTCAAAATAACAACGTGTGCGATCGATTCTGAGGGATTATTTACATTCAATGCATCGAAAAACATAAAAATCGACATGCCTCATCCCCAGAACAGAAAATACTACGTTTTTTGAGGTTAGGTTGAAACGCGGACCTGGAGGATAAATTTTGACATCGGATTCGGATTCAGCGCGTCAAAATCCATAGGAAAGCATATGTCGCATCCCTAGATCACGACACTTTTTTTTTGTGTGGCTGTGTTATCTATTTTTGATCGTATAAGAGCTATATATAAAACTGCATGGACCTAATATTATTTTTGATCGTATAAGAGCTATACATAAAACTGCATGGACCTAATATTATTTTTACACTGCTTTATCAAAAACTAAGTAAGCCAGGACTAAATCCGGTTTACCATTCAAAATAGCAAAAAATTGTTGGGGAAAACATGTAAAATGCTATTTTTGAATACATGTGGACTTAATACAGGTAGGGTACAGATATATATATCTGTACCCTACCTGTATTAAGTCCACATGTATTCAAAAATAGCATTTTACATGTTTTCCCCAACAATTTTTTGCTATTTTGAATGGTAAACCGGATTTAGTCCTGGCTTACTTAGTTTTTGATAAAGCAGTGTAAAAATAATATTAGGTCCATGCAGTTTTATGTGGTAGTAAGTCCCATAATACTGTTAGGCTCGGCGAGATTAAACTGTATAATGGACTGTATATGAGGACCCTAGAAGCCAAGGGATACAAGTGACATTTAAAAAAAAAGTAGTTATGTACAGAAAAAGGTAGTAAATGGTACATTTTACTTAGTATCCAAGGGATATAACTGAATTCTAAGCTAAGACATGTTGAAAAACCGAGTCATAAAACCACAAACAATTTTGACCCCCAATTACAAGTGTTTTTTTACTTTAAAAATGATTATTTCAAAACTAAACAAAATGTACTTATACCCCTTGGCTTATAGGGTCCTCATATATTAAGTCCATCGTTTAGTAAATTAATATCTTCTGGTTCCAAAGTTAAATGCGTTTACAACCTTAATTTTGCTCTCCTAAACAATTTCAAAGTGTGATCAAATACAGTTTGGTTTAGTTGGTACAGTTTGGTTCAGTTGGTACAGATATAATTTTAAGAGTATTTCTTTTTTCGTTTTTGAGCTACATGTTTTAAGGTTTTTTATGCAATTTTAAGAAAATTCTGTATCTTTGCTTCTAGTTAAACAACAAGGTCATCAACATATAATCTATATTTGACTGGTAGGTGTATATTTTAAACAATATTGTTTATGGCAACACTAAGTACTAAACATTAAGGGTTCTGCTTTCAGAAAAGTGTCCATTATTTTAAACTTTAAAGGTTTTATTGATTAAATAAATAATCCTTATACACCTATGTCCTTAAGCTTTTGTAGGACATCTCGTTTCCAGACTGTGTCGAATGCATTTTTTTATATAAAAAAAATAGGTTTTGTTTCAGAGCAAAACTTTTATGGAGCATATTTAGGATGTTGTATAAGGTGCATAATATGCACCTTATACAACATGCACTGCATATGTTTTCATGGAAACCACAAAGTTGTAAATTAGGTTATTAGTCTTTTGTTAAAAATGCTTTAAAGTGTTTTGCACATCGTGCAAGTAAGTACGATACGATTCAGGTTCAGTGGTGTTTTTATTATTTTTAGCAATATTTATTATAAAGGTTAGGGCTCTTTGTTTGGGAATGTTCTTGTTGTTAATATTGTATTGAGTAGATTTGGGAGATATATTTTTTTCTTTGTGGTAGGTATTTTAGAAATATTGGTGGTATACGTTTTTTAGTGTAAATTCTAATTCATCCAAGGTCATGGGATTATTAATTGGCGTATTATTTTTAATAGTTATTATTACATTTACAAATAAGCACATTTTTGAAAATTTCTTTTAGTGTTATTTTTTTATTTAGTCTAACAGGGTTTATTTCGGCCAATATAGTAATAAATTCAAAAGATGTCAGCATGCTACTTTGACGATTCCATAAAAACCTATTTAAAACTAGTCCTGAACTTTTGATGAGATTATCAGCACAATAACTTACATAACCGAGGATATTACAAAACTAAACTACGTTGGTCGGAAATAATTCTGAAATATTGCAATATTTTCAGAGGAAACTTTGTTTCTCATCCC
Source organism: Brassicogethes aeneus (assembly GCA_921294245.1). Taxonomy (NCBI): domain Eukaryota; kingdom Metazoa; phylum Arthropoda; class Insecta; order Coleoptera; family Nitidulidae; genus Brassicogethes; species Brassicogethes aeneus. The sequence goes on from OV121132.1 coordinate 39,848,621, forward strand.
CTTATCTAAGTTATACGCACTGTTTACAAAAACTTTTTTATAACAAAACGGCAAAGGCAATCTGTTATCCGTGACTTTGGGTGCTTAACGTATTTATTTTACAAAACTTTTCACATTAATTTTCAATTTTGTCGGTCATGAAATTATTTTTTTGTACATAACATGCCCTCAATATTTACCTATGCATATAAATGAAAAACCTCTGACGCTTTCATTTATTTTGTGCTTACCCAATGTTTTGTAAAAGCTTTAAAATATGTACCTAATTAAAGGAAAAAATATATTCTAAAAAAACATAATTTTATTAATGGATGGATATTGTAATTATTAAATAAAAAGTTATTTTATATAATAATAATAATATTTTTTCACTACATAAACCTTACAAAATTAAATATAAAATAGAATAAAATAAGTGGTAAAATAAATACAAAGTTTAAATCATATATTTTTAGACCAGCTTAGTATGGTTAACTTCCCTTTTACCCATAATGTTATTTGATAATTTGTGTCTTTTTTAACATCCTGTTTCTTAGTCACTGGCAACATGATGCAAAAAATCCAACAATACACTTAATTTTTCGTGTTTTATACCATACATCCTTTATAAGACTGTTTTAATGACTCATTCTTTTATCTACTCCTATTGCATAATATTGGGTTTTTTCTTAAATAATGATAAACATTATAAATTTCCTGCCCAACCCTGCTCGGTGCTAACTACTACACCACCGAGGGCGGTGTAGTAGTTAGCACTGCGGACTACAAGCCGAGAGGTCGTGGGTTTGAATCCCACCAGGGGTATGTATGGCTGTTTATTTGTGTGTGTCAGTGTGTACCCCTGTAATTGGGCCTGGTGCCTGTTAGAAGCACATTCAAGTAATAATAATAATAATAATAATAATAATAATAATAATAATAATAATAATTTGAACCAATCGGGTTTTAAATTGGGAGAAGGCGACTTTAATAACATTTAAAACTGGTGAAAAGTGAGGTTAATCATTTGACAGATGTCAGATTTTATTTAATTATTTTTGAAAATCATGTAATTATCTACTTATTCGAGTAGATAAAGTATAATGTTACACCTCGAAATTATGCGCATTATTCTCTCTGATGATTTAAGTCTCTTGTCTGGGGCCTCGAGATGCAAACCTCATCCTCAAGAATAATACGATTAGCTTGAATTATTAACAAAATCGGGCCGATTCACTAACATGTGTCGTAAACGTATTAGTTATATTTAATCGACCTGATTGGCCGGATTGGCCGATAACCACTGATCTAGTGGCTCATGTTAGTGAATTGGCCTGAATATAGGGTTTTGCATTTTTGCATTTTCAAAAATGAACCCACACTGGCCTAAATCATAAATATTGCATAGAAACTAATAAATAGATTCCAAAAATTTTAAACTCGATGAATATTTAGAGGTCGCTACCAGCGATTTTCGTATTTTTGCACATCCGAGCCGCAAAATTATAACTGTCCATAATAGTTGATAACTTCGTTACTTTTTACTCAATATTATTGAAAATTTAAGGAGAACCTAGTTTCTTAATACACTCAAAGAAAGTTTATTGAACTTTCTTGAAAAAAAAATTTGTAATAAAAACTTACAATCTTATAAAACAAAAAAGAATTTGAATCGCGCTATGATGGTACCGTAAAAAACTTAGTAAACAACACAAATATAATTTAGCGTATATAACATGTATGTCCTTAAATCATTTATGACGTATTTTTACAAAATTTCTTACATTTTGATGCCAAATTTAATTAATTTTACCAAGTGCCTATTGCCCTACGCCCTATTTACAATTAAAATAAAATAACGTTAACTGCAAAATTATGCACTGCTCTGATATTTTTTTATAAAAAATAGTATATTATAGAGCAGGCTGAGGAAGCTCATATTATAGCCCAGTCAGAAAATTCGAGGCTAAAGGTTCTATTCTATCCTATCCACGTGCCAGCGTGTTTTCGCAAATTTAAGGTCCAGATTAAAGAGTGTTTGCAATGCGATGGTGCACATCTGGATAGTGTTATTAAAAAAAAAAGAATTTTCAGAATTTTTGCAAAATATCAGGATCCAGAAGGTCAAATATAAAAGTAATAGTGTAATGGCTTTACCAGAATCTAATCCTATAATGATATCATCTGCAATATTTATTAAAGCAGAAGCACAGCTGTGGTTAGGCCTAAATCCCGATTGATATGCAGGCAAAATTTTATAATCATTTTAGAGAAAATAGGCAGAATACCTACATATCGGGTTGTAGGATTGTTGTTCTTGGGTATTGGCAGTACTAGGCCCTGTTTCCAGCATTCCGACACAATACTTTTTTCTATGCAAAAATGTGTTATAACAGGTATTATATAAGGACAGCACAATTTTAAAAAAGTAATATTTATTCCATCTATACACATTGCCTTAGTTTTAATGAGAGTTATAGTTTTGTTTATTATTTCATCTGTGGTTGCCCACAGATCACCTTTCTAAGAAACTAACATCAGACATTTATTCAATTAGAAGAAAACGTTTTATCGTGGGCAAAAATGCTGCTATACTTGTTTTGCACATTTTCAAAGCATTTTCACATATGCTCTGGGGTTCATGTTCGGAATCATCCAGAATATGTCAACAACAAAAAAGGGCTATCAGAGCAATAATCAGAGGACCGCCAACAACAAGCTGTAGAGAACTATCTTTAAAATACTTTCCATTCCAAGATGCTACATTCACCAAAATCAGACCAACACACGCAAAAATTTTTTTTTGCTTAAATTGACTTTTGGTTGGATTTTTATAAATGTTTAGAGTTTTGTTTACTTACATTTAAGACAGGCAGTGCACTTTTTATTTTTTTTTTACGTTTTTTCAGAAAAACGTGTTTAGCTAGCTTTATATATCTCCACTGTGTTTACCAATTTGAAATCCAAAATTTAATTCAATAAAAAAAGTTGTTATAAAAATAATTTGAAATAAAATGTACTTAGTTCACAAACTTTTGACTCCAATTTTTTATTTTAATTTTATTAAAAATTTTATGCTTTTTTTAAATATGTATGTTAAGTTACGTTTTAAAAGAAACCATTCCGATTCTTTGTTAAAAAAACAATACCATTAATATTTTCTTTTAGTCACTGTATTAGTGAGTTAAACTCTAATTTATAAACTCCTATTACCAAGTGATAGTGTATAAAAATCATGTTAAGTATTTGTTTTAACAAAAAAAAAGTAACGATATTGCGTGGAATTTTCCCTTGGATGTAATCTATATCGTGAGTTGTAATCACAAATAATTTTAAATTGGTTTATCATAAACTACTTTTAATAAAAGCGACGGTAAATATCCACTTTGTTGTCGAAAAATTCTATTGCGTTACCCTAAATTCCATTGCGATACCATTAGGTAACATAGTGGACTCGGTAACGCAGTGGACAAAGTTTTGTGAAACCATATTTAAAAAATAAGACATTACAGTCATTAATTACTCTCAATGAGCTTTTGTGCCCTAAAATAAACATAATCATGAAAAATAGTATTTTTTCTTACCTTATTTTTATTATTTTTTTGAGTAACTTAGCGGACAAACAATTATTACATTCGCGTTACCCGCACCTGTTTCAACCGATATCTTCTTCATGATTGAATAAATAAATTCAGCTGGGTAATGTGCACGTCCGTACATCATTTGTGGATCACGTGAGTGCCAAAAAAGTTGCCATATATGTTTTTTTAAATATTCTATCGGTAACGCGACGGACGTAACGCAACGGAAAAAATGTCTGGGACATGAGTCAAATTAAAAAATAATATATATTAAAATTAATTATTTTATATATAAATTGTTTACTGTATTAAGGTAGTTGTCGTTGTACAATATTGTCAAAAAATTTTAGATTATACGCACCGTAAAAGTATACGAGATTGTAGCTAAGTGATTCATAATTTTTTCGTAAGACTGTACCCTGGAGACGTTACCTTTACGTAATACTTTCAAATATTTTCATAAGTTTTAATCCGGCAACGTCGCTTATGCTCAACCAATAGATATATTGGAGACTGAATCAGTGTGTTTGAATTTACTGCGGAAATAATATCTATACTCGCGTACAGCGTTGCCAAGTTGTTTTTATCTGACAATAGTGATGTATACTTTTCACAAATTGTTGAACTTTAAACGGTTATTTATAAACAATCGGACGGTCAAAAATTTTTAATTATTTTTTTTTAAACTCAGCAAAAATACATTAAAAGACTGTTAGTTTTTTGAAAGCTTCTGACAGTTAGTTTTTTTTATAACTAAGAAACTGGTACAGAACTACAGAAAGCGTACACAATCCATGTTAATTATCCAATTTTTAATTGAATTTATCTCGGTTTATAGACGGTCAATCGACTTCAAATTTTAAGGATAATTGTATTGTCATGTCCTTAATAAGTATACAAAAATTTAAAATTTTCTGATGGTATGCTTACAGCACGACAACTACCTTAACTAAGAATGTTGCTATAAAGCAACACAAAGTTCTGGTTATTCAATATTAAAAAAAAAACATGTATGTATTACATACTATGTAAGTTTTATAAAACGCTAATGGGACATTCGAAAATGTGTGTTTCACAAGTTTCAAAATAAAAAAAAAATTATTCTGAAATAACTAAACAAACATTTTCTAAAAGAGTTTACTAAGGGCTTGTTAGGCTTTCACTTTGGTTGTTAAATCAATAAGATCCGATAATTTTTAACAAAGTTATTGGAATTCAAACTTACGGACAGCGGAAGGCGGGTGTTTTTTGAAAACGACCCATATACTGTTATATATTGTTACCTTATTTATATACTTTTTTTCTTAATATTTTTAAACTTACCTATTTATTGTTAAACGTTTTTTATTCATACGTCTCTTGTACATTTCATATTATTATGTTTTTATTTACTGTTTTGTCACGCCTTGTAAATTTTAAATTTAAATAAATCTCTATAACATTCGAATAACTATTTAACTTACAAATTACAATTTTAGTCAGACCTGTCTTTAAATAGTATATTCTGTAACAAGTTTGGAATATAGCATATTCCGCTCGAGTGAAGAGTTTGTCACACGAGACGAAGGCGAGTTTGACGGTTTCACGAGAGCGGAATATGCTATTCCAAACGTGTTTCAGACTATACTTTTTCTACGTTTCTAAAAAATACCATAGAAAAATAATTTTATTGGAAGAAAGTGAGGTTGGATCGGTCTAAAATTTGTTAGATATTAAAAATAGAGATGTCGCCACGAGTGTTTATTCTCATCAGATGATAGAATATTTCATTCTGTAACATAGGGTCAAATTCCGTAATAGGAGTTTATAACTGTTTAATACTATACAGCTTTTTATAAGAATCTTATAAAATTAAAAATAATAAATTAAATTTTTCTTAGTTCTACAATTCTACTAAGGGTTTTTTTGCCAAGTGCATATAATCTTGCTATAAAAATTCAAGTATTTTTAAAAATACCTCACTACCGTACTAATAATTTGTTTTTATAAGGTATGATACTTTTTTTGAATGGCTACACCATCTCCGTCACTGGTGCCACCCAATTTTACGTTTGGAAACGACAGACAGCCGCTAATTTCTGGCATATCCGAGCGCATCTATAGCCCATAGTCGTTCACCTGTCTTAGACCATTGTGTCGGGCTTCCGTTCACAGGTGCTCTGCGCCTCTTTGTCCCCCGCTGCCGAGTCCGACCACCCGAGGGGCAGAGGTTAAGACGTTGCGGGGCTGAAACGCCGTTACAGTTCCGTGAGTCGGGTGTGAACGCCGACTTCTCCCACGATTGTACCCATGGTACAATAAAAATTATAGATAAATTTATTTATGTATGAGTCATTAAGACAGGCAAAATGAGGATGTACGGTGTAAACGAAAATGAAATTAAAAGTGTGTGTATTTATCAAATTATCAAATAAAAAGTCATTATTAACTATTACCTAGGTACATATTAGAAGACATTCGTGACCATTGGCTACAATGACATAAATTTAAATAATTAGCTAGTTAAATGCATTTTTATTTTTATTTTAGCTGTATATATAATATACTCTCTATACAGGGTGTTTCAGAATAGGATGCTGAACCTTAAGGGTGTGAATCTTTAGTTGATTTTAAGAAAAAAACTAAAAAATAAACCTATGACCTAAACCTCTTAATTTTTGAGTTACAGGGTGTTTATCATAACTTTAATAACTTCCTAGATATTTTTATAAAATTTGGCACACGCCTTCTAAGCATTAACAGTAAGTTTTTGATGTAGAAGATTTTTTATTTTTTTACCAGTGGTGTTCGTACAGGATGTGGTCTAGATATTTTTGGAAAAATATTATGCACGCCACTGCTATTTAAAAAAAAATAATTTTTAAATCCCCATTCATTTTAGGGCAAATTTGATTTCTCGACCATTTTTCGTACGACTAACGGTTTTCGATGAAAAAAACAAAAAGAATTTAATGCGCATATTGAGAAAACAATGCCATATTTTAAATATTACTCATGTTCTAGTTTGGAGAATTAATAATAATAATAATAATAATAATAATAATAATAATAATAATAATAATAATAATAATAATAATAATAATAATAATAATAATAATAATAATAATAATAATAATAATAATAATAATAATAATAATAATAATATTAATAATAATATTTATTGTTTGAAAGAATACAAAATTTTATAAATACATAAATATTTAAAAAAATGTTTAACAATAAATATGCTAATCTACACAGAAATTCAACAATGTGCATTTGTATGTGCATTCAAAATATGTATATAAAAAATAGCTCTATCACACAGATATAATTATATTCATTATAAATGTACAAACAAAAACATAACTAAATTCATTATAAATATACAAACAAAAACATAACAATACATACTACATTTATTAAAATTACAATTAAAAATTATATAAATATATAAAAAAACAGCAATGTATTTATAATGTATTTATATCGGGTTTGTGGGTACATTTTAGTTATTTTTTAAATCAATTTGTTTAGTCACAGTAGATCTCGGTAGGTTTAAAACATATATTTTACATAGTTTTTTAAAAATATTTTTTGATTTGCCTTGTTTAATATTTTCTGGTAAAGAATTGTAAATTTTTGGGCCCAGGTATTTACTACATCTTTGACCAATGGTTTTTTTCATTTTTGGGACTGGTAGATTAGTTTGATGACGTGTATTTGAAATTTTAAATTCTTTATTTTTACCGTATATATGTATCAGAAGGGTCAGGTAGTACAATTGTCGACAGTCTGGTTTCATGGATAATTTATATAAATTATCAGAGGGGTAAGTTCGTTCTTTACTATGGATAATCTTTAAGATATAATTTTGTGTCACTTCCAGCTCATCAATAAACTATAAACTCCACCCCAGCCCAGAATCCCATAACACAACTGGGAATCAACTAAGGCATTGTAGACCAAATTTAGTTGTTCAACATTTAAAACGCCTTTTAATATTTTAAAATAGATGATTATTTGTTATATGCTTACCATATTCAACGGGTCCAGGCCCTACTTCTTTGGGATTTTTCATTACGCTTAAATTTTTGCCAATGGTTTCTTCAAATGGTTATCGACAATCCCCAATTTGACGCCAAAATTTTATTTACGGACGAAGCTAATTTTTCCAGGAACGCCATAAGAAATTTTCACAACAATCATTTATGGACTGAAGAAAACCCGCATGCCATCACGGAATCCAACTACCAACAACAATTTTCTGTAAACGTATGGGCTGGAATTATTGGTGATTATTTACTTGGACCTTATTTTCTACCAGGCAGATTGAACGGAAATAGTTATCGCCAGTTTCTTGAACAGAGTTTACCAAATTTTCTAGACGACGCGACGTCCCTGCTTTTACCCGGCTTCATATGTGGTTTATGCACGATGGTGCACCTCCACATTTCATTCTTCAGGCACGGGAATTTTTAAATCAACATTATAGAAATCGCTGAATAGGGCGCGGAGGAACACAATCGTGGCCACCTAGATCGCCAGACCTAAACAGTCTAGATTTTTTTCGTATGGGGACATCTTAAGGCGTTGGTTTACAGCACCCCAATAAATACTGAGGAGGAGTTGAGAAATCGCATAATAGTTTGTTGTGACACTATCAGAAATACTCCAGGAATTTTTTTAAGGGTACGAAACTCAATGAGAAGAAGAGCTGAAGCATGCATACTTGCAGGTGGTGGCCACTTTCAACAGCTAATCTAAATTATTTTTGTTTTTGTTTACGTTATTTAATATAAGTTCTTTTAAAATTATTTTATAATTAAATTTAATTTTAATATTTATTTAATCATGGCATTGTTTTCTCAATATGCGCATTAAATGCTTTTTATTTTTTTCATCTAAAACCGTTAGACGTACAAAAAATGGTCAAAAAATAATTTTTATTTTGAAAAATAGCAGTGGCGTGCATAATATTTTTCCAAAAATATCCAGACCACATGCTGTACGGACGCCACTGGTAAAAAAAATAAAAAATATTCTACATCAAAAACTTACTGTTAATGCTTAGAAGGCGTTTGCCAAATTTTATAAAAATATCTAGGAAGTTATTAAAGTTATGATAAAAAAACTTTAACATCCTGTAACTCAAAAATTAAGAGGTTTAGGTCATAGGTTTATTTGAACTAAGGATTCACACCCTTAAGGTTCAGCATCTTATTCTGATACACCCTGTACATAAAATGCTCTCTAAAAATAAGTTAGTCAAAAATGCCTAGTTACATAGTGAAAAAGCAGCAACTAGTAACTGTAGTCCACAGCAATTTGTATCCCGAAATTTAAAATTTAATTCTTATGTAAAATTGTCCCCTGAATCCAAAAACCATAAAAGTACAGCAGTTTTTGAGATATAGTTAATTTCATTTTATATTGAAAATTGACTACAACTCAAAAAATGCTCTACTTTTATAACTTTTGACATTTTCGAAATCGGTGGACAATTTTACATAGTAATTGACTGTTAAGTATCCGGGATGCAAATTGGTGTTGACATGGCAAGAATTATTAGTGGCTGCTTTTTCGCTATGGCAATTTGGAAACTTTGACTAATTCATTTTAAGGGAGGGACGTATTCAATATGAATTTGGATGTTGGATTTGTTACATCATGTATATGTATATTAAGCATAGGTATATCCATAACTATACATATATGGTATTAAGTAATATTAATTGTAAATATAAAATTAAACACCGTTCTAGATTGTATTTAGTTATTGTTTGGTTATTTAATAGTGAGAATTTTGAACAATACAAAAATAATTTTTCGGACCATATTTGGATAACGCTTATCGAAAAGGAACCAAGCGCCAAAAACTTTTTCTGGGCTTAGTAAAATTATTTATAAAATAACTTAATAAAGCTTAAAAGGTTGAACATCATTTAGAACTTTTCTTAAAAGGATTGAAAGGGTTCCCAAATCATTATTAATTTTTTAAGAAGCATTAAAAATGACTTATTTTGCAAATAATTTTGTTTACCCCAGAAAAAGTTCTTGGCGATTGGTTTCCTTTCGATAAACGCTATCGATTTTAAAATCAATGAAAGAAAACTTTCCTAATATAAATTATTTCGAATTTAAAACTGAAGTAAAAGTTATTTACCTATAAACGGTATGGATGATTTCGTTAAAGGTTCTGTGGGAGTACCAATGCTCCAATAATTTAAGTCCAACTTTTTCGAAAACTGGTTTATTGTTGATTATACTGTGTACTTTACCGATGAAAGCTGTAGAAAGCTAGTGATGTTTTTTTTACATTCAAGAGTCGTCATTTTTCGTAAGAGAAAAAATTCAAATTATAAATTATATTTAAGTATCGTACTGTTGCCATGAAGACAATACGAAACGCAAATGCGTATCTTACTGTACTGCTATTATTATTATTATTATTATTATTATTATAATGATATACGAATAGAAAAATACATTTTAATTTAGTAATTAAGTAATTCTATTAATATTATTATTATTCATATTAATATGCATAGAAAAACCGTTTATAAACAGTAGGTATTGTTAATTAATTATTTTTTTTTAATATAGAAATGATAATAACTATAGTTAACTATTATAATAGCCATAACTAATATAAATCATTATAAAAGTGGCAAAATTAACTATACCCCTAGGATACCGACTGCAGTTACCCAATGGGGGTAAAATTGTGTTTTGTTCCTGTAGGAATAGCAAATTTTATAGTTTTGTCATCCAATTTGCTACAACAAAATAATAGGGTGGGTGAAAAAATGTCGATTTTAAGCCAGGGCAACACAGTTAATATTCAACTTAAATTTAAAAAAGTATCTCGAGCCTGCGAAAGTGGATTGTAGAAATTATGTTGATTTTGCTTTAATTAAATTTTTACGAATTGTTTTTAAATTAACACAGCAGTTTTAACACCCAACCCGTTGCTGTAGCTTAATTAATATTTTTCGATCCACCCTACTAAACCAAAATCAAATTAAATTTGACGCAGTTGAAGCATTTATTTTTTATTATATACTATAATAATATTTTCTATGAAGAATCACCACGAAATCCGTTTCATTTTGTATTTATTTTAAAAGTTGAATGGCTCTCCAGCATGTTTTAAACGAACGTGTGTTAAACATATTCAGTTTTATTACAAGATGTAAATAAGTTAGGTTTTAATTTCACTTTTCTGTATTGCACACGCCCTTGCAGGTGAACTATACAATGCAATAACCCGCATACAGAACTTTAACATTATCCATTCGTTACATTACGCATATATGCCGTATGGCTGAATAGCAGGAGCATTTCATCATTTTTAAACTTATTATTATTTATGAGCACATATGTATAACATTTTTATGTTGGACATAAAATTTTTATATTTATTAGGTTTTTTATTGTGGTGTCTAAAATAACAGTCAATTTGCCGGGTTTTAAACGCAATTCATCAATCAATTTTCAATTGCGGACATCTGCCAGAGCAGGTGTAAATTGCTCTTGCTTATGCCAACAAATTGAACAAATTAAGTAAAAACTCACTTTTATTATTCAATCGGACAAACCGGTTTTATTGTTTTATTTCTGGCAATGTGTTTTTTTTTTGCTTTCGTCGTTATTAAATTAACAAACGTCGCATCTATTACTAAGCTCAAAAGAGAAAGAAAAACGATTACAATAGATTTTTGATGTTCGGACTGAACAGCCTCGAGTTCGTCCTTAACTTAAATGATTTTTTTATCCTCGTAAAGCTGCAGTCTTCTTGGGGTCGAATAAATCAGGATTTGAACGATGCCGCACTCAAAAGGTTCGTCAAGGAACAATAGATTGGAGTCGAAGTTACGAGGTTGCGTATGATAAATGAACCCTATTAGGCCACAGTAAATCATAAGTTGCTGATTTCATAATTCGCGAAAATTATCTCTTCCGCGCCACCGTAATAGATGAAGTAAATTTAATTCGGTGAAATCGCACTGAAATGCCCCGCCGAAACACGTTGAGTCATGCAATTAGGGGAACGACTCCCTTCCCCCAAGTAAGAAATAGATCTGGTGCGAGTCTCTGGTGGCATCCGTCACACATGATTGAGATAACAAGCCGTTTCCACGACTCGGTGCAGCCCTATCAAATTAGTTTCTTCAAGCGCAGGTCCGGTGGTGATTGTTTTATAGTAACATTCGATTTAGCAAAACAATTTAAGTTTGGTAAAATTATATTAATTTTTCTAAATCATGCACATATAGCATTTTTTTATAAATTAAGACGCGAATTAGGTGCGAAATAGAAATTATAGTTCCATTTCGCACCTAATAATGCCACTATTGTTTTTATGATTCTGTCAGAAAGTCAGCATTTATACCAAAACAAAAGGATTCAATTAATAGTTTTAGGTTTTTAAACATGTTTAAATTAAGGAAATTTGGTAATATTGATGTTTTTAATATATTTTGCACAAGACATAAATAAAAAAATACTAGGAAGCAGTTTTTATAAGCTAGTTTTTGAGTAAACACCTATTTGTATAGGTTTTCTGAACTCTGTTAAAAAAAATTGTTAATTTTTTATCAAATCAAGGAAAAAGTTAAAACTTTGTTTCGGTCCCGTATTTTATTATACAAGAGAAGTTTTGCTGAAATAATTGACTCGCAGAAAATGTGAATTATTAGTTGTAGGCAAAGCGCGTCCCCCGTTGTTTTCCAGACAGAAAAATCCTTTATTTGACATGTCATATCACTTGGTTCATCCAAATTGCAATATATTTAAAAAATACAAAAATACACCAAAAAAAAGTTGCTATTGAAAATACATACTACAATAATGCCGGTATGATGAAAGATATCTAAGTGTAGCATAATTTTACATTCAATTTCATGTGCCATTTTGGTAAAAGGCTTTTAAAATAAACAAATGGTCTTAAATTTTGAATTTTGAATTTGTTTTACTTCATATTTTTACATTTTTAGCTGATTTTTAAAGGTGGAACATAACCTAGGACAATTTCTTGTTTTGCCAAAAACAAAACTATTTTCAAAAAATGTTCCAAAATAATAGTTGAACAATTATTGTTCTGTTTTAATCAAAATCGATTTACCTCTGAAAAAAGTTAGATATTGACATTAGTTTTTCAACGGTATAATAAAACCCCACAAAAATGATTCAACTTTTATTTTGTTTTAAGCAGAATTATAATTTAATGTAATGAGAATATCCTAATATGAGTATGCGTACATACAAATATTGATCTTTAAATATTAACACTGCCACGAAATGTTCCAAATTAAACAAATATATATATATATATGGTATTTCTAAAAAATACCGTATACTGTGCATATAAAAGTAAACTTGAAATATATTATTAAATCAACAATTACAAACTCATTATTTTCTATCGACGGTGTCTTAAAAAAATAATTTCATACAAAACTATCTTTTGCCGATTACACCGATTACCAGAATGGGCTTTAATTATTAATTTGATTGCATTAAAAAATGCAAACCTATTTCATATAAAAAATATTGCTAAAAAAATATTGCTTGGGCAGCCAGTTGTTCTAAATTGTCTTGTTATATTTAATTTACCCTTACACAAACAGGGTTAATTTTCACGTAACCTTGTTTTATATTAGAAAAATAACCCAAATAACCCAAATAAAAAGAGCATTGTTATTGACTTAATTCTACCGTATTCGCTTGTTTATGCTCATTACATCAAACCCCCTATTTATGACAGTAAACAGATAAGCGCAGAGCAGAAATGAGATATCTATTTACAAACACAATTTCAATTAAAACGTGGAAATTTGCTTCTTGTTATACTGGATGACATTTACTGTAACCTTCTTAGATTATATACAGTAAGGACGCATGGGATGGAACAAATTCATTTAAAATTCAGGGATTTGTTTTTTTAAAAAACGCTCAGACACGTCGATTTTTATTTTTAAATGCGGTTTTTTTAATAGTAAACTCACTTATACTGGATTACCCAAAAATAAGTTACGACCATCACTTTCATTTTTTTAAATGGAAACCCCTATTTTTTGTTTTATTTTTAAATTAAGTATGTTTTATGTACCATGTCCTATACCTAAATTAAACAGTTATCGAGAATTACGAGTGAACATAATAAAATACCGTTTTTCTGAGGATTTTTTTGTATGGAGCAAAACATTTAATTTTAAGTTTATTTTAATTGGTTTTTTAATTCTGATACTTTTATTGTCGACTGTATGATAATTTTACTTCAAATAAGTAATTTTCAAGTGCAGTTAAAAGGTTTGAAATAATGGCGCGTTTAACTGAGAAGCAGAGAATAGAAATTTTGATGATGGTAGGATATGGCGACAGGACTCGAACACAAGGTAAAGTTTGCGAAATGTTTAATAACAAGTACCCGGAAAGGCCCAATACACGATCGGTAGTTAGTAAGATAGAAAAAAAGTTTAGAAACTTTGGCCACGTAAGAGACAATTATAAAACCAACCATCTTCCAGTTCCAGAAAACAAACAATTGGATGTTTTGCTCGATTTACAAGAAAATCCTCAGAAATTAACTCGACAAGTAGCTGTAGAACAGTCAATAAGTAAATCTTCTTTTGTAAAATATTTACACAAGAACAAATGGCACCCATATAAAGTACATTTAGTTTAGGAACTTATTGAATATGATTTTGACCGAAGATTAGAATTTTGTGAAATTATGATGGATAGATGCAATGCCAACCAGCAATTTTCAAGGAAGATAGTTTTTTCCGACGAGGCAACATTTTGCTTAAATGGTTCGGTAAACAAACAAAATTTTCGATATTGGGCACTAGAAAACCCACATTGGAGTATGGAATGTCGTACAAAGTTCCCCCAGAAAGTAAACGTATGGGCCGGAATTGTGGGTACCCCAATTGTGGGTCCCTTTTTTATTGAGGGAACACTTAATTCTGAAAAGTATTTAGACCTACTACAAAATTACATAGTACCCAGTTTAAATGTACTTTACCCAAATGCTGAAAACCCAAATATACCGGCAGATTCAATATGGTTCCAACAGGATGAAGCGCCCCCCCACTATTCGCGAACAGTACGTGATTATCTTAACAATATTTTCCAAAATAAATGGATTGGAAGAAGAGGGTTTATCGAATGGCCAGCTAGGTCTCCAGATCTAACCCCATTAGATTTTTATCTGTGGGGTTATCTTAAATCCAAAGTCTACTTCAATAAACCCGAAAATATTGAAGAATTGAAGAATAGAATAAGAGCCGAAATTCAACAAATCCAGCCTCAAACTGAAGTGGTACGAGAATTTGAAGATCGACTTGCCTATTGTCAGGAAGTTAATGGTCATCAATTTAATTTGATTTGTTGTTCTGTTTTTTACCAAAATAAAAAATCCTTAGAATACTGTCTTTTATTATGTTTAATTTTAATTCTCGATAACTTGTTGTAAAAATTCAAAAATAAAATAAAAAATAGGGGTTTCCATTTAAAAAAATGAAGGTGATAGTAAAGGGTGTATCAATAAGAGCGCAAGATTTGAATTTCGCCTCAGTTTGGCAACTATGATGTCAAATCATTAATGACATAACAGATTGATAGAAGACAGATGGGAGTTAGTAAATATGGAGCATTACACGATAGAAAAACCCGTCCCGATTGTTAAACACTATTATCAAAATGATGAAAGTTTGATTTCCACGATTCGTAAAGGGCGTCCAATATTTTTTTTAAATAATGTTTCTAATTCATCTACTTTGAAAAGAATAATCAAAAAATTCTAAAGCACTGCTTAGGTTAGTGATGTGAAACACACGACACGAGCTCGTAGAGGTCGTTCAGAACAAAATATCGCAGCAGTTCGTGAGAGTGTGGCCGAGAGTCCAGAGACGTCGATTCGCCATCGTGCACAAGAATTGGACATTAAAAAAGCCACTTTTCAGCGAATTCTTACTAAAGATTTGCATCTTCATGCCTACAAAGTCCAATTGACTCAACAACTCCAGCAAAAACAGCGAAGAGAGTTCACAAATTGGATCCTTGAGCAGCAAGAAGTGAATGCCGATTTTGCGGACAAAATCATTTTCAGTGATGCTCATTTTCACCACTATTTAACACCCTTGGACTTTTGGCTGTGGGGTTATTTGAAGTCACAAGTTTATGCCAACAAGCCCGCTACCATCGAAGCCTTAAAAGCAGAAATTAGACGCTCTATCAACGAAATACCGCCACATGTATTCAATAATGTTATTGCAAATTTTGCCAAAAGAATACGCATATGCCAGTTAAGCCGAGGTGGCCATTTACCAGATGTGTTATTTTATACATAATTTCCAAATGTGTACTTTATAAATCAATAAATATTTAAATGCTTTAATACTTAAAACCATGTTTTATTAAACTTTGAAATCTTGCGCTCTTATTGATACACCCTTTAGTAACTTATTTTTGGGTAATCCTGTATACGTGAGTTTACTTAAAAAAAACCGCATCCAAAATCAAAAATAGACGTGTCCGAGCGTTTTTTCGAAAAACAAATCCCTGAATTTTAAATGAATTTGTTCCAACCCACGCGTCCTCACTGTATATATATATATATATATATATATATATATATATATATATATATATAAATACATTTATATATAATATATATTATATGTATATATATATTAATATATTATTATAAAGTAAGTAATTTTATTTTAATAACAATGTTTTACTGGTATCTCAATAAAATTAATGGTCAAAGCCTATTTCAAAATACCTTATAAGCAAGAAAGCAATTTGCTTCCCCTTTTATTAGTAGGACATGGATCCTACCAAAGAGATATTTATTTGACTTTGCCCTATCAGTTTGACTTGTCAAGCAATTACATTCCAGTTATTTATAGTGCTCTACCCCTCTATTATTTGTTCTTAGAATTAGAAGCAACATTACTTTACTATGGTATTATCATAGTTCTTGTTTAAAGGAAATTCTCACATTTAGATCTACAAGTGTTTTAATAAAAAAGGGGTTCTAATTTGGATTTAATACAATGTAACATGTCATGTTTAAAACATGATGTTTTATAGTATTAAACAAATATTAAAAAGTTTATAATATTAATTCCTCGACATCAGCGGTTTTAACCAAACTTTGAACCAATGTAAATATGTACGAGGTATGTACTGTACTCCAATATTGATCAAATTAAGTGAAGCGTTTCATATATACCGAGCGTATATACGAGTAATATAAACGAGGTATGTACTGTACTCCAATATTGATCAAATTAAGTGAAGCGTTTCATATATACCGAGCGTTAGAGTTGACCGGTTAGTGTTTACAGTGGTTTAGTAATGAGCTTATATCTTCCACAAATATTAACCAATTTTAAAAATAAAAAGTGATTTAAAATCACTTTATTATGCTGTACATCATGGCTTATTTTATTTTTGTATACTTTTAAAAAAATGACCTCAAATTTTTTTTAATTAATTTACACTTGGTGTTTAATATAATTTTTCGAGCTTGGTATAATAAAATTTAATATGATAATAACAATTGACATACATTTATTTTTATTAATAAATTTTTAGAAATATAATTTTTACCACCCTATCCCACTGAGTTAATTCGAGGGAAAGAAACAATAATTATCTTTTTTCAGTATCAATTGAAAAAGATACAAAGCAGTGTAGGGAAAATCTTTAGGGGTGATGACACAGCGAATTCAAGTTAAAGCCCCCCGCTAAGGTGCTTACTGGACCTTGACAGACCTTCCCGTATTTTTGTACCAAATTAAGATGAATCAGCGTTGGTTTTCTTTAAAAATAAAAACCGAAAAAGGGACGATGCAATAAATCATTGAATATTAATAATAATTCGTAAACAGAGATTTAGCAAGAAAATAAATTTTAGAAATTTGTTTGCATTTAGACTGAAGGGTATAAAATATTTTTGTTTAAAATAAAAAGAATATTACGTACTTTTTTAATTTTATTTACTTTTGTTAATAAAAATAAAATGACAAAAAGTAGTAAAAGTAAACCATGTTAACAAAATTATACAATTGCAAGTAAGCAATGTAAAAGGTTTATTACTATGGGAATTAGTCCAGTATTTAAAATATTACCATCCATAATCAACTAATCTTGGTGAAACTTTCATAAGTAATACCTAATGGTATTACTTATGAAAGTTTCACCAATATTTGATCTCGAATCGCTGGATTCCAAATAAAAATCCAAAAAATTTATTTATAAGAATGCAAACATATAGGTACAGTAGGGTGTCCCTTATTTTTATTTTTTTTACGCATACCCTCTAATTATATTTATTACGTGTTTATATACTCCCAGTAAAAATTTCAGCTCATTCTATAAACGGGAACCCGTGCCGACTTGCATCTGAACCCTCCGTTAGCCTACGTTAGGCGCGCGGTATTTTGTAACACGGTTGGTCGCGTCATTTTGTGTTTGTTATTATGTGACCCTTATACAGGGTGTCCGGGAAAAGGAGGTCAATCCGTTAACCATATATTCCTTGAGTTAAAACAAAAAGACTTTCATAATACCATTTTTTAATTTAGAGCTTCATGTTCGACAAAGTTTGAAATTTAAAACTGATTTTTTTTAATAATTCGAGTAATTGATAAGTTACTAAGTTTAAATTCGGTACACTACTTCAACAAAAATAGTTAAATTTTTTGAGACCAACAAAACAAAAAACAATTGTCAAATAATCAAAATAGGGGGTCCAGTACTCACTGACTACCCCTATTTTTTAGTACGTGCGCCAATGACTTCCAAACGGTATTTTTTCAGGTAATCATTAATTGTTAAAAAAAATTTGTCTCTTATAAAATTTTGATAAAATGATTTGTTTTAGAGATAATTTGTAAAGTATGGGTCAGTCCATATCAAATCAACCAAAGGTTCTTCCCCACCATCTCCGATTTTGATCATTTTTGGTAAATTTGTTTACCTCACTAAAAAACTCAAAAATCCCATATATAAATTTTTTTCGATAGGTGGTTTTTGTTTATTGATTTTTAAAAATCAAAAAATTCCGATAAATTTGGGTCTTGCAAGTACTTACATAAATAGCGATATCTCGTAAACTATTAAAAGTAGAAAGGTGAGTGATGGCTTACTTTAAAGGCCTATTAGAGAACTTTTTTATGATATATCACATGACCTACATTTTTTCAAAAAAAATTAAATTTTGAAAATTTGATATGGACTGACCCATACTTTAATAATGATTACCTGAAAAAATTCCGTTTGGAAGTCATTGGCGCACGTACTAAAAAATAGGGGGAGTCAGTGAGTACTGGACCCCCCCTATTTTGATTATTTGACAATTTTTTTTTGTTTTGTTGGTCTCAAAAAATGTAACTATTTATGTTGAAGTAGTGTACCGAATTTAAACTTAGTATCTTATCAATTACTCGAATTATTAAAAAAAATCAGTTTTTAATTTCAAACTTTGTCGCCCTGTATATCGAACATGAAGCTCTAAATTGAAAAATGGTATTATGAAAGTCTTATTGTTTTAACTCAAGGAATATATGGTTAACGGATTGACCTCCTTTTCCCGGACACCCTGTATTATAAATTATTGACAAATGTTAAAATATAATTTTATTTATGTGTATACTTTGATAAAAATGTATATTTTCACAAGGAGTTACAGCTAGTTACCCGGAAGGGTCTGGTGAATAGGCCGTAAACTCTGAAATTGATAAACTTAATGGGTTTTACTCTAAATAACTAAAAGAGTCTATTGTGAGAGATGACTGCCAAAAACTTATTGAACTGTCTGAAATATTTTTGGGAGGACATCAAGAAAAGAAATGCTTATAAAAAGCTGAAATTTCATATAACAGTATATTTTAGCAATACTAATTAGTATATTAATATATTTAAGGGATAAAATCAACTAAATTAGTGAAACAAATGATAGAAACAAAAGCAATAACATTAATTAGTAATCATATTTAATAAAATCATTAGAAAAATACAGTCATGAAGTATATCTTCTTTTTAAAGTGTTTCGTGTTACAAAATACCGCGCGCGCCTAACGTTGGCTAACGGAGGGTTTAGATGCAAGTCGGCACGGGTTCCCGTTTATGGAATGAGCTGAAATTTTAACTGGGAGTATATAAACAAGTAATAAATATAATTAGAGGGTATGCGTAAAAAAAATAAAAAAAAGGGACACCCTAAGGTACAGTGTACCCAATTTGTTAGCGACTCACCCCTGTAAAATCTTTATTTATTGTGCAATTTTAACCGGATTTCTTTTAAAGTGTATTTCTTAATAAACTGCATTTTTGGAGCAAAACACATCATATTTTTACAAAATACAATTCCTACTAAATTTTTAAGAATTCATATTAACGATTTAAAAAATAAATATTTGCACTGCACACCACCCCTCAAAGCGACCCTATTTATACTAAATTTTATTGAGTATGAACGATTTTGTAGCTAAATTAAAAATGCACAATAATTACTCGAGATTTTGACGTCATGACGCGTCATTCTAAAAATTTCTTTATTTTCAATAATTACTATTTACTAAAATTTATTCTGTCAAGTTAATAAATAATTATCCATGAAAAAAACATTGGAATAAAATTAAACTAATAGTAACATGCTAAACATGGTATAAATATTCTTATGCTTAGTTTTAACATATAAAAAACGCATTAACAACAAAACAAAACAACAATGAAACAAAAAATACAGAATTCCAAAAAGTCACTACAATTATATTTTCGTCACGTTTACTATCTAAAAATAGAAATATTGGATATTTATTTGCATAATTTATTTGACTATAGTCAGCGTGGGTAGATGTTATAATAACAGGTTTCTGTTATAAGTTGTAGTATTTTTAAAATTGTAGGGATTTTTACTAATTAAGAAAAAAAGTAAATGCTTCTTCGGATTCAATTTTAAAATTAAATTTAACGTAGGTATATTCTTCAAAAATTTATTTTTTTAACGAAAATTCTTAAACTCGATGGGGTTTTATTTTTATAAGCGAATTCTAAAGATATTTTAATTTAAATTAAATCCTAAAAAGCTCATGGCACCTGCCGACACTGAATATTTTGGAATAAAACCGTTTATATTAAATATTCATTGAGTAGGTTACTTTAAGGTTAACCCCAAACTGTAATCATTTATTTTAACATAATACTATCGTGTGGTTTTGACCCCGAATAAAAAAATAAAAATCAGTGGGATTTTCTTGGTCAAAAATATATTTGTTTTATAAATATTTAATAATAATAATAATATTAAACTAAAACTAAACAAAATT
The DNA here is from genome assembly GCA_921294245.1 of Brassicogethes aeneus. Classification (NCBI taxonomy): domain Eukaryota; kingdom Metazoa; phylum Arthropoda; class Insecta; order Coleoptera; family Nitidulidae; genus Brassicogethes; species Brassicogethes aeneus. The sequence continues at coordinate 39,869,511 of OV121132.1, forward strand.
AGGTACAAAAGGTATCTTAAATCATTCCTCTGTCTAACTGTACAAAATGGAGTTTTTTGTACCTAATTTTTAAAAAAGTTTTTGGGTCAATTTGTATATTTACTGGAGGGAGTTAAAAACACTCTTACTTTCGGAATCTTGTCTTTTTCGTGTAAAAAATGTGTTGCGTAAATATAATAGTGAAAATTAGTGTCAAAAATTTATAGTACGGATAAATTTGAGTACAAATACAACTTTAAAATGTCTTTTTTTGATTTTTTGACAAAAATATAGCGTTTTTTAACCTACAAATTCTCAAGTTTTGTAATTACAAATAATAAATGGAATATAAGTAAAAATTTATAATTACAGAACCCCAGAACCACATAATGCATTCGAAAATATGAACCTCCAGCTCCGACTATAAAAATTCATTTGCCTTTATGCGCCTATAAGAGAGTTATGTAAAAATGAAAAATGGCCGACAAATTACCGCTAACCTGGTTATAAAAGTAATATATTTTTTAATTTTGACAAAAATTATTGCATTTAAGAAAGGTAATACAATTTTCTTTACTCCTATTACATAATATTATTTTTTTAATATACTTTGTATATTATACAGTGTGCCAACCATCCGTTGACAATAAAAAAAACTTTTTTATTAGGTAGGTATGATACGAAAAAAAACATGTTTTTAAAAACTCTGCTTGTTTCAAAAATAAGATTCCTACACAAACATTTTGAATTAAATGTACAGGGTGCTCAGAAACTAAAAAAAAACAAAAAACTAGAAGTGGGTTTTAGGGAAAAATGAATTCTTTTTGAAAATATTTGATGGTTAAAAATTAAGACTTTCATAAAACGATTAATTATATATACAGGGTGCTCAGAAATTTAAAAAAATATTTATATCCAAATAAGAGAGAAATGTGGTAAGATATTCGTAACGGAATCGCAAAAAATCATTCTTCATAAAAACTTCTGCTTGTATTTAAAAATGAGATTCCTATTATAACAAACATTTTTAATTGAATGTCCAGGGTGCTCAGAAAATAAAAAAACAGCAAAGTGCTTTAAGGGGGTAGTACAATAATTATTGTTTTATATGAATCTCATTTTTAAAACAAGCAAGAGTATTTAACACATAATAAAAAAAAATAAGTTTTCCTATTGTCAACCATCACGATATTGGCTAAAGGGTTGTTAAAAAGAAATATGATGAAATGTGAAATGTTGATGAAAAATAAATTATTAAATTTAAAACATAAAAAAAACAAAAAATATACAAATATTAAATTCATTTTATATCATTTGGCTAGACTTGGACCCCTCAATACCAAATATTTTTGAAAAAAATTTATATAAGAAGTAAATTTAGCACCCTTAAATACATAAAAAACACACGTCTTAAGAAAAATATTTAAAGAATAATTTTTGCCGCCTAAATTTACCTCTCAGACCACTGTGCGGCATTCCGTATTCTGGCTGACTTCGGTTAGAACATGGCTAAACGGTACCGGGGTAACATAACGCGGGTTGTAAGCGGGCCGGCTGGGGAAAGCCGGCCTATGCCGAGCTAAGGCCGACTGTTTGCCGAGTGTTTGGTGCTTACTGGGATATTATAACTTTTTAAGTTAAAAACAAAAATAAAAATTAATAAATGCATATATTTTTATTTATTTTTATTATCGAAAAAAATCATTTGACATGGTCTTTTTTAAATTATTTACCACTATAAAACATATTTAAGTAAATACTAACCAACTTAAGGAAAATATCTACATTATCTATGTATACATTTTTTGCGACGCCCCCAAAAAAGCTTCGTTTTGATAAAAAAACACTAGGAATTTTTTTTTAATTAAAAACAACACATGCCTCAAGACGATCTAAGTTAATTTTTTGGTATAATCATGTTTTTTTGGATTTTTTTATGAAAAATAAAATTTTATTCGAAATATAAACAATTATAGAACCCAAATCAATAAAAAAAATTATTTAATCGAAATAACAATAGACAAAAATTTAAATTCAAAATTTAAGTAAATACTAACCAACTTAAGGAACAAAAATTTAAATTCAAAATTTTTCCGTCTATTATTAAAAAAAAATGAAAGATATTCAAATTGATATTTTTATTTTATAACTAAATTAGTACAAACGTAATTTTAATATCTAGATTTCTTCACTCCAAGGTGAAGTTATTTTATTGTTAATAATTTTTAAATCTCGAAAAAATTATTATTCCATATTTTCAGAAAAGACATGATTATTCTTACAATTAGATCGTCTTGAGGCACGTGTTGTTTTTAGATAAAATAAAAAAAACTCCTAGTGTTTTTTATCAAAACGAAGCTTTTTAGGGGGCATCGCAAAAAATTTAATTTTTAACGACCACCCTAATATATATATTATATTATTATGATACTTTTTTATGATATTTGGGTTCAGTTTTTAAAACATTAAGAATGTTTTGGACGCTGACAGGTTTTATTAGTAGATAATTAAAAGTAAATTATTTAAAAAATCTTGGTGGTGAAATTATCTTAATTATGACTAACGAGATAAGTTTCTTAAATAGGAAGTAATTTAAATAAATGTCCGACCATATTTAAAAAGGACAGCTACCATTTTCTGCCCAGAAAGAGCATTTTTCAAACAAATCAAATAAGTTTTATGATTACTAACGTAGTGGGTAGGTGTGGAAATCTAGGCTGCGGTGAAACAAAAGGAAATGACGCACGGCGTACAATATCCTTAAAAACTATTTGCACGGATACTGAAAAAATAAATAAATTCTTACTGTCGGTAAATCTAGACGCTTGAATGACAATTTTAAACGTTCTTTGTGAGTCATTCCCTCTCTCTAGACGAACTTCTTGTCTTTTTCGCATGAACTGTTCTTATCCGCTACTTTGAAATAAAATGTGTTCTCCTTTCCATTGCTTCTGATTTTACGATAAGGATGTGTACAGTATAAAATGTTTGTTGATTGAAAACGAATAAAAAGTATATAAAATAAATAGATTGTAAAGGCTTAATTTTATACATTTTATAGATGAACAGTAATAATTATTGTAATTGTGTAAATGCGTAATCGTGTAAATTTAAAAGCGGCCATCCGCTATAAAGAATATTTTAATTAATTGGCAGAAAACCATTCTAAAAAGTAGATTTGTACTAAATCAATGGAGATGGCCGGTATTGAAACTAACATAAAATTTTAATGAATAATTTTCTATGGAAATAGCCGTTTTTGTTTGGATATAATTGTTCACTAATATACTACGTAATAGTTCGATTTTATTAATGTAAATAACTCATTTTAAATATTTGGAGATGGGCGCTTTTGAAACCAGACGATTCAATTATTGTATAAAAATAAAATTCCCCTATCATGTTTATGGTATTTTTTCAACTGTGTAATATTTCAGATTAACTTAACAATGCAGCACAATATCATTAATATAAAAAATACAGTTTTTAATTTGAAGAGAACAAATTTATTTGCGGTATTTAAGTAAAAGACTAAAAATTTAAATTAAAAAAAAACATGTTATTTTTTAATTGATAATAAATATTCAACTTTTTTATCCATAGACTATTTTACTATTTCACAAATCATTAAATAGCAATAAATAACAAGTAACATATGTTCTCCATTTCGCAATATCCTTTCTATACCGTAATGGCATAAATATAAATTGGCGTAGGACGCAAAAGAAATAATAGATAAACATTCTTAGATTTTTAAATAAGTCCCGATTAACCTATGTATGTTAAATTCAATCAAGTAGGTACTATTTTATGCCTGTTAAGGTTATAAACTCCCACATCGCTTTATTCACATCTTAAAACGTTTATGTCGTTATTTATTTTCCTAAAAAAACCGCCTAATTTGTGTTAAATGGTGGCAAATGTAATTTTATAATTGTATATGCCTACTTATTTTCCGCTTGTTAACTTAATGGTAATTTTGTATTTATTAATGCCTTATTTTAGTCTCACCAGCAAAGCTACAAAACATCCTGTTTAATCATTTATAGAAATAAAACACTTATATACAAAAATTGAAAACATGTTTTAAATTTGGCGTACAAAATAAACAAATTTGTTTATAGATGGGTTAAATGGCAAACTTTATTAACAGTTTTTATATATGATACCTAAAACTTAAATCCGGTGGGAAGCCAAAAAAAGTCATGATCAGAAAAGGAAGTTTCGGTGTTGTAGTCAACAGCTGGCATATTTTATATTTAAGAAACCCCAAGAGCTTAAACAATATGTATAATTTTTTATTTTTGTCAACACTTAAATATATTACATTGTTGACCTGTACTTATATCACAGACAACTGCACCGAGAAATTTTTGGGATAAATAGATTTTGGATATTGGCAAAAACTAAATAATTAAACAACATAAGATATGCAAATATAATATATATTATATTATAATAAAGCTTTGCTATATTGTTTTGAAATTCGTTTAAAAACCTCATTATATTCTTCCCAATAAACAATTTGTATTATTTATGGTAACATAGTTATAATTATTAATATTATAAAAATTTTATTCAGACATAAGTTTGAATTTATTTGAGTCGAAACAATTTGGGAACAAAAAGTATCGTTCAGGCACAAATTGCTGCTTGGGTAGGTTATTTAAAATGTTTGTGAAAACAATTATATAACCTTATTATTAGGGATGGGATATTTAGGTACTAAAAACTGAAAAATAGGTAACTAAAAAGGTACTAAAAAAAGCATTTTAGGTTAAAAAAAAACAGCATTTTAGGTAAAAAAAAAAACATTAAAAGTTCACGTTTCGTTTATAATTTTGTTTAGCCGCATACCCAAATACAGAAAATACCCACAATAAACTATTTCTATGCAATAAACTGTGTTTCACTGAGTGACACTCACTACACAGAAGTTCTATGACAGAACATAAGATCACTACAAAGAAGGTAACTGTAAAGAAAGTTACTGTTAGTCTGTGACCATAAGAAAAAATTTTACACCGTTGATTTGCACGCCCTGGATAAAATATTGGGGCAAAATTTAAAAAGAACACAAAAAAATAAAATAAGTAAAAATACGTAATAATAGATAACAAATAGGTGAAAATAAACTGACAAATTAAAAAAATATGTAACAAAAGTATAAAAAGGTAGTTTAAAGCAAAAACTTCCAAAAAAGGTAAAAAAAGGTGAAAACAAGTTAAAAAAATAGGTAAAAAAGTATAAAAAAGGTAGTTTAAAAGCAAAAACCTCCAAAAAAGGTGAAAACAAGTTAGGTTCATATAAAAGAAAATCTTTTAAAACACATTTTGGCATTATTGATTTTCAAATAGTTACATCGGTTAAAAAAAATGTAAATGTAAACTAAAATCCCATCCCTACTTATTATATAACTAGAGGTTCAGTAAACCTATAGGTTTACTGAACCTCTAGTATAATAATTATTTAAAAAACATAAATAACTTAAAACAATTATGTTATTTTTTTTAATAATTTAACAAAATTATGGTAATCACCAAATAAATCAAACCAAATATCCATAGATAATCAAGTGTTGCCGAATCTTCTGGACGAGAATGACAGATTGTAATTTTGATTGGACACAGTCATTTATTATTTGAAAAACTGTGCGGTGAAAGTTAACAAAAAATTGTATAGCACTTCTACAGGCATAAGTGCGCATACAAGGATAAATTTAATTTATTAAAAAAAAAATGAATACATAGGTTATATAGGTTGGGTTATATAAATTTACAATGAGCAATATAATAGTAATAATATTAATAATAATACTTTATTAATCCAACAGATAACAGTCCATATAAAGGATATAAATTATTTAGGGTACAGTGACAAATTACAGTTATAGGTTGATAAATTTAAAATAGCTAATTAGGACAAAATACCATAAATAAAACAACTTATGATAATGAGCGAATAATTCGAACAAATGAATTTAAATAAGGGGGCTCATTTCTTCCGTCATGATTGTTTTTATATAAAATAAATATAAATCAAATTTTACTACATACTGTAAAAGGGTTTTATTTCCCGGGGGAAAACTTTCCTTTTTATGCTTGGCGTCACTTACCTTGCTGACTTTCTAATAAAATCTCGGGCGCCAACTTCAATGGGTTTACAGTGGTTGAAGTTCCACTATAGTGCATACATACATACATATATGTGCGAGGGTAGCTTTTAGGGTCAACAGTGGAGATAAAATTCCAGGGTTTCGGGGAATTTAAGAATAAATGGTGTGTTTTGGTTAATACATATATTAAAATAATCCCTCGTATGTACAAAACAATAAATAAAATGGAATATGACTTTACAAAGAATAATACGAAAATAAAAGTGGAGTTTCTGAAACAAACAAACAAACAGAAAATTAGTTACAACAACTTACGTTATCTTTGGCGGTCGGACGGTCGGTCGGTGTCCCGGCTGCTGCAGAAGTAATTCAGAAGTGATCCCTTCAAAGGCGCTGCGCCCGCTTATATGCCCTCTGGTCTCCCTCCTATGGCGGGCTGCGCGATTCTCCAGCATGATGTCAGGATTGACCAATCACGGCTTTGTGGCAAATCTTTTGGTATGACGGTGCTCTCGGTGTCTAACTCCGCATAAAAACGCTAAAAGGAATTTCGCGGAAGGGCACAAGTAAACAATCTTGCTACTTTTTGCTGTGCGCTTTGACTATCATACGGGTCATTCCGGTGGTAGCGCTACATATGGGCTATTCCGGGGTTGTTTATGACTTTTATGAATTAAATCATTTAAATCGGGATTCTGTAACACAGGGTAGGGATAGGGGAAAAGTAACTTCGTTACACTACTAAAACAAATTTATTGACAAAATAAACGTAAAAAAATCGAACACTGCAAAATAAAGATATCCAGATATAAATAACTTTGCACTTTAATTTTAAGTCGTATTGAGTAAATCTTTAATATAAATTATATACCATTCATATTTTCGCCATACTTCACGTGGTTTGAACAGGTCGTTTAATTTATAAGATTACATTAAGAAAGATAGCGTATGAAGAAATACATATTTTAAATGTGCCTAAGAGAGAAAAAAGTGGTAACAGTTCTTTAAGAAGTTATATAGTGGTGTTTAAATTACCTTTAGTTATTAAATTTGGGTTTTATAGTGTTTCTAAATAAAGGTAACGATAACCTTTATAAACTCCTTAAACCACCTCTTAAGGGGGATATAAATATTTTGAATCTAGGAAATAATACCCCTGGAAAAAAAAACACGGAAAAAAAACCCCCGGAAAAAAAAACCCCCGGAAAAAAAACCCCTAGGAAAAAAAACCCCTAGGAAAAAAAACCCAAGGAAAAAAAGCCAAAAAATAAATCCCGGTTTGACGAGTGTCACATAAAAAATGCAAAAATTGTAAAAATACCGCAAAAATGAGCGAAACCAACCCAAATCAACCCAAACTCAACAACACAACCCTACCGACCCCGCCCCATTGGCCCCCCCCCGCCCCATTGAGTAAAAATCCCCGAAATTGGCAAAAATAAAAAAAAATTGCAAAAATCAATGCCCAAAAATGCTAAAAATTGTAAAAAAAATTGTAAAAAAATTCTAAAAAAAATATAAAAAAATTGTTAAAAAATTCCGAAAAAAATTGTAAGGGGGTATTTTTTCCTGTAGGTTTATTTTCCTAGGGGTTTTTTTTCCGGGGGTTTTTTTTCCGGGGGTTTTTTTTCCATGGTTTTTTTTTCCAGGGGCTTTTTTTCCGTTTACCAAATATTTTTATCTACTCCCACAATGACAAGCTGTGACTTTATAGAGTTTAGTCAAGGGCTAAAGTTAGAAACAGTGGCTTTTAGGCATTTTAGTCACGGGCTAAAAAGTGATGTTAAATTCGTCGGATGTCAAATATTTAACTATTAAAATTGGCTTTAAATTGTTATTTGTGTTGGTCGCAGATAATGTATGCAACTCGTTTTATAAACTTCTCTAGGCACTGGTTTTTATTAAACACACGCTTGCAAACTTCGCTCGTGACTAACCAAAATAGCGTTTATAGAACTTGATAATTATTGTAAGATATTTTAGTGGCAACCACTATAAAAACAAAAATATTTATTGGGTACCAATTGGTACTGCCTTAATAATTATAAAACTTTCTAAGCACGTTTTTACAAAAATTCCTCATTTAAGTAATGGTAATTTTTTTCAAATATACGTGATTTAGTATATAAACCGTGTCCAAAGTTATGTGCTCATGGTGCACCATTGCAATCATTGCTCACCATTGCAACCACTACAAAGTCGGTTGAATTTGCAAACTGGTGGCTTTTTTTTACTAAAATGAGGAAAACAGAAAAACAATTGAAAGTCGGGTTTCCAAAATATTTATAAAAATATTTTTTTCTACTACCTTACTGAAAAACTTAATTTTTTACCCCCGAGCGAGGGAGGAAAATGGATCTTTTCCTCCCTGGGAGAAAAAAAAATCCTCCCTCTTTTTTTTAACAATTTTACATTAGCAAGAGCATCGCGCTTGTCCAATCATTCTTTAAAAAAACTATATTCATTTTCATATCGCTCTTTCGGTTTTTAAGGAAGGAAATTAATTGCTATTCTTGCCTCTTCAGCAAGATCTTGCGGCAGGTCTTCTTCCTTAGAAATCATTTTCAAAACGTAGGAAGAATTTCAAATTTATGATAAACATTCTGACAGCTTATAACAATTGTTATGTTTGTAATACCAAAAATACCATAGCAACAAAGCGTTGTCAACATAACGTCGGCGACGCAACACCTACTTAATATTTTGTCATAATTTTATAGCCCCATACCGGGTTAGTAAAAGGAACAGGAACGCTTAAAATGTCTTAAAACCGTTAAAAGGGAATAGAAGAAACTATATACATACCTCAGGAGGAAAATGCGTTTCCTCCCTTCAATATTTAATGCCCATCGCTTCGCGTCGGGCATCAAACTATTCGCGGGAGGAAAAGCACTATTTTCCTCCCATGGTATGTAAATAGCTATTTTTAAATGTGATACTGTATATTTTTACATATTTTAAAAGACAATTAAATTTTCAACAATAAATTTTGATTTCATAACTACCACTTAACTTGATGGCTGTTGAAATAACCAAGTAGGTATTACTTTATTTTAACAACCATTAGAGTGCTTTTAATTATTTATTTTTAAGTTTACAGTAGTGATGCAATAATGATTTTTTAGTATAAATTAAAGTTTTTTTTAAATATTTAAAAATATACAGAGTGTCTTAGTTAAATATGTCGGTTTTAATTGATATACACCACATACCTAATTATATGAATTTTACACGCCATCCAAAACACGTTTTAACAATTTAATTATACGTAAAATTTATTATTTTCCATAAAGTATTTTATTTTGGGAGTAATGGTTCTGGATAAAAAAGTTAAGAATTCATCAAATAGGTCTTAAGAATGTGTCCACTTATTTAAAAACATTATTTATATAAATATATTTTTTCTACTCCCACCTTTAAAACGCCCTTTATCGTACATGTTTCCATGACACTAATTGACCTTTTAAATACACATTGACAAGTTGTGGCTTTACGGCGCTTTAGTCACGGGCTGAAGTTAGAAACAGGTTTTTAGTCACGGGCTGAAGTTAGTTTTAAGTTAGTTGACAGTTGTCAAATGTCATACAATCGTTAAAATAAAGTGCCTTTCTTGTAAAATAATACTAAATGTGAAAATTATTTTATTATCTCAATACAAAAATACAAAAATATTAAATAGTTTCTCAACGCCAATATTTGAAAAGTTTATATGAACATTGTACTGATCTTTTAATTTCGCCGGCAGTAAACTATAACTTAAATTCGGACACGGACTCTACTGTAAAGTCCTCTTAAAACATTTCCTTTACTTTCACTGTGAAAAACTGTCAATTTTCAATATACATTTTGATTTATAACCTTTATAATTGTGTTTAAAAAATGTGACATTTGACAGTTTCCTCTGTTGTTTCATAAATGGCGCTCTATACAAATTTTTGATTTAAATCATTTTAATCTTAATAATAAGTATTTGTCGTAGAAAAAGTATAGTATGTGTATTCTATACACTCATTAATTTAAGAACTCGCTCGCAAGCTCGCTCGTGCCTAAATTAAATTCGTGTATAAAATGGCGTTTATCAAACATATACATAATATACTATTATCTTCTCCAACATTGACGAGCTGTGCCTTTGTGACGTTTTAGTCACGGGCTGAAGTTAACAACAGTGGCCTTCTGGGCATTTTAGTCACGGGCTGAAGTTAGCTTTATTATAAATTGCGCAAAAGTGAGGTTCGTCAGATGTCAAATATATATGAATTAAAATTGGCTTTAAATTCTTATTTCTGTTCGTCGTAGATTAAGTATAGGATGCAACTCGTTTTATAAACTTCTCTACTCACTCGTTTTAATAATAAACTATATATATATTATATATATATATTAGGGTGTCCCTTATTTTTTATTTTTTTACGCATACCCTCTAATTATATTTATTACTTGTTTATATAATCCCAGTAAAAATTTCAGCTCATTCTATAAACGGGAACCCGTGCCGACTTGCATCTAAACCCTCCGTTAGCCAACGTTAGGCGCGCGCGGTATTTTGTAACACGAAACAATTTAAAAAGAAGATATACTTCATGACTGTATTTTTCTTATGATTTTATTAAATATGATTACTATTAGTAATTAAATTTACTAATTATTATTATTGCTTTTGTTTCTATCATTTGTTTTACTAATTTAGTTGATTTTATCCCTTAAATGTATTAATATACTAATTAGTATTGCTAAAATATACTGTTATATGAAATTTCAGCTTTTTATAAGCATTTCTTTTCTTGATGTCCTCCTAAAAATATTTCAGACAGTTCAATAAGTTTTCGGTAGTCATCTCTCACAATAGACTCTTTTAGTTATTTAGAGTAAAACCCATTAAGTTTATCAATTTCAGAGTTTACGGCCTATTCACCAGACCCTTTCGGGTAACTAGCCACTCCCTGTGAAAATATACATTTTTATCAAAGTATACACATAAATAAAACTATATTTTAACATTTGTCAATAATTTATAATATAAGGGTCACATAATAACAAACACAAAATGACTTACGATCGAAGACCTCGCGACCAACCGTGTTACAAAATACCGCGCGCCTAACGTTGGCTAACGGAGGGTTCAGATTCAAGTCGGCACGGGTTCCCGTTTATAGAATGAGCCGAAATTTTTACTGGGAGTATATAAACAGGTAATAAATATAATTAGAGGGTATGCGTAAAAAAAATAAAAATAAGGGACACCCTAATATATATATATAAAACTTGATACATAATATACTATAGTATACTATAGTATTATATATAATTCAAATATAAAACTTAAAAAAATGTAGGTATCTAGAATTATTTTTATAAATTACTTTTTTTTTAAATATTTCTACCTTATAGGTAGAAATATAGGATACATTTTTAAATAAAAACAAATTCATTTATTATATTATTATCATTACTACTTACTGGTAATTAACATTGAGTTACATATGTGGGAAAAATTCAGTACAAGTGGGGAATAACAATATTATATTTTTTCTGGGCCTTTATTGATCAATGATAAAAGGGCAAAGTTCAGCATTTGCTGTTCTACTACTTAACCCTGGACAAACACAAATAAACAGCCATGCATGTAGGATTTGAACCCACGACTACTCGACTTGTAGTCCGCAGCAACTTAAATCAAATCAAAAACATTTGTTACAATAATTATTAATATCACAGATTTTATTACCAAGTAGGTATAAACATGTATAAATAAGTAAATAAATGTATATTTACAAACAATACAAATTTGCACGGCACGTACAAGTGTTCGTGTAGTGTTCCTCAACAAAGTGATGTCGCTCAGCTACAGTTGGATTGTGGAATCGCGACCCCCTTGGCTGTTTTTTTAAACTTTGTATCACTTAATGATTGTTGTGATCATCTAAGGGCCATGCAAACACTAAATAAATAATTATAATTGCTTTATTTGAAAAAAACAAAGAATTAAGTAGAAATGGTCAATTTACATAAATCAAAAAACACATAGGTAATTACTCAAAAATATTAATTCTATTTCAAAAACATTAAAGGAAACCAGTAAACAAATAATAAGGCAACACCAAGAAAAATACTATGGCTTATAAAACAAATAGAATAAAGCTATTGACTCTCTAAATTCACGCAACACAATATGACATGCTTCAGGCAAAATAATGACTTGCAATTGACGCAAGAATATTTCGTTTTCCGATCTCGGCTTCTTGGGCATAAAACATCTTTTTCCACTCCTATTACGTTCTAATATTGCTTTTATCTATGGAATGACATATATTCCGTAAAGTGTTACAGAATGAAATATTCTATCATCGGATGACAGAATGAACACTCGTGGCGACATCTCTGTTTTTAATATCTAACAAATTTTAGACCGATCCAACCTCACTTTCTTTCAATTAAATTATTTTTCTATGGTATTTTTTGGAAACGTAGAAAAATTATAGTCTGAAACACGTTTGGAATTGCATATTCCGCTCTCGTGAAACCGTCAAACTCGCCTTCGGCTCGTCCTATGTACAGAATGTACCCTGAATTAGTTCCAACGGTTTGATAAACATTCTTTTGGGGAGTTTTAAATCCTGATTTTTTGTCTGTATATCAAGAACATTTATTTATACATATATCTATAATTCTTAACTCACGGTTTATGCAATACTGCACTGACCGCTGATTTTGATGATTCGGACATTCTGGGAAGCCCCTTGGACGGACATTTCCAAATGGGTTTATCATATAAATATGTAGCGCCTGGTTTAAAAGTTGCGATACCTATTAGAATTTCTAATAAGTACTCTCTAAAAATGAATTAGTCAAAAATGACTAATTTACTAGTTATTAGTGGCTGCTTTTTCACTTGTACCATGGTTAACCAAGGAATACCATGGTATTCCAAAATGTATGTAAAATTGTCCCCTGAATCCAAAAATACCGACAAAAATTATGAAAGTGGAGCAGTTTTTGAGATATAGTCAATTCCATATTAAATGGAAAATTGACTATATCTCAACAACTGTTCTACTTTTTTAACTTTTGACGACATTTTCGGATTCAGGGGACAAATTTACATAAGAATTGGCTGGCTGGCTTAAATTTTGGGATTACATGGTATTCCATGGTTAACCATGGTACAAGTGAAAAAGCAGCCACTAATAACTATTAATTAGTGTAAATCTAAATAAGCTAATTTCAGTTAAACGTAGTAGGTATTGGAAAGATGACCATAGACAAACAAAGAGTTCGATGATAATTGAAGTTCTTATATTGTAATCTACATTTTTCATCTAAGATTAACGGGTTTTTTTTGAATATTAACACAAGGACAACAAAATGGCGTTGGTGGCAGACATAGGAACAATAAAGCGACCTAATAAAACTTACCAACATAACCCAGGATCAATTTATCAATCACCTCTGAACTAACTGAAAACATACAGTTAAGGTAGTATTAAAAAACAATGTACATGGCTTTGAATTAAGAGTTAAAACTTACAGAGGAATTTGGTACCAGGAGTGAAAAAAGGGTCTTTCAAAACGAAGCACCATAATAAGTATATTTAATAAAAAATAGTTCAATTTTTGTTCTCAACCTCGTCCATTTAAAAATGTTCAGTAAATTAATTTCAATAAAATATAAATAAATGTTTTTATTTTAAAAAGAGTTTTTTAAACTAAATTATTATAGTTCCCTTAGTTTGATACAATTAGACCAAACAGATACCTACCCCCTTAGCCTTTTTATTTATGATGTAAAAAGTAAACATATTCTTAAGTTTACTATTTGTAAAAGTACTACGTGAGTCGGGAGAAATACTACAAATATAATATATATAATATACAATTATAGTATATTAAAGAACTAATATCATAAGACGTCATTCAGTTTTATAAATTGTCCGAGTGCGACAAAAGGTCTTATGACATGAGTTCTTTATGCTATTTTATCTATTTTTAAAAAATTCTATAACAAAAATTAATTTTATACCTTATATTTTATTTGGTCGAATTTTACTTTAGATAGTAACTAACTGTTTGTATCACAGTAATTGGATTGACAGTAAATGTCAAAATAGATTCGCCATGCCGTCCTTAATTTACTTATTTACGTACAATAAGCGGCTGCTAATGTTAAAGAAGAAAAAAAGGATTTTCTTTAGTGTTAAAAAAATGTATTGCCAGAAAAGTCTCGTAAGTACTAGAAAAATCATAAAAAAAATGAAAAATATTATTTTACTAGTATGCTGTTTAAAGTATAGCCAACCTATAAAATCAAAATTTTGGAATGGGTAAAGTATCTCATTATAGCACCGAAAGCGGTGTCATTTTGAACGCAAAATAGATAAATATTATTTTAAAAACATTTTAAATGTTGTTATCCGATTTTCATTTGATTTCAAATTATAGTGCATTATAAAATATTGTAGTAATCTACCGTACTTGTAATACTTTAGGCAACATTTAAAGGAAACATTTACGGAAATACAAAACACCCTGTCTAGCATTTTGGAATACTATTAATGACTCCTGGTATTTTAATTAGTAACTAAATTTGTCAAAATTAAATATATAAAAACAATTGAAGATAGGAAAACGATTAAAAATTCAGTGGCTTTAGAATTTTGGGTAGAATTTAAAAACGTTATAATACTTTTCTATAAACCTCTAAGAAAACAGTTAGGTGATTGTATACCTTGAAAAATTGCTAAATTCTAAATATTTCCAAAAAAATTCCGAAATTTTTTAAATTTCTAGAATTTAGAAGATTTTACACATTTTATCAGTGGATCATGTTCATGTCATGTAACAATATAAGTGAAATCTAGTTAATCCACCAAGACCCATTTTCCATAGGATTAGTCTGGGGTTCTTTGTAAAAATATATAACATAGGTAGTTAAATGGGTATTTTGTAATTGATCTTTAAGTTAAAAAAATTGGATAAAAACTTTTTTTAATAATATTTTAAGTATCTACTCCAGAATAAAATCAACATCAGAACAATAAGAACCATAATAAAATAAAATCCTTTAGACATAAAAATTAAAAATTGATAACGACTATAAAAACTTTTAATTCCTTTCCTTTCGAGTTTTTTAATCATTTAAAACGTTGGGGTTGACAGAGAGTAAACGTTAATTATCTTTATTTTTAAATATCGCCGTGGCGTCACCAAGGTTGACAAAACGGTTCTTTGAGCAAAAGCGGCGAGCAATTCCTGCTCCCCATTGAGCGCGGGGCTTAAGAACTCACCTCCATCGCCTCTGCAATTAGCTCTTCACGTTCAAACTCGACTACAAAGCGAATACGATGATTTTTTCCGTTCGTTCAGTTTAAAAATTAATGCGGCCCTTCTGCTGCTTATCGATCTGAGCTAATCAGGACTACTGCGATCGTTTCTTTGCATAGTGATTGGATCCCGGCAAAACGAGATTAAGAAACTTATGCGATATAAATGTTAAGAGAAGTTTTTTCAGTTAAAGTAGAGAAAACTTTTAATATAAATATTTGTAATCTAACTAAATTAAACTTACATGGCTCGTTTAAATTTGAATTTGCTGTCCAAAAACAAGTTTATATCATTAGGATTTCACTATCCAATAGTTTATCAAAAAATAGGGGTAGTTTGTCAAATAAAATAAGTTAAGTTAAGTTTTTTAAAGAAAATCAATAATTTTAAATATAAATCAATAGAACTTGTTATTATTTTATTTATTCACTCCCACATTGACAAGCTGTGACTTTATGGCGTTTTAGTTACGGGCTGAAGTTTTTTCAGTTAAAGCAGGGAAAACTTTTAATATAAATATTTGTAATCTAACTAAATTAAACTTACATGGCTCGTTTAAATTTGCATTTGCTGTCCAAAAACAAGTTTATATCATTAGAATTTCACTAGGTAGTTTGTCAAATTTACTTAAGTTTACTTAAGTTTTTTAAAGAAAATCAATAATTTTAAATATAAATCAATAAAAGTTGTTATTATTTTATTTATCCACTCCCACATTGACAAGCTGTGACTTTATGGCGTTTTAGTTACGGGCTGAAGTTAGCAAGAGTGGCTTTCGGGCTTTTTAGTCACGAGCTGAAGTTATCTTTATTATCAATTAAGACAGTAAGGTTATGAATAAGATAAGGTTATAAATGTCTTACAGATGTCAGATGTCAAATGTATAACAAATAAAATTGGCTTTAAATTTAAAAATGTGTGTTTTTGTTCTGTATAAAGTATAGTATGCAACTCGTTATTAAGCTTGAAGCCACTTTATTATTATAAAACACTTATTTGCAAACTTTGCTCGTGCCGTAAAACGGAGTATAATAAACTTGTTATACATTATACTAAATAGTATAATATTATAAATATTATGAAATGTACGCTAATATTTGTAAATAATGTTGATGTTTTTAACATATTTTTGATTTAAAAAATAGAGGTATGCAAAACAAGTTATATTACAAAACAAATATTAAAAATATTTCCCAACACCAAAACAAAATACAAAGTGCTTAAAGTACTTTCAGAAGCGAAGTGTAACTGAGTTATATAATATATATATATATATATATATATATTAGGGTGCTTCAAAAAAAATTTTTAATTGTTTTTTTTTCGCTCTTACCATCTCAAATGTTTTTATTTAATATAAAAAACTCCTCACCAAATATGGGCGTTCCAGCTCAACTCTAAGAGGTCGCTGTTTTTATTTTAGTTTCCCATTTAATTAACATGGGAAAAAATAATTTTATGTTTAGAATTTTATACATCTGTATCAAACTAACTTATGGCAATGATCATTGCAGTTTCTTATATAAAATATAACGCTCTACAAAAAAGGTCTCTTATTATTTTTCGATAAATTGATTTCTTCTAGAGTTATTCGAGGTCAAAGTTTGATAACATCAAATTTTCTGTTTTTTTTTTTATTTTGGTACAATTAGCAGACGGGAGGTGAAAGGGGGCAAAAGAAGGCAGCGGAGGGGGGTGGCAAAATGGGGTACCCAAAAAATTTTGTTAACAAAATTTTTTTTAGATGGTTTTTTTCGGTTTCTAAATTATTTGAAAATATATTGACTCACAAGTTCACGCTTTTAATCGAAAATAATTATTCTGAGCCTGTAGAGCAAGACAAAGGATGGTACAATTTGTTTGTTTTGCGCCCTTTCACCTCCCGTCTGCTAATTGTACCATAAAATTAAAAAAACCCATAAAATTTGATGTTAATCAAACATTGACCTCAAATAACTCTAGAAGAAATCAATTGATCGGAAAATAATAAGAGAGCTTTTTTGTACAGCGTTACATTTTATATAAGAAACTGCAATGATCATTGCAAGTTACTTTGTTACAGAGGTATAAAATTCCAAACATAAAATTATTTTTTCCCATGTTAATTAAATGGGAAACTAAAATAAAAACAGCGACCTCTTAGAGTTGAGCTGGAACGCCCATATTTGGTGAGGATTTTTTTTTATATTAAATAGAAACATTTGAGAGGGTAAGAGCGAAAAAGCACCCTATTATATATGTAATATATATATATTATATATATTATATATATATATTATATATATTATATGAGTATAATAAAGACATTGACTGCGTTTAAAGTAGTACTTTATAATAAAAATTTATATGTTTAAATTAGTTTATATAATAAGGTACAAATAAATAAAAATATATTTAAGAAATAATCGTGTTGTTTGACTGTATATTAAAGTTAAATAATTTATTAGGTCAAATACTGAAATCCACTCGGGTTGGCAAAAGGACCTTAGTAATTGAGGAGTCTGTGTCGGAAACAATGGGAAACGACGCAGAAAAGTAAGTCAGCAGGATCATCAAAAGTGAAGCACGTCGTTGTCTCAACTGTAAAGGGGTAACGAGTGAAACTGTCTCTTGATGTCATCTTAGCTGAGGCATTATTAATTCAAGACCAATACTTTGTGTCAGATTTTCTGATAAACAATGCCAAACTCTCACCTACATTTTAAATTAGATTTATAACCATTTGATAAAATAGTTTACCGATTAAATGGATTGTTAACTTTGAAACCAGAATTTAAGTTAAAAGTTTTGGTTGAATCCTCTACCTCTAATAGACCAGGGTCGATAATTTTTGAAACCAAAAAAATAACAGTAGGATGAAACCCATTGGAAAAGGAGAAGAATATAATAAAAATGAAAGGAAAAATAAATTACGGGCGATCTGACTTCGGGAAGTGGGAGGGGGGGGGGGGGGTTTTAAGGGTAAAAAATGGTTTATCTCGATTTCCGGCAAAACTACAAGTCCTATGGAAAAAAGTTAAATGGCAAAGTTGTAGGTAATAAAAGGATCTACAACTTTTGTGATTACAATTTTTTTACATAACCTCAAAATTTATGTGAAAAATTCAAAAAACCAAGTTTTTGGTTTTTTATTTTTATCTTTATCAATATAAATTTTTTTCCACGAAATTTGGTGAAAACTTACCTTTTTTTGTCCTAAATACACTGTAATTTATTTGATTTGAAATATTTAGTATTTCGCCTTATTTTAGTTACAAGTTTTATTAGACACGAGCGAAGCTTGCGAGCGAGTGTTTAATAAAAACCAGTGTCTAGAGAGGTTTATAAAACGAGTTGCATACTATACTTTATATACGACGAGCAGAAATAAGAATTCAAAGTCAATTTTAATACATAAATATTTGACATTTGACGAATTTAACCTCACTTTTTCGCAATTTATAATAATGCCAACTTCAGCCCGTGACTAAAATGCCCAAAAGGCACTGTTGTTAACTTCAGCCCTTGACTAAAACGCCATGAAGGCACAGCTCGTCAATGTAGGAGTAGATAATAGTATATTATGTATCAAGTTTGATAAACGCCATTTTATACACGAATTTAATTTAGACACGAGCGAGCTTGCGAGCGAGTGCTTAAGTTAATGAGTGTATAGAAAAGTTTATAAACGAGGTGCATACTATACTTTTTCTACGACAAATACTTATTATTATCTTAAAATGATTTGAATCAAAAATTTATATAGAGCGCCATCTATGAAACAACAGGGGAAACTGTCAAATGTCACATTTTTACATTTTATAAACACAATTATAAAGGTTATAAATCGAAATGTATATTGAAAATTGACAGTTTTTCACAGTGAAAGTAAAGGAAATGTTTTATGAGGACTTTGCACTAGAGTCCGTGCCCGAATTTAAGTTATAGTTTATTGCCGGCGAAATTAAAAGGTCAGTACAATGTTCATATAAACTTTTCAAATATTGGCGTTGAGAAACTATTTAATATTTTTGTATTGAGATAATAAAATAATTTTCACATTTAGTATTATTTTACGTGACTAAAAACCTGTTGCTAACTTCAGCCCGTGACTAAAGCGCCGTAAAGCCACAATTTGTCAATGTGTATTTAAAAGGTCACTTAGTGTCATGGAAACATCTACGATACAGGGCGTTTTAAAGGTGGGAGTAGAAAAAATTATTTAAAAATTTAATATTATTATATAACATTGTAAAATATTATTACTAAGCAAAATATTGATGTAGTATAAAAACATGTTTTTAGACTGTACTATAAAAAGTAATGTTACATTTATTTACAATAATTGTAAAGTTAACAGATCTAAAAATTATGAATAAAAAGTAATAAAATCTTTCTGAAATCTGTCATTTATTAAAAACTTGCTCATTAGATGCGCGTTAGGAAGTTATCACACAGAAGATTATTTCTGGAGATAAACTTGTTACTTGTTAAGTTTAAAAAATCTCCAACTAACAATAGATTTAAAACAAATGGAATTCCACATATATGTAAATTAAAATTGGAAATAATAATAATCTCATATGTAGATATAATAAATATTTGCAGTTGGCAATAATATTGTTTTTGGTAGATATGTAAAAATATGCTGGATAAACTTGTTTTAACATAATTTTAAAAATTAAAATTATTATATTATTATATTAATTTTTTTACATTTTTAAGAAAATATGTAAACAGAGATTATTTAAAAATGTATAGAAAATAGTATAATAAGTATCAAGTTTTATAAAGGCCCTTTTAGTTAAGAGTTTTACGACTAACACAAAGAAGAATTTAAAGTCAATTTTATTTGTTTAACATTTGACTTCTGACAACTTTCAACGGATTTAACCTCACATGTTTTAAGACTGTACGATAAAAAGTAATGTTACATTTATTTACAATAATTGTAAAGTTAACAGATCTAAAAATTATGAATAAAAAGTAATAAAATCAGTCATTTATTAAAAACTTGCTCATTAGATGCGCGTTAGGAAGTTATCACACAGAAGATTATTTCTGGAGATATCAAACTTTTGGCACTAAAAGGGGAATGCACAGAAACCCGACATTAATCTGCCAGGTAACACCTCGTCGTACAAAAATTAAGGGATCCCAAACATAAAAAAAGTCGCTACATCTGTACAAAAATGTCTTTTCATGTAATGAAAGGGGAGACCCGAGAGTAATTTCACGAAAAATCTAATACATAAAGCCAGGATAAAATGGTTCTTGTCATTATTTCGGGTTATTTCATACAAATTTATCATGATGGTTTTTTATATTTTTATTTAGGTTATTCCTAATATTAAAACTAACTAAAATTCATTGTTTCGAAAAATTATTCAGTTTTAAAAGACATTTATAAACTCGTCAAATATATTATAATTTTCATTACACAAATAACACAAAATTTAACTTTTCATAAGGGATTTATAAGCCAACTTTAATTTCCTGAATTGCTCCATCACGTAGGGTTTTTAAGAAATCAGATTAAGGGCGTCAAAAACCTTCGAAAAATTATAGGCTAGTTTTTGATTGAAAATTCTTTAGACCCTGTTTATTTATTTAAAAATTACTACAATTTTTTAACAAACCTAATTCAAATATAAGTACATTCATTTTTTCTTTGGGTAGCTTCAATTTTAGTGACCTGCAATTTATTTAAAAATTATATTTTAATTAATTTTTAATTGTTACCAAGTTCAAATTGAGATTTTCCTTTACGATCAATTTTGTCAATTTTATTATAAAAACATTTTCCTTTTTATTTTAATCTGAAATGGTATGACTTACCTAGTGCATATAATATTTTTTAATAAATATTTTAAGATATTCTTATTTTCTAGCTTTAAAAATAAATATATTTATATATTTAATATACCTATTATATTTATATTTATAAATATTGGTACATATACAGCCATTTCACGGAAAAGTAACCACAAAGAAATATAAAACTTCTTCTTCTTTTAGTATAATATACTTACTGTTGTCAGGTAGTAACATATATTCCATGCATTTTTTAAAAGCAAGTCCATCGGTAAATTAAATATGTCGTGTCCATTCCAATTGCCCCGTCCATACCAATATGTCCCGGCCATCCTAATTTTTAATTATTTTTTTTTTTTAGAAAAAAAAAATGCGTACAAAAAAGGTGAACGACAACGAGCAAAAATATAAAGACAAAAACTAAAACACAGAAAAGTATACTTTATTTAAGGAAAAAGATGCAAGTATATAGAGATTTGCGAAAGCAGAAAATTCTAGACGATTTTATATCACTGGCAGTTTTAAGAGCTAATAGGGAACAAGAAGCAAGTAGAAAAAGGCTTATAGGCAAAAATTAAATAAAAAGAAAATGAAACAGAAAACTTCCCAAATGCCCTGAAAAACAAAAAGAAGTTTTATAAAAATTAGCTTAACATGTAGTTCCAGAACCCTAAGATCCAAATAAAACTTTTGTGGCGAAATCATATAAACTGAACATTTAGCGGAGCTGGTACAACAATTTTACTTTAGGGATGACATAAATCGCCAGGCGGAGGAAAAGTGGGATGATATTTCAGGAAAAACTAAGGAAGGCAAGACTAAGCTTCAAAAACGTCAATGGCTAAAAGATAAGATTACGCATTTTTTTATGAAAATCCTTATTCTGAAATTAGGTTGACGAAATGAGTTACGACCAAAAAACATTATACACAGTAAAAAATTTTTATGTAAAAATACATTGATTATCTATGTATTTCTGTGACCATTGATTTATATGTGTTTTTTACATGTAAAATGTTTTTTTACAAATGAGTTGTAATCTTACATTGTATAGGTAAATTCAAAGTTTGTAAATTTACCAAATGGCTATGTGTTATCACAATGTAAAATTACAAATTATTTATAAAAATGCATAGTACTTTTACCGAGACTTTTACTTCATGTATACTACAATTTCAAATTTTACAAATTGTTAGTGTTATTACAATGTAATATCGCATAATATATTATATTTTCGTAACTCGTCAGTGATTTTACAACGCATATATGTAACTATAGTTATAGTTATATATTGCAATACCGCTTAGGTACTACTAACTAATAATATAAATATATTTATTAAAAAATTTTGTTAAAATAAATAAATGGAAAAAAAACCATAGGGTGTAGGTACACAATGCAAATATCAAATCTCATTTTTGCCAAGTTTGTACCTAAACGGTATACGCGGAATTGCAGTGTCACCAATGAAATGTTTAAGGAAAAAGGAAAGTAAAGGTAACATTAAAAAAAAATAGCTATAGCTGTTAAAATATTTATTTATTTTTTCATTACAACTTAATTTTCCTGAAATCGATAAGCTATTAAAAATATGATTTTTTTTAAATATAAACCCTGAAAAGGGTATAAGATTTGCAGATGATTGTGCAATCTTTTCGTAAACATTTTAACAATGCTTTTGCCACGTTTCTGTGATATTTCAAGTGAAATTCATATCGTCTTACAGTTCTACAATTAACATTACAAGTAATGCACTGAAACATAATAATAAATAATTAAACC